>JAODJU010000108.1:3856418-3873810 GCA_026776725.1 Gnathonemus echidnorhynchus | reverse complement strand
AACAACGAGGCGTACAAACGCCGGGCTGTCGCCGGACGGCATGGAGGGGGGTAGGAGGGTAGGGGGCGGGGGGGTAGAGGGCATTCAGACCCACTGAAAAGAAGCGTTTGTCTCACGGTATCAATGAGGCGAACAGAGTGACAGCGGTGAGCGAGAACGACACAGTCGATTTCCTCTTCAGTCTGAAGCGACAGCCTCAGACTGGGGCAGCAAGGGAAGCAGCAAAAGCTGCAGGACATGCGAGTGTCGCTCCGGGCCGGGGACACGCACCGACGCCTGCGGGACCGCATGCTCCCCCGGCCGCATCTGACAGGTAAGAACTATACCTGCAGCAGAATGGCCGATGGCGGACGTCACCCAGGTCAGCTTCTCCAGCTCTTCAGTCTCACGGTGGTGTGAAACTCATTTCGAGGTGAACTTATTCAAATGATTAATCATTTTATTGACTGGGTGCAGGAAATTGCTTCTTTTTTTTTTACACTGCAACATCCTAAAAAAATGGTAACTTGATATGAAATGCAGCCCGGGGAGGACGACTATGGCGCACAGGAAAGCCTGCTTCTTCACTGACATTCCTCACGTAGGCAGTGAAGGACAACCTGTAGGCGCTGCTCTACAGACCAGCGTCAGAAAGTCCAACAGACCCTTTCACTGGTCCAGCTAACCGACGTCAGGAATCACTAATCTGCTGATGTTAATGGTCTCCATCGTAACTACAAACCCTTTGTTTCGACTTTCCAACTCATTCACATTGAGTCAGTTATTTACATCTCATTAGTGTGATAGACAACACATAGTTTAATGGAAATTTTCATCCATTTTGTTATAGAGCTCATTTACATTCATTTTACACACACACACACACACACACACACACACACACACACACACACACACAGACTGTTACCAAAAAATGCCATATTAGTGTAGTTCATGCTTAGTTCTTAATCACTTGCTGATGCAAATGAATGTGACTCAACACATAGACACATATTTAAATCAACTCAGGTATAATATTGACTCAACAATCTGCTAATTTGAATACTTACGCCCTTATGCCAACAGTAAATATTTAATTACTTAAGCATTGGAAACAATAACGAACACATCTAGTGTAAAATTTGCCTTCACCGAAACCACCGTAACACTGGATTTCACTTATATAAAACCTGTTTGATCCAAAATTCATTGTAGCAGATGAACCTCCAAACTGTCTGCTGGACCCACATGAGATGTAGCGATGACTGCCCCGGGGCCCCACTCTTCCCAAGGGCTGCTCTTTGATTTCCATTTGACTATCATGACTGAATATGTCTAGCAATTTATCATCTGATAACTGTCCTTATTTAGATGATGTTAGATCTTAGAGCTAATCCCGTTTCAATTAGATGACCACGCAGAGCTAAGTCGGTCACTAGCACCTAAGGCAAGACAATAATTTGAACGCCTACTGTTCAGTCTCACCCAGTGACCGCAAAGTCAACTTTCAGAGATGACAACAACAAAAACATTTCATAAGTTCACTCCTTAACAGGAGACGGTATTAAAGTAGATCATGCAGTGAGATCACCGCCAGCTTGGTTCTTGGGAACTGTGGCAGGCTGCACAAGTAGAGACAAATAAAAAGAACAAGAATTCCATCTCGCTTATTGGCTTTTACCCTCTACTGTCTCCCTCTGTACTTACACTCTACCTCAGCCTACACTGACAGTGAATCAGCCTGAAAGAAGTGATTAACAACCCAAACTGGCAAGTGAATCCGAAACACGTACACAGGCAGGCCTTTATCCTTGATAGTGCAAATAAACATGAGGCATATACACTATATGCACACAAAGAAAGTATACTGGGTGATTATGTATAGCAACAAATGGCTATTCACCACTTAATTAACTTGTTCAACAATTGTAGGTTAAAGGTTAACATGCCAAGAGGTTTTCTGTAATAAACCTTACTTGTTTCGACTGGTGAAAAGATGCAGATGCACTAAAGGAGGATTGGTTGACCAAATTCTACTTGAAGGCACTATACCAGAATATACGATGGCAGAGGAGGATCTGATCTCACTGAAAGTCAGCTAATATTTTCAATCAAGTTATTTGATCACCCGCCTCTTTCACAGAACGTCATGCTTATTTTGACAGAAGGCCAAACATGTACACAAGCGCCAATGGATTCCCCCTCCTTACGAAAATCCCACCTACAGTCGCTGCTCCGCCCCTGCAAAGTCCTTCATGCAGAATTAAAGTGAAAATCCTCTGTAAGCTTAAACAAGCTAATCATGTTAGGTGGTGCAAAAGTCACAGGTGAAGAGGAGAAAAGCCTCACTTCCATCTCACAATTCACCATTGATATAGGAGTCAATAATTGCCAGGACAACCTCGCACTCTGTGGGCTGGACGTTGCTTCCAGCTTTCACAAGCAAATAACCTGACCCGCTTTTTAAAATCAGAAGTCTTCATCTACAAAGACAATGGACAACTGGATCCCAGTGTTTTCAGCCCCCAAAGACGGAGACCTTTGTAAACTCAATTTTAGAGTCACAGTGAGGATAAGTTAAAACAGACACTTTTGAAAACGCAGACTCTAAAAGTGTTTTGATTGATCCCACTATTTAGTCCTTCTCATTGGACGACTGGGCACCTGCTCACCCTACATGAAAGTGAACAGTATTCCAATATGCTGGAGGTGCTGTCAATGGTGCTTTCCCTGTTACGGACCTGTATGCAGCTAAATAGCGTGTGACACCGTGTGATTGAAACTAATTTACCAGTGCCAGGCATGCACAGTGTAGGCTAATACTCACATCCTATATGTTCTTGCTTGTTTCAGTATGTATGGATATAGTTTCATAAATGATGTGAAAACACCTGTGTGAATGGGGATCATTTTCGTTTGAAAACAGCAGTGTGGATGTAGCCTTAGTTGATTAAACTCCGCAGTGCAGGTGAACACGCTGTAGGAAAGTTTTTTTTTCCCCTCACATTTGTTTACATGAACGTTTGTCGCCACTGCTTAACGTTAATTGGTTTTAATGTTATTCAGGGGGAAGGTTATGAGGTTGTGCAAGGAAAGGGCTGTTCAATTTCTATAGATATCGTCATAACAGACAACAGCGCTATAGTGGAGAGCTGAAAGAAAAGAAAAAGACGTACACATAGGTGCTAAAAAAATTCATAGGATATTTATAAACCAGTCAACCATAATCCAGTAGCATGACCATCGTCTTTCTCGTCGTTACAAACTGTTATTGAAATTAAGACAAATTCAAAACTTCATAAAACTAATACAAGAGCATCACCCTGCCGCAGTCCGAAACTGACACATGGTTAACGCTAAAGTAGAGTGCACAGGTTTGACTTCATTTGATTTCATTTTACTGATTTGATCAAGGACTTCACAAAGACAATCAGAAAAGTAACAGTTTGAAAAGCAAGCGTCTGTCTGTGTTAGTATAGTATTGCCTATGTGGTATTTCAAGTGTGCTTTTGTAGGCTATTACAATAGGGTCCTAGAGCTGACTGATCTCAAACCTCTGATAGTACTTTGTCTTTCTTTAAGCCACACAGCACTGACACTGTGAGATGGATGGAATCATTTATACTCCTTTTAAAAAAATGTTGCCGTTCACACAGAAAATCTTACGGCAAATCTAGATTTTTCCATTATAAACCTAAAATTAGCTACATCATTATTAATATTTACAAGGTAATAAAACTGTTACATACATGTAAATGCGTGTGCATGTGTGTGCAGACTTGTCTCGAAGTGAAAATCTCACGCCAGCCAGCTGACCCAAGTTGGCAACTCTGACTTTCCTCTGGTTGACTGTGAAACGTTTAAGGTAGATGTGTATAACTATTTTAATTTTGTGTACTACAAAATAATGCCCAACAGAAACCAAAGACCTCGAGCACACATTTCAGCACTTTATTCTGCCAGCTTATAGAGCTGTCGGTTCTTCTCCAGCGTTTATAAAGCTGCTCCTGTACTACAGAAACACACAACTATGAAAAATCTGTTGAAGGTAATGCTTTTAAATTACTAGGAAAAGCGGAGTAAAAATGGGCAGCTCACAAAAACAGGATTAAGTAAGATTACGGCGTGACAAACCTAACATTACTGTTACTCAATCCTCTGAGTATTTTGCAGTACCAGTTTTACAAAGGAGTATCACCTACATTTTTCTTTGCTAAAATGATTCATAACATTTGTGTTAATACATATTGCTGTGTGAAAAGATATCTCATTAATAGCAAAAAAAAAAAAAAAACCGATTCCAATATAAAACAAACTATAACGCATACGACATATAAAGGCCGACGCAGTGCTGGTACTAACCGATGTGGCGCCCTAGCCGAGCATCACCGCGGGCGCCCCCACTTGAAGCAAAGTGAAATTGGCTAGCAAGCCGGCGCCCCCCTCAGGAAGAGGTGCCCTAGGCGGCAGAGAAGTAAACGGGAATATTCAGCCAGATGGCTGTAGGCGTCTCCCAGAGCCGCGGGGGGGTAGGCGGAGCGCCTGTGTATCCCGGTGTAGAGATTCTGGGGCGTGACTCGCACACGCCCCCAGCGCCGGCGACAAAAGGCGAGTCTGCGCGGGGCGCCGCTCACACGAGGCGCGCAGGTGGGCAGGCGGCAGGTAAGCGGCCGCTCCGGGCTCCCGACCCCCCGCTCTGGGCGGCGGTTCCTTTGCTGAATTCAGCTGCACCCTGCGCTCCAAGACGTTTAACGTCGCTTTCGAGTCATTTTATCTTTTGCGATCAACTAGTGCGATTCTGCCGCTTACGATGCCGGAGGCCGCTAGTTTCCTGGTAGGAGTCATGGGGGGGTGCTTTTTCTGCTATGACGACCGTGAAAATCAATCTAGTGCATCTGGCAAATAAATAATTCAAGCGGTGATAAATGCATAGACGTTTCGGGAAATCAGTTACTACGAAAAGTAAAGTGGCCGCACTGAGCCGGTTATTATGGGCTACAGGTGCGCCGTCAATCACGACCTAAAACGACATAATTCGCATCGGTAGGTGTTCTGTGTGTCTCAAGACAGCATATTAAATTTTAATTCCGGCTAAATTAGGCAGTGGGTGTGTGAACTGCATTCGTCTGCTGTAAGTGAGCTTAAGCTTAAGTTACGCAAATAAGACAAATACAGTATGTTTTTTACACAAGTAAAACAAGTAACACTGTACGTCGTTAATAAGTTTAATTGGCAGGAAAACGCTGGAGGTCCTTCCGCATTGCGTGTGGGCCGCTTCATGAAAGGCTCTGAATCAAATTTCAAACAAGACACGTTGCCACCTCATGCTAACCAGCGCATAATTATTAGGTCTAATAAAAAAAAAAATTTAAAACATTAATTGCAAGGAGTCTATTTAACTTTGCTTTTCAGTTAAGATCTAAAGCTTGTAGCAAGGATCTATCTTGACTGTAACTGGCTTTCTGTACAGGTGGAGACCGAAGGTGGTGATGTTGATGGGATGATCAGTACCTAAGACGACCACCGCACGGTTGATGGTAACCAGTAAAGGCTGCTGTTAACAGGATGATGGCGATTATGGTCACGTGGTTTGAGGATGCCAGCTGTGTCCAGGACAACACCCTGCACTACCTGTTCCTCCTGCTGTTCAAGGTGGGCCTCAATGTCCTCATCCTGGCCTCCTGCTTTCGGAGCCTGAGGGGCTCCTTCATGGGGATCAGCGGCGCCTCCCTGTGTCTGGCCGACGTACTGCTGCTGTGCTGCATCGCCTACGTGTGGCTCTGCGGCCGCGACGCTGAGAGCGCCGGGTCTGTGTCCATGTGCTTCCTGCTGGCACATGCCTCCGTCATCTACGCCTTTTTGCCACTCCCCGTCTTGCTGCTGGGGCTCCTGGACCACGCGCTCCATCTGCGGCTGGGCTCCCAGCGGACACAGACCTTGAGGCTGCCCACCTGCTGTGTGCTGGTGCTGCTGGTTTGGCTGCTGGCCGCTCTCCACTCCTACTGGCACACGGACACGGCGGTGGTGGAGGTGACGGATGAGGGGCGCCAGGTGGCTCTGCTCTGTGCCGTGCGTGGCTCTTCCGTGGTGCTCGTCTTCTGCGCGGTCCTCTCCGTGGCCGTCGTCTGCGTCCTGCTGCTGTCCTGCCACAGGGCGTCGCTGTGGACCGGCCACTTTTCTACCGGCCGGCCGGAAGATGGGAAGCAGCCAATCGATGACGAGGGTGAGGTGTCTATAACGCCTGGGCGGGCAGTGAAGTCGGTCCGCCCCCTCTTCCTCAACCTCGCCCTGGGCTTCGCCCTGAACTGGACCCCCTTCCTGATCATCAACATTGCCTGTGCTCTGCTTGGCTTTGCCACACCTTCTTACATAATGGTCAACTTGCTCTGGCTCCTCTGTGCCAACAGCGCTATGGTGGCGATCGTCTTCTGGTACAAAGGCGGCCAGCTGGGTTATGGCGCCGAGCTCCCGGACGACACGTGCACGTGGACGCTGAACTGGCACGCACAGCTGGCACTAGACTGGCAAGCCGCAGTGCCCGAGCACATTTACACTGTGTCTGGCAAAGAGATGACAGACCCCCTGCTGGTATGACTCAAATACTGCACCCCTCAGGAATGTCCTTGGTGCCTAAGGGAATCCGCCAATTCTCTCATGGAGCTAAAAATGGCAGCAGAATAAAGGCATATATGCAAATATCCAATCAAACATACTTGATTTTTAATTTTTTGGGGGTGTTTTAATGAATGTGATCAGCAAGATCGCAGCCAGGAGCTAGAAATGACGGGCCGTTATAAAATACTGAAGTAGCACTACTGAAGATAACAAGGGTGTAGTTAACTTATCGTGTAAATATTTAACACCTATTTCCTTTACAAAGATTAATTTTTGCTGAAGTGAACTGGAAAACGATTTAATATTTAAAGGTTTTTTTTTTTTTAACAAGAAAATCTGTATAAACACAAATACAAGGAAGCTGACATTGCAGCTAAAGAGGGACAGTGCTAACTGAATACATTGTAAAGTTCTGTTCCTGACAATTTCCATTGCTTGTTTTAAAATGTACAGGTGTGGGTTGAGATGTTATAGAAACACAACTCTTGTTTCCCCCTTTAAAAAGTTAAAGCTCATGAATCTGGGAGATACACCTTTCCTTGCTGTTTCGTGTGAATTTCTGCAAAAAAAATCCTTAAGATCCTTCGTTTGCAATTGAGCTACCAAATGCAGAAAAATTGTAACTTGAGTGTGTTAAGGTGATTGAGAGGTGGGATCCTTTTCTGAGGAGTGTGACAGGATCGGCCACAAGGAACATAAGCATACAGCTGGCATTTCCCCATTTTTGCCAGGACGTAGGACCACATGGTTAAATCATCTTCTTTCTGCATGGCTGTGTTCGCAAAACACTTTCCATGCAAATCACAGGCATTCCTAACTGTCCAGTAAGAAACATTCTTTCCTGTTGATAAGTTTTCAGTCTGTAAGCTAAAACACCAGATAAGTGAGAAAAGCACATGGTACAAAGACAATAATTCTATATACAAGCATAATGATACTGCTTAATAGCAGGTGTAGTTGAACCATCAGGAGCTTCCCAGAAGCCTGTTCCTGCCTTGAATTTGAACACTTTCAAATACCATTTAGCACTCACTGTACTATTTGTTTTACATTCAACAACAATGAGCGGCTTACATGTTCCTGTCACAAATGTATGCTTTCCACCCGAACGTGGACCTAAGCATGGTAGGAATTAGGGTTGTGCTCAAAAAATCGATACGGCAAAATATCCTGACATACTCTTAAACAATACACGCATCGATACAGACATGCTGTACCGATACGGCCAGTTAAAGAACTTTTATTTGGCAGGTTATCCAGTGGTGCAACGGCAGGTGTGAAAGTGCAGTGCGCAGTGCAGCTGCAGGGTGCCAGCCAGGAGCGTAGGTTTTATATTAACATTAGGGGGGCGGGTATATCGGGGTCAGAGGTGTGGCGTCATGTCGCCTTATAAGGCGATTCAGTGGTCATGCTGTGTACAGTTTGTTTTTTCCGTAAACTATTGCTGTTATACTTACAATATATAAAGTGAAATTTATCTTTCCATTTTACTGTTATTCATTTTCACTAATACGGTAGGTTAAGTGCGTTAAGTGCCACATTATGAACACTGGATTTGCGGGAATTATTAAATGCCCCTGTCACTCTCCTGCACCCTGTATCTCTCACAAACAAATCCTAACTTTCCCGAAAGAAACATAGCACAAATAAAATAGCGGCTTGAAGATATCTCCTTTCTGCCAGCACTATTTATGAACTAAATGATTCAGAGTTTCTGGTAACTCACTTTATGTCGTTTTCTAAATAAATGCCAGATCGTTCTGCCCCATTTTGTGATGGGCTTCTTACTCGTTCTTATGCCTTAACAGCAAACACAGTGGGATGAAAATCGTGATTCTCATTCAAGGTTAACTTCCTTATAGAACAGGTCTATACATTGTCCTTTTATTAAACAAACTAAATAGCCTTATGTTATTTATCTTATTTACACAACAGCTTGTCATTTTTGTCTCTATACGGTCACGTGTTTACAATTCTCCTCTGCTCTCTGTGAGCACACTCCCACCAGCAGACAAAGAGCGCGCGTCGGAAAATATGTCGCATCAACCACCCGGTAAGCAGCGTAAACTGTGAGAGGGACTTCTCAACCATGAACAGGGTATTAAATACGTTTCACAATGAGATTTTCTGCTTTAAACTATCACTATTTTAAGCTATCAGCTATCACTTTTAAAGCCTTACAGTTAATGTATTTGCAGGTCAAGACAAACATCTGCAAAAGGCTGCAAGGAGACCATCTAGCAGCCTGCATGCGGATCTCAAATGGGCCAGATGTTTCTGACTTCCCATATCAAGAGGCTCTAGAAATGTTCTTCCAGACGCTCAGAAAAGCTGCACACTTTGTGGATAACTGTCATAAAAAGAAATGTTCTGATGTTTAGTTCAGTTGTTATATTGACTGCTGTAATTAAAAGAAACACATGAACACCATGAATCCTATCGGTGTGTCTGCCCCCCCCCAAAGCAGTAAACCTTGTGGAAACACTGGGTTTGTATCCCCAGAAAGCTGCCACCAAAGGGAATGAGCACATTTCATACACTTTCCCAGTGCCTCCTTAACTGAAAAAATCCAAAGCGCATTTTAGATTCTCCCTATTGATTTCACAGCAGTACAAACAGGCATTCAGCCCAGTTTTATGGATGCATATAATACCCCATTGTGAAAGCTACTCCAGATCCTTTACAAAGCCACAATGTCATTTTTGAAAAAGCTTTATGTTTTCTAGAGCCCTGTGCTATTGTAGGTGCCACTGACCGCTCTCCTTACAGGTAGAGTTCTTACACAAACAAGGCAAGCAGCAAGTTTACCCAAGCTGGGTGTTGCTGTGACCTCAGCCGATAAAAGACTGGGTGTTACGCCTTGCGCAGAATGGTTTGTGCATGGAAACAAGAGGGAAGAACACAGTGCAGGTACACCAGCACATAAGTCATTTACAGCCCATTAGAACTATCAAATCAAACTAAAATAAGAAATTATACTAAAAATCATTAACCACCCACATGCATGAAAACAAAAGTTTGATAAGAAATTTCACACAAGCAAGTTAATTCTTTGCAAAACAAGCTACATACCTGTACCACTAACAATATATCATATATATTGTTATATATCATGCTAGTCACTTAAGATTATTACAGCACCACAGCTGTCACGCAAACCCATCTCCGTCTCTTGCACTATCAGGAAAAAAAGGGTAGCAGTTTGTACCTTTGCTTATTACATTTACTGGGGCTGTACCCTCAAGGGCCTGCCAACTGTACCCTTAGCTATAGGTAACTCTACCTTTTAAGGTAAAGAAATGGACTCTGAGGACTGAGGAACATCCCCAAGTACAAACAATATTAATGTACCCCCAATGGTACAAAAATATACCTCATGGCTTCAGTGACAAGCAAAGGTACACATTGGTACTCTACTTCTGACAGTGTGGCGCTATAAATGTAACGTTTCATCGTCGTCTAACGTAGTGGGCCACTTGAAACTTGCCAGCACCCTCTGCTGGTCATTCCCTGAAATAACAACGGGGGTGATTCTCTGGCTCCCTCATGCGTTAATTTCAGGATGGTACATCAAAGAAATTCATCCTTAAGACATTTCTCTTACGGTACAAACCGTGGTTGTTACCCAAGGCTGTTCTTAATGCTTAACCATCGTAGGGATGACCCCCAATAAGGGTGAAGCAGCATACAGGGAGGAAGTCCAGAACTTCACAGGGTGATGTAGAGAAAACAGCCTCATCATTAAAATAAAAATCCAGAGAACTGATCCTTCAGGAAGAACAGAGCACAGTGCACTTCATATACACAGAGAGAAGGCAGAAAGAGTGTCGAGTTTCAAGACTATACTCAACCTTACTTAGTCACTGAACACCTTTCAACCTAGTGAAAAAAGTCCAATCGTGTCTCTTTTTTCTCAGAAACTGAGAAAGTCCAACTACCTCGGAAGTTTCTGGATAATTTTTAATTCTGATTCCGACCCCGCAACTGAGCCCTGAAGTGTGTTCAATCAGTCATACGTCACTACTAGAGATAGTAGATTATGAGTAATCACAAAACTTCCGAGTCGAAGAGCATCTTTCAGCAAACTACACTGAAAACGGTATTCTACCCTCAAACGAAAAGATCTCCGTTTGTGGCATTCTATGCCTAACCGGTCTCACGCTTCAAATTCTTCACAATGGGGCCATTTCCCATTCAGTTTTATATCAACAGAAGAAACGCTTTATCGATTTAGTGCGTTTAATGGCAATGTATTGTACTAGCGCCAATAAATGTTTTCTAAGATTTCCTCAGTCTGGTTTGCATGCTGTTCGCATTAAGGCCATACACATATACCAACATATGGTTTCTTTTTTATATTATTTTACATTATTTTTAAATTTAAGATACTATACCAGAAAGGTAGCGAGAATGGCGGCCACCACGACTAATGAATGAACTACACAAACCTCTCATGAAAACAAAACATTCAGTTACATAAAAAGGAATCAATATGATCGAAAGAACACATTTAGCAAAGTAAAGCCACCAGGGAAATTTAGGATTCTTTGATTCTTGAGACAGGAACATTGTAACTGACAATTTAATGTAACGTGACTACCGTAGTACAGTTTAATTTTATCTTACCTGACCGCCAATAGTTATATCAAAAAACACTATGGGATTGTTCGGGTTCGACGGTTGAATGTTCATTTTTTCTGGCTTTCAAAACTGAAATATATTTAAACGTGATTTCAAAAAACGTCCAGCTAACAAGTAAATTCTGCGCCGTTCCTAACTAAAGTATGGTGGCCGAAAAAGGACATCCTACGGTTAGTAACGTAGGACAATTGTAATGGAAATGCGTTTTCTTTATTATTATTATTATTATTATTATTATTATTAACATTATTATTATTATTAACATTATCATTATTGTTATTGTTGTAAAAACGTGATCATTCATAGTGTTTTCCTTTGAGCTATAACTTTTTCACTATTACAGCAACATGGCTCGTTGGAAAGTGTTTTTCATGGCACGGTAAAATCAAATCTTGCGTAAGTTTCTTTTTTCAAGGTGATCTCGCAAGTTCATCACACAAATGACATTTTTTGCTACTTCTGGTTATAAAAAAGCAGTTAAGGGCTTGGAGTAACATTTTTTCATTTTTATAGTGAAATACATACAGGTATGTAGGCCTACGTGTATTATTGATATGCAAAGCATTGACTAATTTATTGGTCCCCTTCACGAGATAAATGTATATACTAAAAAAAAAAAATGCTATTTTGGGAGGAGTAAAAAGATTTAACTTAATTTGGAAGAAAGTACTCTTTATTTGCCTTCTGATAAAATGCATTTTCATTCAAAGATGTGTAGGAGTTACAATGTTCTGAACTTAAAAGAACAATGTAACTCATTCACGTTAAATCCGTTTATTTCATTAAATATAGGTGAAAGTGTACCTAAGTGCGACACAGAAAAGGACTATTTTTGAACTTTCCAATGACGTATAGCTGAGCTTTGTAGCTGTAATACTAACAAATTTACCACAATCTGAATTAGGCCTATTTTTTCTTTTTCTTTTTGCTACCCGCAGTACTATCTCAACAGGAAATGTTTTTGTAAATAAACAAACAACAAATTATTTTTGAGCTTTGGGAGACATATGTAATTTACTTACCAAATTTCATCAGCACCAAAAGTGGAATTTGTTGAGTTAAAATGGCATTACCCTACACTACAAATCTATTTCGTTGTATACAAATGAAGAAGTGTGTAAAAACAACTAAATATTAGATTCATATGGTCATAAACGGGTTAATCATAAGGTTAATTTTTCAATTTGAATATCTGTAGGTTTCAATAGGCAAACAGAAATCTATAGATTTATTATAACTATTCAAAAAAGTAACGGGTTTAAGTTTTGAAAATAGGCTTCTTTCACACCCATACTCACTTTATGGCATGAACATGTCACAAACCAGCCAACAACAATGGACAATTATGATTTTATTTATTGTTACAATGATAATTATACATTTTGTAAGAAAATCAAAAATAAATGTATTAGCCACTCGTTTAATATTACAAGCCTACTAAGAGACGATTAATGTAAAATGGAGGCTACGACACACAACTGAAAGCTTTGACCTTGTGTTTAATCCAGGAAATTATCAAAGAAGATTCATTTGCATTCAGTGTTCAATGTATTTGGAAGTTGAGTGTTACGTCGGTAGAACATATTACTCGATTCCGATAGGGCATCAGTCAGGACATACAGTCAGCTACGAAAAAACTATGGCACAGCCACTTTTCCTTCGCTCGTCATACTCAGAACTACAGCTCCCCATGCAGCATTCCGCGCTCCACGGCGCGACAAACAGGCCATGACGCGTTTCACTATAAGTAGGCCTACGTCACATTTACAGGCTGGCACGTCACACCGCCGAGTGCTGTCTTTGCGGTTATAGGGTCAGTTACACCAAAAAGGGGGTTGCTTGATGTCTGTTGGAATCGATTAATATGCGAACTATCAATTATTACTATTATTATTTACAATTTAGCAGAATATTTTTTCATTATATTTTATTACTTAATTAAAGGAGTGTGACAGTCGAAATCCTTTCCAAAATCAGGAGCAAATGCTGTTTTCCTGAGAAATTTATGCAACCTTAAAACTCGACAGGTAATTTTTGATATCTAACACAACGTGGCCAAGCAACATGAAACAATAGGAAAGGTATGGGGTACAGTGACGATGGCTCTTTTAATCGGTTAAGTGGACACAATTGACATGCAGGGAAACACAATGACCGCCTAGTGCCAGTGGGCTAGTAAGTCTCCCGACAGACATGATTTAAAACAAAGCAGAACAGCTTTAAAAGCAGCTTCGGGCGTTACACGCTTATTTTCTCCCAGTTTAACTGAGGTGCATTAATTTTCCTTCGGGAAAACCTGCGGTGATTTATCTGGGAGCTTACGCTTAAGTTACGCTTGACTTCAAGGTTCGAGAACTTCGGACTTAAAAATATATATAATCACCTTCCTTTTTTGGCACAAGCTCGCAGGAAATTGTGAGTACATTAACAATTTCAAATACAGCAGTATATAACACAAAAAGACACCTCCCCTTGAGGATGCTGAGGAGTGTTTAACTTGAATCCTATATTTGTTTATCTGTTTTCATTTATCCCCCAGCTGTATATATAAAGTAAAAACAGCCACATATTACAGAACACTGGATACAACACATTCCCTTTCGAAAAAATGTGCATTGAGTAATTGTTCTTACCCAGCTTGGGTTTCTACATGTCTGCAATCCAAAATTTGACAGATATGGCCCTTGCAGGAATTGAATTGCGTGCTTCTAGAGATTTCCAGGGTACTGACATAATGTGAACAGTACAACAGGATCTGACATGCAGCTACTGCCCACAAACTAGTGTGACACAAACACCGCTATACTGTAATACAACTACTACATCAGGATTACTACATCGCCGGCTGTCATTTGCAGGAGAGCAAGACAACCTGGTGAATAACCTCTTTAGGAGAAAGAGAGTTTATTAATGTCTTACCCTCACAAAGAAAAAGTCACTATACAAAACTAAAAGCATCTGTCTCTTTATTCTCATGGAAAAATAATTTCTTAAGTTTCACACCGATAGTACTGTGCCACGGTGTAACTTTTTTCAGTTTAAACAACAAACACATATAAGCACAATACGATAATTAGGAAGCATTAACTTAATGACCTCATGGCTGTTTAAATGCTTATTCTTTAAAAACTAAAAACTCCCTCGTTGTTTATAGCGCTGTTCAAAAAAGCCTAGAGTAGCGTGAATCGGTTTATTCAGCTGCGTCGCACATAACGATATCCTTCTTAAATTTACACCGATAAGACAAAATCCAGACAAAACCGGCACGTAATATAATCCTTAAAGTTGAGTCAGTTTGTTCCTTCTAGCACAATGTCAAATTAAATTTAATTTCCATTAAACGTTACTAAATGTTCCTGTGCTAAATTTCTGTTTGAACACCACATTTCTGGTGGAACTTAATAGAAATGTTAGCGTGGAAAGCAAAAATTTTTACCGAACCTCCGAGAACCCACGGACAGTGATATTTAAGGATATAAAATTACGTGACTGAGGGAAACTGGAAACCAGAAAAATTCCAGCCTTCACCCTGCTGATCCTCCTATGTTCAGCAGTTCCTCCTGTGGCCACTAGAGGGCGGTTCACCCGGTGACGCCGCAAACTGATGGTTTCCCAGTTTATAAGCGTTACCTTCAAACGTCACACAAGCCGAGATGCCGGTAGGGCACTCCAGCAAGGCTGAGAGTATAAAATGCATAAATGCACACAAAAGCAGAGCAGAGGAAGCACTGAGATTAGAGCACCTTCGACATTCTTCCCGGACCCAACAGGAGTCACTATTCATGTGGCTCAGGAACCGTCTTTATCTTAAGAACTACTTTGGGTTATATGAGTTACGGTATCATTGTGCTGCTGTCAAGTGGCATTCAGATTTATCTGTTTCTACAAATTACAACTGCTGTGAAAGTTCATGCTGGAAGCCGCTAGCTGGTGAATTAAATTCCCTGGTTGGTAGATCAGTGATGGATTTTTCACCTGTTAGAGATACTACTATACATTTTAAACAAGCAGTGGGGAAGTCTGTTTCATCCATGGGTGTGGGTTGGGGTTAGGGTTGGGTTAGGATTAGGGTTGGGTTCGTTATGCATGCACACAATGACAATGAGGTTGATTTCTGCTCTACCGCTGCTCTTGATTGCTTTACTGAAGCTATTATTAAGATACGGTCTAAGTCCACCTGGTGCTACACATGTTACTAAGTCATTAACAAACTGGCAACCCTAGAACCTTAACCTTCCATGGAAAAAGGACCCCCACCCTTCTTTAAATAATGACTCCAGGTTACACTGTATCACTAAAACAATTGGGAAATTAATGCTCTTTAAGCATTTACACAGCCAATAAGTTTCAGTTACACATTCAACGCAAAACACGAAAATACTATATTTATGACACGATTACATAAGTGCTTGTAAAACTAAAGGTTTTCTAAAGCTTTTTTGACCCTTAGTAGTCAGATGTTGCCAGACCAAAATAAAAACACATGAGTAATTATGATTGCAGGTGAATCTCGCACTGTTAAGGCAGTCTGGGCTGACAGCAAGGTGGGGACATGACTGTGGAGGGAAGGACACCGGCCAGGTCGCTGTCACTATAGGGATTGTCGGAACTTCACAGTGACAATGCAAAAACAATATACAGTGCGGATACCACAGAACATGCCCACCGACCAAGCATGCAAAGGCAACTCCAATACACATTAAAAAATGCATGGGCCTGTTTTCCAGACAGTGCATCCAGGAGAGGGTTACGGCACTCAAAAAATATTTCAACTTCTTGAACATTGGGTGTTAAAAATCTTTGCCAGCGATGATTACTGAGCGACACACAGGTTCCTTAATGCAGCTGAAATGATATTTGCTATTGAGGAAAAGCACCGACACCTTAAAATGTACACAGGAAACTATATCACCTACAAAGAGGAGTGCATATTTTTAAAATTATACGCATTAAACACACACTCTTTGAAAGCAACCTAAAGCAAACCTAAACGTGTTTTATAATTATTTATGATTTTAAAACCAAAATACCTTTTGACTCAAATGAGTTTCATGTTGTGACTTTTATCATTTCTTGTGCTTTGCTGTTGCAGTCGTAACTGAAATACATTATTTTCTCCATTTATAATAAAATGCTGAGAAAGTTCTAGCTATTGCGATATTTTAGCAGTATATTACAGTGGTGGTTCTTCTTAATGTTAATATAATGATTTCAGGGATGGACTATCTAGTTCAGAGATTTTCAGCCCTGGGACTGACAGCTCAGATTTTTTAGTCAGGGATGTTAATTGAGTGAATCACATCATGCACATCACAGTAAAACATCATCATATATTTGTCTACTGCAGCATTTCTGTTTGCCAATAAATTTAAGATATTTATTATTTCTAATTTATTAATGACACTATTTTTCATTTCTTGAAATATCTCTCTTCATAAAAACACCTGTGGTCTTCTGATATTTATCACGCTTCCCCTAGTTGGACTACTACTATACAGAGCTAATAAATCTTTAAGATACAATTTTCCATCTCAGCTGAAGCGGTGTCTTTCAATATCATCCGGCAACAATAAAGGATCTTGCCGATCGCAGAAAACCCTCTCTATATGAAATTCTCTTCTTATTATTTGCGCACCGATATCAGTTGGTTGCTCATTCATGAATGTCGAGACCATGACTTTATCACCACTGCAGGTATTTATCAACCATGGTACGCAGTGTATGCAGTGCATGGGTTTCACAATGTGATTCATTCAGTTAACAGATAGTAAGCATACTTAATAAAAGGCTCAGTGAACAATGGCAAAGTGTGCCGTCAGAACTGGGACTGAAAACCACAGCTGCAGTCCGAAAACCACAGCTGCAATTCCATCCATCTTCTAAGGACTTAACCTGGTCAGGGAGACCTGTAGCTGATCCCAGCCAACACAGCGCCCATGACTGGGACAGCCTCTGGGTAGGATCACAGGACACATACAATGGACGATTTAGAGAGGCCAATTAGCTTAGCCGCATGTCTTAGCATGGCAGAGGGAGACCTGCACAACACAGGAAGAACATGCAAACTCCAAACTCCATACATGGGCTGACTCCGGTGTCACGTGAGAGCCACGTGACTCGCCCCGGCAGTGCGGTGTCGACATCGGCTTGCGCAGGC
>JAODJU010000108.1:3832499-3845461 GCA_026776725.1 Gnathonemus echidnorhynchus | reverse complement strand
CACCCACCCACCCACACACACAAACACACACATACTGCTAACACATCTAACCTCAAGGCTGGTTCTGTATGGACCAGGCATAGAAGCAAGCTGGACTAAAGAAGCTCCTATCAGCTGTAATCTGATTCCTCTTCTGTAAGCACTGTCCCTAAGGGCAGCAGGAGACATCAGGGCACTTCCAAACCTCAGGACTATTAGCTAAATTTACATCCAAACAAGAGCAATTTGAATAATGTGAAAGAAAAAATGAAAAATGAATATGAATAATTATCATGAACAATGAAGCAAAAATGTTGAAGATGGATAACCTGTAAAAAGGAAGAACTTCATAATTATATCATTATAAGAATTAATTATTAATGCAAGAATGATTAAACTAGATTAAACTGACAAGAAAATGGAGCATGTATCTTTGTAAAACTGAATTTTGCGGTTTCTAGATTCTCAAGCGCATGTGTGTGCGATTAGCTGTGTGTATCAACAGCTCCAACGAACAAGAGAACCTAGGATGTGTTTATAGGTACCGATTTTTCATTGAGAAACGTGTGGAAGAATTATGGCTACAAGACGCTTTACCTTCTACCCATAACGCTCCTATAAAAACGAAGCGGACTTTAAATACCAATGTCTGGTCTGACTGACTGATCCCGGTTCACAGGTGACCACATGCTCGTCCCGCCGATTCCCGTATCGCCCCATGTGACGCTGATAACCGGCGTCACATCAGGGCGGCTCAGTGTCTCTAACCTCTGTCACCTCAGGGAGGTGTGACGCTGCAATCCGCTGTCACCTCAGGGTGCCCATTTTCAATCTGTCACCACTCATGCCCTCCCCCAGAGTCACAACAGGGAAAAAAAACAGAGGCGTAAAACTCACCCTGAGCTCCGACACCATTATTCTGGAAACACAGCGGTACCCCCAGGTGACATGGTCACCTGACCTCAGTGCCAAGGCTGCTGTGTTTTCAGAGATATGAAAACGCTTAAGCTGTCACACTGCAGTGACACAGCAGAGGGGTGACCCCTTAACAGGCCACAGGCACACAGTCACAGCCTCTCTACGGGACGGAGGAGGGGAAGGCACCACAGCGCTGGCATGACGGGGCGAGAGCAACGCTACAGAAGAACAGGGAACTCACCCACTCCGCGGGAGGGGACATGCCCAGCACAGGACCGCAGCTTCCTGCCTGCTGTGAGTATCCGGCAGGGGGTCCTTCAGGCGAAGGTCATGGGAAACACGGAAATGTGATAAACTTTCACATAGCGACCCCCCTCCTCACAGCAGTGGGACTTTCCACACCCCAGGCAGCTGGAATCAGAGCCTTGCATCATGTTTTGCACAGGTGCGTCCCAATCAGGATCAATCCATCTTTACAATTCTGACAAATCCTCAGTCGGAAGTAACATTACTGCATTTATAAAAACAAAATCAGCTCAGTCTTACAACTTATATAAATTTTATGTAGCGCAAAACATCTGAACCAGGAAACGCCAAAAATAAAAAGGTAAAGTAAACCCAGAGCAGTCAGATCTTGTCCACGAGGTGACAATAAGGAAGGACTACTAGCATGATTAGCTTAGCAGCAGGCCGCTGAAGAGATTGCAGCAGCTTTCAGACACACGTCTTTGTTAAGTTAGATATAACTGGATAAAAATAAGTGGAAGAACCTTGGTTAATGTCCCAAATGGAGCTGCACAAGTCCAGGTCCTTAATAACAGCCTGAGCCCCTCAAACTCAGTCAGCTGGGCAGGGTGACCATGATGAGTTACACACACTTCCTGTCCCAGTAAGCCAGAGTGACTCACGTCCAGACCACCCACAGACCACCCACAAACTAACACAGATGCACAGATGGAGGCACTTTCGATCAGCTCAACAGCAAGCCTGAACCGGTCAAACTTACTTCCACCGCATCTAACCAAAAAGAGGCGCTCTTCAAGAATATATCATCCGCCTTCACCCCCGTCACCTGTGCTTCTACCACCCTGCCATGTGCCAATGAGAGGGTGACAAACATCTTCTGGAGATGTAGCGCTGAAGGTGAAGGTGACCTGCGTCACCTGGCTTGGTTCGCCTACGTACGGACAGAGAACATGACATGAACATGGGATGCTGTCCTTTGGAGAATCCCTCCAGATGTGTGATGCAGGCCGTCTTCCCACAGTGCTCTGCGAAGGAGTTAAAAACACAAAACTGATACAGATGATGGAGATCCCTGAATAACAGGACTACAGGAACCATGAAAGGGCTGAGTGATGAACTTGGTTCCAGGCTCAGCAGCTGCTGGCTGGAATGACGATTCCTTCTGCACCTTTGTGTTCAGTGATCTTCTATAAAGGAAGCCACCAGCATGCCACCAATGATCAGGACCGAGGAATTCTGGGATACGTCCGAGTGGAATGAAGCAGAAACAAATTATTTTCAGAAAGCCTAAGCTGAAACCTTCATACCTATCTCAGCAACGCGGGTATGAGCGCTCAAGACAGTCCCGGGCATCACGGCACCCTCCCCGCAAACCCTTTGACCGCGAGACACTGTTACGCTCAGGGGAATCCGGCAGAGCACACCCGCTGATTTCCTGCCTACTGTGTTTTTGTTCAATTCACCTTTTCTACAAAAGACAGGGCGTGGCATTCAGCTTGGAACCTACCGACGTCGAGGTATCAGTTCCGAAGGAATTTAGGCGGAGGAGTTTGAGTGAGTAATTAGCGATACCTGAGCAGGGTTTCCTATAACGAACCAAGGGGCAGGTGTGCCTTTCTGTACCAAGATGGGTGCGTCTCAGCCAGTGGCACACTGGGAATATGAGACAGAACTGGGGAAAATGCCACTTTCATGAAATATTTTAATGTGATGATGAAGTCAATTAACAGGTGGAGAGACATCATTTCTGCATGCATCACAGACAGGAGCCTTGTGTTATTCTGTCATTTTCCATAATCACTGAAAAATGCAGGATTTATTAGTTATGATGTACAAACATGCATTTCACAATTAATTATAGCAAACCCTAACAAATCATTATTTTTAGGTTGATGTTGACTCCTGGCAAGCATATTGTTAGCATTCCTCCAGAACATTCTGTGTTCTGTCGTATCACTACCGTTAAATCACTTTAAATGTAAAACTGATTAGAGTCAGTAAGTGAGTAATTAAGAATGGGTTTTTGGGACAAAACGCTGAATATATGCGACATGTGGAAAAATGAGCATTTCATGCCCACAGTAGGTGGGACTGTCATGCACTGTCAGTCAGCTGCAGATTTAGCCCAGTTTCCACTGGTTACTTAACCAGCTCACTGCTGCTGCCCTTTAATTCCGGCGACTGATGACTCATCTCTCTATCGATGGATGCGAGCCTCCGGCTGAGATTCCCACTCCATGAGCCGTGACTGAGACTTCACGTTTCATATTTATCAGACATGCACTGCAGATTCTGTACTCA
This sequence comes from Gnathonemus echidnorhynchus, assembly GCA_026776725.1. Lineage (NCBI taxonomy): Eukaryota > Metazoa > Chordata > Actinopteri > Osteoglossiformes > Mormyridae > Gnathonemus > Gnathonemus echidnorhynchus. The sequence continues at coordinate 3,842,017 of JAODJU010000108.1, read as the reverse complement.
CACAGAATAAACAAGTTCAAGAGGAGTACAGGACAGCTTGCATATGTGGGTCAACAGAAGCACTGTGTTTTTGGAAAATGCTTATCTCAGCAGACGTGTATCTTATCAAGCTAGTATTAAAAATTTAGTCAGACCAGACACTGGCTATTTCCCATGATTTTCACTCCATTTTCTGTTGCTTACAGTTTGATTACAGGGACAATGCAAGTCCATCTGCTAGTTACAAGTAACTGGCAGGCTCCTGTCACGGTACGGAATTACTTCTGCAATGTTCACCAGACACAGACTAGATAGTTTACAGCTTCCTAATTTGGCTGAAGAAGGAGCATTTTGACCTAGTGGACGACATAACCAGCAGAAACTCTTTCCGATACGAATAGATAGATTTTCAAAAGCTAAGAATTCTGATTACCAATATCTACAAATATAATGTTCTAGGGTTAAAAATGACATACCAACCGTTGGGTTTACTGGATGTCAATTTCTCAAACAGCTGAAACTTAAAACATATAAAACAAGGCACTTATAAATAACCTTATATCACTTAACCTTAACAAGAACATACCCTGGACTTTCACAATAATGAACTGTCAAACAAGAACAAAATTCCAAGCGCACTGTCTGTTCTACTTCACAAAAAGCATCCTATAAATGAACAGGTGCTCAGACACAAAAGTGTGGAAAAAAATTGAGCTAGGAAACACACCTTCTCAGCATTCTCCATTCTCCTGGAGAGACCTTACTTTCTTATCTTCAATATTTAAAGAGATATTATCGACGCTTAATCAGCAGATTTCGCATCAATAACTCATTATATGGGTTGAGTCCCAATAACTACATAACAACAACTAGTGAATCACAGGAGCTGGATTTTAGGGAAGAAATTCCAGGGCCTCTAATTTAGATGTGAAACTCTGGTCACCCATTTAACACCTTCACCACTACACCCTACTGCCAAATTTCTGAGGGCTGACACAAAGGAGGAGGACCCATGAAAGCACATCAAGTTTAACCTGCACCAAATCAGCTTCCTTCCTCGAGGTACATTGCCTCGCACAGCTCTCTGACACATGTGCTGTCTTGGCCGGCCATCAAGGCTGTGCTGAACACATTTGCACTTCAGTAATATTTTATATTTCAAAGAGCTTCCTCTGGTGACTTTTCAATAACATCAGCATCGCGCTGAATCATCGGAATTCCACAGTACACCTGATGCATCCTACTGCTGCTTTTGCATGGACACGGTATCACGATAATCAGACTGAGACATTAAATTCTACCCCCCCCCCCCACTCCCCAGGCTATTCATTCCAGTGCCACATCTTCACTGAGGACCATGGAAATATCCAAACACTTTTCAGTGTTTTCAGAATATTTAGCCTGCGAACGTTTGTTAATGATGAGTTTTCTCATAGGTTTAAGGCTTCCTATCTGACTGCACCTGAATTGGCTAATCCCTGGCAGATGGGGGAGCTATGGGGATGGTGACAGATTTCATTTGGAATGACCGCAAGGCTCTGGAGAACATCGCTCTGGCCATCACATACTGGAGAAACATGTCCGGGTGGTGGACGGGTCACTACCACAGAAATCAGGCCAGGGTATCATGGCTGAAGCCAAATATGGTCGCCCTTAGTCATCTAGGTAAAAATACACACCTCTCTTCCCACTTTAAAGCTGTTCAAGCATTCATACACTGGAATATTATATAAGCTAGTTAAATAAGCTACCAAACAATGTGTTTTTTTGTGTTCTTCCACCTCAAATGTTATGTATAAGACTGAACATAACTGCACGGCCGCCTTCCAGGAGGAGGCAGAGTAAATTATTCTAGCTGCTTCACAGCCCTACGTTGACTTCTTCTTAAATCGGCTTTGTGCGTGAGAGTAACAGTTACAGCATCACCTAAGACAGATGTCGGCACGCAGGGGTGCGATAACTAGTATGAGAAAAGCTACTGCTGTCAAGAGTGGAGAAAATTTGCATTCGCACCGAGTTCATTAACGGTTTACCCTCCAAAAATAAACTGCCCATTTTTAATTTCACAGATGGTAGACACGACGGTGTCTTGTATCTTTTGCATACCTCCCAACTCAGTCCCCCAAAACAGTGCTGAGAGAAAATGTTACACGTGACGTCTACTAGGGAATGAAAAGCCTCAAAAGTTCCCATCCTGCGTTGTGCGATACAGGACAGGTACACTTCGTAGAACACGAGATTCCAAAACAGGAGACAAAACAGCACTGGCAAAAACAAAAATGATAAAATCACAAATTAACGGGAATTTTTAAAACCGGCGTTTTTTTTTTGAGCTGGTAGCTGGCAAAATTCCTTCATTCCTTTCCTTCCTTCCTTTCCAGCTTCCAGCTAGAAGCAGCCTATTTGAGCACCTCCGATTCTTGCGCCGTGAATGAGAGACTGTGATGCGGAACACAGGGTAAGGTTCTCATGAGGCTGAATGAAAGCAAAATCACCACCCGGGGGTGAGGGAACAGAGGAGGTCTTCATTGTGAATACCGCACGCTGTCATCGCACCGTGCCTGCCTCCAACGTATCATTAATAATTTATCATTCTGAGCGAATCGAATTAGGGGTGTCTCTGGAAGGGAAGCTTGCTGCCAGACCAGTTTCCCTGAGCAGAGGAGACCCACTGTAGATTCCTCCAAACTGGTGTACAAAGGTGCAATGGTGTGATTCTGGAGTCTGAAAACAAAACTAACGTTCTGGCGATTTCGTCATTCTTCCCTTCTGGGAATGGCTAAAGAAACGCAGAACACCATAAATCAACAATCACACCGGTATTCAGGAATACACAGTGCAGACAAACATCCATGTACCAAACTAGTGTTGTCACGATACCAAATCGATACCAGACACTAATCAAAACAACTTCATAAGATTGCATGTAACTGAACATAACCCACAGGTGAAAACAACTGCAGATCATTGTCTTACTGTGGAAATGTTTAACCGACTACAAAAAAATGTTTTAACCCACTGAATAAATGCACGTCACACATCTACCTCAGCTGTGTTTTCCCCCTTTGCCAATATTGTGCAGTGACACAATTTGCATGCAGGCCTGCATGTCCTGTGGTTTGCCTTCTTCATTTGCCACAAAGCCCTGGCATTTCCACATGCCACTCATGCTACAGTCTTTATCGATTAAGCGCAGTGGCAAAGTTCTGACGCTTCTGACTACTCATCTTAACACCTGTGAGTGAGACCGTATGCAGTTCTAGGCATGTGCACTGGTAGTCTACGAGCCTCAGTGGTCAGAGCAAATCGGAAGTGCAGACTGCAGAATCCATACCATGAAGGATGAGTACTGAAACCATTTTCTACATGACAGAATCGATACTTTCGGTATTTTCGATACTTTCGACAGCACCATACCAAACATATACTGAATCACGACCCAGATAGCTAGTAATTGTGCAAAACAATGTCAAATGTTAGTCAAAACAATGCATAGATACTCCATGAAACAAATCAAAAGACCTGTATGCAGAAGCTCTATCACATTATTCCAAATAAAACAAAAAAAAAAAACACAATAAGCCAGTGCACAATCATGACAACAGATTGACGAAAGTCTAAGAGACAGTTCAGTTTGTATCGCACCAGAGCAGGGCCGCTGTGGAAAGGCAATTAATTCCAGTATTGACTCAAGCTCTTGGGAACACAGCCAGTTGGTTTCAAGTCCCGCCAAGTAAAGGACCTTCTTTAAACAAGGAGGCTAGGGAAGTGAATCTGTGCAAGGCATTACTGGGTCACCAGCACAGCTGCTGCTCTTTGAGAAACAAGCCTGCTTCAAGTTGCCAGTTTAAAAAGACTAAAGAAAGAAATTCCCATAGTGACGCTGATGCATCTGGGACTGAGCTATGAGGATCTGCAACCTAGATATTAGATTACATTTAATCATTGTTCAACTCTATGAGTCTATTCTGAAATAGAGACCCATGTAAACACCATGCAATATAATCTTGTTAGAGGACAGGACAGTCCAAGAGTTCAGTATATTTTTGTTGGGGAAAGAAGTTTGCATTAGCAGAAGCAATATTCATCCTGCAAAGTTGCAACATTTCCTGAGTTCATACAGGGCACTGAGGTTAAATACTGGGAATCACCAAGTTAGTCACAGGCTGAATACTGATGCACTATCAGTCTTCCTGTTTTGGGGACTGGATTGAAAGTCGAGAGCGTCATTGAACAAACCTCCTTCCATTTTTACTCTAAGGTCCTGAATCATCAGTTTGGATTTTCAGAGTAAAAAAAAAACAGATGATAACACAGAAGTGTTATCTCAGAGAGGGCATGGATTTGAAAAACTGAAATCACTGGAATCAAGCAAAATTTTCCATGAGTTAGAAGGAAAACTTAAAAATGAAGTGTACCTCGGAGGGCCGAGGGCACTGGTACCACTAGAATCTGACAAAAAAGAGTCAAATGACAAAAATACATTTAAATAGTCGGAATGAAAAGGTATCTGCAAAAGCAGATACGTTAAATTTAGAGTTGTTCCTAGTCCACTGGACTAGCTCTGAAGCCCAATATATCTTAAAAAACAAAACATTAAAAAGCTAAAAATAACGGGTCTGTATTTTTCGGGCCTTCTGGGGTCATTTTTGCAAGACGAGTCCACTTTATGCTATTGTACGGCTAGGTTGGGTTCATTGTGTGGGTCTGCACAATGAAAGCTCTGTTTCCCAGGCTGCATAGAGAAATGGGCTCACTGCAGAGGAGATGGCAGAACCCCCTGTCCCCCCCCCCTCCCAAGCCCCTGTCCCCCACACACTCACTGGCATCCCGTTCCCATACCACCACAACCTTGCACAAAGAGCATCTGTTTGCAACGCTGGCACCAAAAATCGCTGCAAGCCTGAGAGATTTTGGAACACGAAATGACATTAACAAAAACAAAAAAAAGACAAGCTCTCCCCTTTGGATGCGGGGCCCTTAATGCTCGCTCCTCTGACGTCATCAGTATGGCTGCTGGTGCGTTTATCAACAGTGACCTTGTCATACTTCACACCATTTCTCCAAAACACAGTGAGCAGAGTTACACAAGTTTCTCTTCATTAAACTTTTATAAAAGACACCCTGCTGATATATTAAAATCAAAAATGTTGATCAGAATTTTGATCAAAATACAGCTTAGTCACAATAAATATTTTTATAGCACCTACAGTGTCCACACTTTACTACAAAAAGAAAAATGACATTTTTTATTTACATAATTAAAACAGTATTTTACAATATTATACCTTTAAGACTGCGCTGCAGTTTATTCACTTTCAATTAAGTTACTATAAATAATGCGGTTGCAACAAGATCCGCTTCCATATAATAATAATAATAATAATAATAATAATAATAATGAATTATTAGGCCTATTGGTATTAAATTGCACTAAATTACATATATTCATTTTCTGAATTTTGCTAAACCAATTAGAGTAATCGAAAACACGCGAGCGGCCTGATTTTATTTTATACAATTCGGATACAACTCTATACATATTTCGAATATTCAACCCACTTACAAAATTAAGTTCCCAGACACCGAGCAGCCTTAGAATTACCCATTTAAAATTAATTATTTAACAAGACCAACATGTGCCTGTTCTTAATAGAAATTACGTTTATTTCGAAAAATACGCATTATCTCAAGCGCCTAGTCTGTATACAGGCGACCTAAAATTTAACATTAGCATCACTGTTCCGCCAGTGTCAGCTGTGCACTGTCATTGTCACCTCACCGCTATTATTTTAGTCGAAGTCTCCCGCATAGTATCACGCATAAAACGCTGGTCATAAATAAATATCTGTATGTGTCAGTGACCACTGAAATGCCTCTTTATTACCGATAAATCACGGGGCTGGCACGTTGGGCTGCAGGTCCATTGTCACGCTTGACACCCACCGCATTTCAAAAGGATGTACGGTCACACCTGGAAGACGCACTTACTGCTTGAACATCCTTTCCATGTCTTTGATTTGCTTCCTGGAGAATTCCTTAAACTCAGTGTAGGGGTTGAAGACCTTCATGGTACGCGGATGATGCTCCCCCTCATTCATTTCCCCCCGGCGCAGCAGCTTAGCGCCCAGCTCCGAGTCGGCGCTCGCCGTGGCCGGCTTCTCGGCTCCGTTTTCGCGCGTCTTGTTCACGATCACCGGCTCTTCTCCACCTCCTTCACCGATCTGAAGACGCCGACTCAGCTTCGTTGTCAGCTCGTCGGAAGCCATGTCTTTTTTAATTATTTCAAAATGAAATAACTACTAAACAAATAAAATGCTACGAATAGACGAAATGTTCCAATACCTACGGTCCATAGGCAACAGATTCGTTATTGCATCCAATCACTATGCGGACTACTGCTCTTCCTCTTGAGGTCTGAGTTACAATGAACTGAAATCTCGAGATTACGGACCTATTTGTACAGTACAATAAACTAATTCAGGATCCCCTGTCCTTAAAGGGGCACAGCGCCTCTGTGCAGGAAATCCTGCGGCGCTCGAATTTCTCGGGACGCACTTTCCTCACGGCAAAGCTCCTACGTCTGAACGTACACCACGCCTCTTAAAGAGGCGTAGAAACCCACGGAAAAGCCACAAAAACAAATTGTTACAAATTGCATCATTCATGAAAATCTGAATATTTCCAAAATATCCGCAATTTTCCGTTTCTTTTTTGTTTCCACGCTGTTGTCCACTGTTTAATGCAATTTCGCTTTTGAAATGCAGTATTCATAATATGAAATTAAATGCTTACATGAAAATGTATTTCATCTGTCCTAATTCATATTTCAAAATGCATATGTTGTTCATGTGTATCCCTATTCACCTGAATCTTTCACCTAACAACATTTTAATGATCTATATCTTGTTATTGCATATTATCTACAATGTGGGACTATTATAGATTGTATGACCTGTGGTCCGCACAACCTCTATTCTAATGTTGCATTAAAGTTATTTTAAGTACAGCTAATAGTTTTTTTATCACTAGAATTAATCGAACAAAAAACGAAGTTAAACTGAATCACTAATATAATATTTAATGACATCCAAAAACAATACCAAATTCACGCCGTCCAATTAAAGTGCTGTGCAAGATTCATTCGGCCGTTTTGTTTAAAGCGACCTCGCCAGGGAAAATTAGATACTACAGCCAGTCGGTCACATATTGTTATAATTACTACCCACCCACCCATATTCTAAGCGTTTAGTCTGGCCAGGGCTGGAGTCTCTCCCCGGCAGCACGAGGCTGGCGTAAACCCTGGACGGGATGCCAGTGCATCTCAGGCGACACACACATCTATGCATTAAATGCAATTTAGAGACACCGGATACCGGACAGAAGAAACCCAGACGGTACGGCGGGATTCGACCGGACTCGAACTGTGGCCAGCGCTGCGGCGGGATTCGACCCTCAACCCTGTGACACCGAGTCACCGTGCCGCCCTGTTATTAGAGATCACTGATGTCGTTGATGTGAATTCCCAGTGCTTTTTCATTTAAGTATGTGATGTTTTTCAGTTACGCAACTGGCGCCAATGGTTGAATAAGGAGGCGGGTTGTTTTTAGGGTAGTCATACAGCATTAAAGAAATTCAGTGTCACTTATGTAAACAGAGGGCATAACAATCCTCTGACTGAAAGTAGTGACGAGTGGACCATGCTACATTAAGATACGGCATACTTAAAGATATATCTACATAACACTTTACTTCAGGGGACGCAAATAACGTAGCTGAACACTCCTACTTAATGCATTTATAAACCAGAAGTGTTACTTACGTTCTGATCCCATTAATCAGTCATAACTTCGTACATTTCATGCAGTTACCACATCTATTCGTGATTTGTACTTGAGGAGTTACTGAGTCACTAAGTTACTTGTTCCCCTGTTCTAATGTTGAGCTCCTGCCAGAACTCTGTTCTGTAAAATAGACACAATTTAAATAAGCCACATCAGTTTATGCCTTACACAGTCATCATCATCATATACATATTAGTATATACATTGTGTTTCATTCATTTTTACAATCCGGAGTAGAATTGCAAAATCATAAATACAGTCACAGCATTTATTAAACCAGACATCGTTTAATTGTCCATGATAATTAAACGTGAGTACCAGAGTAATTGATTATGCATCATTGCATAATCATGCATTTGTGGAGCAAGGGTGATGAAAACGTATTTTATACACTGCGATGCTGTAGTTGTGCTGAAGAACTAAAGGCAACAATTTGTTCAGATGCTTTGATACCTAAGTCAGCAGACACTGGATAGAAGTCAGCAGACACTGGATAGAAGTCAGCAGACACTGGATAGATACACACAGGTGATTAAGGTCAAATGATAACTGACAACTAGAAGAACAGAATGATCCTGCAGTTTTAACCAAAGCCCATTTAACACAGTGCCAACAATTTACTAACAATGTGTTCCTGTAAAAAAATTAATATTGTTTGAATTACTGAAGAAATTCCTCATTGCATTTTATTAAATTTTATTGAAAAAGAATAGCATAATAAGGGTGTTTCTCATCTGTGTAACTAACTCAGTAGGTTTAATATACATGACATACTCAAAAGACAGTTACAAGTATTTAGCATCCACCAGGGCTGAACTGTCCATCTGGCATTCTGGGCTTTTTCCCAGTGGGCCGATGGTCATGTGGGCCAGCAAAATTGATCACTCAGGAAAGTTCATTGTGGGGACAGCCCAGTTTATCATGGGGGACCGCAAAGCCCGGGATTTTATATCCCTGTTCAGCCATTTCATTTTGTCTTGGATGATGTGTCTAACATGCAAGTGGAATCAGTGCTGCCCCAGTTGGACTGACCAGTTGGACTGACCATCCCTGGGTGCCTACAGTGCACTTACTCTTGGGATCTGAACCAACAGCCTTGAGAACACAAATCCTGCAGATCGAACCAGCTGTTTATTCTCCATAAAATAACCCGCTGGCAAAAGCAGTGAAAGATAACATTTAGTCCCATTCCTTTTTGCATATTTTTAACAGATTTTTTGTATTATACATTTTACTGGTCCACTGTCTGCATATCCATGCAAATTTCTATAATTATACATATGAATTTCACTAACGTTGACCTTGGGAAATTAGCATTTTACAAATGCTATATTTTAGCTCCACTAGTTATACGATATCAGCAGCTAATGGTAAATGAAAGCTAATGCTTTAGCCTGCACCTGCCAGGAGGCTCTGGTTAAAAACAGCTACCGCTGCAGGCAGCACCTGCTGGGGGTGACTGCGTGTGCGACTCCCCGTCACGACATGCCGCTACACCCGAAAGCAGCGGGAGCAGGGCCTGACGAATGAGTCAGCTCCGCCGCAGCAGACCTGCGATGATGCATCCTGGGGAACTAGAGCCTCCGACGCCGTCAGACAACTGCAGTGGGGAGAGAGGGACTGGGGAGGGGGGGGGGGGGGGGGGGACGGAAAACCCTGTTTTCATTTTCAGGGCCCTGAAGCATCATCTTCCGC
>JAODJU010000108.1:3818168-3830243 GCA_026776725.1 Gnathonemus echidnorhynchus | reverse complement strand
GCCCCACGCCCCCCCCCCCCCCCCCCCCCCAGCATCCTGCTTGTGAAGATCACAGTGTCCCAGCGAAAGAGACAGCAGCAGTTACGCTGTGACACCCTGCAGTGGGGGGACCATCTCAAACAGGATTCCCTGCCAATTATCCGACCTCCTGAAAGAACCAGCCAGCTCAACTTACAGTCCTGGGGGAGCCCTCATTTTGGATATAAATCATTCAGAAGTAGTGAAGCCATTGATCTTTTCCTTTACAAGAGAGACAGCAGACTTGTCTATCCTGTGATTAGATGAGGTGCAATTTTAATAACAAAGACATCAAAGCTACAGGTTTGAACTGTGTGGAGCCACAAAGATCAAAAGTGTTCCTAAAGGTACTGTAGTGTGTAATACAGGTGCATTGTGGGATACGCAATACACTGAGTTGTATATATTATAATGGGCAAATCTCTTCTGAGATGCTCAGGGGGAATTTAACTAGTACCCTGGCCCTATTACTCAAGGAAATGGAAGGATAAAATTATAGTTTGCAAAGGAGAGATTTAGACCACTAAGAGCCCTCATCAGACTGGACGAACTGCGCTTACCTTATCACGAAATCCATCCTGGATGCAACTGTGAGAGACCACCCACCCGCTCCTCGGTGTTAGCCGCTCTGAGGCCACACCCTGTGAAGGAGGGGGAAGGTGGGAGATAAAGTAAGTTTCAAGACCAGCTCTGGTTGGAACAACAAACAGACCACATGATACAGGGATGAAAAGATGGAATGGGGATTTTTTTCCTTGTATATAAGTGGAGGTGGGCTAAGCAAGATGGTGGACGGTAGACAAGATGCAGAATCCTGCAGCAGTACAGTAACAGTGTCACTCGGCCCTGTCCCCAGCTGGAACACACTTTGCGCTCTTTGATGGCCTTGTTGAGGCTCAGTTCCTGTGCCACCCGGTCCTGGGTGCGACGCAGGGCCTCGCGTAGCAGGGAGCTTTCTTGCCTCTCTGCCTGCAGCTCCTCCCTCAGACTGTCCAGCCGGCCCTGGAAGCGCTGAGCCGCAGCCTGGCTCTGCCTGCAGGGGAAGAGCGGCCTGGCCAGGTCCTCGTGGGCTGCTGCACCGCATTCATTGCACATTCACTCACTCATGCTTAACTCAGCACCCAGTCATCTTTCCAATGTATCCATTCACTATTCACTCACTCACAAACACTCACTGATAACTTGGTGGTCATTCATCAGTCGCTCCCTAACCTTTCTGGTGCATTCATTCATTCATTCTAGTGATGGACAAAATTACGCTTCTTGAACCATTTGCTGTATTTTCTGACCCCTCTAGATGGTGCTTTTGGTTTGCTTTGCGACATGATTTGTGCCCTTTTTTGAACAGAGAGCACCATCTAGTGTAAAGAAAGAACACAGCAAATGGTTCCATCACTACCCATACCTTAATCACTCATCGCCTTATCATTGCAACCATGCACTCATCAGTCACACCCTCGTCGCTTCTTAGTTTTCGCTCATCACTCAGCCATCACCCTTGCATAGCCCTCACTCATTCTTCACTCGCACACTCATCACTGTACCTCCAGGCTTCCTGCTCCCGCTGATACTCCTGTATCTGCTCCTCCTTGCGTCTTGCCTGCGCACTCAGCAGGTCTAGGTCCCTCTGCCTGCAGGAACCCAGCTTCTCCCTCTCGGCTCGGGGCAGAAACTTCAGGGACGAGCTTCCCGACAGCCGCGCTTCTTCCATCTCCAGCGCTTCACTCAAGGCCCGCACCAGGTCCAGGTACTGGGGGGGTTGTGGCCAGGATCACAGGTATGAGGCGGTTGGACTGTGTGCTTTAGGGACCTAGATTATAGTACTGTGTAACCTAAATATCCTCAGCATTAAAGAGCAATGTGTAAAATGAGTTATTCACTTTATTTTGAAGGAAAGCAGTAACTGGTGATTAGTGATGGCTAAGACGTTGCTTCATGAACCATTTGCTGTATTTTTCACGCCACTAGATGGTGCTCTTTGTTCAAAAAAGGGCTGAAAGCATGCCTCAACACAGACCAAGGGCACTAGCTAGTGAGCTGAAAAAATACCGCAAATGGTTCATCAGGCATTGTTTTGATCATCACTACTGGTGATGTTATGTTTGAAATTGAGGCTTCAAAGCATGTAATGAGTTCAATGGAGCGTTTACACTTAAGCCTTGCGTTGAGGCTTGTATCATTCTCAGAAAATCAGGTGATCGATGACAAAGAAGCATTGCTTTCTATTGAAATTCTATTGATTCGAGTTTCAAATTGTCAATAAAAGGAATTGTGGCCCTGTTCATTTTGTGGGTAATATTGGTTGGTTCGAGGATTTTGAGTGTCATGCTGAAAAGATCACTACGGAAAGCTGAAATTTTTGAGGCGTACGTTAAATGTATATATTAATTTCAAACTTGAAACTGCATTTCAAAATGTTTGAAAACCTTTGTGACACTTCTGTATCAGAACATCGTTCTGAAATCTGTATCAAAATGACAGTCACATGACCACATTGAACAGAGCTTCATAAAGTCATACTATTTCTAAACAATTCTATTGTTTTGCTTCATTTCGGCTCAGTCTGAGCAGTTGAATAGATTGTCTTTCTTATTAGAATACTTGATACACTGTAGGCTTATGAATTAATACATAATTAGACAAAATCAGTGTTTAATCAATATGCCTTTATTAATGGCAGGTCCATTCTGTGTTTGCACGTTCCTCCAAGGAAGCACTATTTATTGTATCTGTTTAGATGTTTCTATGAAGCAATGGTTCGAACATATTGCAAGATTGAAAGATTGTTTCTAAGTTATATGTTTAATTTGTCTCTATTTTTCAGAAACCCCATTTTGTCAGCCTCCACAAGCTTACAAACAATCTCATTTCAGCATCACTAGCCATTTCTAAGCAGCTATGTAATGGTGACACACCAGTGGCCAGTTAACGAGGAACACGTGTGTCAATGCAAACAATTCCTCCAAAGAGTGAATCATGTGTCCACAGTGGAATACATGCAGCATGCAGTCAGGATCAAGAGGCTCACTTACTGTTTAGCTAAGCATTAAAACAGCAGTTCTTAGCAATTTCGCACATGGTGTGATCATTGCTGCTACATGTGGCAGTCCTAGCATCCTAAACATAGTCTGGAGCAGTGTTTCCCAGTCCCGTCCTCGGGACACCCAGAGAGTCCACATTTCTGCTCCTGCTGGGAGCTGGGAGGGAGCAAAAATGTGAACTGTCTGTGGGTCCCCGAGGACCGGGTTGGAAAAACTGGTCTAGAGAACCCAGAGAAGCTGAGAGCACCTTGTTAACGAGAGAGGTCAGTGGGGAATGGCCTGACTTGTTAAAGCTAACAGGACGGCCTCACAGGCTCAGTACAGAATTACAGTGGTGTACAGAATTCATCTTCCCTTGAAGGTAAAAGTGAATTCTACCCAGGACTAGCAAGATTCACCTAATAAAGGGTCCATGAAGTACATAATGTAAACAGAAGGAACGACACTGCCATATGTGTTTAAGATCAGCCCCCAGCCCAGCAGCGTCTAATACTGACTGTTCTTTCGCTGAGGTCCAGAGTGTCGCATAAGTCCAGCCTAGCTGTTTGCTCTACACACTCCTGGCTCTGCACCAAGGCGACCAGGCTGAAGTCCTGCAATATCAATAGCGTGATGTTCAGGTTCTTGTAGGTATAATCATATAATGCATTCAATGTTGGGCTGTGATAAGAGCAGGTCAGGAGAAGCTGTACCTCACAGGTGCCAGTTACATTTCCCTCACTGGCCAACTGGGTTCTCCATTCATTCGGTGCCTGTCTCATCAGCGCCACCTGCTGGGCACAGAGCTCTGGAGGCGACACTGAGGGAGAATTTTTCATGTAAGAGAAGGTCTTAATACTCTTGTTGAAGGAATATGTTTTACATTACGATCAATGTATGCAGGTTCATCTGTTATTTGAGATCTTAGATAAATGAATATTAAAAACACAAAATAAACTGATCTGCGCATTTTAACATGATCAAGCAAAGAATAGGTAAAAGCAGGATGTGGGTTATCTTATTCCTAAAGTAATCAGCTTTTGATTTCCCGCAGTCTGGTTCACTTACTTGGGGGCACCATTTGCCCCGAGGCATGATCCTTACCCCTGGATTCCACTGGGCCCTCCTTCTGTCGCCAGATCCTGCCCTGGATCCGATTGGCCACGTCAAATGAAATGAGACAAGATAGATACAAAAAAAAAAACATTAGCCTGCTTACAAAGAGGGTGAGGGAGCAGGGATTGGCTGGTAGAAATGGTACAGCACCAATCAGATGGAAGCTCATTAACACCATGAGTTCACCAATAGGAAGTGAAAATATAAGAGTGAAACAGCCACAAGCCTGTGGGACTCTCCCTCCTAAAAGTGAGATGACACAGTCAGGCAGTCCAGGGCCTGTGGTCAGCAGGGGTCCGGTCTCCTGCTGGCTAATATTCCCTCACGTGATGACAGACAAGTGAAATCGCAATACAAAACATATCTTGTACTACAAACATAAAGGAGTGTGCCCTGTATGACATATTATTTTGGACGGGGAGACATCAGCATTTAAATAAAAATCCACATAAAACAGGCCGAGTTTCTTAATCAGTTCGTTACCTGCTGGGGGTGAGATAAGCCTTCTGTACTCACGATTGCTGTAGGCTTATTTACCTCTGCAGGCCTGTAGCCTTGTTCAGGTTGTTTGCCCAGCTCCTTCTCAGCGCTGGCATGCACCCGCAGGTCCTCCTGACATTGGCTTTCAGTACACACACAAATAACAGATCATTTACACACGACACATAAATGCATCATACAAACCACAGATAACAAACACACGACACGCATCACGTGTGAATTTCACTTCCAGATGTATAACTGTATTAATTTCATGACTATATCATGTTTATGTCTTAGTATTTATATTCAGTAACACTTTACACTAACTTCACCTTCATAATGCATTCATTATGGATTCATACAACGTTCATGTCACCTTCATAATGCACTAATAATGGATTCATACAACGTTCATTTCACCTTCATAATGCATTCATAGAACACCCATAAGCAGCATGTAAGTATACCATAATGTCCTAACATAACTTAACAGCTTTCATATACATTAATAACAGACATGACATGATTATAATGTTTGTTATTATGCCATAATGTTTGTTACCAATGTATACTGCCCAGCCAAAAAAAAAAGTTGCCATTTGAATTTATATTAGCAAATACTTAAGAGCCAATGACTGGATCATTATTACAGCTCAGCAACGTCATGCAGCAATAAAGTGAAGTCAGCTGAGTAACTGAATCTACTGAATGACCAGGTTACACCTCCATCCATTATCAGTGGGTTTTTCTTCCCTGTTGACATGGGCATATTCCAGGACAAGAATGCCAAGATTCATTGGGTTTGAACTGTCAAAGAGTGGTTCAGGGAACATGAGGAATCATTTTCACGCACGACTTGGTCACCTCAGAGTTGTGACCTTAACCTCATTGAAGGTCTTTGGGATGTGCTGAAGGAGGCTTTATGGAGGTTCAACTCACTTGTCAATACAGGATCTCGGTGAGAAATGAATGCAAATCTGGATGAAAATAAAGGGTGAGATGTTGCATAACCTTTGGAAACTATGCCATAATAAATGTGCGCCATAATCAAAGCTAAAGGCCGTCCAACGAAAAATTCAAATGCCGACTGTTTTTTTGGGTAGGGCAGTGTATATTAAAGCTGTTAAGGTATATTAAGGTAGATTATGGTATACTTACATGCTGCTTATGAATGTTCTATTAATGCATTATAAATGCATCATGAAGGTGCAGTTAATGTAAAGTCTTATCTTATATTCTCTTTATTACCTTATTACTTTTCATTTGCAGTACAACTAACGTAAATGATATTTCAGCTCATTGTATGACTCCATGCATCCTGTATCTGAAGCTGACATTCAACGATACTTGGGCTACAAAATAACACTTCAGAAGCATTGCTTTCACTGCTTTCCCAGCTGAAAGGGCAGACTTTCAGAGAGCATGTGAATTAGACTCAGTATCCCCCCCCTCCCCTTGGGAGAATGAGGACAGATCCTGTCACTGTTGAGTCATTTTCTCAAACATTTCATCACACCTGCTGAGCAGGAAAGATGATTTCGTCTTCTCTGCATCCCAGATTATTTTGGAGAAACGACATCGATCATCAAAAGGCAAGAGAAAACCGTGAAATCCCCTTTGTTTTCCTACTACAAGGTCATAACCAATGTAAATTCTGTAACAAACTCATCTGACAGTGGCAGCCCATTCAGTATTTATTTAATCTGCACTGTCCTCAACCCAGAAACGCAGTGTTTCCAGTGTTGCTTTTATGGACGATCAGGCATTTTATTTGTATTGAATTAATTAGCAAAATTCCATCAGATGTTTAAGCATACTATAGTAAAAATACCATGTTAGTACTTTACTAAAAATGAGGGCTTACTCCGATTGATTGATGAGTCTTGTGCTCTCGGATTTATATGAGTAACTTTGGCTTCCATCCCAAAAAAAATATGAAATCATCCGTCAAAGTGTGTGTGACCATGAGGAAGTGTGTGAGTAATGGTGGAGTCCTGTCCAAATTGGGCTCCACCTTGCACCCTTTACTGCCTGGGACAGGCTCTGGATCACTGTGGTCTGTTTGCATGATGAGTTACAACCAGCTGGAAGGATGGATGCTGGTCCCAGGGACCATGTGACGCAGCAGCACTGCAGTTTTACTGCTGTACCTGAGCTCCTCCCTCACTTTCTGAAGCTCCTCCCCCTTCTGCTCCACCAGCTGTGACATCTGGCTCAGTTTCTGTGTGAGCATGCTCAGTTGGACCCTCTGGTCGACCACCATGGTCCTGTGCTGCTCCAGCTCCACCTTTTGCTGCTCGCTCAACTCTCCTGCAAATAGGCACATGCAACGCAGGCAGTTGACTGTGCAGAACCTGAGTCAGCCTGTGCTGCCAAACTAAGGCCACTCTCACACACAGAGAGTGTTTACATCATCTACCAAACTTGATACCCGATGTTCATAAGTAAAAATATTTGTAGGTTTAGGTAAAACTGTATTGGCACATAACACGCTTTTTGCATGTGTATTTTATTTATTTATTTTTTAAATCAGGAAGAACATATGGTCCTACCGTGAAAAAAGGCACCCCATAGTGCAGCCATGGCAACAAGTGAAAACAGGGCCTACTGTGGCAAGAATGCAGTGTGCAATTCTGACTGCAGCTCTCCGCACCCGTCATGTCAGACATCCTTGCATTGGCGATGGCCAGCTCACGGCTGAGAGCGGCGATGACATCACCCTGGGCCCCCACCTCCTCCCTTGCCTCAGACAGCGCCTCCCTGGGGTAAAAGACAGGCAGCGTGAGTCTGGCTCCAATCCACAGGAGTCAGTGATGAGAGAGGTGAACAGATGTGTTACCGACTTAGCTGGGGAGACTGCTCTCAAACTTGAACATTATAACTGAAATATGAATCAAAATATATAGAACTTTTTATATCACAAATATGTGCGTGTGTGTGGATTAGGTTTTATATTACATTGTGGGGACCAAATGGCCCCCACAATGTAATATAAACCTGTTTTTTGACATTGTGGGGACCATTTTTCAGGTCCCCACAAAGATCTGTGAATACAATCAAAAAAGTAAAAATGCCAAAAGTCTCATATCTTGTTTGGTTACTTATGGTTAAGGTTAGGGTTGGGTAGGGGTTAAGCTCGTCATGCTGGGATTAGAGTTTTCCCCATAGAAATGAATGGAGAGTCCCCATGAAGACATAATTACAAATCTGTGTGTGTGTGTGTGTTGTGTATGTACAGAGGTATATTCCTGCTCATATGTAGCCAAAGCCATAAAATACTAAAACAAAAAGCAAAAAGGCATTTCTAAAAAACCTGCTCTTTTTGGGATACTGGCACCTCTCTCTTCTCGGCACTGATACATGGACGCTGTGGCTGGATTGTACCGCAGTGACACAGCTGTGGCTGGATTGTACCGCAGTGACACAGCTGTGGCTGGATTGTACCGCAGTGACACAGCTGTGCCTGGATTGTACCGCAGTGACACAGCTGTGGCTGGATTGTACCGCAGTGACACAGCTGTGGCTGGATTGTACCGCAGTGACACAGCTGTGGCTAGCTGAACTCCATGTCATCCCTGGTGCCGAGACGAGCAGACAGCCATGGTGAAAGCGTTCTCTCCCGCTCCTCACAAGCCGCGCCTGTCCATCTCTCCCCTGTCACATCACACTTTTCCCTCAGCCACGAAGGCTTGTATTGCGCTGTGGAGGCTCTGACTCATTACGCAGGGTGAAGCATTGCACTGGTTCACTGAGTCATTACAGGCGGTTCTCCTAGACTGAGGAAAGCAGCTGAGTTTTCCGTATCCCTGAGATAAAGACCCTTCATCGCACCACACCGCACCGCGCAGAACTCCTGCTGGTTCAGAAAGACCACGAGACCTCTTCTCTGCTGAAAGAATGAAAGGCGCTTCTCATAGAAACTGAGGATTTCTCACAGATTTCGAAGCAAAGATGTTACAGCTCCTCCATGCCTATCCACAAGCAACTGGAAAACACAAAAATATGTTCTTTCCTCAGGTTTTTAGAGGACATCCCGAACCCCACCACTGCCAGTTTCTACTGCTATATAACAGCATCATGGGGAAACAACAACTTCAGCAGATGATCGAGATTCCTTTCAGAGGACTCTGAGCCAGAGGTGACGTACCACAGTTATGTAACCACTGCAATTTAGTCACCATAAATCAAACCTATTCAAATTTATAACATGTATGGGAGGTTGAAACTAGATTTGGCTGTAGGACAGTATATGGACCACACTTCACAGAAAATACCTACCCACATCGACAAGAAAGGTTAAGGTTAAGCAAGAGAGACATTAGTGCAGAAATTATTCCATAAAGTGCACCTATAATACCTTCATATATTACAGGCGGACCATGTTTCACAGCAAAAACTGACAAAGGTTAAGTAGGAGATACGTTAATACTGGAAAGAAGAGACCTTCAAATCATAATCGTAAATTCAAACAACAGGGAATTACTACATAAGAGCTAGAAGATGAAAAATTTATGTTCCTCCATTAGTCACTTTCTAGGTAACAGAGACTTTGGCTGGATGGTAAATTTGACTTAACATCACTTGCAGTTCATTTCTTTAAATACATCCTCTGTCCTCCACTATCAAGACCCAATAAGTCAGACAGCAGTGGGTGTAACCAACCCTAATCCTCATGGGGGTGCTGCTTTAGTCCTGCGTTCTTAATGATCATCGCTGAAGTAATTATTTGTATCATAATTCACTGCTGTAGGCAGTCCGGATGTCACTGTTAAATAACATATGCTCTCCAAACACTGCACTCGGGAACGAGTGCTCTCTGTGTCAGCAGCTTGCTAATTGCCCCATAGATACAGCAGGAAAGCACCTTAAATCCAGGCCGCACTGTATACCTGACCACTGCGAGGTTCTCTTCCAGCGCCAGCACCTCAGGGTTCTTCTGTTCCTCAGCCTTAAGGTCTCTGAGTTCCTCCTCTGCAGCTACAAAAAAACACCACGCATCATGACAGCCTTGGAGAGCACTGCGCAGGAACCCACTGTGGTCCATATGAACAATTACCAGGCACCATACACTCATTTTTAGCAGCTAAACACATTTATGTCTGACATTTAAAAGGCACCAAGGCAGCAATAAGAAGAGTAACATCCCTGAATATCTGCAAGGGCATGTCAAATACAAGCCTGAGCAACAGGCATCCCTCTGGACAAATGAGAAACATAAACACTGAAAGCATGTACAACACTTTATTTGTCTCTTACTGCCCACAAAGATAATATGAGGAGCTACAAAAACACTGAGATACAAGTGTGTATGTGGGCATGTAATTTATTTATGTACAGTCTGTGTGTAACCTACACTCCTGAAATTTTAACGACGTCAATCTGTTTTTAGTAAAATATACATCTTCATGAAAGCAGCATAGCAACAATCCAAACAATACGCTTCCACAACATATATGTGCAAAATTAATACATGCCCACTGTCACTCACATGGTACTTAAACATTTAACCAGGAACATTCCCCGTTGAGCAGTAAAACCTATAATTTTTTGTTTATCAGGTGCAGTGATGAACAGGGACACATTTTCACACTGTATTTGTCTAAGCCAGTGTTTCCCGATTCAGTCTTTGGGGACCCACAGACAGTCCAGTGGTCCCCGGGAGCTGGGAGGGAGCAAAAATGTACACTGTCTGGCAGGGAGGCTGGAAGGAGCAAAAACACCGTGGGTCCCCGAGGATCGAATCGGGAAACACTGGTCTAAGCAGCCCTCAGTGTCCCCTGTCCCCACCTCTCAGCTGCCCCCTCAGGGTGTCCCTCTCCTTCTCCACATTCTCCAGCTGCTGCTCCATGGCCACGATAGTGTGTGCATGCTGTCGCACTTGTTCCCTGTATTCTTCCTCGTGGCCCTGCCAGTGCCTCCTCTCCAGCTCCGCCCCTTTGTGCTCTGCCTCAGCTATTGCTGCCTCCAGCTCCGCCTCCCGGATCCGGGCCTGTTCCTTCAGAGCAGCCTGGAGGGATGCGGGCGGCCAATGACATGGGGTCTCATGCCGAGGGCGTGTCCAAAATAGCATACTTGCACAGTATGTACTGAATTTTATTAGAAGCACACTACTTGTCAGTTAATACTGTCTGTACTGTATCTATTCTTGGGAACAGTATGTGTGCACTCAGACACACTGTGATCACCATCTTGCATTTTATTTTACCTGTATATTTACCAGTGATCTAGCTTGACCCCCCCAAAAGTTAAAACTGTTAGAAACTATCAAGGGAAAAAAATACATATTTGAGTCAACTCAACATTGTTTTCTACTTAAATTTGTACATAGACGGCACTTCCAATGCCATCCGGCCATAAATGTCTGGACATGCAGTGTTCTTCATCTCTGGTTGCAGCTCCAGAGGCCTTGTGGGATTTTGTAGCATCCATCGATTGCATGCTTCAGAATGTCACAGAATGTAGTATGCCACCTAAGTACCATTCACCTACTGTCTCATCCATACTGAGGATTCGGACATACTGCTCGTTTTGCATACTATATTTCGCCTACTACATAGCAAACAAGTATGCTATTTTGGATGCACGCCAACACTTCCTGCTGACCCCGCCCATCTACCTCAGCTCTCCCGAGTGACTCCAGCTCAACCCTCAGTCCATCTAGCTGATGCCTGAGTGCAGCTTCCTCCTTCTGGTGGGTCTCCATTGCCTGCAGTGTTAGGAAAGGTCCTATTCAGATGAATCACAAACAGTGGCTCTTTCTAATGCCACATCAGTGGCCCGTGATCCTCCTAAAGTCTGTATATATGAGTTATGACACCTCCAGGTAGCATTTAAGCAATGAAGGTACTGAAACTGATACCAATGGGTTGTCAGTTTAATCCCAAAAGGACACAGCGCTTGAATCTTCTACAGAGATACTCAACTGACTTAATATAAGTGATGCAAGCTTGGATAAAGGTGGCAGTGAATCTATGAACTCAGATTATTAAAAACTGATCATCAGCTGTGATTGGTTATTGTGTACACGCCTGGGTAATTACCTGCATGAGCTCTACATTCTGACTTTGCAGTTCCTGCAGGTGGCCGAGCTGCGCAGACAGCGACTGCGTCACTCTGTCTCTCTCTGTCCTCACTGCATCCTGCAGCAGCTGCAGGAGGTACAGACGGGCTATACTGTGATTAACCTCACACATGCTACATAATACTAACACAAACTACACAAACGGCATCCAAACTCTAAGTACCCACTATGCGGCACTGATTCTATCAATAATAAAAACACTAAATAAATAGATAAGCAACTCAAAACTGTTGCCTAGCAGTTATCTATGGAAGTAAATTAATGACAAAAGTCGTTGATGAAAAAAAACACGTTGAATTACATTTATCGAATAAAAACGCATTGCAATAATGACGCTTTGAATTTTTGGGGACTGTA
>JAODJU010000108.1:3796458-3812229 GCA_026776725.1 Gnathonemus echidnorhynchus | reverse complement strand
GGCAGGGGGGCAGAGCCAGGAACAATGGGAACCAACCCTGGGCAGTCGCCAACACACCGCAGGGCGTACACACTCACACACACAGGGCCAACTTAGACTCGCCAATCAACCTATCCTGCACGCTTAAGGACCGTGGGAGTAAATCGAACCCGGGACCTTCCTGTAGTGAGGCAGCAGCACTAACCGCTGCACCACCCTGAAATGTAATCAAATAGAGATAATGCAGACAGCAAGCAGTCATCAATCTCCCTAACGCCCTGCAATAAACTGGCATCACACCCAGGATGTTTTTTCTGCCTTCCTTGAATCACTGTAACCCTGTACTAGATCAACAGTCAGTTAGGATATGGATGGATGGATGGATGGAGAACAGATACAAATGGGTATGTTACAGCATATCACAAACCTAATGGGTTATTAGCTATTAAAAACACACATATGATGATTGGCTGGAAATCGTGATCTGTGTGTGCGCCGGGCCGCGTGTGTATAACACCTGTCCCTTCAGCTGCTCTATCTGGACCTTCTTGTCACTGATGTCCTTCTCCAGGCCCTTCAGCCTGGTGCTTATCTCAGGGTCCGCCCACAGCACCTGGCGCTGGAGTGCAAACACCTCGTCCCTCAGGCCGGCGATCACGACGTCCTTCTGCTGCGACTCGGCCTCCAACGCCGCCAGGCGCTCCGCCTCGCCCCCCAGCCGCAGCAGCCTCTCCCCCTGCTCCGAAAACGACGCCCACCCCCCCCCCCACCTGCGTCACGCCAGCAGCCTTCACTTGCTTTGCATTTTTAGAGCATTTCTCTCAGAACAGATGCTTCTATGAAATGTATGCTTAATTGGTCCCCAGGGGGAAAATTGGAGTGTGTAGAAATTCATTTTAAAATGCACTGAGAGACACTCAGTATTGCTGTATTGGGCACCTGCATAAATCTTCTATATTTCGTATAATTCTGCATACGATATATCTCCAATTCCGGTCCTGAAGGGCCAGTCTTCAGGGCATTTTGCAGATTTCCCTGCTCAAACACACCCTATTCAGTGCAACAGCTAATTGCCAGGTTTAGTGTGTGTGTTTCAACAGGGAAATCTGCAAACCGTGTTGCGGACTGGCCGCCTAGGACCGGAATTGGGGAACCCTGCTGTTTACCGTGGCATGCATAGCTTTTTGCAATAACTGTCTACCTACTGGGAGGGCGACGAATGCACATTTGATTCACACACTAACAAATATTTCTACCCTAAATCACTTTGCATGATGCAGAACAGCTATGTCCCTGCCGAAGGGGCAAAAGCAGCTATTATCCATGGCAGACAGCCAGTCCTAGACATCTAGTAGTTCAACAATATTGTGTTGCAGCTGCAAGCTCTAATTGATCAGTCCTCCCAGATTTATTCTGCTGTTGGAAGCTTCCAGGTCACTGAGCATAAATTACCCGGAATTTAAAGAGCAATTGTGCAAATGGCTGAACATATAACTGACCGTGCAGAAAGGCTACCTTCTCCTGCAGAATATTCTGTAGCACCTGTGTGTTCGGCAGAGTCTCTGTGTTCCCCGCAAGATCCCCGCTATCTGAGACTAAGGGATGGCTTCCTGTAGAGTTGAAAATGATTTCTTAAGAACTTCATATTTTTATACCAAAAGATTCATAGACTCATTTAGGAAAGCGCAGAGATGAATTACCATAATGGCTTAAAGTTGCAAAACTATGTAAATTATATTAAATATAAGAAACACACGTCAATGATGTATCTGTCAGATATCACTCTATATCACTCTAGGTCAGGGTTCTTCAAATCTGGACATCGATTCCAAATCCAGGCCTTGTTTTCAGTTCTCCCAGGTAGTTAGTTTGATAATTACTGATTCTGATTGGTCAGAGGCTTCACACCTGGTTCACAGGTAAAAGAAGGCTGGAAAACCAGCAGGGCTCGGACCTCGAGGACCGTGATTTGAATAACCCTGCTCTAGGTGTATATTCCTATGATTCATTGTTCTGTAATAGTACTGATTACACCACCGTATTTCCTGTAGGGGACACTTTGGGTACCTGGCCTGAGAGAGGAGCCCCTGTGGTCCATGGACTGGCAGAGCCCCACCCTCCTAACACCAGCACTGGCCGGCCGTACCCTGCTAGGGGGGCGAGGGGCTGTGGTAGCCCCCCCTTGTGTTTTACTGGCCCGGGTTTGTCTCTGCAGTAGTGGAAATTGGGAGGGGGTGCCCACTGACGGGGGCATCTGCATGGGTGCGTGCCAGGCAATGCGCTTCTGCACTGGGGGACAAGACTGGCACACACACCGGCGAGTACATGGAAGCAGAAAAAAAGACAGACAACATATAATCACCAGGTGCCAAAACTTCTAAACATTCACAGTGATGCTTCGCTCCTCCACAGAGTTCCACGCTATATTCATACTCAAGAAGACGTTTTTAGTAAGAGTTTTAGACGTTCGGTAAGAAAAGTCCCACTCGTACGGAGAAAGCAATGACAGTAGAATCAGACCTGAAGGGTAGAGTCCACACACAGCTGGAAAGCGGGCCCCCCATAGCCGAAGTGCAGCTCGTCTCCCGGGGACAGGCGTACGGCCGCGTTGTGGATGTGACAGTTGTTGACGTAGGTTCCGTGCGCTGAATTCAGGTCCCGCAGCACGAAGCAGCGCTCTGGCTCGTTGAGCTCGATCACGGCATGCTGGTCCTCAACGCCTCCGTTCTGTAAGCAACAGGAACAAGATCAAAACCCCTATGAAGAAGGAAGAAGCGAATGATCGGTTACGCAAAAATGCAAATCCTAAAAATGCAAGTATACGCTTCATTAAGCATCAACTGCAAACGGATTACCTGAAGACAGAGATCAGAGTCCTTGTGCTTCCCTACTGTTGTAGTTTTGCTCTGGAGTTTAAATAGCCATCCTAACGTTTTCAGATATCCTCTCATGGCTTTTCTTAATTTTTTTATCAACCTGTTTAACTAAAAACGCAAAGCAAGAGAACTTGTAAGTTGACAGAAAGCTTGAGGGTAAAATATCTCAAGCTGTCCTTTGAGGAGTTTGTCCCAGCCATACATTGCTAGAGATATGCACAAGAAAAAAATGTCTAGGTATTAAGTTTAATATTAACGTTACACCCTTAATAATGCTTTTGGAACGAGGCCGTTTCATTGATGTAGCAACGCAAAGACGCGTGGACAGTCGCGCGACACTGCTGGCGAGAAAACTTTTGCATATACGTAATCTTAAATACATTCTGCTATAGAAATATGCGTACCTTTAGTGTGTTTTTCCCAAAGGCAAAATGTGCATTAGTTTATTTTTCACATGAATTAACTTTGCAAAGAACTGCGACTCTCGCTTCCGCGGGAGCCTGTCACGAGAACCGGGAGAGATTGTGTTCCGTCACCATGGGAACACTGGAAGGCGGCTCCAATAGACGCTTCAAAATGACATCAGACCCAGTACGGCAAGCACTATGGGCAAGCACGTGAAGAATGCTCAAAACGAACAAATGAGCTAAAAAGGACACAAGTTCCTTTGCAGAACACCTCAGTTCCTTCAGAGAACACTTACTAGTCCACTAGTCTTTCTGCACCTGCTAAACTGCTATAATGCAATCATTTACCACGGTAAATATATTCCTCCCTCTAATTGAGTATGTGGTAGGCTATACTTCTTTGCAGTGTTACATTTAATTACGAAAAATGTTTAAATGACCACTGGTTAACTGTATGTTTTCGATGACTACCGGGAACGAACGTAGATAAATATTTACATACAATGCAAATAAGATATTGAAATTTAGTAGGTCTAACACACTTATGAGCCTCATCAAGAGGAAAAGGAGAAGTGTACTGTATATGGTTAAAAGTCCGTGGTTTGATATGTCCCGTTGCAATTATTTTCACCCTTGTCCTTGCATATTGGTACGAAGTTTTTGGTTTCTAAACATACTCCTTTTGGGAAAACACATGCTCCTTAAAGTAAACTGTTTTTATTTATATTACATTTTGTATTGCAGCAGTATTGCAAAATTAATAAACACTGGTTTGAAAACCTAACTCATATCACTGTAAAAACAAAGCAGTAATCCTATACAAAATAATACGTTACTGGGTTGCACAAATAAACGTGAGATTAGATAAGAAGATTAATGGGCTGTGTAATAGCATAGTTTAACGCTATTGAATAAATATTTGAGGAAACTCAAATATTTATGTAAAGTTTACCTGTGAAGAATTTTAGCCCTCCCTCCATAATGATTTATACATTATGGGGTGAAAGCAGGTCTGTAGCCTCACACACACACACATCACATTTATATCTTTGTGGGGACCGTCCATTGATTTTTATGGGCAAAACCCTCATCCCAACAAGGACAACCTTAACCCCAACTCAGCCCCAACCTTAACCATAAGTAACCAAACAAAATACAGGAATTTTGGCTATTTTAGCTTTTTGATTGTAGTCACTGATTATAAAATGACATTTTCCATTGTGGGGATCAGAAAAAATATCCTCACAAGGTCAAAATCACAGGATTTTTATCACATTATTGGACATTGCCCCCCCCCCACACACACACACACACACACACTCAACCCTCAAGTACAAGGCAACCGTGCTGCCCACTGCTGATAATAAAGGTGCCAGTGTCACACTGGGGCTCCACACTGTACACTGCGGCCACACTGAAACTCGCGGCCCCCATTTTTACATTTCTCTGAATGGGGGTGGGGATATAGATTCCGCCGGTCAGGGAAAAATTATCCAGCCCCCAGTCAGTGTCTCATGACCCCTTCAGGGATTGTGGCCCCTACTTTAGGGGCCCCTGTGTCAGACTGTAGTGCAAATAAAGGAACCAGAGACATAAAAGTAACTTGGGAAATTTAAATTATTTTATTGCATTGCTATTACTCAATGCTTCACGGCACTTTTTTGTCATGAGAAGTTCCACTCTTTAGTTTGTGGTCATCACCTGAGAAAAAGATAAATAATTTTTTTAATTGGATTTGTTTTGTGATTTTCATTCATTGCAAAAAACAAAATTACCTAAATGTTCCATCCTAAACTTGGGTGCACTTACGTTGTTGATCCAGCTTGTGTAGGCACTGACACGGGTGAAGACCGAGGGCTTCTTAGGGTAGTTGCATCCCAGGCTGGAGCCAAAACTGACAATGCCTTGTACATCCCACTCGCCATTGGAGTTCTGGCAGTTCAAGGGTCCACCAGAATCACCCTGTAGGACAGTATGATACCAGATAAGTCAGGGTCTGGAATAGTAGGACCAACCCAACAAATCATTAATAATGTGCTTCATTTGGACTGACGGGTTGATGTGTGACAGTCAGATTTCTTCATGAATAACACTGCAGATCAGTGTAAAACAACTTAAACCTCATTCTAGTTTAAAAAGGTGGTGGAGAATTCCATGGATGTTTTTTCAGACTTCAAATAAAAATAAAGAGGAAGCCTTACGTTGCAGCTGGCCTCCACTCCGTTCCCACCGGCACAGACCATGTTCTGGGTGACCAGGGATCCCCACCAATCGGGCTTGGAGCAAGTGGCAAAGTCAACGACGGGGAGCAGGGCTTGCTGAAGGACATCAGCGATGGGGCCATTGGCTGGGGACGCGCGAGCGCTAGGTTACCACTAACACTGCGACAGCTCAAGACAGTTCTCTACCAGCTTTTTAACCTGATGATTCCTACTTGTCAGAGAGCTCAACGACACTCGGTGACTTACTCCAGAGGCGACCCCAGCCAGTCACGTAACAGGGTGCCTGGTTGGGCAGTAAGTATCCGGAGGCTGGGAGGCAGGCGGGCTGAATGGTGGTTGTGATGGAGACAGCCTGCTGCAGCTTGATTAGAGCGATATCGTTACTGTAAGAGTAAACAGGAAAATGGCAGTTTGACCCGTGGAGTTACATGAAGGGTGTTTGGTTTCTTCAATGCAAAAGGAAACTAAATCAAAACATTCAACAACAAACTATTTCAGATCTGTGAAGCCTTTTTTTCAGCTTTCCTCCCAAAACCACACACTTGGTTATATGCTGCATTCAAGGCTTATAGTTTAAAAAAAAATTCTTTATATATCATTCAACTACATACTGTAAAGGATCATCAATCTGTCTCTACAGGGACAAACACATCCAAGGCAAGACTCGTTTGAGTCTGTGGCAAGATGTTTTGATTGAGGAAAAAAAACCCTGTAGGCTATGTTTTTAAATACCATGTATGTGGTAAAAATGGAATTTTGATCAAAATATCTGCCAGAATTCACCATTGTGCTGACCACTGAACGACATGGGTCATGGCCAGGGGCACCGTAAAAGGGGGAACAGTTAGGACAATTCCAAGAGCCCCTGAGCGATAGGGGCCCTAAAAAATGTGGAAAATAATATGATTGGTCTGGGTTGGGTGGCCTAATATGATATGATTGGTCTGGGTCGGGGGCCTAATATGATATGATTGGTCTGGGTCGGGGGCCTAATATGATATGCTTTCATGGGGTCCACGATCTCTAGTGACACCCCTGGTCATGGCCAGAATTTAACCTGCAACCTTCTGGATATCAGATATCCCAAAAGATAATGAAATGATAACAAAATGGTTCCATTTGAGTTTGAACTTTACCGAATCATCATAGGGTCCCACTTCTCATGCACAATGATCTTAGAAGGAGCGATGGCCACAGAGCCTGCCTCGTTGGTGACCTGCAGGTTCTCCTTTCCCAGGTACACTCTGTAGGTATTCTTGTTGCTGCAGCAGCAATAAGGAAAACACACACATTGCTATCAAAAACCATACTTGTCATTAAGTTATGCTATTCATCTCTGAAGACTGGAGTCAAATGAGAAAAAGGATGACATGAAGAACTTACTTGATACAGTGAGCTGCAGTGAGGACCCATTGGCTGTCGATCAGGGTCCCGCCACAGGTATGGTGGTAGGCACCTGTGCTGCCCAAGTACTGCAGAGAGATCTGTTGCATTATGGGAAACAAATAGAGCGAGGCCATTACTCTCCACCACGAACCATGCCCAGAGGGCCAAAGTAGTACAACTGGATGCAGAAGATATTGGAACTTGCCTGCCAAGGCCAGCTATGGGGTCTAGCATCTTCTCCACCAACCACCCTGGATAGGATGGGGGGGAACGTAGGCTTCCCGCACCCGTAGGCTGTAAAATAAAAACCAAGTGCCATCAAAAACCATGGTGGCAGGGTACAAACATCCAAATGGCTGTAAATTCAAGCAGAATTTGTGCGTGAGTTTTTGCATGTATTCAGTATAAAATACAAATTACATAAACCATAAAATGCCAATTTTAAACATTAAATGCCACGTCCTGCTTACCACCAACAACAAAAAGAGCTAAAAGCAGAATCTTCATGGCTGCCTCTGTGTGGAGTCAATGAACACACACCTTTTATACTAAGATCCAAGGGATGAAAAAAAGCACGGAAAATACTGTGTGAAATTTCCATGCATCGGGAGTGAAAATATAATCTATTTTGAATAACCTTGGCGATAAACTCATTTTTATCAAGTAGTAGATGGGAGGCATGTGAGAATTCAGCAGATGGATTGATTTCCCTTACCTAGAGTTATACTAAATGGATACATAAAATAGAAACACTGACATTACAGAGGAGCAAAATATAATTTTCTAATTTAATGTGCAGCTACTTCTTACTGAAATGGACAGGAAGAGAAGGGGCTTGTTGAAATGCCGGTGTGATTTCAGACATCCAAACTTACCAGCATGGACTATGGAGAGCATCTGAACAAGGAAGGGGGGCATTAAATTATGTCCACCTATATATTTGTTTTGAAAAACTCAGATATGACCTCCTACCAACCATTTTTCTAACAGGTCGAAGCCTGCTCACCTCACAGTACAGTTTTTTGACTCACAATATATATTGGACTAGGCCTCAGTGCCTCTGATCAGCAAGGCATTGGTTCAAATCCCATCCTCAGCAGGATAGTCACATCTCTCCTTGAACAAGGCCCCCCCCCCCAACCCAGATAACTGGTTTCCCTAAGCTTGGACACCAAGCTTCACATAGATGAGTTCATTAACATTTCCCAGCATGCTTCATGGTTTTATAAATAGCCCTTGCTTGTGCTCTGATTGCCCTCAGCTGTGTCATGCGTGAGCTTTGTCTCATCCTTACGCATCTTTAGCCATTGTATAAATTACCCACCAGCTGTACACCACACTGTCCAGCATCAGATCGCCCTAGGTTTCCCTGTTAGGTGTGTTGGTGCAGTGACTAGTGTCTGCATTATTCCTTTTAAGGGCTTTAATAAAAGAATTTTATTCCGCTCCTCATCCTTTTGCTGCCACCATGATGCATCAGTCGGTGTGTGTGTGTGTCTCAAAGGACAGCAATGCCATATATGAAGAGACACATTCCAATGGCCTCTCAAATAAAGTATCGTTTAATTTTTCAAGCTATTTTTATATATATAGTGTTTTTTGTAAATGGCTTAACAGCATGGATTGGTAAGATTTTAACAATATTCTGCTTAAATAGATCATCCTTCCATTTTTAATAACTGTTGCAGTGATGCCTATAACAGGAAGCAGGGCACAGCCTGGGTGGGCATGAACAACCTTAGTGGGCACAAACAGTCTGGGTGGGCACGAACAGTCTGGCTGGGCACGAACAGCCTGGGTAGGCACAAACAGTCTGGGTGGGCACGAACAGCCTCTGTGGGCACGAACAGTCTGGGTGGAAACGAACAGTCCGGGTGGAAATGAACAGCCCGGTTGGGCACGAACAGCCCGGTTGGGCACAAACAGCCTGGATGGGCACGAACAGCTTGGGTGGGCACGAACAGCCTGGTTGCCAGTCCATTGCAGGACAGACACTCACAAGCTATGGGCAATTGATGGACACCAGTTTACCTAAATGTGTCTTTGCATTGCAGGAAGAAAACCCCTGTGAACATGCAGTGTTTCACTAGATGAAGATACTAAATTCAATGGTGGGAAATTTTAAGTCCAAATCATGTGGAACGCAGCATTTGTGCCGATTAGTTAATATGTTGAGGGATACGCCATTAAGGTTACAGCTAAAGATAAAGACTCGCACCAAAAAACTGTTGACGCAATCCTTCTGGGGAAATGATTAATCTGTCCCCAAAACCGTTCCAGAAATATATAAGTCCACGCGCCACTGAGAAAAAGTGAAGAGGCAAAAATGATGAAGTTTGTGGTCTTGGCTGTTTTTGTTGCTGGAGGTAAGTCTGTCAAGTGAATTTTCACATTTTCTCACAATATGAGTACGTTATTTGAGTTGCTCTTATATGATTTATCATAAAAATGCTTTCAAACAGTGAAATTATATGAAATATTTTACTTAGCTAATTAATTGCTTTTTGAATAGGAAAGGGTAAGTTTTATCTACCATTCATTCAAAATATATTCAGACATTCTCTCCGGAGTGCTTTGGTTTATAAGGTGTGTATTTTGAGTGATACTTTAGTATCTAACATTAAAATGACGCACTGCACTTACTGGTTTTGTGTCAATGTTCATGCTGGTGCTGTTTAGAGTAGGCATCTCCTGCACTGTCCTGTACACTGCATGCATGAATACGTGCAGTATGTCATGTACAAATAACTGTTCAGCTTCCTTTATAAACAAGACACCAGACATTAACAGTATGTATTTGCCCCCCACCAAAAGCCTATGGGTGTGGCCTGCCCACTTTCCCCCCCATTCTGACAAGAGTGGTCGGTGGAGAGGACGCAAGACCCCACAGCTGGCCCTGGCAGGTGAGAGCAGGGTGACGCCCCCTATCTGTCAGGCAGTATAGCGCGCTTGTTATCACACCCACCATGCGCATGTTTATAACATAATGGCTGTCCGCAGATCTCACTTCAGTACCTCAACAATGGTGAATGGCGCCACACCTGTGGAGGAACTTTGATCTCCAGCGAGTGGGTGCTCACTGCGGCTCACTGCATCAAGTAAGACATCGTCCGGAGGCTGACCCTTTCTGGTAGAGAGATGAACAGTGTGTAAAGGCCACCTAGTGGTACCGAGGGGAACTACCCCATGGCTGTGGGCCGTCAAGACAAGAAAAACAACAAACACAAAAATCCAAAAGCTATTTTTTTCACCTAATCTTTTTTTTTCTTTAAACACAGACCTACACCAAAATTAATTTTGTTTTCATAAGTAATAAATATTTTAAAATGTTTCTGGGATGAAGGTCAGCTTTATGCAGACAAGCAAGAACCTTAAAGAACCTTAAATGAGAGATATCTTTTATAGTGAAGTCAATTTGTTATAAAACTGTGGGCCAATTAACCAATTATCAACTGTGGGCTGATCATGTTCACAGGGCATATAAAATGTTCTTTTTTTTGGAATGTTAAACAAGTGTTGAATTTTGGGGTGACTTCCCTCAAGAAGCCATAGGTCATGTGATGCGCGTGTCATCCCACAGCAACCGCAACACCTACAGAGTGGCACTGGGGAAGCAGAACCTGATGGAGGAGGAGCCTGGCTCTGTCAACATTGCCGCTGGCAAGATCGTTGTTAATGAGAAGTGGAACCCCCTGTTCATCCGGTGCAGTAGAAAATCCATAAAAAGATGATGCCACCTTCTCCAGCCCAATGCGGCACCTTTAACCCCCTGTGCTATGAGCAGGAATGACATCGCCCTGGTGAAGCTGGAAACTCCCGTGACCTTCACAGACGACATCAAGCCTGCCTGTCTTCCTGAGGCTGACGACATCCTTCCCAACGAGACACCTTGTTACATCACTGGCTGGGGTCGCCTCTACAGTAAGACCTCTGCCCTGCCTGTCCAACATCTATTACTGCAGCAGAGTCAAACAGCCATCTAAACTGCTCCAATAATTATATGAACGGAGCTAAGACAGTAGCTTTTACATAGCTGACAAACATCTGCCTTAGGTTTAAGTACTTTTGCTCAGCAGTACAGCAGCAGCACCTAGTGATGGCAAAACGAAGCTTCATGAACCATTTGCTGTATTTTCTGACACCACTAGATGGCGCTCTCTGTTCCAAAAAGGACTGAAATCATGCACCAAAGCAAAAGAGCACCATGTAGTGGGCTCAGAATTACACCAAATGGTTCATGAAGCTTCATTTGGCCATTACTGGCAGCACCTCTTAACACTCTGTGGTCCCTTAATTTCCATTCTAGCTGGGGGCCCCATCGCTGACATCCTTCAGCAGGCTCTGCTCCCCGTCGTCAGCTACGAAATCTGTTCCCAGCCTGACTGGTGGGGTTCCCAGGTGACGAACAACATGGTGTGTGCCGGCGGAGACGGCGTCGTGTCTGGTTGCAACGTGAGTATGAGGACCCGCACCTCCTGTAACAAAAGCATGGTCCCTTCCTGGAACCAGCTCCGATTTTATTACATCATGCTGAGTCTTAGTGGGTTTTGACCTCATGGTGAGTCTTGGTGGCTTCTGACCTCATGGTGTGACCCCCAATCAGGGAGACTCTGGGGGCCCCCTGAACTGTCGCAGTGCTGACGGCTCCTGGGCAGTCCATGGCATCGTCAGCTTTGGTTCTGGCCTCAGCTGCAACTACCCAAAGAAGCCCACAGTCTTCACCCGAGTCAGTGCCTACATTGACTGGATGAACACGGTGAGTGACGGCACGCCCACGCCCACGCCCCCCCTCTCAGTACCACAGGTGCAGTAATGAAGGCTCTCTTCTTGTCCACAGTCCATGATGAACAACTAGGAAGATCCGAAGAATTAAAGCAAGATTCCCTGTTAAAGTATCGGCATGCCCATCTGTCTCTGATAAACTGACTAATTAAATAAACGGTCATATCCTTGTTGAAAAAAAAAATGTAAACATTCTTGCAGCATAAAATAAAATTCCAAAAAGATCATATAAACGTGAAAATACACTGTCTGGACATATTGCATGCAAATGCAGTGATTGTGCGGGATTCAGCAAACACAGCTACACAATGCGAACAGTGGATTGTACTAAAGACGGATAAACAGCCACTAAAGCGTCCTGGATGCGTCCCGGACGAGGACATTACAATAACTATGTGTGAGGCAGTAATGTGATATGAACAGAAATGTGTTAATGCCAATGTGTCTTGGCTGTCTACTTGTGATCTGATTGGCCAAGATTCAGTGTAACCAGGGCCTTTGACTTAAGAACATAAGAAATTTACAAACGAGAGGAGGCCATTCAGCCCATCAAGCTCGTTTGGGGAGAACTTAACTAACAGCTCAGAGTTGTTAAAATCTTATCTAGCTCTGATTTAAAGGAACCCAGGGTTTTAGCTTGCACTACACTAACAGGAAGACTATTCCATACTCTAATTACACGCCGTGTAAAGAAATGCTTTCTCAAATCCATTTTACAATGTTCTCTTGCTAATTTCTACCTATGGCTGAACAGCATCCAGACCTGTTAGAATCGTATATACCTGGATCATGTCCCCCATTAGTCTCCTTTGCTCGAGGCTAAACAGATTCAGCTCAGCTAACGTCTCCTCATAAGGTAGAGGGCGCCAGGTGAATGTGGTAATTATAATAAATTCAGGTCCCCTACATCCGTTCTGGATAAACTGTAATTTTTACTTAGCTGGTTATTGTCCATGGTAGCACTGATCAAAGTTCCATAAATATTCAATCCCCACTAAACTTGAAAAAAAAAACTGTCAATGATGTCTCAGTCACTGTGTCACAATAGCCACATTGTATAGTGATCAGGTTTATCCATCGTGCTCAGAAGACAAACGGGCAATGAATGACTCCGGGTTTAAAATGCTGGAAAAGCCGTTAGAATCATGAATAATGCTTTTGTATCACTAGATGGCAATGAACTTGTAAATGCTCAGGGCAAGTCATGGTAACATATCGCATGGGTGCCACATCGGGCGGCGTGTCGCATGGGTGTCACATCAGGCGGCGTGTCGCATGGGTGTCACATCGGGCGACGCGCCGCATGGGTGTCACATTGGCCTACGACAAAGCTGCTAAGTGTCACTCAGTACGTTTACATGCACAGCGAAGTCGAGCTGCGGTTATAGCTTGACTACGCCTGCGATCACCTCTGCAGGAACGTGTGTATATGAGCACCAGAGGCAAGGAAAAATGGTAAAGAGGTTATTAGTAAGATACATGAAGCTAATGCAAAACAACACACAGTTTGGGGGATTAACACATTTTCCCAGAAAAATGTAACATTCCCATGTCATTTTAGCCCAAGTGATGCTCACTGCGCAGCCAAATAACTCTCATTTACTGGGCACTTTACTTGCTCACTTCACATTTCAACACATGCTCTACTGACATAACACTTTGGCTTATTTGAAACTTAAAAAAAAGTGACTGAAAATGTAACAATAAAATGACCATTTCAGATATCGCTTTATAGGCAGGAAATCGCTTAAATACCTTCGTACATGTTGGCATATAGCCGGCGCTGGCTGGGGCTCAAGAAATGAAGCGGAACAGAAAAGCCAAGAAAGTTAGCTGGACCCTGTTCAGTCTGGCTGTGTCGCAATACCTCCGGCACTTTCTGTGAAACCTCCTGACGTTTCTACTAGGAACAACAGTAGGAAACAAAACTACTGATAAGGTATTTATGGGGCTTGGATGCTGTCCCTTATTACAAAGGGCAGTAAATCACAGCATAGTGTAAAGCATCAGGCAGAAAAACAATGAAACAGCTTATTAAGCAGTAAGGTAAGTGGAAATAAAACTTTGCTTTACAATCAGTTGAGGTGGTAGTAAGAACATAAGAAGTTTACAAACGTGAGGAGGCCATTCGGCCCATCTAACTCATTTGGGGAGAACTTAACTAATAGCTCAGAGTTGTTAAAATCTTATCTAGCTCTGATTTAAAGGAACCCAGGGATTTCGCTTGCGCTACACTGGCAGGAAGACTGTATAGTTATCTCCCACCCAAAGTCTGGAAACAAAAAAAAAAGAGTGAAAAGTGTTCTGCATTTAGAAATACAATACCTTCAATCTGAAGTTCTTCCTTATGTCAAGTTGCAAAATGACAACTCTGGCCTCCAGAGCATTGCAAACGTAATATAAATTAAAATTTAACAATAAATTAAAAATCAATCCAACGTGTTTTGAAAAATGTGCATATTTTAAGGATGAACAAAAAAGAAACACACGATTGGGAAGCTGCAGATTGTACTATTTCCAAAAAGCACATTTATTTTTCACTTTCAAAAAAAATGCTGGAATAAATACAATCAGTTATAAAAGCGATTTACGCTACAAAAAACCAATTCTAATACATAACCTCATTTAAAAAAATACTCATGCTAAAAAACCGCAGCCACGGCGTGGGCCTGTTTCCAACAGTAGCATAAAAACATTTCCAAGTGGACGTCGGTTTACAAAATTCATGTCGCCACGTTCAACAGAAACAGTTTCTTCTTGGAATATAAACAGAAGCTTGAGAAGGAAAGGTCATCCTTTATCGCTCAGCTAGATAAACATGGCGCTTATGATCTTTACAAAGATCTCTGCAAAGGATTCAACATGGTGCTCACATACAAACGGTGAACTGCTTAGGAATGAGTGAATTGAAATGCTTCTGTTTTATTTAAATCTGGCCACAAGTAAACACCTCATCCCTTTATGTACAGTTTTCCTACGATTCAAAATGAAAGTCAGGAGTGATACAGAACTGGCGTTTCCATGTCACCAGCTATTAATGTCAGATACACACACACACACACACACACACACAGCTGAGTTTGAACAGACACATTAAACCGGGGAGAGCAGAGCTTGAAGCACTGGAGGTAATAGTGGATTGTGTTTAACATTTCATTTTCATTTCTTAACTGGACCACATATTACCTTCAAGGAACTGCATGCATGAGCTGGGGGATAATGACTTGGGAATCAGGAGATTATCCAGCAGCCCGACATCCAACCCCTGACCCAGGAAACAGTTGGTTTAGGGCAGTGGATTCTGCCTCAGGGGCTGCAGGCTGTACTGGCTGTCACTGCACCTCAGCTCTTAATTGCTCTACTGAAGTTATAAGGCGTCCAAGTTCTGGTGCTCCAGATGCAAGAACATGGAGACACTGAGGAAGATTTGGGGGGGGGGGGAATTTATGATTTTATTTTAGACATCGCTCAGGGATAACAAATCCTTAAGCATCTGGCCTTTTAACGAGTGCTTGATTTTAACAGGACAAATGAAGCAGCCCCCTCTACAGACTGGGAGGCCGTCGAAAGTCTGCGCTCCTCCGGGGGGCCCTGCAGCCCAGTCCCTGACTATATGAATAAGTAAGGAGAGAGTCTCATTTATGCTGGAACTGGGTTACAAGGCAAGAGGATACATTTATTACTGCACCTTATGGAGTATGGATGCCAGATTAAGATTTACCTGTCAGTTACGCTGGCATTCTGGAAATGCAAGGCACTAAATTTTGAAAATGTAAAACAAATCTGCTTCTCTCCTTGGCTGAAAGAAATTCCCAAACTGTCACTCCAAATATTGTGCAACAAAGTTAGGGTCACGCCCTGCCTAGCGACTGAAATACAGAAGGTGGACTTTAAAAAGGTGTCATTAACAGAAAATGTTGCACGAATACAACAGAAGGACTAATGTTTGAAGTCGCTACAGGCAGCAGCGAGGAGCGGATTGGCTGCGAGCGTCATAATCACAAGTGCCTCGTGGGACATGCAGCGGACAAAAACCGGCACTGGACAACGCAGCTGAAGGGGGGGGGGGGGCGGTCCTGAAGGAAAAAAATGTCAAGCAGGAGGAGGCCTTTTGCTCAC
>JAODJU010000108.1:3751671-3792178 GCA_026776725.1 Gnathonemus echidnorhynchus | reverse complement strand
GCTTGATATTTCCTTTTTACTTTAAAAAAATTACTGCCTATTTCAGGATGTTTTACATCTTCCTTCCTGTTTTTATTTTTTTTCTTTTTTTCTTTTTGTTCTGCGATTGTTTAACATTTTTCAGCCGATGTATTGCCAGCAAACCCCTCTATAAAAGTGGCCATCCAGACCTCCCGCGTGAGTCTCTCTCTACTCGCTTGTCTGCTGTTTTACTGACTTGTCTGCCTCCACCCACACTTCCTGTCATGAGCAACTGTGCCCCCCTCCCCCCCCCCCTCCTCGTCACATCCCTCCTCTTGCTCGCTCCGATATATCCGCATTCCCGAGGCAATGTCCAGTATGACAGAGGGCCGGCATTCTGTCATGTGTCCTGGTGGCCAGTGGCACTGACCTAGGGGCATGTAATGCTTAGGAAATTTAATAAAATGCTTTCCTATATAATGATTTGCAAAAACCATCCATTCCTGATTAATTTATAGTGCATCTAACGTATGTGACAAACTGTTGATATACTATTGATTGTAGTTTGATATCTGTGACCATTACTCTGGCAGACAGGACATTGCGGTACTCCCATAAATCGTCTTGCGGTGAGCTTTTCCCCTACCCCTCTCTATCCTGGTTTAGTTTTCTCCCTTGTTGGCAGTGGCTAACCCCTGTAGTTGCTCTGTCTAAAGTACTAAAGCTTCTGTCATTCTCACCCCCACCCCACCCCACCTCGCCCCGACCTCGCCGCTCACTCATACCGGCCCTCTGCAGTACAGCACACGTGCCAGAGTGCAGTAGACTTGAGCTATGCCTGTGTTACTTTGTCAATCTGCTGCTTGTTGACGCCAGTAATGTCTAGCCCTTGAATAGACACCTGCACACACACTGATGAACATCCATGCACACATGCACACACACACATGCTTGTATCTCTACATGCACACGGCACGGTCCACGCTAAATAACCCTGTGCTCTAAGCCACCCAACACTCGTAAGTAAGAGGCTTCCTCAGGAGTGTATATTTGCGATGCAGGTAAGGTACCTGCCGTCTGACCCTCTGTGATGTGGTGGCGACAGTGCTGTGGTTTGCGGGCCGAGGATGGGGGGGTGTGGGTGCTCCGGGGTTTGGCTGGGGGGGGTTACACAACGCGGCGACTGCAACGAAGCCTGCTTCAAGATACGGCGTGCAAAGCACCGCCCAACCGCACCAGACACGTGCTCACTGTTCGCTTATTTGTTCGTGTCATTTTTGTGGAAGAGAACATCTGCCCTAAGGAGGAGAACTGGAGTGTCTACCCAGAAACGGGTCTGCACACAGATCCATACCTACATATTTATCACAGGATGCGGGCATCACTTTGAGCAAGTCAGGTAGCTGGGAAGGATGAATTCAGGAATGCTTGCTGAAGCACGACAGCCAAAAGCAGGAAGAGGGATGAATTTGCGAGTCACCCCGATGCGGGATCAATTTCAGCGCTGCATTCCTGAGACTCAGACATACTCAGGCGTAACAACCATAAAGACCCTGGACGATCAGGCTTACTCTGCGTATTAAACATACTGGCAGAATACCAGCAAAAAACTGATCAGAGGCAGTGGGTTGGACTAGGGAGCCAGACATCTCATTATTAACTACACAAAAAACAGGAAGTGCTCCAAGTCTGGGTGGTTGCTCTGGGGTGGGGGGTGGGGGGTTGCTCCGGGGCGGGGGGAGTC
Source organism: Gnathonemus echidnorhynchus (assembly GCA_026776725.1). Classification (NCBI taxonomy): domain Eukaryota; kingdom Metazoa; phylum Chordata; class Actinopteri; order Osteoglossiformes; family Mormyridae; genus Gnathonemus; species Gnathonemus echidnorhynchus. Next base: position 3,790,473 of record JAODJU010000108.1, on the reverse strand, counting down.
GGGGAGTGGCTATGGTGAACCAGTGAGCCTTTGACAGCTAGCCGTCTTCAGGAGAGCTCCTGTTAGGGAGTAACAGCCGGCTCCTCTCCTTCCTCTCCTCCTCAGAGTCACACGCTTAAGCGCAGCCTGAGGCCCTTGGGTGACCGAGGTTCGAGCCGCACGCCGCAGCACGCCTGCGGCCGCCACCTTACGGCACGTTAATTAAGCTGATCAGAGAGTTAATGGGAACAGCCTCCAACAGAAGCTAAATTCTAAAGAAAACTAACAAAATGGATGGCCCGAGTTATGAAATAGTTACATCCAAAAAGAAAAACTCAAGATGACTAGACATCAGGCCTCGCGAGGTGTCGAAATGGTCCTGGACCAAATTAAAACAGGGCTACTTCTACCTGCATGTTACTTTACATAACCATACAGCGGATCACAGGCAGGAATAAGCATTAGTGGGACCACACCCCAGCAAAGCTCATAAGCTAACAAGAATGCTACATAAGATCCCCCCCCCCACTCCACCCCATCCTCAAATAACGCTTCTCTGTCCCTGGGATCTGCAAAGTAAGTCTTGCATCTCCTTCAAATTTAATCACGTTATTCAAGGAGCTTCTTGGGGTACAACAACAATTGCATCCAAAGTAGAGCCTGATAGGATTAGTATTCTAAATTAATTGCAAATATTTCCAATTCACAAAGGCATCTGAGCAATGCACAACTCAGACATATGAAACCACACAAGACCAAGTCTCCCGTTTCATACCGTGTCATGAGAGTGTCAGCTCACGAATCTGACTACAAACATGCTACTGTGGCAAACATTCCCAAAATAATGCCATTAGATTTCTTCGACACTATACCAGTTTTATCAGTCTTTAAGAAGCAGATTCAACTTTTAAAACTGTAAAGAAAATCTATCAAGAATAAATAACTTCATGTGCCATTAATGAGCCCCAAAGAACACATTCTGGAGCAGCGTTTCCCAGCCCGGTCCTCAGGGACTCCCATACAGGTCACATTTTCGCTCCTTGCCAGCCCACATTTTCGCTCCCTGCCAGCTCCCAGCACACTTGTACCAAGTATGTGGTGTTCTTCATTCCTTCATTGTTTGGTTCCGGTGTGCCAAAACGGGAACTATTTTGATTATTCCCATAATGAAGCTGCAATACTTCTTTGGTTTTCCCCTAATGTCTGCTTCCGTTTCTGTCCACCCCTCAAAGTGGAAGAGAGTCTGTCAGTGTTGCAGCCCAGGGCCACCCGTTTCCGTAAGAGTTTTTTTTTTTGTTCTAAATCAGATCGCTCACGCCTTCAAAAAGATCAGTGTCATTAAGTCGAATTTTTAACTGATTGTTTGACACTGAGCCGCCAACTGAAGTAGTGGGATGATCCTAATCACACCAAAAACTGTTAAATGAAGTATATTTTAGCATAACAACATGAAGCAGGTAATGAAACATTTTCTGTCCATCTTCCAAAATACCTAAGCGGGGTCATGGGAAATAGGAAGTTCTACCCCTGAAAATTGCCACAGCCATATTCGTGATTTAAATTATGCTCCTTTATTTGATACTTTTGTCAAATAAATGCTAAATGAGAAGGGGACTGACAGGTCCGGGCGGGAGAATAATAAAAGCGGCCTCAACGATCCATTTTGCTCACCAACTCAAACACTCAGTGGCTGCCAATTAATTAAGAGCTTAAGTAGAAATCAATGTCCACACAAGACAGCCAGAAACATTTAAAGGGGGGGGGGGGCTCAATTAACTGATAAATCAATTATAAACATTTCACAGATAAAGCTGATGGGGTTAGTTATAGGGGCCAGGATGAGACTGTAGCTAAATAATTATTTCTAGTTAGTTTATATTGATATACGGAATTCTGAGGTTCCATGACATGTCTTGCCATGACTCTGAAAATGTATTCCTGGGGTCTGATGGTGGAAGGAGCTGGCAGAGACGCAAAAATTAAATTACCTAACCAAGGTATGACTGCACGTGTCTGAACAAAGAGACACAGAGCGTTGGAGAATGGTGTACGGCCCGTTGAGCTGAAGCGGAGCTTATCCGCAGTCATGTGTGTGGAATCAGCGCCACAGACATGCGGGCCACAGCAGTACCCTGAGGAACTGGTTACAGTTGTGTACTGTGCAACCAGTGAGTTATCGTGTTGCGTTTTAAAGCAGTCAGGGGAATAGTTCTGCATAAAAAGTACACAGATACAGAAAAATTAGATAACATTCTGCCCCTATTACTCATGACTGCTGTACGCCAGGTGAACCCAAATAACACGAGACCTTGGTGTAGCCGTGACTATTTTCGGATCTGTAACGAGTATGACTTAATGGTTATATTCATTATTCATTCATTCATTCATTTTCTATATCTGCTTGTCATACACAGGGTTGCAGGGGTCCTGAGCCTTTCCCGGGAACAACAGGTGCAAGGCAAGGAGCCAGCCCATTCATTATATTATGTTATATATAGTTATATTCTATTTTATAAAAAGGTATTACACGAGTATGCCATTCTCTAATAAATACGACTCCTTATTGACTGACTACCTGGGTTAGCATCCATTTGCAAATATGGCCATAATATAATTCATTTTCTGAGGAATGTGCACATTTACAGTCAAATTTTGTACGCCTGGCGACAATGCATAACAGAGATACTTGAAGCAGAATGTACAGAATGTTGTTAAAGTTCTACTTTGGAGTTTGGAAAGCTGAGGTAAAGTCGTAAGTACAGTGGCGTCACGGCTAGGCTACTGTGATTTTCACATGGAGACCATTTCACTTAACGACCAGGTAGTCGGAATGGGTCACGAAACGAGGACGAGGACTGGCTGGAGTCACATCGGCCGGCCAGAACGTGGGGGAAAATGAATGACTAACTGCAATATACTTTGCATTGTCAGCAAGTATACTGTCACATTATCTCAGTCATGAATACTGCTTTCTGCCAAACTACAAGGTGAGTAGCCTCACTGTCCTTGATCACACCTGAGGCGTGAAGCCTTGTCCAGCCGGCCACAGCCAGCACATTCAGGATTGCGAGACACGCGGGTGACACCTAGGACTCCCGGGACGGGCCTGTCGGACACCTCGCGGTGACACCACCCAGAACCTGGCATCATACGATGGAAGAGCTCTGAAATGGAGCTCCCCCTGCGGGGCTTACAGCTTCTCAAAGCAGACGAAGGGATCCACAGTGGGGGTGGTTAAGGATCTTCACTGTCTCTGTGCAAAACACACAGCTTATGGTAGTCAGGCTAATGCTAGTACTTCAACTGGGGACAAAAACAGGTGCGAGTACTCCCCTTGTCATGGAACTGCAGGTGCGAGTACTCCCCTTGTCATGGAACTGCAGGTGCGAGTACTCCCCTTGTCATGGCACTGCAGGTGCGAGTACTCCCCTTGTCATGGAACTGCAGGTGCGAGTACTCCCCTTGTCATGGAATAGCAGGTGCGAGTACTCCCAGTCCCAGTGTACATTGAGAAGTACCAGTACTTTGATGGGAAAAACAAAGAGGTGGCGGTCTGCACACCGGTGAGAACTGGCCCACTTCTAACACTGATTACTACAAACCTGCTGTTTAATTTCAACAGACCAGAAAAGGACCGTCGCATTTGAAAGCCAGATTACATACAGCACTGGCGAGAGTCGTGGTGACAGTAACTGTAACTTCATCTCACCAATTATCTCATTGTACTTCTGCCTCCCATCTCATAAATATCAGCCAAAAGCATTTTGAGTCAAAGGTCCTGTTCATTGCATTGTACAATAGACTTCTTTTCACAAAGAACAACCAGTTCTCTTATTGCTGACTGAGTGCCTAACCAGATCTCTACATGCATTTCCCTGAAAACAAACTCCAGTTAAGACACTTTTAAAAGGGAAAAATGAAAGGTAAATACTGGCAACAACCCTGGCCAACTAGCAAACAAAACAAGAAATAATAGGCTTTAACTTTTATTAACTATACATACATTCAACTGGCATGGTAAAGCATATCATTAAAGACAATTCTCTTTAGTCTAAACTCATCCATCTCTTGTCTTTTCTGATAATCCAAGTAAGTGAAATAGTATAGTAATTTGTGCGAAAGTTAATCCAGGATATATTACAAGTTGGGAAAAAAAATCTGCTATTTCTACGGAAATTTAGGTAAACAAAAACGGGGTTTTGCTCTTAAAGAAGCGACGTCTCCATGTGCCTTGAGAATCAGAAAGTGCCAAAAAAAGCAGTATAATAAGTCTGATTTGAGAAATCTTAACAATGGCACATTATTTAACAAGTCAGAAAGATAAATAATAATGCAGGTTCCCATCTCCATCGCTCTTCCAGGTCTGAGCGCAGGAAATTAAGATGGTACTCACTAAAAAACAGAAAGTATAGTTCTCATTACTCAGTTTTGAGAGCACTCATTACTCTATGTTTGCTGCAGCAGGCGAGCATTAGAATAATTAAATGTACAGTTTAAGGACGACACAGAGGGGCAGATTAAGTTCTCCGGCACGGTGCTGGTCAGTCCTGTAAGGTGACAGACAGCTGCTTAGGGCACCAATTTCTGAAGGGACGCCACCTTGCCAGCCAGTTCACTTTACCTCGGACAGGGGGGGGTGCCACATTGGCAAGGACCAGTACTGGGGGTGGTGGAAAAACTGCCTGGGTTGGGTTGAGAGCTTGGAAGGTGCTGGTGGATTGATTGGCCAGTTTGGATCAGGGGGACCCGATTCGATCTGTAGGGGTCTAGGATATGGCCTATCATTAATCCTTCCCTGAAGACAATACAAGGCAACATGTTTGAGTTGGGGGTGGGCCAGGGAATTATCCTATTTTTATTGTTTAGATTTTTTTTTTTTTTAAGAGAACTGTTTACATGCATGATTCAACAGTTGAACTGCTGCCACGGTACAGATGTTACTTCTAGCAGAGGACAAAAGGCCAGCCATCCAAAATCTAATTGGAACAACCAAAACGCGGAAATCTACCGGGAAAGTATTGGAAGAGCCCTTCGTTTAATTTTTAGAAACACTGAAAACCACCGCGCCATAAAATCGCTGCCTGGCTCCGATCGTATCCCTCACTGTGATCCAATTTGTTAACCACCAGTCCGAGCGTCTAGCAGTTTACAAAACAAGTTGTACCGTTTTTGGGTTAATTGCATGCTTTTCTTAAACCGTCTTTTTTAGGTGAGAAGACACAGATACATGGCGTAGCGGCTGCCCGCTTTGTTTCAGCGGAGAGTCCTTCAATTCCTGCGGTACAAAGGCAGGGAGGCGGGGAACCGCACCGCACCGGGGAGGCCGGCGACAGAACAAAGCATGTGCGCTTCTGGCATCTTAAAGGCAGACAATAACCCCTCCATGACTAACGGCATGATAGAAACGTAATATAAAGGAAAGGCCACATTATACTGCCCGCCACAGTGTGGATTTGCACGTCGACCGCGAGCGGAAAATTATTCCGATAATGATATTATCTTTAAAGCGATCGGGCATTTCGCACTCAGGATATTGCATTAATGTGCAATCGTGGGAACTTCAGAAAGATCCAGTCCTCTCAAGTAAAACCGGCAATATTTGCATAATAACGTGTCGGACAATAAAGCAGCAAACACACCCCGGCAGAGGCGGCTGAAAAGGCGACTTTTGGGAAATAGGCTATAGGCATGGTAACGTAAGACTTAAGATGAGACTGAAGGGGTAGTAAAATGACCACTTGGGTTGTGAATAATGCCGGATGGGTATCAGATGCTGGTATGGACATGACAGAAATAAAAACTGCAGAACTAAGCAAAACGCTGGTTTACACACGTCCCGGTTTTCTTGTCATGGGAAACTCTCACTGTATGGTTTAGAGAGTCATGAGTCGGATTCAACCAAAACAAAGTATATAACGAAGACAGAATCAATACAAATACATTTTAACTGAAGATGCTTACACTGGGCATACCTAACCTGGAAATCTATAATGCTGTTTAAAACGGTAGTGTCCACTGATACAAGACACGTGTTCATATCTGTGCTAAGATTTTAAGTGAAATCTGAATAGCTTAACATATGGAGTAAATAAAAATTACACGTCGATTCGCTGTTATAAAACTCTAAGTAACCATAATGGTCGAACGGGAAGTCCATTGTTCATTGTACAATAAAAAATAGTCAGATAAGTTCTATATAGAACAATATGAAATATTTCTTATTGATTTTGAAACAATGCATCAAATATGCATTGTTCTGGGCGTTTTGTGCCACGGAACCCCCCCCCCATCAGGAACTTTTACAAGTGCATCGAGAGCGTCCAGCTACTTCAAATTTCGCTCCGAGCGCCGCCGATGAAATTTCCTAAAGTTAGCAGGCGGATCATTACATACATTGTTACCAAATTGGGAAAAGTAACCCTAAGGGAAACGAAAGAGGCATATGAATGGTCCTGATAAGCAGAGACACCCGCAAGCTGCTCTTACCTGACTTTCTCTGTATTTAGCGGTTCTCTGGTTCCATTCCGCAAACAAAGGGATCTTCTGCGGCGCCAGTACTTGCTGCCGTTTCAGCGCACGAAGGACGGGGAGCTCCGCCCGCCTGCTAAAATCTCGGCTTTCCGCAGCTTTCTCCGTCCTATATTTTAGGCAGAATAAGGTCGGCTTTGTCCAAATTCCGCCCAGCGCAGCAGATAGGCGTCTTCCTTTACACTCCCCATAAAGTGTTAACTAGTCCCCCCCAGGTCTTAGAGTACGTAGAGTGCATTTTAACTCCTTATCAATGATCTTTGGCTAAAATGGGAAATAAAATAAACGCTTACCATCCCTGACAATATGCCTAAAACGATGAGTGTGGACTAACTCGTTATTCAATCAATATTATATATTATCTTGCAATATAAAGCAACAGCATTTTGCTTGAAGCGCTTTGACATCTAAAGTGTGCACTACTATTATACAACATTATCAATAGACTATAACGAATAGGCTTAGTCGATACTGTGTATTTTCTGGTTTAGCTGTTGTGTGATTCTCAATACAGCTGGTTTCAGCATCCGAATGTTACAAAAACGTAATATCAATCTGTCCGCACCCCCCAAGCACACAGAAGAACCAAACACAAATCACAAGTATAGAGTTACTACTAGGATCTTTTAGCACAAGACTTGATTATCTTTTTTTGGTGACAGAATTCTTTTCATGCATACTTTTATGGACTCGATCTCAAAGGGGACGGAAAGTGAGCTTGCCCACTGAGACTGGCATCACCTGCTCAAGGTGAAACACGGGTAGAATCCACGTGCCGCCGTGACGTCTCTTTCGGGCACCTCAGGGATCCATGTCACCCGCAGAAATGCACACTCACCATGTTCGGTGGAGGTTTTCATTGTACGGTGCCTGTGTCCCCTAAACAGTTATACTGATCGCAGCCCCTGGGTTGGATAAGACCATTTATACGGATTTAGTATTTTAAGAGCCAAGTATCTGTAGAAATATTTTATTATCAGTCCATTTTCTGTATCCGCTTGTCCTATTTAGGGTTGTAGGGGTCTGGAGCCTGAACCGGAAGCTATGGGTATAAATCAGGGAATAACCCACGATGGGGCTCCAACCCATCGCTGGGCACATTCACACACCAGTTACACACACGGACAGGTCACCTTATATTTCTGGACTGTGGGGGGCACCAGAAAACCTGGAGAAAACCCCGCAATGACACAGGGAGAACACTCAAGTCATGGTAGGGACTCAAACCCTGGCCCCAGAGGCAACAGTGCTAACCACTGTGCCCCAACTATAATATGACAATGAAGAGTGATATTAAGTTACTAATTTAATCTGGTGATCCTCATTGCTTGTTTAATAAGTATAGGGACTGAAGACGTTAGCTCGGTTCTAGTAAATTACATAATATTCATTTGTTGGCACAGGAAGTGATGTCACAGGAAGTCTGCTAAACTAACTAGGCAGATTATGCCAAAGAAAGTTACTTGTTCTTTCTGCATTAGTGCAATGTACCTCGTGCACAGTTCGTGGAAATTTTGTGTTGGGGACCCCTGAGATAAAGCACATAATTTGGGATGAAACGCAAATAAATATATTGAAACATTCAAATTGTGTTTACTCAGCAAATTGGCACAAAAAAATGCAGCAAAGTAATACCATCGAAAGACGTGTAAGAAAGACACGATGTGGGTACAGAGTAAACAAGAAAAGCGATGAATAATTTTGAAATGTTTATTAACTAAAACAGCCTAAGGTAATCACACTTTGACGAATGATGCTGGTGCATTCAAAGTGTTACGACATATGCCAGATTTGTTATCACAGGAAAAGACAGATGACGTGATTTTACCAGTGAACATTACGAAACGTTTCCTGTAGCAGAGTAATGTGCAGACAGTGTCAGGACCACGCAGCATATCCTGTGTTTCAAAAGCCTGCAATTAGGGCCAACTACCTTTTCAGGGGCCCTAGGCGAAGCTTTACTTGGAAGCCCCCCCCTCCACACCCACACACACACACACACACACACACACACACACACACACGTGCGCACACACACGTGCGCACACACCATTAAGAAAATTGATGATTTCCTTTACAATGCAATCTGGGAGCCCTATGAAACTGCCTATTCTGCCTGGCCTACAATCCATGAAGGTCTGTGTTCATACAGTTTTTTCCGGTTATCGATTGTAAAACTGCTGGTGAATAATCCAGGACGCATGTGTGAGAGGGTGGGCGTGTCAGCATTCACAACAGACTTTAATTTCAGGATTTAATTTACTAGTTTCATCCATAAGCCGCGACCCTCAGCCGGTGTACAGACTAAATCCCCTGAATAAAAGTGAATTATAGCTACAGACCTGTCTGACCCAGCAGACCGTTAAAGAAACATTAAAATTTTTTTTGTTAATATTTCTCATACAAACATTTCACTCTCATTGACCTAGTGGAGCTATTTTTTATACATCACACTGATGCAATTGTCGCAGTCATGATCAGGGGTGTACCTAAAATATTCCAGCCCCCCTGCTAAAATGTCACCTTGGACCCCCTCTCCAATTTTATGTAAATATTTATGTATTCAAAGGCTCCTGTCAAGTGCTGGGTCTCCTGGATTTGCCAATGTATCCATATTCCCCTGAAGGAGATCGACTGTTTTTCTGAGGCACAGATTGAGGTCTTTAGCTTAGCATCTCAATGAACCTGCGTGGAAAGCAACCTCCCCCCCCCTCAGCGTGCACCTCAGCCTTGGGCCTGTGCTGCCTGCCATAGACCCTACCAGGTTATCTGGCGGGTAATCAAATATACACACCTCCAAAGTGGACTGGTTCACTCATATATCACCCTGCAAACCAGACTGCATTGTTAATTTGCCTGGTGTTACTGATCTAAGCCTGTTATGGGTTTCAGTAGTGAGCAAAGGCAAACATCCCATAATGTTTAACCAAGTTAATTAGAAAGAAATCCAGAATGTAAATGCAGTCACATCGGTAGCTAATACAGATGGCTGCAGAGATGCCTTCTGTTTTGGGAAACTTGCTGCTGCTCCACTGGGAATAGATCCACCATTCGTTTTGACAGAATGTCACCCTCATTCAGGGGATGCAGTTTCCATCCATGCATCCATCCATCCATGCATCCATTTTCTGCAGCCGCTTGACCTATTCAGGGTCGGGGGTGGGTGGGGGGGGGGGTATGGGTTGCTACAGGTAGAAAGAAGGGATCAACCCGGGATGGGGTGGGCGCCAGTCCATCACAGGGGCTGCACTTTATGTGTTGTATGTAGACCATAAAGCCTCCCTCTGAATTTCATGCAACTGCTTGTCCTTTTGCATTTGGATAATTGAAAAGTCATCAGTAGAATTTTGTGTTAAAAAAAAACAATAAATTACAAAAATGTACAGCCACTTTTATTTTACTGACCTTAAATCCTCCTGTAGTATTTGCCTAGTAGATTTACTCATATCAATCTCTCTCACTCATTCTAGATAAGGAAATCATTTTAATATTTTAAACACTCTAGGGTACGTTCAAGCACCACATCACTGCATTTGAAGTTATCGTTAAAGCGAGGTGAAAATGCTTCACTGCTGAACAGTGGTAAGTTGTATACAAATTGTGGAATACTGTTAATGGAACATGATCTTCCACCTAGTTTAGAAATGTTCTCAGTTCCTTCCTGTTTACAAGGCCACTGGAATCACTAAAAGTGCCAGAAGAACAGTTCATTAAACCCAAGAAAGCAAAACATCTGAAACAGAAAAGTAAGCTCAGCCGTTACTTATTGTTAACCCTACTGAATATGTACTTTCTTTTGTTACCTCCAGACAGATTTGAGTAGGTATATTTTCCACAGTTTCTCTTATTAAAAACACCTTTGAGGTCAGAGATAATAGAGTGCACAGGCTAGAAAACTGTGAAAACTATGAACTTTCTTGTTTATAATAGCTCTGCGAATAATGCAAATAGAAAAATAAAAGCTTCAACTGTGTCCTGTGACTGCTGATGGGGAGAAACAACTGCAAGCCAAAGGAGATATTTCTCTGGGTCACTTCTGAATCTGGTTAAAGAAGGGAGACAGAGAAAAAGACAGAGAGATAGAAGAGACAGAGGACTCCTTTAGGACAGATTCTCCAAAGAAAACTCATCCTATTCAGCGAAGGTTCTTTCCTCAAGAGTTTCCCAGTGGCTCCAGTGTGTCTGCAAATCTCCCAGCATGCCCCAGTCCCCAGATAAGGGCGAGGAGATGGATGGTTGTGATTTGTGTCGTGGTGATGTCAGACGTTGGTGACTTCGATGCCGGAGTAGCTGTGCATGGGGCTGCCCTCTGACCGGGGTGAGGCCTCCCCCCGGCTCTCCCGGGGCAGGGAGCCGCAGCTGCCATGGAAACTAACATCCCGTCCACTGTGGCCCTTGGTGCCGTACCCTACGGGCGGCTGGAGAGGAATGAATGCGTTAATGAATGGCAGCACAGTGGAGTGGGAGGAGTTAACCTTCAGCGGGTCGTGGGGTCCGACCTTGCAAGCGCGCCTTCTCAGCGAAGCCTCGTCCTCCGAGCGCCGGCCGCTGGATACCGGCGAGCGGGACAGGGAGCTCTGCCGCAGGAGGGTGGGGGTGCCCAGACGCTCACAGTCCACCTGTAGCCCCACCCTACGGGAAAGGAGGCCCGGGATTGGTCACAAAGCTTTTCACGATGCACAAACGCAAATGCAAGACTCCCCAGGCATTAACAAGTGGAGATCTGAGAAAAGGGTTAGTTTTCAGAGTCTAATTGCTGCCCCCCCCCCCTTCCCAATCACTGCTTGGTTTAACCCGACGGAAACCTAAGAAGTAACCAATGAGAAACGGGCTAAACCTGACTGTAAATGACTGACTGACTAACTTTCAGTCCCATTTTCTTCCATCACTGCTGACAAGCCAGGAGATCGATTCTGTATGACAGCAGTAGTAAATTGTACTGCTAAATTTTGCTTAAATGAGGCCAAATTCCAAAAGCGTATCGATCTGTTACAGTTGTGTGCAGCCAAATCATTTCATCCATCAGCACATGACAGCAGCGAGAAGTTGCCTGCGATATGCAGCTCCAGTGGACTCCAGTTAAGAATGGCAGTGACAGGGGGAATCAGCTTCCTTGGGTGTTAAGTGTTCATTCCAGCCAATTACCTCACACCACGTTGGAGGGCTTCTAGAAGCCTGGTTTAAATGTCATGTCCTGTACCTGGCGTCACTGATCAGTGCCTTCAACTCCTCCTTAAGGTGCCGGCGAATCATGTGCTTGTTGCTGGGGATGCCTAGTGCGGTTGCCATGGCGTCAGTGTTGAAGGATGGGTCCAGCACCATCACGGCGCCATGAACACCGCTGTTCTGGAGGCTGTCGGCAAACTCCTACAGCCCAGGAGAGAAGGACTTCACACAATCATCTGACATCTCAAACGCTGCGCAACAGAATCGTCACTGCCAAACCCCGTGGATCAATCAATCAAATGCCTCATCTCTCTGAACATCCCAGTGCCAGGAATGTAATCAGCCATGTAGCTGTAGCCAAATTAGTGACCTGCTCCATCAAGAAATGTCGACTTCTTCTATCAACACACATCTTCTGTAATTTCATCTACAGATGAAGTGTAGCCTGTCGAGATGGACTCCTACACAAATAGATCCAGAATCTGTGGATTCTCGTGTCATTCAACTCAATTCCAATAAAACTGAGGCTTTTAAGGCAGAAGTTTCTAGACGCAGAGGTACAGATCGCTGTGTGTTGGTATGGAAACGCTCATGCTGGCAGTGGCCAGAATTCTTAATAGGCTTGGACCCCTTTGAGGGGAGCTGTGGGTCCCCACTGGGATATAAAGTAGAGTCTCAGAGGTGCAGTGAAGTGCAATGTTGTAAAACAGCCGACTCAGAACAGGTATTGGTTTTTATTGATAAGCTGACTGGTTTTTATTATTTAAACAGAGGAGGTATATAACGCTCCATTACGCAGCTCCATTAAAACTCCATGAGCTGCACACAGGCTTCCGCTGGACAGCTACAGCCATCCTCACCTTCAGGTCGATGTCTCGGACCCATTTCATCACTCGGTGACTGGTCCACACCAGAGGGTCCAGGTGCTGGTGCTCACACAGGGCTCGTCTGGCCTGCAGGGCCTGCAGAAGTACGACATGCGCTAATTAACAGGCCCGGCCCGCCCTGTGGGCAGCATTGGCGATTGCCTAGGGTGCCACTTCAATAGGGGGCGCAAACAAGTTAGGGAAAAAAAATCAGAAGAAATATGGCTGGCTGCATTCATTGACATTGCAGTTGTTTACACACGTTTTAATATTTCACATATTTCTTGGGAGTCACATGGTAGCTAGCTAGTTAGCAGCCAGATACTCTAAGTGAAATGTTTTTAATATAAATTAATTTACAGAATTTGTTTTCTGCTGCTCTGGGGGAGTGGGGGGGAGTGGGCAGGCTCACTCTTGCCAAAATACATGGAAAGTAACTAGGAAGATTTATGGTCTGATGTTTGTGTGGCTGGCCTGCTTATACCTGTGTGTGTGTGTGTGTGTCTGTGTGTGAGTATGTGTGTGTGTGTGGTGGGTGTCTGTGTGTCTGTGTGTGTGTAGCAGTGACAGTTCTTTTATTTACTTATTGTATATTTGTTGTGTTTGCTCACTGATGATAATCATTACCTAAGGGCCAATTACCAAAGGTACAACAGCAGTTCCCATTATCCAAACATGAAAACTTCCTTGAGTTCCTGCAGAAAGTTATTTGGTGGCTAGGGAAGTACCCAAAAATGAGTGTGAGATTACGCTGGGGCGTGTTGGGGCAGTTCTGTGGATCTGAATGCGGTGGGGAGGGTGGGGGCTACTGTTGCCTGGTGACAGCAAGCCTGACCTCCTTGTCAAAGTTGAGGGCATGCAGCAGCTCGATGCCCAGCAGCAGGCTGATCTGGTGAAACTTCTTAGTCACGTTAAGGAAGCGCTCCAGGTCCCGGCGAGTGAGGGAGTTCAGCATGCGCCCGTCCACCAGCTGGTTATGGAAAGACTGGGAGTACTGGAGCAGCCCCACGTCACTCAGCCAAGCCTTGGCCACCCAGTGATGGTCCATATCAGCAGCCTTGGATAACCTGAGATGAACCCGCAAAGCACAGAAACAAGACAGAAAGAGAGAATCAACGCGCATGTGTCACAAAAGCCTCATTGTCTTTGTCTCTGCGATCGGAATTCATGCAGAGCAGCCTCGGTATAAACGTGACCCGATATAACCATCATGGCTCCCGAAAAATATTGTGCGAATCGAACTGTATGTAAGTCGAGCTCTTATGTAAGCACACTAGAGGCATCGATAACCGGAGTCAAATTGTCAATGTGCGCTTATATACCGGCCAACAAACCTTGTTGTGATTCTGAAATCGTTGTATTGAAGAACTTCAAGATCTTGTCATTATTGCCACGTTCAGTTCGCTGAATTATTGATGACTGCAAATTAAGCTAACTACACAGTAATTTGACACGCTGTATTTAAAATGAAGAAACGTATAAGTACATTTCAAGATATTACAATGTTTTAATACTTTATAAATAACGCGACCTGAAGCTGCACTGTGCATGAATTGAAAACGTGCATATCTATATTAGTCCAGCAGATGGCACTCACGGTCAACCTGTAAAAATAATCCGTGAAAAGAAAAGGAGTCCTCATTTGTGGGCTTCTAATTGGACCGTATTGCAATCAGAGAGAATAGGGAAAGAGAGCAAGGGAAGGGGGGGGGGATTTAACTTAAAAGATTTATTTAATTATGATGCGCGTTCAATTAGTGTCTCATTTTACTAATGCACCTGCCGTCTTCGAGGTAAATTGTACGCCTATGAAAAGTCTGGTGAGATAAGACATGGAGTGAAACATGCGTGACTGCTGTCTGTCGAAACAGATTTTTAGAAACTATATGGCAAAAATCTGCATTTTAAAAAAATTGATTACCTTAGAATCATTACAATATTATTTTTAGGTTATAATGGGGTTAGGAATAATTAATAATTCGTCTCATTTAATGGAGTCCAAGTCCTCAGAGTTTAGCGGTGCAGTGTGAAAGCCGGCTCACCCCTGCCCCGCCTCCGCTTCGCGGTAGTCCTCGATGGCGAGCCGCAGCTTCCGGCGGTGCATGGCGCTGCCGACTCCCAGTCCGAGCTCCAGGTCCTCGTCTGTAAGGCTGAGCAGCACCTGCAGGATGACAGCCGGTGACTGGCTCACCTCGGCCGCCCAGCCGGCTTCCAGGCTCCTTTACTCAGTCTTACGGCTCGCGGTCTATTTGCCCGTTTTTACAAATCAGGTTCCCCCCCATGTTAAGGGTAAAATGAAGGCTAGTTTATTGGGAGTTCAACCTGCAAAGTTTCTTTTAAATAACCTTACTCCACTCAGTTAATACTGGTGATTAATTACATAGCTTTGTTTATATTACTTCGAAGAAGTAAGAGACAAACAACTACTATGTCCCTGAGGTCTCCCTGTACTACTCTGCAGTCACAGGCTAATGTAGTTAAGTGTAATGTAGTTAAGTTTTAAGTGTTAACCATAAATCCTCCATCCTAAGATGTTCATTGAGCCTCACCTTGCCACTCTTGACGTTCTCCGAGCATGCGCGGATATACATGGGCATCGCCATGACGACCTCCAGCCAGGCCTGCACAGTGCCCGCCTTCCACAGTGACATGGGCGTACTCCTCGCTAGCTCTACCTGCTGGAGGCGGTCCAGCTGGTCCTCACCGTCCGATAGGCTGAGACTGAGGTGGGTGGGGCTGGACAGACTGTCTGAGTCTAGATTGGTCAAGGGAGGGGGGGGGAGGAGAGAGAAAGAGGAGGGGAGGTGTTTTTTTGGGGGGGCAGGGTGGGGGTGAGAGGAATCACAGGAGCAATGTGGACCATTTCAGCCAATGAAATGAAAGAGGCACCCCCCCTTAAACTTTAGGAGTAGTTGCTTCAGGGAACATTTTATTACCAAGGATATGAATCATCTTTCTGCTCCACTTGACAAAACTGTCCATGTCTCTCGCATCTAATTTCACATGCAATCTGCTATTAAAACGAACCCAGAGAAAAAAGGCGCGGGGCGGCGAGAGGCAGGGCCGACACCATCAGCGACGCCACGGCTGAGGAACTCCATCATCCTCTCACACGGATGCCAGTGCCATAAATCCAGCCTCAGATGCGCTTCCTCGATGCCCCGCTGTCTCAGCAGATCTCAATCTATCCTTCGGTTTATTACAAACAGGCACAAAACTTTACCCTCTATGAAGGGGCCTCCCACTATTTTTCCAGAGGGCCAAATTCCATAAGCAACACAAAGCCAAGGTCCACTGCACCCGGGGGGGTGGGGGGTGTGCGAGGGGAGAGAGAGGGTACAAGACCGGAATTGGCCAGTTGGTGACCACTGGTCTATAAGCAATGCTGTCTGTGCCCCTTTACAGAGGGTAAACTTATTATTTCTATCCATTTTCAATAACTGTTAGCACAGTTCAGGTGTAAAGCTAATCCCAAGAGGCAATGGGATTAAGATGGTAATTATAAAACGCTGAATTTCACACACATACATGTTAAGGGCAAAGCTGAGATCAAAAAGCCGGTCTTTGGATTGTGTGAAGAAACCTGCATTAAACAGAGCAGCTTAGCTACAGACAAGAAGGTGCAACATTTCAATCCAGTGGCCTGATTTGAACCAAACGCTCTGGAGGTGTGAGATTAGGACTCTGCCCACTGAGACCCAGCACCATCGCAGTTCACTACCTACTTTCTAAAAGTTTCATAAATGCATTTATACATCTCTTCTCACCCTGAGCACAGAAGGGCGTCATGCCGTCTGATCTCTAAGCTAATGAGCCACTAGAGTGGAGATTATGAAAGCCCACCCAGTCTCACAGTTACTTCACACTGAATCCCAGTGATTAAACCCTCAGGTTCCTTGTGCCGTTCTCTATTAGCAATTCTAAATCCAATATGGCCACTAGCACACCCTGAGGAAAGATGTGTGGACAAAATGGAAAAAAAACATCTAATAACTTAGATGAGAGACTTGCTGTATAAAAAAGATACCATCAGTGTGTACCAATTGAATGTACAGGCAGTAGTGTATACTCATATACTCAAGGGAGGGGGTATACTCATATCTCTATACTAGGGGTCTCCAACTCCGGTCCTGGAGGGCTACTATCCAGTAGGTTTTCTATCCTACCCGGTTTCTGATGAGCCACACCTGTTCTCAGGTAAATACCAGGAACAGGTGTGGCTCATCAGAAGCCGAGTGGGACAGAAAACCTACTGGATAGTAGCTCTCCAGGACCGGACTTGGAGACCCCTGCTCTATACTCTCCCTTGTATATACTACTGTCTGTAAATTGAATTCCATATATATATATTATTCTCATTTGTATTTTGCCTCATTGCACCTTACTGTCTATTGCACTTTAATGCACTATTTGCACTTTCTGCTTTGAGGCTAAACTGCAGTTCGTTGTACCTGTACAATGACAATAAAGCTCAGTTTTATCTAATCTAATCTAAAATACCAGCATCCGGTAGATGTGGCTAGGTAGGGTAGGTGTGAGGCTCAGAAGAGGAGGATAAGGAGGAGAAATCGAGGAACTGTCCAGAACGACGTCAGACGTGTCTGATTAATGGTAAGGCCTAATTAACAGAGCTGATACTGCACTCATCCTCATCCCTCTTTCTCTCATTTACTTAGTGTCCTCATGGGGGAAAAATGGATGACAGTGTGGGACTGATGTCTTTCACAAAAACAAAATGATGCACATTTAGCACAGAGTTCCACCAACAGTTGGACAATGCACAGTGCAGAACATCATAAAGACACTGATACTTTCAAACAGAGACAAAATTAATGAGGATAAATACACTGAGATCCTTTGAATATCAAGTACTATTAGGTTATAAAATTCAAGCAGCTTGTATTCAGCAGGTGACGTGTTATTAATGAGCTCGACAAAACATCACCCTCAAAGGCTGTGACAGTATCGGAACATGATGGCTATTTCTAACATCATTGTCCCCACTGGGGATGTTCATTGACAACACAGCGCAGGATGACTAACAGAATGATTAAACAATAGATTGTATTCAGCCTCAATTCACAAAGACTCAGCAGAAGACACCTCTGGCTGATACTTCATTGAACTAAATCATCCAACAGCTCTGCATCCCAATAGCAGATTTATTGAGCTGAAAAGACAAAGTTTGGGTCCCAGTTGATGTTTGCCTGGCCTATAGTGGTCAAAGCTCACTACAGACAAAAGACAGCCATCAGGGTTGAAACGTGGGCTTCATGTTTTGTGCAATGTGCATTATGTGAGCTGTTGAATACATTTAGCTAAGAGTCTCTTGTGCAATAATTATATGCAGTTGATTATCTGACACATCCAATTGTTACCCATTTCTATAGCATGCTGTTTTGCTAGAACAATTCAATGAAATATCTCGCTCAAGGACCTATCCTGCTGTCTACAGACCCAGTTCCCCTGGTTCCTTCCTTTCTGTTGTAGGGTATTGACAGGCTTGAGACAGACTGTCAAGCCCGATCTATGGATCATTGTCATTCTGAACACAGTTCCATAGATATATTCTCCCCTGGCACTCGTATTTACAAGTCAGTAATAGTGGGAGACCAATTTCTCAACTTTTCCCTGTCTGCATTCACACCACTGAGACCTGGAAAGCTTACAAAGAAACCAAGCCTTCAGAACTGGATGCCTTAATAAAACAGAGTGAGCAGTAAAATTCATGTGCATCAAACCGTCGACACCATAGATGTGGACATCTGTTGGACGGGGGAGCCGTAAGCTGCTCCTGAAAGATGTACAGCAGGTCGCCCATCTAAGGAGTTGAAAAGTCAGCCGTCTGTTGCAGCATGTACACAGATCAGCTCGCTTGCATCACTTTGTAATGAATCACTGCTGTTAGATCACAAAACCATACACCCCTCTGTCAGATAAGATGTGACAATTGATTATTTGGCATTATACCTTCAAGCTAAAGCAAGACATAAGAAAGCTATCGACTGGGCTCTCAGCCTATATTCCATTAGGTGACGGCCAAATTGGCTGGCATCTCCAAACTATTAGGCCTACTTGTACAAAGATAAGTAATTTGGCTCTCAGACGAACCAGTGTCAGCCTAGCGGGAAACTCATGGCTGCAACCAGAACTATGGTGACTTGGAAATGGATAAAAGCTTATGAAGTCTACAAAAATGCCAGGACAATAGGATGCATCCATCCTGCCATCTTCTAACCGCTTATTCTGTGCAGAAGCTTATCTGAGAGAGTACAGGGTGTGGGGTATGGGTACAGGGCACGGGGTATGGGTACATCCTCAATGGGATACCACGCAGAATCGCACGTTGGGTACCAGTTACAGACACCAGGGAGAACCCTGTGTGACATTGGGAGGGCATGACCTCTCAACCCCTGGAGATGTGGGCTACCACGCTGCCGCTCTGAGGAACATTTCAGAAGAACTACTACTAGAGAGCAGCAGCTGTGCCTGTTTGTTTGATGGAAATTTCCCATTTCCAAAAGCCTTTCAGCCAATCATCTGCCAAATGGAAATATGAAACACACGTTGCTTCAGATAGCTGTTTAAACTAAACACATGGGCAGGTTTAAATGTCAACAGGACTGAAATCTCAAATTAAATAATAAATCCGAAAGAAGCCAGTTCACAAATGAACGGTTGCAAAGTGTGAAAAGTTGTGAAACTCAAAGAAAGCCCTGAGTCACGCTCCTGGATGACAAATGTGTTCACATGCCCCTTTATCAAAAATACATTTATGTTTGTAGCATCACAGCTCAGACATTTTTATTGTCATAAGGGATGAAATAAAGAGAGAAGCTTCATTTTGTGGAATTGATTCATAGAGCTATATTATTCACTTTCAGTAGGTATCACTCAGCAGATTTACCTATATTATTCAGTTTCAGTAGGTATCACTCAGCAGATTTACCTATATTATTCACGTTCAGTATCACTCAGCAGATTTACCTATATTATTCACTTTCAGTAGGTATTACTCAGCAGATTTACCTATATTATTCACTTTCAGTAGGTATCACTCGGCAGATTTACCTATATTATTCACTTTCAGTAGGTATCACTCAGCAGATTTACCTATATTTTCATAATACTATGAATAATGTGAAAGTTCTCCCATCTCCATGAGGCAAGAAAACTACATAATAAACTCTGGAGAATCTCTCCTGTATGAGCGACATAATCAAAGGTACGATAGGTTAATTATAAAACAAGCAGGTTTGTTTACTTATTTTAAATGAGATTAATTGGTTGCCTAACAGCAGAATCGTGGATTCACAGACCTCCCACCTCTGTTTGTTTTTACATTCTTCCTGTCCCATGCATACGGTTTTTCTTAGAATAAAACTGCCATAATTCTGTTTGCAAACGGGCCAATCGCAGCAAAGAAGCTTATAGGTGCTGGCCAATGAATGCTGTAGATTGGCGTCAGTGTGCAGCAGTTCCATCTCCAGCTGGTACGGCTATTCTGCCACGGGGTGCCCTTGGTAACAATAAGGCCTTCAAGGTAATGCATCTCTCCCATCAGCGACTGATTGACTGAATTAGAAATCAACTGTTGGCTTCGGCCTTTTCTGGGACTCGAAAGTGCCATCCCAGGGGGCTCTCTGCCTTTAGAGAATCTGGAACAGGCTGTGGATACGGCTTTAAGAGTAACAGAAGCGGAACAGCAGAAGCAAGCCAGGAGTAACATAAATAAAATGATTGATCAGACTGAGCCGGAACATGGACAAACAGCCAAGACAGAGTTTAAGACAGTTTGTTTTAGCTTGTTACGCAGTGAATAGTCTGTGCCGAAGTACATGGACCATGAATTATGAAAAAGCATCTACACAACACATCTACAGTCTCTGGCTGGCCTGGTGAGAATATTTCCCTCCTTTGTTGTTATGGTTACAAAGCAGAAAACACAGGCGCTTTCTCCGCTAACAGCATGTCGCCTAATAGTTTTCTTTATACATTCAATCAATTCGCACACAATGGCAGAGAGATCCAGCACTATTTGAAATTATCCTTCTGGGTTCTTTTCATAGAACCAGCCCCTCTACACCTTTCCGGCGGTTAAGTGGAGACCGCTGTGAACCGGTACACGTATGATTAATGGAACATGGAAGAGAGAGAGGATTTTTATTCGAGGCAGGTTTTGGCCTAGGTGCCGATCCATCTGGGCCACTTGAATGAGCCAAAATCCCGCCACTTCACATCGCCAACTGTGAGATGCTCCCTGTTTCAGGAAGAGCACCATCTAGGAAATTGGCCCCTGATCTGCCAGACTGGATGGATAATGAACCCTGGAACGCTTGGCTTTGCTTACAGCGATGACGCCTCACAGCTCTAAAGTTAGCACCTGACAAAAATACTAAAGGGCACATCAAAGTGGGACTGTAGAGAAGGAAGATCTTTGGCTTAAACCAAACCCATGTTAGTTACATCTAAAAGGTCAAGCATTTACAGAAAGCAAGTCTTTTTAGAGCCCAATGTGGTACAAAATCCAAATGCACAAAATCTTAAAGACAACAGATAAGGTTGGTAGTTGCTACAGCCGTTAGGACACAGAGCCGCGAGAGTGGAACAGCTGGGAACAGCTAAGGGCCGGTGTAGATAAAACTACGTAATCACCCTACGTAATGAAGGGTTCCTATGAGTATTACCGAGTGTCTCATCAGCACCAGAAAAGGTTTCATTAGCAGAAGTAGCAGTGACCCTCACTTGTTTGGACTACTTAATATGTCCTGATGGTTTGTCAAAAAGATTTGAGCTTGTGACTGGATTCAAATCGAACAGCTATTTCCATAATTCCAAAGTGATGTTTCTATCACATTTACAATATATTGGTATCCCCATTAAACTTATGTCATTGCTGAAATGCATCACATTAATTTTGGTGACCCATCCTGACAGCAACACCTAATTCAATTTTTCCATTGGTCATGCTCGTCCAATCAATGGAAACATAAGTGACTGAAGTGAACCCTGCATCTTGGAACAGTTCAGTGGTCTGAAGGCAGCATTTCCCAACCCGGTCCTTGGGGACCCCCGGACAGTGCATGTTTTCACTCCCTCCCAGCTCCCTGCCAGACAGTCCACATTATCGGGAGCTGGGAGGGAGCAAAAACGTGGACCGTCTGCGGGTCCCAGAGGACTGGGTTGGGAAACACTGGTCTAAGGACAAGGCAGGGCTTTTTAAAGGTGTAGGACAAATTTGAGTTTCTGAAGCACTAATGTGAAAAGTCCAAGAAAGGCTCTGAACTTGTGTAAAAATACATGCCAAACACATGAAAAAGATAAGGGTAGCATATTGGAACCTGAAGAGGTGGATGTTAGCTGCAGATCCAGGTGAATCCAGTAGTGTCATTCATTGTGAAAGTGTCTGGGGTCCGTCAACTTGAAGCAAGGCTGGATTCAAAATGATATATTTGAGTTTCTTTTAAAAAAATATGTACACACAACTTTTAACCCAGTGATGGCATCTTTTTTTTTTACGTCTTTCTTTGCATTCAGGAAAATAAATTTATACAATAACAAGATTAAGATCTTGACTTTGACAAAACCATGTTTTCTGGGTTAAAAGTCAGAGGTGAAGGATCTGGGGTGTCACACAGAGAGTATTAGGAATTTCAGGCCACAAAACAATGTTATAGATGCTGTGTGGTCACACGGATGCCTGGCAGTCACGTCTGTACACCAGAAGTTAGGAATAAAAAACCGTGACAACAACGGGGAAAAGAAGGCCACATGGAAATTCAGTATTATTTATTTTAAAATAAGATTTTATTTGGATCTTTACTGTATTTGTTTCCATGCCATTAAAACCGCTTCCCTTCTCTCTATTTCCAAACAGCTAAAAACAGTGATTTTCCTTCACTGTCCTGATTTTCTGTTATTGAAGTTCATTTCTTCTTAAATAAATCTCTTTAATAGTAGATATCAGCATTATTTTCTAATTTACAAAAAATAAAATCAATGAAATGACAGCAAATCTGTTTACAAAATAAAACTACAAAAATAATGGTTTTTTATATATGGAATGCCAACAGGAAAGGAGAAGTGAAGACTTCCCTTTCCGCAGTTACAGGTGACCCCTGTTGCAAAGCAGCATGGGCTATTGAGTTCTTTTACATTCCCGTGACTTCCCATTCAACCACGTTAGATGAACAGGTAGCTAGCAGTGTTTTAGTAACTGAATGACAAGACAAAAGCTATCCTTTAAGGCAAGGCAGACATCTCAGCAAGCTCACTCAGTGCAGATTAAAATAATTAATATGCTGTTTTTGAAAAGGCTATTAATCTTTGGCACCTATTTAATTGCTTTTCAGGCAACTTGACCCTGGTTTATTTTTTTATTTTCTTTGCCAGTGTGAGAGGAGCTAATTTAGTTCTAATTCATATGCAGGACTCAAATCTAGTTTTGAGACATTGCTCATTATATAGATATTGCATGTATATTATATTATATTATATTATATTCCGACAATGCCAAAGATAAAGTGAGCTCAGAAAACCCAAACTGAACACATGACTCCAGGCTGTTTGTATAAGATTGGGGGGGGGGGGCGGGACGACGACACAGTGCTGCCTGGAGCTGTAGGCATGATGCGGTGTCAGGCTGCCCCCAAACACACCTCAATGCTGCCTAGTCATGTGATCTGGCCAGCCTCTCGTACAGGCCAGCTGAGGTGATGCACCATGGCCCCAGGAACGGTCACACACCTCCCAGGCCGTAACTTCTGCCGCTAAACATCCTTGCCCATGAAATGGAGAAAGAAAAACAATGTACAGCCTGCTGAGTAAAAGCTCTCAGGCTAAAGCCCGATTGCGAGGGACTCGATTTATTTAAATTTTGATGAAGTTCCTCCGTAATACATGTGTAATCAATCGGGTGCTTCGAAATCCCTAAAAAGCTGTCGGGGGAACTCCAGATTTTCATTTATCTTTCACACGCGGAACTGGACTCGGCGCAGTGAGAGGCGGTGAAGTTATTTCAGCTGAATTTCACAGTGGCGGGGGCTTCCGTCAGTCAGCCAAAGGGGACGGGGCTTCAAGGGAGGGGTGCAACTGGCAGGAGCCCCTTCGCCAGCCGGGCACGCGGGGGGGGGGGCATGGTGCTCACTGGAGGGAAAGCTAAGGGAGCAGGAGCTGGTGCCTTGCAGACAGACTGCTGGCTCTGCTTCTGTAGCCATGAGCGGGGAATTCGGTCTGAAGAGCGGCAGCGCATGTCCAAGCTGTGTGAGTGGATTTAAAAAAAAAAATACTAAAACAGCAAAGTATCTAAGCCTCTTTTGATACTCGCACTTGGGAGCGAGCGCTCCGTCCCCGGGGTGCCCAGCAATCACTGCAAACTGCCGCCAAAAGACCCTCCCAGGGCGACTGCCCTGATGGCGGATTCTTTACGGCCGTCTCTAACATCAAAGATGCCCTATGAGCACCGTTGCTTTAAGATCTCCGAGCTCAAGATGTGCAGCCGGTCCTGCTGTAGAAATAATGAATGAATTTGGTCCCAAGTCTCTCCCAGCCATGTTTGCTGTATCTAAGGTACAGATTAAAACTTAGGTCTATTGATGGTGCCTTAAGTGCAATTCAAAAGTGCTTAGTTTTGAGAAATAAGATGGAGGCAGTATCTCTTAGGGCGTTCTCTTCTGCTTAACACGATCGAAACGTCAGTCATCAATGCCGCTGACTTTCCGCCAGGTTGCCCAGAGGCACGGCGGTAGGCGGTTCTCGTATTTCCTTCCCAGTCCAAAAGCCAGGGCATCCTCGCTCACCATCATCGACTCTTCTGAAGTAGATGATGAGACCAACTGAACCCAAGGTTGCCATGCGTTTCAGACAAAGCCAGAGAGTCAACATGCTGGACTGCACATGCTTTGGGACAAAAGCACAATGCTGGTCAATTTCCGTATTGGTTTTCCAAACGTGGGGGATGCAGCAGTAATTTTTCCCACAAAGCCACTGAATTTAAGAAAATGCTTTAACTATGATAAAACACATTTTAGAGAGATCACATTTTTCCCCTAATAGGGGGATGTGGCTCTTTCATAACCCTCATTCAGGGGGTAATCCTTACAAAAGACTGCCCAAATAGTATCTTGTGGGAGTATTCACATATTCACGTTATTTTGGGGCAGTTTCAAGTTAAATTACCAATCCCATAAATTCTAGTTTTAGAGCTTCCAGATCAGCCTGGCACCAAAATGGAAGCTGTGCACATTTTCTTCTGGAGAGGACCCAGATGGCAGGGAACAGGTCATTTTTGCATCTACGGGTGCAACACCCCAGTAACCTCAGGAAGTGAACACACTTGCAGTGGACAAATGCACAATTTAACAAACGATGCATTAGTTATTACAGTGGTGGACTTCATGCTGTCTGAGGTGCACCCTTAGGGGTGACTACTCTTCCCTTATCGAGATATGAAGTGCTCACTGGCCAATGGCTGTAGCTTAAGCTCTTGTCCTTTTGCTCTTATCTGAGTCTGTCTGCCCCCCAGCTCACAAAGCTCTGCTCTCAGCTTCTACACGCACACAGTTGATCACATACAGGACATTTACACTTTCATACAGGGTATTGATGCCTTTAGGTTCGTTTTGTCGTGACGGTCCAGAACGTACACTTCAAAATCTTTATTCATTTACCGCTTGTGGCTTTGAGGATGACTATATATATCCTAATTTTGGGATACATGCCCAGAGAGTCTGCACATTGCCTAAAGGAAGCTTTTCTTGATTACTGGCCAAATACAGGGAATGGACCAAGCAATGACAACACATGAGAAAAAAATAAAGTGGAATGAAATTAAAAAGTTGGGGTCAAAAATAACAACGAAATAGTAACAAAAAATGCATTCAGGACATTGGACATTTACAAGCACAAAGTGCACAATGACGGTTATTTACAAATACACAGCAGTCCTTCAAGTCAAGTTATTGAAAAAAAAAATTCATAATATAAAGACAGGTAAAAGACGGAGAGGGGCCACATTGCTCCAAAGATGACAGTTAACATATCCACGCTTCCCAAATCCGAAATGTGCGTGTGGGAGTGTGTGAGTGTATGGGCCTGTTTTTTTTCTTTTTTTACATACATAAAGGAATTTTACTACTAATATTTTTACACTAATACTGGTGGAGGGCGAGGCCTTCCCTCTCGAACCCTCAACCAGACCCTTCGCAGGTGGGGTGACAGGCAGCTGCACACATGCTTGCTCTCTCTCCTTTGTAGGAGGTCTGGGATGCAACGGGTGGGGGCTTGGGGAGTAGGGAGAGCAGGGTTTTTGGGGGTTGGGGGTCTGCCATCACCAGTCTGCATCCTCCTCTATGTAATAGTCAGGAGTGGAAGTACCATCGAACAGGCCCGGGTCCAGGGACTTGCGCTGTTTTCCTCGGGCGAAGACTCGTGACAGAGAACCCAAGCCTATCTTCTCCTTCTTTTTCTTACGCTTCTGGTCCTCCAGGTCCTCTAGAGACTGTGGCCAGATCAGGAAAGAGGGAAACGGGAGAGGGATAGAGAGAGAGAGAAAATACCAACAGAGAGGGGGGAAAAACACGAGAGAGAGAACGAAAAGACAAAGTGTCACCGGTGGGTAGACATGGTCTGTGGCCGGAGATTAAAGAGGATTTCAGTCATTATTAAAGGACGAGCTTGAATGGGGGCAGTGTCACACTTACAGGAAGCATGGCGAGAAAGAGAAACACATACTGGCCAGCAGGATGAACATTTAACCGGGTCAAAGGTCATCCGAAACTCCCGTAAGCGAGTCGATGCAAAGAAAGCAACAAACTGCCTCGCTGCGTTGCAACACTGAAAAGTCTGGGGCAGAAACCCATCCGACTCCTGATGTAAAAGGCATTGGAGTGCAAGGTAGCGGTCGTTGGCACAGTCGTGAACACCACACTACAGATTTCCCAGCGTGTCGAGTGGGGATACGCATACAGCAGCACTCAACATGAAAAGCCAAGCATCCCGCTACCATTAGCCAATGGGCGTGGACGTCAACAGGCCAGCAAACGTGAAAGCGAAAGAACTGGGAGCAGAAGGCAACTGTGCAGGAGCGGCAACTGTGGAAGCTCTTACGTTGCAGAGAGAGTGCGTCCGGTGCCGTGGGGAGTTGATGTCGCTGGGTGTGGAGGAGCGGTCGCCCTCGGCAGCCGAGGCGTCCGAGATGATGGATGGCTGGCGTGAGTGACAGGGGCTCACCCTCACTGCCGCTGGGGGAGGAACACCACCACACTGTCATTTGCGGGGCTAACGCTAGGCGATATGCTAGCAAGGCTAACTACAGCTATTGATACATGCGTTTG
The DNA here is from genome assembly GCA_026776725.1 of Gnathonemus echidnorhynchus. Classification (NCBI taxonomy): domain Eukaryota; kingdom Metazoa; phylum Chordata; class Actinopteri; order Osteoglossiformes; family Mormyridae; genus Gnathonemus; species Gnathonemus echidnorhynchus. The sequence continues at coordinate 3,763,601 of JAODJU010000108.1, read as the reverse complement.
TTTCACCTAGCTATGGCGTTCCCACATGCTAATGCTGCTAACTGAACTATCTGTGCCAGCAGTGTAGCTACATTTAACACTCATTGACTTGGCTGACGGTATTCTGCTGTGTAAGGCATAGCGTGATGACATCAGCAAAACACCTACACAGCTGAAAAAGACAAAAAATGGCCTGGATGGAAGTTGCATTACATATTCAGATAAGCAGTTATAATGTATGTCTGAACACAACATTTATGAGTGGTCATCCTCCCGGCTATTGTCATGCTTTGGAACTGAAGTAGCCAGTGCACTTTTTCAGCAAAATACAATTAATTTGCCATACAGCTTAATACCGTTCCTACCGTTTGCTGACCAAGGGGCAGATTTCTGTCTTTTCACTCAGTCATATAAAGCATAGTTCACATTAAAATACTGCAGTATAAAACATCTGACTCCCGCTGAGGACAGTGATTTAAACACCAAGTTACCATGGAGAACACAGTGGTATAAAACACCTGGTTACCATGGAGAGCACAGTGGTATAAAACACCCGGTTACCATGGAGAACATAGTGGCGTAAAACACCTGGTTTCCTCTGAGAATGCAGTGGTGTAACAAATCCAGTTCCTTTTAAGAATGCAGTGGTGTAAAATGCCCAGTTTCCATTGAAAACACTGATGTAAAACACCCGGTTCCCTTTGAGAACACAGCTGCAAGACCCTCAGTTCCCAAATGAGACTGGGGGTCCCACCTTGCCTGTCGGCGGGATGGGGAGTGTGCCCGTGGTACAGGGTCTGCTGGCTCTGCCGGATGGCGGCTGTGAGGGGCAGGTCCGCCTGCACCACCCATTCCTGGTTGCCATTGACGACAGCCTCAGTGGGCATGGCCAGCGAGTGCCGTTTGGGCACGTCCTTGGTGAGCGTTGCCAGGGACTGCTTTGCCTGTGGGAAGTGGTGGGGGGGGTGTGGAAAAAACACACACAGGATTATCAGCCTGGGGGCGCCAAGGGAACGAAAGCCCAGGAGTCTCCAGCAAAATGCTATTTGGACAGTCTTTTGTAAGGATTACCCCCTGGAACAGGGATATGAATGAGACTCAACCCCTTTTAGACATCCAAGAGCTTATCAGTTATATGACATTTTGTTGTTGTTGTTGTTGTTCTGAACAATCTGTGTCACACTCTGCCGGCTGACAGTTGGGGAGGTGTGTAGAATGCCTGAGGGCTGTGTTTACTGACAGTGTGTGCAGAGAGAGAGAGAGCGGCCAGTGATGAAGCTATTGCATAACCGTCAACAGCTATAACTGTTATCTGGGCCATCACTGGAGCCTGCGGCTGCCTTCTGGGGTGTGGTGGGACGGGTCTGCATGTGAACCACAGCTGAACTTCATGACACCCAAGGAAGGCCCCGATTAAGCACGTGCGTGCAGGTTTTAACCTGAAGTCTCAGTCAGAAAGTTGCATCATTATACCCTTGAACAAAGTTTGAATGTGCCTGATGAGTTTTGTTTGTGTTTTCAAATAATTGTGCAGTAAAATGACTGCTTGACTGATTGACTGATAGACACAGAGACACGTTGACATCATAGGTAGATAGATAGATGGATAGATAGATAGATATATAGATATGGCAGGGGAGGAGACAGTGTCTGTGAGTGGAAGGTCTCAGGTTCAAATCCCAGAGCTGGCAGAGTCACTCTGCTTTCACTAAAGAAAAATGTATGTTTCAGTGGGTAAAATTATCTGTTAAATGATCCAATTTTGCCCATTTTTTAGCTAAATAAGTTACTGAAATGACCCTGATTCTGGTCAAGAGGCTCTTTCTGGGACTTGAAGTGGCCTTGGAGCTAAAAACAAAAGCTACCGATCCCCACTAATCCTACGAACAACAACAACGTATGATGCAATAAATAGTACAGCAGTAGGAAACAGACACACAGGCATTACGAGCCTGGGGGCACAACACCACACTGTCACAGTGCATGGAGGGGAGCCAGTGCAACCAGAACCAGTGAAAAACCCATGTTCATTACATCAAAACCAAAATCAGTGCCCCAGGATAACAGGACCCTACACAACCATAATTACACATGCAGGGAAATCACTTTCTATAGGCACTCCAAACAGTCACTGCATCACTCTGCTTGCGTCAGATTGGTTACACCCTGATCACGCCTTCTGATGGAATCCCAAAAATGCAATCATAATTGATGACGAATCAGTTTTGCCATCTCGTTGGACCTTGCAGGGCCACGAAGGAGAGAACCGGTGCTTCTTTTATCATGCCCAAGATCCGGTCCAAAAATAAGCAAGTGCAAGATCAACCACAAATGGGTTAGGTTAGGATGACCGGCAGACAGCCACCTGTTAGTGGACAGACGTGCAAATTGAATTCCCAGACTCTCCAGCTGATCACCATACACTGGGAGGTGGGGGCAGGGGGTGTTCAGAGCAAGCCCAATCCCAGGCTGGAAGGGGGGGGGGGAGTGGGTAAGGGGGCAACTGGTCTTACCGCCTTGGCCCTAGGTGAGGGCTCCTTCTCCACTGGGCGATCAAACACTCGGTACTCCATTTTCTGAGCCACACAGTTATTTATCTGAGGAGACAAGCCACACGCACACACACACAGACACACGCTCACGCTGAAGGTCCACCAGTGACAGGCAGCTTCCGCCAGAGTCCCGGCAGCATTGAAAAAAAGTAATAAAAAAACTGACACAAACAAGGAAGGGATCACAGGCCGGACCCCTCCGAGACTCATATACTACACACTCGAGTACCTGTCTCTGCAGTAATAGCAGAGGCTATGGCAACTCACTGGAGCAAGTCTGAGGACAGACTCAGAGCTCGCTAATGAACATCTTACATGTCAGGTGCGTTTTTTAGCTTGGGGGGGGGGGGGGGGGTGGTTCTCCTGCTTCGGTTGCTCAGCTGGAGCTCGAAGGCTTCTAGGATTGGTGTGTTTCTCGCAGGTGGGGGGCCGGCGTGATAACACTGCAGGGAATGCTGGGTAAACGGGGGCATTCTCTCAGGCTGACGGGGGGCCCAGCAGAGAGCTGGGGGTGTCATTAAAGAAACCTGGCCTGAGAGAATCCATCACCCCCGAAACACCGGTGATGGGTCTGTGGGGGGGCACTGCTGCCCACAAAGAGGGAGGCACATTCATGAAGGCCGCCCCCCAGTGGGGGTGTCGCGGAGTAAGCGGCGTCTCTGTATGGCTGCTTTCATCTCTTAGTATGTTGTGCATATATGCATTTAAATAAACAGGTTTATATACAGGAGTGATTCTAGGATTTTTTAAGTCGGGGCCGTAATAAAGGACCAGCCTTATTAGCCAATGATATGTTTTGAATTGATGAGTGACAGGGGGCGGAGCACACTAGGGGCCAATAAGCTTTCAGATGGGGCCCCGTGGCCCCGCCCCTGTATACACCCCCATTCAGTTTGCGCCTGTGTGTGTATGTTCTTACCATGGCCAGCTCGGCCTCCAGCTCCTTGATGCGGTTCTCCTTCAGGTCCAGCTGGCTGCGGAGTGCACCCGCGTGCTCCGTGGCCTCTTTGGTCTGCCTCCGCAGGTCCCACTTCTCCCTCTCCAGAAGGTCCTTCTCCTTGGCCAGGGCCTTCACCGCGTCCTCGCTCTCCTGCGGGATGCACCTCCGGCTCCGTCAAAGGGACACGAGTCGCAACCTCATAAGCCGCTGCCTCTTAAAAGCCCCACCGAGGTCAGCAGGCAGCGCTGCTCGTGGTCATGAGTCACATCCCAGAAAATTAATGCCATCCTTTCCCTACATTAACAAAAATTAGCTCACCTCATCTTTTTTAATTGAACTTCGCTTTAACTAAGATTCTGCTAGAGCCTTTTAGATTTACAGTGAGTTAATGAATACTAAATTAAATTTTCTAACAGTTAATTATAGAAGTCTTGGTCACAGGGAGGACTATGATATCAGCTGCCTGTGCGCTTCTGTTGTTTTCTAGCAGATTTGGCACTAGGGGGCGCTATGAGGGCGAATCCCATACACCCGCACTGTGGATTGATGTCGGGTTCGAGGCCTACTTTTCTGTGCTGCTCATAGTTGCGGATGAAGTCCCTCAGCTGCTCCTCGCGGCTCTCCAGCGTGGTGTACAGCTGCTGCATCTGGTTCACCAGGTCGGCTTTCTCCACCTTCAGACGTTTGCGATCCGCCTTCATTGCTGCGGGCAAAGAGGACCAGGCTCCGTCAGTCAAACCACCTTGGGCCGCCCCTTCCAGGGTCCCTCGTGTCTCCAGCTTCATCCTGCCTCAGACCTAATCCCGTCCCACGTGTCTCCAGCTTCATCCTGCCTCAAACCTAATCCCGTCCCACGTGTCTCCAGCTTCATCCTGCCTCACCCTGTCCCACACCTTGCATGAACTTCCCTGCCATTTTCTCTCGTGATTCCCATGTCATGCAGAGACCCAACACCGGATATCAATGCTCCTTAATTCAATTTGATTCCATTAAAAGCACTTCACTCCTCAACATGGTTGAAGACTTGATAGCATTACAAGTAGACCCGCCACAGGCAAATTTATGAGGAACACAATCTCAAGGATTTTATCTTCTGAAGTACATATACTCTGTTTGCAAACTCTATCCATATTCACAAAATACAATTGTGTAGATGTGTGGGCTTGTAGGACATAATGTGCAAGCAAATTGTTCTGACAGCACTATCACATTACGAGCAGGGAACCCATGTTGCAAAAGGAAAATTACAAGGATGGGTGTGTGCAAGCAGGGTGCAAACACAAAACTGAGCCAACATGCTTTTTAACGAATGAGGTTCTCGATCCGTAAACACACTCCTTTAAAAACTGAGCCAACACTCTTTTTAACGAATGAGGATTTCGATCTAAATGCATCCCTTTAATGTCACACGCTTCATCTCTCTGCAGGACACCAAGATCAGACCATTCCAGAAGTTCCACCTGATACTCTAAAAACACTTTTGGCCTCTGACATATCAAGATTAGGTGTATTCAAAATCTGAAAGGAAAATTACACGAGACATTCTTCCTCTCATTAAAACTCGCTATTCTAGGGTGCTCCATCTTTTATACCTTTTACTCTAAGCCCATATTCAGTTAAATGTCAGCGGCTCAAAACAGAATCACTGACTAAAGGTTTGTAAGCGTAAGAGTTAAATTGCACATATTAAACGGAGAGCGATCACAGAGAAAATCTCTTTTTAGGTCCCCATGCCTCACGGGTGATAATAGAAGCAAATGAAATAATGAAACTGTTACATTAATATCTTTGTTCTTGGTAGCTTGCCCTACATGACGCACCATCTTTATCAATTTGTGCGTGAAGCAGATCTCAGCCGTGGGGGGTGTTTCTCCAAAGGGCCCCCCCCCTTCTTTCTCTCACTGAACATCTCCATACCTATGAGCTGGGCTGAGCGACCTACTGACAGCCTCCACTTTCCACGTTTGCAGAGGACATCTGGGGTGTTCCTCCATACCAAGATCGCAAACATCGTACTTGTGTCGGTCTTGCTCACTTGCCTCCCAAGAACAAACTTGGGGTGCAATGGATCACGGGATTGCTCTTGCTTGGCGAGGATGCAACTGTTGTGTCCTTGATGTTTGGGGCGGAGCAAGAACAACATCTGGGGATTTTTACTGTCCTCTGTACTTCAATCCTTGAGTGTTGGAACTGGTCTTCGGCAATGGAAGATGGTGTAAAATGGGGACACGAGAACACAAATATGGTCAAGTACACATACTGATATGGCAGAGGAAACTGGGTGGAGCAGGTGACGCAGGGGTCAAAGGTCAGCCCAGACACTAATGGGCAGCCCTGCGGCCGTGACTCAGCTTCTACGTTAGGCTGTGTTGCATAAACAGAAGGATTCAGCTCTATCGCTACCACTGCTGTGCGTATGAAGCACATAACACGTTCCTGGCTGATAACATTAGGGTTAGAGGAGCCTCAGCTATCACCTGGAACAAATGACAATATTACCAAACTTTAGCCTGGTGCACTGGCGCTATCAACCACCTGTTATTCTGTTTGCCTAAGAGGTCATTTTACGCGAAGAAATTTTCAAGGGTGACACTTTCAAGCTTAAACCACTTAAACTGTAAATTACTGTCCTGGTCTGATATGCCAGTCCCCCTCCTGTGCCATGTAACCATAGAGAGACATGTGACAGAGACTGTCACCCCCACTGCTCTGCCAGTACATGGGCATTTGGGGACCTAGGATGGGTTGCTCAGTGGTTATAAATAACGTATGTTCCTCACAGAAGACTTGAACAAATGCCATCCCTCTGGTTACATGCCTTTTCCTCAAATTCTGGTCAAATTCTGGAATGCTGGGAAGTAAATCATTACTGTTAAGACACAGACAGACAGACAGACAGACATTCTATGTGTGTTTTGCTGGTCAGTGAATGTTTCTGGAAATCTACCATAACCAAACACAGCAACAGACTCTCTTGCAAAGTGAAAAAAATTACTCAAAAGGTCAAAAGGCTCATATAAAAGACGTTTAGGCCAAAGAACCCCTCTCAACACCAGTGACTAAACTTCAGAACACAATCAAGTACAGTATTACTTTATTACCTAATTTTCGGTCTAAATTAACTTACAGTTTGACTCATTTATTTGGCTGTTTACTGAAGCTTACATCACTGTGGTATTACTCTCCTGCCCAGACACTGTGACTGCAATGTCTGCGGGGAAAATGAACAGACAGGCCTCAAAGCTGACTTCCTGTCCACAGAGTGCCCATCACACCGAGGGCCGATTAACGTCTCTGGGGGCCCAAGGCAGAGCAAGAGCAATTGAGCAATATTTTTTTGTAGCCAAAGGAGAAACGATGCAACATCAATAATCCACTAATCACTGATTGGGGGGGATGAATGCCAGTGGTAAAATTTAATGAGATTTCGCTGGGCCCCCAAGTCAGAGCCTGGGATAGGCTATACATTAAACCTCACCAGCACCACAAACAAATTCCAGAATTTTCATTCCATGTTCTAGACAGCTGGAGCCTGGTTTTCCTCAGCAATTGCATCAATGGTTTAAAGGGTGAAAAGAGACAGTATTTTAAGAGTTCTTCATACATAAAACATGGAAACATTAACAAACTAGAAGTTTCCCGGAGGCAATGTTTAAGACTTAAAAACTAAATATTTGGGTTCCTCTTGGTGGATGTTCAGTGGCTAGAGTTAGCCGGAACTACCACAGGTAGATACAGTGAAACAGGTCAATTTCCGCAGAGTGCAAATGTTTGTCCAAATGAATTTAAAAATAAGTCAATTTTAGATTCATAATTTATTTCTTGTGGTGGGCTGGATTAACTATATTACAGTAGTGAACAATTTTGTTATGAGGACAGAGCAAATAATTGAAATGGTTCTAAATCTAGTTAAATAGAAAACTGCCTCCATTATTAATTAGTACTGATCCACTTATGGGGTCTAATAAAACAAAGGCATTTCATTACAGACAGCAACAAGCAGGGGAACGATCACCATAGTCATCCTATCATAGGAACCCAGTGTTAACAACTTCACAGGTACCGCGGTATCCATGTACAGTACAGTGTTTGTTTAGACAGCAGGTTAGGATGCTGTCTGTGACCGGAAGGTCTTAGGTTCCAGTCCCACCTGGTTACAATCCCATGGTCGACAGGGCTTCACTGCTGGGCCCTTTATCAGGGCCCTTAACCCAGTTGCTCCAGGAACTGTCTGATCCAGCTTTTTCTGTTGTATATCTCTTTGGATAAAAGCATCCAATAAACAAATTAATACAAGCCGCACAAAAAGCCAGAAATAGAGAGGAGTCAAAAAGTCCTTTAGCATTACTGGTAATTCATAATGGTCACTGCTTCCCCCCGAGGCATGTTAACGCTGTTATGGAACGTCAGAAAGTCAGAAAGTAGTGGGTGTTTGAGTGGAAGGTGAAGGATGGAGCTCAGCTCTCCAGACAACCAGAGATGGTCAGCAGGTGGGCCGACCACGGTGCTGTGCCCATGCTGTTAATGTCTCAAGAATGAAGCTCTGAGCTGAAACACCAGCATGCTTTCTGTACCTTTCTGAGAGGCACAGTTATATACTAAACTCTGGATCATCCTCATCAATACCATCATCTGCATCATCGGTCGGGATTTTGGACCATCGTTCAAGAAGAAAAGCCTCTGTCTCTTTGAGGGATGAGAAAAGTAGAAATCTACTGACATTCTGCGCTCCAGAACTTCTCATTAATATTCAGTGACATTTAAATCTGAGGAAGACGTGGAGTCTGACCTCACTCAGGAGTTCATGAAAACATTGCATTTTTTAGCCTTGCGTAAGCAGGGGAGCTCCATGCATTATATAACGCTGTGATAATCCGGATGTGTGTGCATGTGTAATAATCACCACGGCCTTAGGTAACACTGTGATAATCCGGATATGTGTGCATGTGTAATAATCACCACGGCCTTAGGTAACACTGTGATAATCCGGATGTGTGTGCACGTGTAATAATCACCACGGCCTTAGGTAACACTGTGATAATCCGGATGTGTGTGCATGTGTAATAATCACCACGGCCTTAGGTAATGGGCAAAAAAATTTGCCCCGATGCCAGATTGTCGGTAATATTTGGAGGTTTGGTTACACCCACAAGAAGCAGATTAGTAACACGTCCATCCATTGTCTGAAAGCGCTTATACTGTTTGGGGTCACGGGGGGACCAGACCCCACCCTGGAGGCTACAGGCACGAGTATCTCCTCTTTTAAAAGATGTAGCTGAGGAGCTGTCCCTTTCTTCACCGCCACTTCAGTGCTTATTGCTTCCATGATTTACCAAAACAGTACCATGTGGTGTGCTCCACTAACTGAATTTAATAAAACATAAGGACACCCCAAATTTATACAGATTACTAACTTGGGTGTCGTACTACGCCTCTCATTAATATTTTAGGCGCACTACTAATCTGCTTATCAAATTCTGGGCGTAAGTAAATGTCATTATAGTAATGGAAAGCCGGCGTCCGGACAAATGTTTACGCCCGTCATCTGAAGCCCTGGTGACTATGGCACATCCGCCACATAAATGTGATTCTATCGCTGTGTTATATAGTGCAGCCCAAGTATATGGGCATTATCATGAGGAAAGAGTGTTTCCTACTCAGAACACACCTGTTCCTCTAAAATTGCCTCAATTTGGGACCCATTAGTCCACGTTACTTTTTCTTGGTTTTTGTGCTCCTTTACACTAGGTTGTGTGTGTTTGTGCGTTAGCCTTGGATACAAGTGGATTCTGATTTGTAGCCCTGCCATAAATTGTAGCTTTGTGAAGCTCACAATATATAACTCTAGCTGTGACTGGATCATGGAGGTACTCATTCAGTTCAGCAGTCATTTTTGAGGCTGTACTTCTGTGGTGTTTATTGACAATCCAGTTAAGCGTCCGCCTGTCCCAGGTGCCCAGCTTCAATCACTGTGCCTCAAATGCAATTGTGCATTTGACAAATGCTCTCACGAGTTTTGAGACCGTTCCCCAGGACACATTAAATCATTTTGCAGTTTTTGTAATCAATGTACTGGCAATTGAGGGACCAATCCTTCAGAGCTGTTCAGAACATGAAAACTCACATATCAAGCCGCTGAATGTCACACCTCATTTATAGCTGAGACGTATAACTAACTGGTAGTCGCAATAATATAATTCACCTTTGCAACCGCATTTGTAATTGTCATTTAGTTGCTTTTTCATGTGATGCATCCTTTAGAAAACAAAGAATGATTGGGCCTCCTACCATCTCAATCAAATATAAACACACACCTGCTCATTAGACCACAGTACCACATAATTAAAGGTAATCTTCATCCTTCCTGATTGTTTGGAAGCTCTTGCACACAAAGTTGCAGAACAACCCCCATCTCTGAGCCAAGAGAAAAATTCAGCCATTAGTTTCCTGAGGGTAGGGTGCATTATAGGCCATCACAGACTACGCAGGAATCACCCGCGGGCAGGATTATCGTCCCCAAAGGTGGTGACTCACGGATCGTCGCCATACTTCACTTCCATGACCTACCCACCCTGATCGTTACCCAGATCCCCCCCCACTGTAACCGCGTCTGCACTGCCACACGCTGGTCGCAGCGGGAGTGTAACGCACCCGGCGCGCGCAAACTAATGGGAGCGCCACCTGCTGTTCGCGCGCTGTGCTGCATGCTCATCACCCAGACTCCACCTCCAGGCCCATGACAGCTGTTCTGGGGAAACCGACATCTGAAAACAGATACAATTTTAAAGAATGGCAAATAGGTTAGGGAGAGGAGATCACTGGCTGGATGGACTCGGGGGAGGCTCGGGGTGCCCTGGCACCCTAGGCGAGATTCTGATTCTGTGTGTGTGTGTGTGTGTGTGTGTGTGCCCACCCAGTGATGGACTGGCATCCCATCCAGGGTGTTCCCCAGCCCTGTGCCCTGGGCTCCCTAGGACAGATTCCAGCCTCAGCGTGCCCCTGTACGAGATCAGCAATTACGGAAGATGGATGGATATGTAGGGGAAACAGTCTACAAAGTTAATCTCAATTAGCATAAATTACCTGAAATTATGGTATTTTGAGGGCAACTAAAGTAACTGGCGGCTCCTGTACAGGTAGCCTACATGACCTGAGCCAATTAACCTATGACCCAGAAGAGTAAGCTGCTTCAGCAATGACACATCAGGCAAATGTACAGTAATAAACCTGAAATTACAGCCTGTGGTTACTCCTCTGTCAGACACATACCCAGCACTTGTAGGAAGCCTTTTGAGGAAGCTTCTGCTTATTCCACGGAAGACATGGCCCCACAAATCATCAACAGGACACAAATCTACTCCTGTCTGACTGAACAGTGCACACATCATCAACACCCGACGCCAAGGAATCGCATGCTGGCAAAATTCAGCCTGGATTGTGTCTTGCTGTCCGTGTAATGCCGCTGAAAGATCGGAGTGACTGAAATTCCCACTGAGGCAATCAACACAGGCAGCCATGGTGGAGAACAAAAAGAGCCGAGCCGTCCTGTTCTTTGGGAACAAAGGGATGAGAGGGACAGTCATCAAATGACTACAAAAGGCCCTTTCTTGTTCAGCAGTCACGGCCAGTTCAGTGACGTTCATGCCAAGCTGCAGATCGTCATGTAAATGTTCGCGGTCGGCAATTAAAGTCTCACAGGAAGCTTAAACTCAGAGAGATTTCTCTTCATTCTGTTAAATGAGGACTTTTGTGTTGGAGTCTGGCGAGTGGCTCCCAATCTGCTTTGAAAGCTGGCTTTAATCTGGCCGCCATTCTCAGCATTTGGCTTGCTTCGTGCCAAGCGTGCCAGTCCGCGAGGTCGAGGGGAGATTCTTGAGCATGGTGGAGTCTCTCGCTCATTTGCATGGGGACAGTATCAAATCAAAAAACTTTATTTGTCCCCGAGGGGCAATTTGTGGAATTCCCCAGTAGTCGATTTCAAGTCAAGATCTCGTTGAATCAGTTGCTTCTCCTTTCTTTCAGCTAGAAACCTCCATCCAAGCACTTCCTGTACCCGCTTTATCCTATTCAGGGTTGCAGGATTCTGAAGCCAATCCCAGAAACTATGGGCGCAATGTAGGGTATCACCCTGCATTTCTAAGTCTTTCAATTATAGTTCAGGAAAGCTAAATTATGTCAGGAGAAATTCATTTAAGATGGCTGCAATCATACCTGACTGGTAGAAAGACTAGGTCAGAAAGCAAGACCGGACTTATGCACAGGTTGTAGCTGTCCTGTAGCCCATAGCTGCAGAGGGCCACATGATTTCTCTGGTTGTTACAGCAGTGTTTTATGCTGTAGGCATGGAATTCGGCCCTGGTAGACGGACATTATCTCCATCACTTTGCACCATTTACATAAGCATCTAGTGAGTTAGAGACCATAAAATTAGAATTCACTGGAGTAAAAAGACAATGGTT
>JAODJU010000108.1:3731211-3751659 GCA_026776725.1 Gnathonemus echidnorhynchus | reverse complement strand
TAGGGGGGGGTGTTAACTCGGGTAGAAGTCTGGTAGAACAAGCTCCATCAGGTCACAAGCTCTCTGGAGTTCAAGTAGGCCTTTGCCGACTAGCCAGATGGAGAACTGCCCCAGCAGAAGCCCGCGGTAATCAATCTCCATAATTTGTCAAAAACATGCTGCAGTAAACAAAGATGGTGCCCAGTCTGCCTGCAGCAGGGATGGCAGAACAAGCAGAGGGCAGATGGTGCGTTGGGACAGGGGAAGAAAACAGCTGGACCAGGATCCAACACCTCAGTCTTCGCTCTGATGTACATGCAAGAGGCTTTGATCGGGACACTCTCTGCCGCCACCTTTGGGAGTTGGATAAGGGTGACGTCATAGCTGAGCATCATACCGGAGCAGCTTATTGGACGATCCACGGAGCTGAGGGGCAGACTGAGAGGCCACACTACACCTATTACATCACCGACGGACACCCACCAACAGGGATACCCTCTGCACGCTGTGTCATTAATCTCATTCTGTTTCCTAGGACTCAAAGTTCTATTTCCCAGAAAAAGGAAGAAAAATTAAATAAACAAATTAGCAGAAATAATACATTAGGCAACAACAGCACTGTAATTTAATTTGCCGTCCCGTGCGCTGCCTCTTCATAGCAGGACACGCTAATTCTTTTAAACGTCCACAGACCTTGTAAGGCAACAGAATAAGTCTTAATTCCGCTTTCATTACTGGCATAACTGGCCAATTGCTGCCTGGGGGGTGGGGGGGGGCTGTGTGTTCAGAACCTCATGACAGACCACACTGAAGGTTCACTGAGAAATATGACAACCAGTGATCCACTGGAACAGAAAGGCAAACCCATGGCAGTGCCCACTGGCATGGAAATGGGCACAGCAAGGACACAAGGCATCAATATGCGGTGAATTTCAGTTTGGCAGGTTCCTCCTGTATGACACGGCAGCACAAAACCAGGACAAATTACAGGGCAGGGCAATAAACAAGGGACAAAGTGCATCAATACAGGCACAGTGAGAGATGGGAAGTGAAGAATGAAAGGGGAACGAATGGAAGAATGGGGTGTGATGAATTAAAGGGGCGGGGAGGGAGAGATGGAGTAGGGCAAGGTGATGGGTGAGGGGAGTTAAAGGGACGGGGACAAACCTTGCAGTGCTTCTTTGGCGCGGTCCAGCTCCTGCTCCTTGTGGACCAGCTGCACCCGGAGCTCGGTGGCCGAGAGCAGCTCGGCGGAGCAGCCGCTGTGCGGGTCCTCCAGCTCCTTGGTGAGCACCTCCTTCATCTGCCTCAGCAAGTGTACCTCCTCCTGGAGTCGCGCCACCTCCTCCCTCAGCAGTACTGGACACAGGGGGAGGGGGGGGGGGGGAATGAGGTGAGTGTCAGGCGGCAGAAAACCAAGGGAGAGCCGACTCAATGAGGAGCCTGACCAGAGACTCAGAAGTTTCATTAGCCAATGATGTGTTTTGAATCGGTGATTAACAGGGCAGGGCACATTCTGTGGGCCAATCAGCTTTCAGCTGGGACCGGTGCCCCTGTGGCCCCGCCCCTGTAGAGACTCCCCCTTCACTCCCCAATATAGATATACTGATATCATCATCTCTCTGTGGATGAGATGGCTATTCAATACATACAACATGGCGAGTAATGTTATATAACAAACATTAAACACAATAAGAGTTAACATATTAGAAATTAACCTGAGAAAAGGTAAAACAACAATGGTCTGGGGAAAAAAAGCAATAGGAAATCCCACAAGAATGGAACAGCCATGTTTGTTCGCTTGACACTTGATCGTGATGTTTGCATTGCTGAATATGAGCCGTTTATGGTGGAAAAATAACCACAGCTGCTGGTTTAGGGTTTCTGTGAGGAATGTAAGGCTCTTCATACAGACGCACACCATGTGGGCACAAAGGTAATCCAATGACGCTGCTTATCCTCCCTCTGAAACTGTAAATCCACAGGTATCCATGTTCTTTTCTTCAAAATGATTTCATGTCTAGCAGACTGAACAATGAATTAATGAATTGCTTTAGTTAATGGACGGTGAAATTAACGTATAGCCGTCAAGCTGGGAATGGCGACTGCAATCGCGGAAATGTTTGTAGGCGAATTGACAAATTTGTCGAAACATATAAAAATAAGCAGTGTGCTTCATGGGTGACGATCAGCCTCACTGCTGCACTTCCTTCGTGTGCCTGAGTGATGACGCAGAAATGCAAAACGACAGTGTACAGACTGAAGACCCACGCTCCAGTCAGACAGCGACCAACTGGACCCAGAGACTTGCTTAACAGCAATCCCACCGCACTCGTCTGTATAAACCCCTGAAAAATGTATTAATCTGTGAACAATAACCACCACCCCCACCCCCGTCAAACCCACATTCACACTACGAGAGCATTTACATTTTTTAAACACCCCACCAGAGGCTTGGCGTCTTTCACTTGACTGCGGTTAAATTTCGATCGTGGCACTTATCACGCTTGACTGAGTACTTATGCTTTAAGCATCTGTCCATTCTAGCCACAGCACCAATAGTGAAGAAGTGAAATCTGTTTGGTATGCTGTGCCACACAATGAGACCTGTTTTTTTTTTTTTTTTTTTTAACAGCTCACCCAATAAATGTTAACATTTTCAGACACACATTTAGATTCTCCCAAGCATACTGTCCATTTCATAACCCTCCCAGCAACACGGACACTGAGTGATACTCAAAAACAGCAACTGAACATGAAAGATCTCAGTGAACAAGCTGCGCCCATATTTACAGGGATAGTGTGAACGACACAGGATGGTGGCTGCATTAAGATGCATGAAATCTCGCGCGAAATGCATCTTGTTATCTTCAGATAACCAGCCGGTAGTACTGCAATCAGGTTTAATTATCTCTTGGTCTCCAGGTGACAAAGGAGGGGGAAATTGTTGTTTGGCAAGGACTTAGTGGAAACATAGCCGTTTTGGCAGGGAGCTCACGAACAACATGAGAGGCAGCATTTGAAGGGTTGGGGTCGCCCAGGCTGTGACTTTTCGTACGGCATCGCGGATAAGAGGACAAACTTGTTCATCCCACTCAACCGCGGGCGATGAGAGGATGCAGGAGAGAAACGCCAATCAATGAGGTTCAAGTGTCACTTGGAAAATGCATCGCCCATTCATTGTGGGCGCGTGTTGTTGTCGGTTGTTGGTATGGGTGTGGGCTGGGCTTTCTGCGGTGAGCTGAATCCACTACCTCACTCCAGAAACCATTCCAGGATAATTGCGTCCATGCCAGACGGTTGCTCGGCTGAAGAGGTGTATCTGGTGACGGGGAGCCAAACTTCACTGGTGTCACGAGGCCCATAACGTACCACAACGATACATCCCATGACATGACACTGGGCTTGGGTGGGGCTGGTCAGGTCCTCATCCCATCAGCATGGAGAAGCTGGAATGATTTTCTGGCCCTCAACCATCTAGTTTTTGTTATACTGGTACTGAGCTATGTGATCTGATATGGACCTTCTAGCACCAGCAGTGCACCCAGTGGACCCTGGCCCATCTATTGATCTCCAGTACGTGTCAGCCTCAGTCCACAGCCAAGTACCACAAGATCCCATCATCAACTGATGCCTGTTGACTGGTGGCACTGTCATTCATGAAAACGCAAAGTAGTGAACTGGTTCTGCAATGTCTGGACCAGGTCAGGGCTGGAGTTGGCCGCTTTGGCGCTTTTGAAGCCAGGCCGATGTTCATTGTTGTCTCTAATGCAGAATCTCAGGGCACCTGCCCACCTCGCTTTAAATAGCAGAGCTGAAAAGGGGGAACCTGTCACTGACTGAACAACTCGCCCTCTGAAGAAGGGGAGTTACAACTAATAAAACAGGACTACTCAGCGTACTCTGGCATTACACAGAAATACACACATAGAGCAGGACGAGCACATCGGCAGGAATCCCGAGGAAAATAGATGCTCTCATTTTTTTGCAAATCCTTCACTCGCCACATGCCTCCGTCGGCGCCGCGGTGATACACCGGCCGCGTGTGGGTTTCAGAACCGTGAAGGAGACACGCTGTGTGTGGTGAAGCTCAAGACTTTCATCATTACAGGAGACGGGATTGGACACAGGAGAGGGAGAGAAGCCGGAGAAGCACCATCCAGAGAGGCCACAGTGCTGGGCGTGCGGGGGCCTGCTCTGGGTGCCGGGCATTCTGGGAGTGCAGGAGATGGGGGGCAAAATGCACATGTCAGTGCCTGGTCCCACTATGGGCAGTGATGATTGCAGTAGTTCCATAATCTACAGCACAGCAGGATGTAACCCCTCCCCTCAGCTACTCAATCTGTCAACCCCCCTCCACACTCCGGTAACACTGTACTTGATGGGGCATAAATACTTAGTAATAACTCAATTACTACCAAAGTACAAATCATGAACAAATATAGTTACTACTTGAAATAAAAGATGTATCATGATTCATTAATGATGAACTAACATGAGATCAGTATTTCACTTTTGTAATTCATGTAGTTCACAAAGGTTTAAAGAATTAACAGATATAGTAACAAACATAGTAACTACTTGGGATAAAAGATGCATCACGATTCATTAGTGATGAACAAACATCAGATCAGTATGCAAGACTTAGTTTGTGGTTAATTAATACACAAGTAATAGTATAATACTATATTATTTCTGGCCCACTGGGTACAGTGTTACCCAAACCGCTACCTGCTGTCTATCCTGTGCTTTCTCACCCGTGGCTTAAAATTAGCAAAACTCTGCTTCTTCTCTCCATTTCCTGACTGCTTTTCCTGTTTGTTTCCATGCTGCGTCGTTCTACTTTCACTTTCCCCACAATTCTCTATTTTTCCTGCATACTCTTCCTCTCTTATAATTTTATATAGAAATCATACTGATTTCTATATAACCACCTCCTCTAGTTCTGATATTGGTTTCCACACTCACTGCTATTCTTCAGATTTCCCACTGGCTTCCGTCTCCGTCTCTATAAATCATACCCATGGTTACTATATTGGTTTCTAAGGGACCTGTTCCCTTAAAAAACTTTCACACTTATTTCCTGTGACACTTTATTGTTAGATTGTGGGTACAGCCCACGGGCTAAAGCAGGGAAGCACAGTGCTATAGCACAGACAGAGGTGGCTACAATCCCAGGGGGGGCAGGGTGGGGTCACCAAAGCTCCGCCCTTTCGCAGTCTGCTGTGCCATATGAAGGACACACAGAGAAATATGTATAAGTAAATCCCAGAGGCGTCCCCACTGCACAAAGCGGGACCTTGCATTAGTCTAAGCGGGTAATGAGAAGCCGACGGGGGCTTAATGACGAGCCGTCACACCACGCCGCCCTCATCCTTGAGAGCGACTGGCCCCATCTTTTAGCCAAGTGGCCTCGCATACAGATCCTGACAGATTATTCTTCAAAGACTTTATTACTCAAAAGCTCAATGACTCGCGCTGGGGGTTTGGTGTCTGCCCCCCCCCCAGGTCAATATGCCCAGAAGCAAGGTCCTAATACCCACCCTGGCGTCTCACATTTACTAGTCAGAGGAAGCCTGAGCAGAGAAACGGGCAGCAGGTACGGAGATCTTAAGAGCGTGCAGTCAAGCCTCTCATCTGGTTTAGGTAAATACTATTTGTCCGCCATTACCTGGCTGCTTTGTTAAAATGTCCATATCCATGGTGATTTCGACAGGGTACATGTTCATACTAAAGCCGTCTGGAGGGCTGAATAGTTTACCTAAAGCGACGCAGGTCAAAAACTTTGTGGTACAACATCAGGAGCCAGCACAGACTTGAACTTACAATATGTAGGTCACAGTGTGCTAGCAGGTGGGCAATGGAGAAGATGTCTACAAAGGAAAGCCTTGTGCCTCTGGTCAAGAGGGAACCCAGGATTGAACAGGAAGGAGCTGCTGAAAAAACACATGCTAATTGTGCAGGAAAGAGCATTTTTAAAATTTTTTGGTGCTTTAATCGCCACAGAAAGAAAGCTAGTCACTCCCATGGAATTCAAGAGAAGATTGACATTCCTACGGTTGATATCTCAAAAACTAGGCAACTCTCACCTCAACAATCTAGATGGATAAATAGCCCTACAGCATATCTGAAATGTTTGATGTTTTAATTTCGGGGTGAACTGGCCCTTTAAGTATGCAGGATCAATTAATCCTATTTGTCATTTATTCATTCCTTTCTGCATTTTCATTATTTTTCCTTCTTCCCCAACACTATCAATGATCGCAGTTTACTTTGACTCTTGTTCGCATGCCCATGTCACATTTGGTTGGTACAGCCGTTGACTTGTAGAGCCCCAGTCTGCCAGTAGAGGGCACTTGTGCAGCAGCCGGCTGATGTAAAATCCCACCAGTTGCATTCTGCTGCAATGGGACCCCCCCCCCCCCAATCACAAATAAAGCTTGACTATTTGTTACCAGAGAGGTCCTTTTCTCAGTTTGCTGGTTGCATGTACACCTTCCACAAGCAATGACCTATATAATCATCTGCAATGCATCTGCATCACCAAACTTCTTTAATATACTATTATATCCATTAGGTCTAGTACATTCACAGTGAGAAACACTGATTAATGAACAAGAAACAAAGCAGAAGAAAGATCCGGAAAGCATTAGCTGCATCTGCCCCCTGCAAGTCTGCCTGTCCACCTTTTCCAGTCCAACGGTTCTGCAAAGACTGTCCACGACAACCCCTCTGCGTAGGAATGACAGCGGGGGGTTGCCATGACAACAGAGGCAGGCACCTGTCAGTCACTCGAGGGTAACACTGGCAATGGTAGTTGAGGATCAATAAGAGAATTATCAGACTGCAGGCTACTTGCTGGTTTACCTGTTATGCTGTTCAAAGTCTCTTATTTTAGCAGACAAAGGACACCTGGGAGAAAAAACAGCTGAAATGGACCCACACCAAGAACAAATCTATCCTCACCAGCAGTGACATTTCAAGTCAAACTGCATATATTGCATCAGACTTTGCATAAGGCACGACTGACAGTGTTTCATTTGGCATGCGATGAAATGCTTCAGCGGCTCACGGGAGGTACGACTGCAATTCAACTGTAAAATTTAAGGGCTAAAAGATTCATAAATACAGAAATGTGGACATAACCTGCAGCACAAATGAGCTTAATCCACACATTTTCAAAAAAACACACATGTTCATTATCATCCCTGGGCATTTTTGCATGCATGCACACAAACAAGAAATAAAATTGAAAATGAAAATGGAGTGAATTATAAAACAGGGGCCACTCTATTTCCACGATGGCCGTAATGGCCCCCATTTAATTGCTATGCGGCTGGTGGACCGTGAAAACGATCATTCAGAATCTCCTTTGGTGGGTGCTAGTCTGGACAAAATTAGCAGGGACCCACGGTAATCAGATCCATTGCCGTCGGTGATCCGATCAGCGTCATTCTAAGGAATGTTAGGCATGTGAGGTAAGGGTATCACAGAGAAGCCTTGGGGCAGACAAGCCCAGACCTGCTCACAGGTCTAATTGGCTGGGCTGCTTAAACTGAACACCAACAGGAAGAAGAAAGCTTTTTTTTCTGGCCAATCACATTTTGGAATATGCTGTCAGACAGTTTTAAGATTTAATATACCCATTCATAGCAAACCAGCATCCTGTCTAGGGTGTCACTCTGCCACCTCTGCTGTGCTCCTCCAGATTTACTGAGACCATGCAGAGGAAACTATTCTGGAAAACAGATGGATGGCTCAGCGATGGTAAAAACACCCCCTTGTGTGTAGATCACATAAATAGCTACTGGAATTTCCTTCGTACGAGTTCACTTTCAATGAAATAACATAAATCGTCCATCCCTGATACTCTGGACTCTCAGCAGCTGTGTGATGTCTGTTTGCCAATTTTGGGAGGCCAGTCCCCTCTGCAGACAGCCCCCCCAGAGAGCTGGCCCGCCTCGGCTCTGCACAAAGCTGACTAGACACGGAGGTCCAGGGATAATTCAACGTCTGCAGCCCATGAGGGAGCGGAAATTGGACTTGGCCCAGAGGAGACCTGCGACCTAATATTGATGGAGACCGTTAGAAACTGTCAATATCAGGCGCGGAAAAGAATGACACCAGCATCGACCCCGAAGGCCAGGAGGTGGGAATCCCATTACGACAGACGAGCGACGGAAACGATTAGAACGCTCATGGGCCGGCAGAGTGCTTGCTGCAGCTGAACACCTGACAGTGCGCTGGGGCGGGGGCAAAGTGAGCAAAAGCACAGTAGCAGTGGGGGCGGGGGGTCACCGAAATGGATCATCTGCCCACCTGATAAAGGCAGATGAAATTTAACCAATCATCAGTAATCTAACGGAATCACTGACAATTTTTGCTGCCGCCACCCCCACAATTTTTATGCACCAAGCCCCCCCCCCCCAAAAGACCTCTGAGATAATTTGAACACTGATGCACACAACACATACCAAAATGCCCACCCCTATGTGGCATACTGGTAACACTGGCATGTGCCTACCTGCTCTGCTGTCCTTAACTCGTAAGGAACATGACAGCCCTCACCAGGTCCAGCGGCGTTCGAGTCGGAGTCACTCAGTATCGACTGGAGGTCATGTGACCACAAGGTCCATTAGGTTCACCGGTGAGCTCAGGGTCTCCTGATAATGGCCGTAATAAGGCACCCATCCATTAACACCATTCTGCTGCTAATGTGGAGACTGCAGGAACCTTTCAACAGCGAGTCCCTATTCACAGGTATGCCAGCACGTAAGCAACACCCCCATTTACACTTTTCATCTTGGTTTGGAATTGGAGCTCAATGAATACAGCAAAAAGGAAGCCAATAGAAATTCTCCACAAATATAGCTAACCAAGCCATGCATGTATGTACTGTAGGGGTGGGCGATATGACCTAAAAATATTATCACGGTATTTCTCACTTTTTGGACGGTGATGCTATTATATCACGGTATTACTTTTTTCCAAGTTTTGGTAGGAGTAGCATATAAATTCTTAATATATATCTTATAGGTACACTAATTGCTATTATAGCTGGGTATAGGTGGTCTTTGAAAAGATGTGAAAAAAAGTGACAAACGTGATGTAAGGAACATTACGGATTTTTGGCTCAGGGTGTCGCATTCGCTGCTGTCGTTAACACTAATGGCGCATTAGCGCAAACAAAACTGCTACATACGCCGAAGTACGTCTTGTTTGGCGGTAAAAGGAGTTTGACGTTCATTGGCATGAGAAACGCCGGTTTTAGTGTTAACTGGGCAGCTGTGCCTTTTACCACACACTGCATGAAGGCAGCAGCGCATATATATGCTGATTTAGCGAATATGTTTTACTTTTTAATTTGCTACTATACATATATGTAACCAGGTTATTATCGTTTAATGTGTGTAATTACACAAAATCGGTTTTTAAATCTGTTTTTGAATTTGTTAATGTGCTATCAGGACACGGTATATTCAGCAGAAAATTCACACAATGCAGATAAACTGGTTACATATGCTATATAAGAAAAAAAATCAGATTACAACTGAAGCTTGGAAGAAAATAAAATGCTTTATTTTTTATTAATAGGCTGTTGAATAGTTGGCTGTTGACTTCTCGCTGTGTTAACGGTATATTTCAAATCCAGATCGTAGCGCAAAATTACAGCATTAATAACCACGACGCCGGTGTACCCCCCCCAAAGTCAAGTGGGATTTTATAGATATGGCTGTGATAGTAACAGGTTTTGGGAGGGGGGCAGGACTGTGCCACTGGGTTTCCATCGTACTGGGTTTCACAATGCGGCCATTTCAACAAACCAACGGGCAAGTTGGTTCTGGGGGTGAAAGGGCTGCAGAACCCGCCCCAGCCCAGAAAGACAGAAGCCGCAATCTTATCCAGCACTAATGACAGCGAGCAAAAGGACAGACGACTCAATAGCATCTGGGGCACCGTTAAAAACCCCATAAATCCCTAAGTTCTGTGTAACCACCATTGGTCCAAATTCCCCCCAGAGTGGAGCAGACCTGGGATTTCCTTAATGCTACCCTACAGCGTTCATCCGGTACTGTAATGACTTATAAAGCGGACACCCAGCGTGACTTACGGCCCCGAGAGAAGCAAACAAACCATTAAACCAGCAGCCAGCAATGACCTTTAGCGCAGCGGCACTGGGGATGAGCTGCTGGACTTGCACAGCGAGGCCTACTTTAGCTTAGCACCAAAGTAATTACTGCTTGAGCACCACAGATGGAAACAGCTCTGCCAGTGAACCAGAGGGCAGGCGCACAGACCTATTAGCGTTTGACATTCAGGCCTGCTCCGCACTGCACTCGCCAGTGAGCACATCCCAAACGACAGAGAGACAGCAAGGCCTGTGACCCGGCTTCCCGAGTCCCTCTCATGCACAGGGGTCAATCCCCACCCTCCCTCAGGTCACCTCAAAATGTAAACTGGTGCAAAGAGTTAAAGAGGACTTGTGTTCGATTTTGCGATCTACATTCCTGAAGCTAAAATGCACAAGCATCCTACCTCTGGCCCTGAAAAGGTACAGAACTCAAGTCACGCTGCCTATCAGTCACCAGTAAGGATTTATGATAACACTTTACTTGAGGGGTCAAAAATAATATAGTATTATGCTATTACTTGTGAATTAATTAACCACAAACTTAGTCTACTCTCATGTAAATTTATCATTAATGAATCATGACGCATGTTTTATCTCAAGCAGTTACTATATTTGTTACTATATCTGTTAATTCTGTAAACCTTTGTGAACTTCTGAAGGAAGAAGTCAAGAATAAGTGAAATACCGATCTCCTGTTTGTTCATCATTAATGAATCGTGATGCACCTCTTACCTCATATAGTGACTATATTTGTTCAGAATTTGTATTTCAGTAGTAACAGAGTTACTACTAAGCATCTGTGCCCCGTTAAGTAAAGTGTTACCAGATTTACAGATCATGACTGTTTGTATTTCCGGGTCCTGAGATAAAAATAAAATTACACAGAAGGTGGATGTGTTCTTTGGAAGTGTGGCACTGTGTCCAGGAACCCAACGAGAAGGTGACGCACAGAGGAGTCCTTGGCAAGTCCGACATGCAAGAAAGGATGATGGGGTCATGGAGAAGGAACTGGAGAAGGTCAGGAGACTGATCATCGCGTAAAGAAACCTGACGGAATGCCCTTAAACACTACCAATAATGTCCCGCATTACAAAGATTAAAAGGCAAAGGGGTACAACCCAGTCAAATGTATCCCTTAAACCAATAACTAACATCCAGCGACGTCCTGAAGACAGAACGCTCCCAGAGGGACTTCAGGAATGTCACCAGAGATTCATAAAAGGGCGTTAAAAATGCATTAAAAGGGCGTCTGATTTTAATAAAAATGAATGAGAAGGCACTATTGAAACCAGTTATATTTATTTGCTCTTCTCTACCACAGGGACTGCAGCGCTAGCAGTGTCGCCTACAAAGAGGTTCGCGGTGGTGAGCCTTGCCAAGCGAGGGGGGGCCTCCAAGGAGGCACATGTTACCGGGCACCTCCTGTGAGTGAGTGCTGTTTGCGGTTATAAAGGCTCCCACAGCCACCCCCAGAGAGCTTTAACCGCACCGCAGTAGCGGCTAGCTAGCGTGCGCAAGGCGCCCACATGTTCCCGCAGGAAAGGACGTGTTGAAGACAGCTGCGGGATCCTGGTGTCCAATCAGAGGGAGACGATCGCAAAGCGCGTCACTGGGATAAGCACTGCAGCACAGTGCTTATCAGCTTATCGACAGCGATGCCGGTATCTCTACAGATAAGTGACTTATGAGCTGGTTAAAATAACATGCACAAAAAAAGCCAAGGTAATTCCTAGAAGGTGCAAAATATGCCGTAGACATCTGAAATTGAAGGCTTTTTGCTCATCTTTTCAAAACAACAGGTTCCTTCACAGACATAAATCCACGAGAGAATCTTCAGAGGAAAAAAAAAACTCGACATTGTCCTATGTTACAGTCTTTCGGTGGTACGGGAAACAACGTCACACGTGTAGCTATTTTTTAAAAATCCACCCTCACTCTATACACTACATCCCTGCAAATGAACACTGCCAGATATCCAGCATCTGTCTGTCCTCCACTGATAATAAATCACTGTTTAAAGAGCGAGTGCAGCTGCTTTTGAGGCGGACTGGAGAGCAGGGGGTGCAGACGCATGTATAACCTTATGGTCTCAGAGAATAGTACTTCACCTGAAATGCTGAAGTTGGATATTTGGCTGAAAAAATAAAGATAGAAGCTCACAGACTGTGTGTGTCTGTCGGCCCACAAAGTATCTTCAAAAATCACTGTTCCTTACTGTACAGTTAATATATGGCTTATTATGACTTATGTGACTGACCATTATGTTACTGGTTTAAGTCCCAGGAGGACATACTTAGTAGTAAATAAGCCAACAACCAAATACTGTAAAAAGGGTACAGCTTCATCTCTCCAGCAATCAGTAAAAACAGGCAAATAAGGATCCAATGAAAAGACACAAAGCAGTAAGGAGGTGTGATTTATGTGCTTCAGGTGGGGGGGGCAATGCATTTACAGGTAATGAATGACAGGAAAATATCACAGAGGCCACTGACATGGCCTGGACTGAGCCCACCTCGCACTCGAGCTTCTGGAACATTCCCTGTCACAGGATGCCAAACAAAAAGCTTCGTGACGGATCCAGGAGCATGAAGATAGGAAAAGAAGGGGCCCGGTCACCTGAGCAACGTGGGGGTGAGGATCATAGACGACCTCTAGCCGGCGTCCTCCTACCCACCCACTGCCTGAACCCCCCCTCCAGGGGGCGCTGGTACCCCCCCAAACTTATCTGCACACGCGCAGAGACCTATGGTTTGTTGCCCTTCCCTGCAGCATTCGCAGGAGCAGCCTGAGAGTCCAAATCACCAAAGCAGCAGTGTCTGTTCGCCTGAGGGGCGGCAAGAGCCAGTTCAGATAGTTGCAGAAAAAGGCCTTTTTATGACTCAGCGAAAATAAGGTCAACAGCAAAAAAAAAGTGTCTGCAGGATAATTAGCATTGACTTCCTCTCCCCAATACCCCCCCGACCCGTCCCTTGTCCCTTTGACAATGGCCCTTTAACAATCCGCAGTCCCAGCCCGGGAAACCGATCCCCCCCCCAGCTAGAATGCACTCTCCTGCGTATCGGTGACCAATGGACTTGATCCGAGCCGCGAATGAAGCAAATGCTTATTATACATTTTCTGTAAGCCAATAAGAACCATGTCGGCCTCCCGCCGTCTTGGTGACAACCTGGGTGCTTTGTGTGCCAGGGGGCTACTATGGGCTATAAACGGGGGGGGGGGGGGGGGGCGTGTCAGATTCTGACAGACGTACGGATTACAGTGTGGTGGTGGAGAGAGAGAGAGAAGGAGATAGAAAGCTGGTGTGTTACAGATGGAGCCATCTAGCCCCCCCTCCTCTGATGGGCTGAGAAGACATCTACCATCTTAACTGGAACATCTGGGCTGAAGCTCGGAGATGGGGCCACATCGATCTTCCCAGCGCTGTGTAAACCCAGGCAGACAGGTGCCTACATCCATTCCTCACATTTCTCAGAGGTATCTGAGCCGCGAAGACTGAGGCACGGAGGCACGACGGCGCCGTGAAGAAGCAGCGAGGAGGGGGCTGGCCGCGGTCCAGGTGTCACCGCGCTCAGCAGATGGGGGACAGTACATCAGCCGGCAGCACGGCTGCTCACCGTCGGCTCTGATCTGGGTCGTGAAAGAATTGCAGGATTTCTGATCGGTGAGTTTCCGTGACAAGAGGCGTCAAACGGCAATGGATTCCCTGGCCAGTTTGGAGTGGGGGGGCTTGAATATGTAAAATTACATGGAAAACTGGCTAGGTGGGTGGGGACATTTTGTCAGGGGGCCCAGGATTCCTAGGTATGGTCAAATAATCTATCAATTTCACGTAGCCCCCCCCCTACAATTCACCACTCCACCATCCCATTTGGTTTAACCTGAAGTGCCCCCAGTGCCCCCTCCCATGTCACTCACTGATTGAAAACGACTGATCATCGACTAATAAGGGTGGCCCTCTGTATGAATTATGGTCCCTCATGTCTCCAATTGTTTTAAAAAAATCCTAAAATGGCCCCTAAACAGCCATGTAGAACTACAACTGTACATCTGTTGAAATTCCCTATAAAAAAAAAGTCTTGTACAAAGTCTTCCATATTTATGCCAAAAGAAAACAAAAATTTACAAAGCTTTATTAGGTTAAACAAAGATAAAACTGCAACAACTCTCTTAACAACTCATCTCATAACCAACAGTCTAACTCCTCAAGATACTCTAAGTTATATTATATCCTCGCAGACATTCCATTTAAACAAAACAAATTTACACTGCTTTCAGCCTCATTCCCATAACACACATTTGTAATTCTTTTAAAGATACTCTTTCATAAAACCACTTCAAAAATATGTTAAGCTATTTTTAGATTTCACAAACTCATCATTCAACAAGCAGGATCCTCCATTATCTGCAGAACATCTTCCATCCCAGAAGCCCTGTTTGCTCATATGAAACAGCGGCCTTTTCCTGCATGTAAATTTCCCCTGTTTATTTTAAAAACATACACACACCTATTGCACATATCCTGCCCCTTGGGTTCAGCGCATTTCTGTGTGTGAGCCGAGCTGCTCTCTGTCTGAGGAGGATATAAAGACACTGTCACCATCACATGGTTTGGATAGAGAGTGTTTGGAAATTGTGGCTTTTCCCAAGAGTACCAGTCCTGCCTAAATCTCTCGAAGAGCGATGTGTAAAATCACCCAGAATGTTGTACGAAACGGTAGAGCAACATGCAGGGATCAGCACACCTGCGTCACTGTCTGGGCTCAGTGTTCACGACTCTGGGCAAAAGAAGAACACATTACTGAGAACGTAACTTTTTTTTTCCCAAATGAAAAACCAAGAATATCTATCCATCCATCTTCTGCTCCCTCTTGCCCTGTGCATGTGGGTATGAAACCTATTCTGGAAATTATAGGCACAAGGCAGGGAATAATACAGGATGTGGCACCAACCCATCACAGGGCGCGCACACACACACACACACACACACACAAGTTGGTCTTCCTATATAAATGGGGACCATTCATTTCTATGGGAAAAACCCTAATCCCAATCACGACACCCTTAACCCCTACCCATCCCTAACCTTAACCATAAGTAACCAACCCAAATACAAGACTTACATATACAGCTATGTATACAGACCCAAAAACAATACTGGCATTTTTACTTTTTTGATTGCATTCACAGATATTTTTATAAAACTGAGGTTATCCAAATGGGGACCTCAAAAGATGTCCCCAGAAGTAGGAGAAAATCCAAGCACATTGAGCCAGGGCAGAGACTCGAACCCTGGTCCCAGTGGTGTGAGGCAACAGGCCCCTCTGGAGTGTTAAACATTATGTTATTTGTTTAAGCAGGGTCTCCGCTAACATTCAGTTTTGTGGAAGATCTGATAACACTGTTCATGGAAAAATAAGCATATACGTGAGAAATCAGACGAATTATGAATATAACGCATGAGAGACAAAATTAGGCCTGAAAATTACTGGTGGGAGGGGATTCCTGTTTGAAAGTACTTAAGCAAACCAGCTTGTTTTCAGATTGGCTCTAGGATGGACCTTTCATGGAGACACGAGACTCGGGTTATATTTAGGCAGCTGAATAAATTGGGCTCAAAGAAGGGGGGGAAAAAGTAATCTTATCTTTCAGTACTAATAACCACAATGGTAGACTAGCAGGCAGAACTTGGCCACTAGAGGTCAGCAAAAAGGGCGTGAGCCAAATACTGTCATCAGCCTGGAATCGCTCTGAATAGCTACTCGATGTCTTTAAACTGCCAGTGGGTTTGAACTGATCTACAGAAAGAGACGGCCCTGCTTCACAGGCAGCCCAGACCCTGAAGTGAACAGGTCTGCAGGGGAATGGACACTGGGAGAGTGTGGAGGTGCAGGTCACAGTGCTACCTGGGAAAGGGCGTCATGACACTGAATGAGTGGGTCGTGATTAGGCAAGACTGCTACTACCCAGCCTGACCAATCAACAGCTCAGCAAAGTGCGAGGCTCCGCCCACTGCAGCATAGTCAACAATCAGCCATACGTCTGCTGCTTGGAGCATGCTATCCAACACTGCCATCATGCCCTTCTGGGACACCAGGACCCTACTGGCATGAACACATAGTCGATACCAGGAGATATCACAGAATAAACACAAGTCAGTGATGTAGGCAAGAGAGCGGCTAGACCACAATCCAAGCATCCCATCATAAGAAAATAAAAATGTCAACTGGGTATACTACTGATTTGCATAAAGATTGAATCTACCGTCACAAAGAGTATGAAAAAGATTTCTGTCTTACAAATGTTGCATTTAAAACACACTGAATAAGAACCGGAAGACCGCGGTAACAGGCTTCCCATAACCCATGGCCCAGAAAAGAAACCCAGGTACACTGCAAAGTGATGGGTTTAAAAAAAAAACAAAAGAACTAATTTTATTTCATGCCTGCTTGCCCGTACCTTGCTGAGCCAATAATAATGTAAGGCAAATCTCACACTATAACGGAGACGCAAGGCCCCAGGTTTGCTTAAGCCCTCAATCATGTGTGACAAGATCACCGAGTTCAAACAGCCATTCTCACACCCATCAAACCATGCGGACAGACTGTCTGACGTAATCATTTCCATCGCACTGAAAATATTACACGCTGTTTCCGTGCAACGTTCGCCCCCGCTTCAGCTGCCGCCGAACGAATCTATAAACGACAACGGGACAAATATATTCACGGGTCGTTATTAAAAAGTGCAATTTTCTATTTTGTCAAATGTTGCAGGAAGCACTGTCATAATGTGTGAGATTGGTTTTCTAGCACCTTAAGACAACTGAAACCATATATTTTTCCAGAGACATGACAGGCTGACAGAACCCTTAGTGTTGGTGCAGACTGAAAAAGACAGCAAAGTGATTTAATCCATCTTCATCATTACTGCTTACATCTGTTCTGACCCAGCTTTATGGTTTATTCTTGAAATCCATCCAGCTTCTATCCAAAGCTCCCGTGAAAAAGGCATTTTCAGTCTCAATCCTTCATTTCCTGTATTACAAAAGGTTAATTTTTCATTCAAAAAAATGCAGGTGCGAAAATGAAGAATTATGTTCAGTCGTTTAACTACATAATGAAAGCATATTTACTGAGGAGGCGGGTAAAATGGGAGGTGAATCTAAGCACCACCAGCTCTCTCGTGAACTGAGCGCTCCGTCATCCAAGCTACGGACATCCTGTTTCACGGCGGAGTATCAGAGATCTCTGCCAGCTGCACTTCTGGGAAACATAATGAACAATAAGAGTTTGACCAAGCACTTCAAACTTTAAAAAACACACTTAAGACTAAGACATACCAGCCAGTTGAACTTAAAGAAAAGCCTAGTCAAAAAACAGAAGAAGAGTGCATCGTATGTAATCTGAACACTATCAATCTTATGATTCGCCGGGCGAGACCTTGTGCCTTACGTAGCCTATGATTGGCTCTTGCCCCTCAGAACCTGTTACCTCATAAAAGACAGATTTAAGACAGGTTAAAAGACAGATGGATGTATGATGAGATCCATCAAAAAATGAGACAGGAACTCTGTACACTGACAGCAAATAGGGGCTGTGACTTCCTGTCATCACATATGGGGCACACGGACGCCAGACAGGAGAGTCCAATCGGCATGGAATCCAAGACTTTGGGGTGTGCCTCATTGGGTGGGTGGAGTTAGGGTCAGGCTAGGGGGAGCTTTGATTTGACAGTCGGGTGTGTGTGGTAGTGGTGGGGGGGCTCTGGCAGGACAGATTCCGGAGCTCACTTCCTGCAATTAAACTCCTCATAACAATTGACATCAAGCCCACAATGCAGCAGAAGGAAATGTGACACTCCAGCACAGGCAGGCAATTTCACGCTTCAGGTCTCCGGAGCAACAAGCACATTAGCTCAGTAGTGCAGCACTAGGGCTGGGGGGGGAGGGGTCATCTGAACCCCTCCCACTCACACCACACCTACCATGCCCTGCCTCTCAGGGTGACAACATCCCTGCGAGCCCAATCACCCTTACGATCAAATATACCTGATCTCCTGCACCAGATCTTTGTTGTGCAGCCGCATCACGGGGATTAATGTTTAGAACCTGCTTCATCCCCCTGCGGTCCATAACCCTCCAATAAAAAGTGAAATAAAGATAGAGATAAAGTCATACTCAGGACGCCCTCTGAATGTCTGTATGTCATCTTTCTGTCGGGGAGCCTGACAGCCCCCCCCCCTTCTTAAACATGGATTGTATCATAGCATGCTGGTCAAGGTGCAGTTATGAAACAGCATCCTTTGTGAGCACGCCTGTCCTGCATGGCAAAATTATGCTTGTGCTAATTCTTTCAATCTTACAGTATTGCATATAAAGCACCAACCACAACACAGGCTTACTTCTGCTATACCAAAACTGAAAAACCTAAATATAAAGCACCTGTCACACACACACACAGACAATTACACCGTTCATTTACATTGAATGTAAGCTCCTACATACTGTACATCAAACATGCATACAGTTCTGTATACATACACTTCAGTAATGTATCCGCCTGTCCACATGCATTTTCACACACAATAGATGGTATGAATTAATTGCCCTGCTTTACAAGACGGCTATTCACCGTGGTAAATGCGGTCATGACAGCGGGAGACGGAAGCAATTGATTCACTCTGTTATTACAGAGGGATTAGGCCTGATGCCAGAGATTCGATGCTGGAAGGGGCCACCCTGCAGACCTGCACCTCTGTGCAGAGCAGAGCATAGCATAGCTTAGCGTAGCGTAGCATGAAAGGGGCCACCCTTCAGACCTGCACCTCTGTGCAGAGCATAGCTTAGCGTAGCATGAAAGGGGCTTGCCTACAGACTCACACCACTGTGTTCTGCCCAGCACAAAAGAGCATAATCAGTAACTGCACACACACCACTCAGTGTGGCAGAGGGGCCAACCGACGAGGCAAAACAGAAAAAGAGCGAACCTTCACTCGTACACAGACCTGTATAACACATGGCCATGGTAGCTAACATAACTACGTATGCAATTACATCCATCTGACAGGACCACATACAGTATACTGTGACAAGCATGTAGGTCATATTCAACAAGATGACAACAGTTCATTCAGAACAGAAATTCCACATTTACAGAAGCTCACTACCAGAGCAACTCATAGTATTACAGACAACTTGGACAAGGGTGGGTCAACAATTTAGACGGTACTCAAAGTCGGGGTTGGACACTAACAAACACAGACACACACACAGAAACACATACACACCATAGCAAGACATCACAAGGGCAAACACTCACTATGTACAACAAATGGACACAAGCACATCAATTTAACATAATCAGCACTTATGCAACTTCTCGTCATGTTGCAAAGCATGCTGGGAACCAAAAGGTATGTTCAGAAAGACCACCACAATACTTACGTCTGTTAGGCATGCTAGTACAAGCTAGACTCACGCTACTTTTCCTGCAGCACAGCAAGAAAAAGTCAAACATCAACACAGTTACAATCACCCCCAGTAAACTGGACATTCACACAGTGACCAATAGCTGACAGCTATTTCACATTTAGTGTTTCACTTTGTAAATGCAGTATGAAAATATGCAGCTGCGCAGTTGCTGTAGCATTCAGTGAGAAATTTATTTTCAGTGATAGACTCAGTAGGAATTCAAAAATAGCTTCTTGCTTTAGGCCAGCACAAGGTAACCAGTATCACCAGTACATCAAGTTTCCACTGAGAAAATGTTCTATTTGCTGGGTGTTCTGAAAATGGCCAGTATGTTTTGGAATAATTAAGCTGGTAAAGACGTTTTGCTAGCTTCCATATTTTTCCTTGGGTTACAGTGGAATATGGACACAGCTAACCAATAACCCGATGGTGACAGGAAACCACCGCCTAGAAACTCCGCAAATACCGACGGCCACAGAGCCTTTGTTTCGGTGCGCTGATAGAAACACAGAGCAATTAACATAATGGCGGCCTTAGGGAGGAAACGCTGGCCTTGCAGAAAGTGCACGGCAAAAATGAAAGGTGACATAATGCCAGCACTGTCATTATGTTGGAAAGAATTTTTTTAAAGCCAAAATTAAAAAATGGCACTTTAATAACACTTCATCAGCAGATGGAGCGGGGAAGAAAAGTCCCTGAGAGATGGCATGATGATAAAAATCTTTTACTGGGCATACATCCTCCATGAAGAAATTCACAGAATGCAAGTTTAAATTTACAGAGTCAACTACATACTGGGAACATATGCTGACCACTGTTGACACAGAAGAGACCCTCATTTACCAAACAAGGGAGTAAACAATGGGGGGGA
>JAODJU010000108.1:3632860-3652452 GCA_026776725.1 Gnathonemus echidnorhynchus | reverse complement strand
CCGGGGGGGGGGTAAAGGGGGGGGGGGGGGGAGCAAGCTGAAAACTGTCTATCCCCGGTCTTCTCTCCTGATTTGCTATTATTGTTTTATGACAGTAAATAAATCCCCAGAGTTCCGATCCTCCTTCTCCCGGCAAACTCCTGTGCCTGAGGAGGGACGCGTCAGTCCCCCCGCGGCCCCCGGACACGCGTGTGCAAGCCCGCAGCAGGGACGGCGCGGCAAAGCGGAGCAGCTGCAGTGTGAGAGCGCCGACGCCTCCCCTGCATAATGCACTCGCGGCCGCCGCACGCTGAAAGGACACTGTGCAACGGGAGACGACAGACGCCTTTTTTAAATGGACCGTACCATCTGCGGGAGAGCTGGGGGGGGAGGTGGGGAGGGAATGGACTCATGTAACTCTTACTAACTGTAGATGGCCTCACCCGAGCGCGGTGGCCTTCCCTGAAAGGTGGGACGGGGGCCGCAGCTCTGTTCTTCATGCTGCCTTCCGCTAATCAGTCAGCTTGCTTACAAAGAAAAGCAGTGTTCCGAACTCCCGGCAAACACTGTTAGCCCCCAGACCTCCCACCCTCTCTCACTCTCTCTCTCTCTCACACACACACACTCCTCTCCTTTCATTACTTATTCAGCGCTTTGTTGCCCCACAGCTTTCTGGGGGGGGGGTAGGGTGGGAGTACAGCCCGAAAATGCAGGAAAGGAAAACATTTAAACTGGATTACAAAACTTTGGGAACTATAAATAAAGTGTTGTTTTCCACTGCCATCTGATACAGGTCCTACAATATTATTTTGTGTGTGTGAGAGAGAGAGTGAGTGTGTACATTTTTAGGAGTGCATGTCTGCCAATCACCATGTTAATATGTTTAAATCCCCTTTGGGCCAAATCGGATTCCCAATTTAATGCACGAAGTTCAGATAACACACCAGATTACTAATACTGCAATATCTAGAATCATTTGTCAGAAGGATTCATTTGAACAGCCCCCCCCCCCCAATCTTGGTTTTATCTTACTGTACATTTAATATAAATTTCATCACGTATTTAATACAATCATAAAAGTGTAAAAACGTGTCACTTTAGCCGGCTACATTGATAGCATTGGAAAGGAGATTAGAGAGACACACAGGGTATAACGGCAAGCTTGGTGAAGGACCAGAGCCAGGATTAGCAACGTCTCCATATCACTTGCAGGCATTAAATGAGGGGGCTATATTTGTGCCAGTATAAAAGAATGCGTGTACAGGAGCTGAACTGCTGCAGAAGGCAAGAGCTCTCAAAAAGGGGGGGGGGGAATCATTTTACAGGTGACACAATACACAAAGCATTGGAAAAGTTCCAATAAATAAACCCAATATTGCTTCACAAAAAGCATCTCTGTGGGTCGGGCTTCGGTGCATGACTGCGCTCAGTATCGACAAACAGAGTCTGCAGGCAACTTGCTGTAATCATGCGACGCTCTTCTCCTCTCCCGCACATCCTGGATACTCTGACTATTCATCTGCCATCCAGCCCAACTCGACTAACAGGGTCACAAAGATTCAGAAACTTTATCTATTACCAATGAAGAAAATCCTTAGGTTACGGCTCACGAACAACAAAGAACACGTACAATAATGCAAGACTCACCTAAAAGTACATTAAAGTACAATCACCTCCATGAGAAAATAAAAACAAGCACCCATTGTCTCAAAAGGCAGCAGCAGTCTCTGTATCCTGTTTTAAATATTGAAGTGGATACGAAAAGCATAAAACAGAAAAACCTAAAGACCTCCAATAGCGAAGGACTCACATAAAATTTCCCTAACTTCCCAATCAGGACGCAGCTCAGTAAGTCCTGGCTCTGAGTCCTATAACTCCTCTGTATTTCCCTCCCTCATGGGAACTGGCTGCAGGTGAGTCCCCCATGCTACCACACACCCTCGCAAGCTCCACAGAAAGCGATTAGGCAGGAAGCCTGGACACAAAGAGCTCAGCAAGCCGGCTCGAGCGGAGACCCGGCGAATGAAGCGCTTAGGAGATGCCCTCATCCAGAGCAGCTCGCAT
Organism: Gnathonemus echidnorhynchus; assembly: GCA_026776725.1. NCBI lineage: Eukaryota > Metazoa > Chordata > Actinopteri > Osteoglossiformes > Mormyridae > Gnathonemus > Gnathonemus echidnorhynchus. The sequence continues at coordinate 3,650,409 of JAODJU010000108.1, read as the reverse complement.
CTTAGTCAGCGTGTGCATGGGATTCTGAAGCAAAACTTCAGTCTACAGATCCCATGGTATCTCCAACCTCTATGTGTCCCTGTGTCTCTAAAATATGTCCCTCTCTGTTACTCACTGCCAACAGGGGGCGGGGGGAGTCACATGACAGGCTGTTCATCAGGCTGGCTGCAGCACCAATAAACGTGATGATGGATTTGCTTTGAGGATATCTGTGTCTCAGCCCCCCACCCCATAAGTGCATCAAGGACCCCCCTCCCTGGGGTCTCCTAGGGGTTCAGCTGGACTCTCCACATCGCTCTGGGCTCTTAATAAGCACTGGGAGCCCCCTGAATTACCATCTGAATGCGTACGCACACACACACGCACACACACGCACACACACACACACGCACACACACACACACGCACAGAGCTGTAGCTTTACGGGTACCGTTGTCCTGCCCAGAGTGACAAAACAGGGCCTCAGTATTGGGGGGGGTCCTTCCAGGGAATCAGGGCTGCAGCTGCAGCCTGGCACCAAACAAATGGACACGGCCACTTCCGTCCCCCCCCCCAGAGCCGACCCACTAGAGGCCTCACTCAGGACCCCCCACCCCCTCCTACCCCCACCACTCTAGGACCATCTTAAAGAGGCAGGATTGAGGCCGACTCAGTCCATAAATCCATATCAGGCAACAAATCGGCATTTTATTTTATTTTTTTACAGCATTCAGAATTTTTGCATCAGAATGCCAACAGCTCCAGCGTGCCATTTACCCACAATGCATCTGAACTCAGGTGAACTTCCCAGTCTGTCAGGACACAAAAAAGAGGAAGCTGGGCCGGCATGCATGTGACCCAGCAGGTTCAGCACTGGGCTCCCATGAACACTCATGTCACTCAGAGGTAGCATCAGCTTATTATAAAACTACCGTTACAACCCCTAGTATGAAGCCCCAAGTATGCAAGTATGTTAGACCATAGCAAAAACAGAAAGGTTCCCCAGCTGCTGTACAGTCAATAAGCCTATTTAAATGATAAGCAAACTGGCAAATAAATCCCTACTTTACAAAAAAGGCCAGAACAACGTACAGGCATGACGCGAGTCCAGAAGTGTATACAATGACAGCAAGATCCCCAGCCGCTGCTTTCTTCTCTTTTCTTTCTCCCTCTTGCAAAATCAGCCAATACTTTCATATTAGAGCAAACCAATAGCCTGGGTACCCACATATTGGCCCCGCCTCTGGGAAGACAATCCATCCAATCCGATACATGCATTACAGGGATACAAATGAAAATGGGAACCAACGACAAAGGTCGTGACACTACACACTTGCTTTAAGTAACTTCCATCAATGAATTGAGGGTAATATTACAATATAAGCTCCAGATCTGGTACCACATTTCTCATGTCAGTATTAAAACCTGCACTTTATATTTGCACTGGAGCAAGAATACTTCCTGTTTATTTCAAATCCCAGAGTGTCAAACCAAAGGGCTTCACCTACGTCTCAGTAAATCAGGTATACACAGATTCTGGACTTTGGACAAAAGGTCTCAATTTTAAAAGCAGGGTAGGCAACATCCTGCAGCCATTAGTTATTTTGAAAGGTTATTTTATTATAATGGGGGGCAACAAAATATGCTTCTGAGGAGAATAAGCAGTGATGTCATTAGGTCTGAAGGTTAGAACGTCCTGAACGTTGATGCAGAAAGGCTGCCTCGGCCTGGTCTTTGGACAGCTTGCAGGCTCCTGAGTTATACGTCTCCTTGAGTCTGTACCTCCTCTGCAGTAGAAGCATTCTCCTCGCTCCCTGCTTTCCCCATCCGCTCCATCATCCGAATCCACATCAATCCTGTGGACACGGAGCATTCTGCACCAAGAGCCTCTAAGCCCCTCACCAAAATGGGTTCTTCCAGAAAGCTGCTGACATCAAACATGCTAGACGGGTACTGTAAATAAAAAGTAGAACAACATAATTTGCAGGTTTTTTTTTTTTTCCTTTTTCTTTTTTTACTCAGGCTGCAAAAGTGCACCCTCTTCCCCCCCCGCCCCTACCCCCTATTCCATTATTGTCGGGGGGCCCTCAGCAGCCATGGTTGGCTCATCAGCTGTGCCCCTGCTCATTTCAAAGTTGCATTCCCCATCTACCACACCCAATAATCACCCCGCAGTCAACCGCTAACAGATGGGACCCCCCCGGCAGACTGAATTAACGACATTTTAATTGACGAACGGCATCGAAGGTTCGAAACAAGCAGTGAGGTTCCCCTTCATACTCCGCGGAAAGCCGGGCTGGGTAGTACTGCATGAGCACTGGGTAGCCGGCGTTATTTACAAAACGAATACTAACAGCGTGGTATTTGACCCACTGAAGCGCGAGGTGTCTCCTAAATTGAGAAACTTCCCTCCGCTTTCAGGTCGGTGCATTAGGGCTTTGTGTTTACATCATGTGGTCCTCTCAGTGCACCCCCGAGACGCTCCACCTGATCCCACATCATTAACTGCGGCGGCCGTACTCATCCCAAAGCCCCCCAGGCAGCAGGTAGACGGCGGAGTCTCCAGCTATTCATGGACACCCACACAGGCGTCTGACATTCATTAGCACAACAAATAAAAAATGTGCTCAATTTACTCTGGCCAGAAGAATATTTCAATTACTGTTACAGAATAAAAAAATCTTTACAAAGCCACGAAGCCAGCCTTTCAGACTGAAAACAAAAGACAATTTTTGTCTCGGCCGTGAGGAGACTGAGATCCATCTCGGACACTGACGCCCATCTCAGAATGCAAAACTCGCCCTGCACAAAACGTCCAGGTAGACAGAGTCCCACCTAGTTCTGCTGGAGCAGCAGATCCCTCAAACATAAACATGGCGAGTTGCATAACTTACGGTTTCCGTCAATTTAGGACGGCATCAGCGAACGGTGCGGGGGGGGGGGGGCAATCCATCGGGGTGAAACATTACCGGCATTATACCAGGATGAATACAATGAAGTTTGGCCAGCATGTCCAAATTGACATTTTCATCATGGGTGCCCCCTAGGGGTATATTCTGTACCTGCAGACTTACACTGGTGGATCCACTAACCATACCAGCGCTACCAAAGGTTGTAGATTGGCTAAAAATGTCAGGGGGGGGGCACACCAGGCAAGACAAGGGCCATGAAGGTGTCCTGGCTGGGGAGGCCATAGTGTTGCGGACAGTTGCAATGGAACAGAGCAGTTTTTCCTTGCTTGTGAACTTTACCAACATAACCAAAAATCTCACAAACAAAAAAAAAAAAAAATGGGTTACCCTAAATGTCACTACCATGTGACCGGACTTAAAGGCTTATCTGCCATATAACCAGAAATCAGGTACAACAGCAGGTAGCTTAAGGAAGTAATGCTTCATAATCAATCGCAGAGGCTTGGTCACAACAGAGAGGAAATTTAGGACAATTATTATTATAAAGATGCTCTCATGAACTCCACCTTCTCCCAAATACGAGCAACGGCAGTTTAACGTTTCGTTTACTTGAAGGTGATTAGAACTCCTTGCCACTTAGCCTGAAGATGTCAGGTTAGTGAGACTTATTTTGTCTGAACAACCATTTTTGCTTAGCAGGAAAAGGCATTAGGAGGTATGTGACAGACGGGGAGGGGGGTGGTGGTTCAATCTTCTCGTCACCTGAGCATCAACTCTGATGTCGGGAGGTGAGACAGCAGGACCTGCCACCATGATGGATGGATGCAGGCAGCCCTGGAACAGTTTTGGTCTGCTTGGTTTACAAGGCCTCTGACTGCGATTATGTCCAAAAACACCATGCTGTGTAGATTCAGATATGCACCAATATGGCCTCCAAATCTCATTTGAGCAAAACGAACAAATGATGAGCTTCATAAAAATATATGAACACGAGCACGCAAGATGGGTTTTTACCACACAAACAGCCCTACATTTGGTGCCTTCAAAACAGCTTCTGATCTGGAGGGGAGCAGGAATCACACAGCACCGGATGCGGCTATGACATGCTATGCCTAACAGGCTTGTTCTTACACCTGCACACACCTCTGTTACAACTTGGAACAGGACACAAGGCCCCTCAGCTATCCTCTCTCTTCACTGGAGGTGCTGATGTGGGAAACCTTTACGGAGAAGCTGTTTCTTCCCACTGGGCAGAGCTCTGCATAGTGGTGAAGGAAGCAGACGAAGAAGCAGCTTCCAGTGCAGCTCTGACATCATACGGCGAAGCTCGAATCAAGCGGCATCTTTCAGCTTGACAGTAAACCAGCAGGAAAAGAATCTTACTGCACTCCTGCCACCAGGCCGTGTGCACTCCATCTGCTATAAGCACTGCAGACGCACTACAGTGTGCAGTGGCGCGTGGGGTACGAGCTTTTCGAAGATGGTGAATGGATGTCATAGGGTGGGGTGACGGCAGGTGATGAATTACAGTTTTCCTTATAACAAGTACAAAAGGTTCCCCCCTGTTCTTCCTCTCCGTTACAGCCACATATCCTATCTGTGTTTCTGTCTGTCTCTCTTGTGCTGAAGCCATCTTCCGGTTTTGCTTAATTATACCCTGGTAAAATCTCCAGGTATATCAACAGGAACAGGCTGGTGAACAGGAATTCAGGTAGATAACCGGGCGCTCGTTGGAAGTTGGTGTGAGATGGTTGGTGAGAGAAATCTCGGTAAACTAGCTGGGGGTGAACACTGTGTTGACCAGCTGGTGTGAGAGCCGGTGGTGAACAATGTGTTAACCATGACCACATCTGCTGCTGGAGCCCTGGGTTGGCAAAATGTACTCAAAAAGCAACTTGACCAATACAGCATCATCACACTGAAGCTATTTTCCCCAGATTTCCCAGTGCGGGGACACGATGATACTAAACCCTGTCTGACAAGGCATGGGGCATTCACACGCAATAACACAGTACGAGAAATTCAGGCACACCATCGCACCAAATTTCATTCCAAACAGTTTCACTATTTTTATGCAAGATGGACAATAAGTAACGACCCATGACAGGCTATGATACCAACAGATGGTTGTTTTCAAGCTGTTTAGCTACTTCTAAGGCAAATGGTTTATGATTTTACACATTTCACCCATCTGTCACAGGCTGGGGTACAAGCTTTTATTGGTGTAATTTACACAAGCTGCATTGAGTAACAGCCTCCACTTGGCTGAAAACAATGTGCAACTTCTGTTCACATCCATGTTGTGAAGCACCATGAGCTACCATAGGCCGCACCATAAGCCTGCCCTCACTCGCCTTCCATAATAAAGTGGTCGTCATGGAGATTAGTGTGTGCTTGGCAGACCACCCCAGACATTCCACCCGAGATTAAAGTCTGTCGCTTCACTGAGAGGAATATAATCTGCATGTAATATTGAGTAGGGCCCAATCAGTAGCACACACTCCATAGTGTACACTCCATAGGGTATACTCAGCATTGCAAACTCAGAAGAGAAAACCAGAAGGCTGAATCTAGAAGGGTAAACTGTGTAGGGTACAGCGTGTGACTTAATGTTGACAGTGGTCTCGCATCTCACCACAAATTTGATTGACTTGATTGTTAGGGGAAATTGACCAGTTATTCAAGAGCATGAACATATGCAAAGATATGACTGTGGACAGGAGTTTCGTGAACAAGCCAGATGGTCTGTCACAATGCGTAAAGTAGCAAAAAGCACAGCAATCCTGTGATGTTCTAATCTGTGACAGACAGTGACAAGCACAGTTCAGTGAAAAGCAGGGGTGCCCAACCTTAGTAGTTCACAGATGACTCACTGGTGACCACCAGTGCCAGAAAAACAGTTTCTGGTGGAGTTTCCAGTCCATAAATAACTACGCGAAATAAGACAGTAGACATTTTGAAAAATATTTTCTTGTAATGGATTTTATACTGAAAAGAGCAAGTACACAAAGTGACACTGATTGGCTGTGCATGGCCTCCTATTCAGCATTACACCCATAGGAATTTACTCCCAAAATAAAGTTCAGGTTTTTTGAGGATGTTGGGATAAAAGAAAGAAATGTGTACGAAAATCTGGGGGTGGGACTCATTCACATTTCTGACCAATAAGCAAATAGCAAAAAACGGGAAACAAGGCTGCAGCGAATTAGAAGAAGAAAGGGGGTGATGACAGGCATGCATCTTCTGTAAAGGCTCCTACGCAGGCTAGGGTCTGAACTTCCACATGATATAATAATTATCAGTGATGTTAGAAAAGCTTGTTATCAAAATTAAACTTTCCAGTTTGCCTCTTAGCAGCTCAAAATGGACTTAAAATAAGCCATAAATCCTCATCACAACTTTAAAAAAAAAAAAAAAAACCTTTTTACTTTGCAAGCCTGCTCCAGGGAAAAAAAAAAAACTGCGGAGGGCACAGCCCAGCATGCGACCGGCGGGTAAAGACCGACCAGTGAGGAGGAAAAAGGGGCGAATTATGCAGATGGACAAGTGATGGAGAGGATAGATGTGGGCTGTGAAGGAAGAACGGAGGAGGATAGAGGCCCATTGACACAGCGGAAGCTCAGCTAGACGAGAGAAAAAAAATGAGAGAATGAAGCGCCATCGGCTCAGAATCCCCAGGCAAAAACAAACCAGCACCGACAAGCAAAGGGGCGGAGAAACAACCTTCAAACAAATGGGCTCCATCAAATCTGTCATTTCCATCATGGATTCATTTACAATCGACTAATTTTTCTAGCACAGCGCAGTGACAATAACCAGGAGCCGTATTCATGCCATACTGGCTGCACTGGCTGAATACTGACGTTTCACCAGCACACACACACACACACACACACACAGACCGTCCATTCATTCATTTCTATGGGAAAAACCCTAACCATGTCAACCTTAAGCCCTACCCAGCTCTAATCTTAACTATAAGTAACCAAATAAGATACAAGATTTATAGTTCTTTTTTTTTGTTTTTATTGCAGTCACAGATTTGTATAAAGTTTAGGTTATTCAAATGGGGCCCAAAACATCTAAATAATCAGAGTGTGGCCCCCACAACATGATATATACATAACCCAGACACGCATGCATGCACACACACACACACACACACTCAACAGAACAGGAATATCTTTATTCCACACAGCCCTGTTCATCTGACGGCTTGGTGCCGGGGGGGGGGGTGGGGGTACATCCTCGTAGGCATAGGACCACATCCCTCCGTTTTGCAGTACACACCCAAACGCCACAACAGACAGAGTCGCGGGTGAGAAACGGTATGAGCTTTGATGGGAATTAAGATAGAGAGGGGCTGTGTCTGCACACCACCAGAGGATTAGGGCTGGCTGAGGCGTTGGGGCTCAGGGCTGAGCGATCAAACCAGGATTTAATGGAGGTATCCAAGCGGGGGGAAGAGAGTCTCTAGTGCAGCTGGGGGGGGCTCCACCGGGGCTTCGCTACGTTTCTCTTAAAGCAGCCCTCAAACTCTGAGCTTCATAAATTCAATCTCAACCAGGGCCACTCAAATTACAGAAGCAGCGTGGAGAGTGAATGGCCCTCACCGAGAGGGCACAGGCCCGGGTTTAATGGCCATGTTCATCTTAATGGAACTTTTACGGTGGAAAAAAAAGAGTATGTACACACACAGACAAACACACGCACACACACAAAGGCAGCACCAACCACCCAAGACAAAGACATTAAACAAGGTCATAGCTGACACACAGCAAAGACACGAGGAGACTGTAAAACTCGACAGGCTTTGACAGGGACGCCCTTGACCCCTCTCGAGCATTCAAAAGCCGCTACGGCAACCCCACATGAGCCGGTGGCGTGTTCTGATTGGACGAGGCATATAACGCTAGTTAGCTAATTGCTAATGACGGCCAAGCCACATGAGCCTGTGGCGTGTTCTGATTGGACGATGCACATAATGCTGGGCTCTGCCCGGCTTGCCACTGAAACGCAAGGATACAGCTCAGCCTCCACAGACCCGGTGACACCCTCATTACAGGGGATCTCGACAGGCATCCAGTGGCAAGGCAGTACGGAGGTCTGGCTCACAGCTGGATCACACGGCGGCAGAAATTTCACGCCGGAGCTGTAGTGATATGGTAGTAAATGTCACGGCTAATGGCGTTCGGCGATGTCACTTCTATCAAGAACATGGCAGGCGTACTTCCTGTCCATGTGACAGCGGGGGAGGAAGTGCAAAAAAGGCTCTTAGAACCTCTTCAAGTGACATTAGGGCCCAGGTGCTTTAAGAGCCCGCAGCTCAGTCGCATTTTAATACAGATTAAGGCAGATGCCTCTCCCAGGTGGTCAGCGACGTGCCACAATGACTCTCACCGAGTGACGGCAGTCAGAGGATCGACTAAGTAACCTCGTGGCAAGAAAGAGTGACTCCTGAATGTCGTGGGTATGAGTGATGGATTTAAGGAGCCGCTTCCCGGTGCAGGAACCGATATTTACCAAAGAGCCATTACTTCGCATTCACACAGACTTCTGTAGTTAATTCAGTGCAGGGTCCCAGAGAGTCGTGCAGAGCCTGACAGGCGAACCCCAGCCTACCGTCAGGCAAAGGATGGAAGCAGGAATCCTAATGGATTCATCCCCACATTGTGAATCAAAGTAAATGTTTTTCAGTGAAAATATTTAAACAGCCTAATTTTGCAGGGGGGAGAGAAGAAGTTCAAACCATCCTAAGAAAGCACACTGCACAAGGCCACCCTCGGGGGCCAGAGCGCCCCCTTGAGGCGCACGGCTCCTCACACAGTAGCCAGGAAGTTTAATCAACAGAGCTCCTGTGTCTCTTCAGCTGCAGAAAACGTCTGCGGATAATAAAGACGACACTGAATGAGCTGAGCAATGGGGAGAAGGGAAAACATGCCGGGTGGGGTGGGTTTGGGGGGCTTGCGGCTGGTGGATGTTGGATCTGGGATTCGGGAGGGAGAAGAGGCAATGTTGCAAGACTCACAGCTGCCACTGGTACTGGCTAGAGTTTATGGGACAGATGAGCGCGCTGCAGGTGTATTCGGGTGAGGTTTTCAGAATTGGCGATCAGGCATCTCGTCTAAAGCGTAGCGTAACGGGAAATGCAGCGCAATACATAAACGAATAAACAAGCAAACGAAGGAGAGGCAAAGATTAGCTAGCTTTAGCATTTCAGGGCGGTGAGCATGTGCCTGGGGCCAGGTGTGGGTTCCTGTGTGCGGGCTTATGATGCTGACTGGGGGTGGGCTCTCAATATCCTCCCCCCTCTGTGACTAGTGTCATCGCCCTGCCCCCTTATATGCCCAGTTTAAGGTGTGGCGGCATGCTGGGTTACATCAATGCTCTCTGATTGGCCACCTTTCAGGTCCATAATGTCCATAACCAAGCCCTACAACACACACAGTAACATCAGGTAGCCAACTACTGTGACTACACTATGAAGGCTCTTCTGCTGTTACATTAGTCTGAGTGTTTAAAATACTGCCAACAGATAGGGGCTCATAAGAGATAAGCAGGGGAGAGAGAGAGAGAGAGAGAGAGAGAGAGAGAGAGAGAGAGCGTGTAAGTGAGAGTAAGTGCTGGAACACATTACACGAGTGGCACAATTATCTTAAAAATAATCCTGGGATAAATTGGCCAGGTCTTTACAAAAGCTGGTGTCCATACTGCTCTCCACAGCAGACTCAGAGGAGATGAAGAATGTTCTGGAAGGTACCAGCAGGTAAGCACATTGACTGGAGGAAACACTGCCCCAAAAGACTTCAGATTCAGCTTATTTCCCTGTCCAGAAATGTCACATTTAAAGACTTTTTCACGTAAAGGAAAAAAAACTTTGCCAACCTATGCCATGTTTGTCAGGTTCCCACACATATAAACCTTTAATGGCAAAGGCAATTTATTTATATACCATGTTAAAAAAAAACACCAATAACGTTGTAACCAAAGTGCTTTACAATAATCATAGAATAAAATTAATAATACAATAAAACATAATGCAGTATGTCCAAAGATGAACGAGGACAAGCAAATGAATAGCTACAAAACAAAACAGAATCACTGATGTTCATGAAATGCTAATGAATAAAAGTATGTCTTTAATCTGGTTTTAAAGTTGACTCCCTGATATAAAAATGTAATGAGTTCAATGAACGAGGTGCAGCAGATGCAAATGCCCCGTCTGTTTCACATTTGGTACGCGGCGCACAAAGAGACATCCGGCAAGCAGATCGGAGTTCCCTAGATGGCTGGTGCATCACTGACATTTCAGCCATGTGCCAGGCAGCATTACCCATGGAATGCTTTAAAAACCAATAGCAGTATTATAAAATAAATTCTAAAACTAACTTGCAGCCAGTGAAGGGAAGCTATGATTGGAGAGAAACTTTCTGGCCCCAACCAAAAAGCGAGCAGCAGCATTTTGAAGCGGCTGCATTCTACGTATCGGATTTGTTAATCCCAGAGTACAGAGAATTACAAAAATTAAGCCTGGAAAAAATAAAAGCAGGAGTGGCTTTTTTGAGATCCCTAGGTGATAAAAAAAGGTTTAACCTTGGCTAATAGACGAAGCCAAAAGAAGCAACTTTGACCGCTGAGTTGATCTGTTTCTCAAAAGAGGGATTTTGAGATTTCGAATTTAACATGATTTAGAAAAAGAAAATTGTCAGCTATCCAGGAAAAAAAAAAGATTTCAGTTTAACTAAAAATATTCTTCAACTTCACCTTCAAATTTTCTCATGGAACCTTGAACACTAAACCAAGGGACAAATACTGTACCTCAGGGTACTGTACCGTACCTCAGCCACAATGGTCACATCTGAAAAATCACTGAGGATAATTATTTTTTGTGTCTTATCAAAATAAAACATTCTGAAATTAAATCTAACCTTAAATCTAAATTTGCTATTTTTACCTGCAGGTATCTAGTTCCAGTGAACCAATCCCCACTCCACAGCCCCTGCCGACATCTTACAACAGCCCCAGTATCAGGAAAAACACGACTTTGCAGCACTCCTGAGCAACACGCAGCAGCAGGGGCAGAGAGACCCCGCGATGCCTGGCATCGATTCACCGCGCACCTTCCTGACTACAGCTGACGACGACGGACGCTTGATTATCAGAAACACCAGCTTGGAAAGATTGACTCATCCGCACGGAGTAGAAGCTGTTTTCTGGGAATCAGGCTCCGCATCCCAGCCGACGCTGAAAATGCTGCCCTCTGGCACCACTGGTGATAGATCTGGATGAAACGTGACAGAAATCATAGAGCACGGGCAGCTTCCATCGACTGAAGGTGCCTCATTCCATTATACAGCGTTTACAGCAAACGTTGATGCAATCGATGACAGAAGTGTGCTGAGAAACAGCAGATCAGAACAGCAGAACAAGATGAGAATTTTAATTAATTTAGTTTTAATTAAAAGTTAAAAAAATCAAAGTCACTGGCACTATCATCGTTTACAGGAATGAATTTTCACCTGGTGCTTATTTTCACACTCTTGCTTCCTGCTGGAAACAACTCAGTTTAACATACAAAATAATTTGCGTTTTCGTCGCAAATGTACGGAACTTTCCGAAAGACTTTCTACACGAATTGGCAGAGAAGCTTATTCGATTCAGTGTAGTGGAGGGTTTGGAGCCCGTCCCAGGAATTACACGCAGAACCTGCCTGTCTCCAGACCAGGGGAGAAAACCAGAGTTCCCTGAAGAAACCCAAATGAGTCTGCAAATTCAACACATGCAGGAGCCAGGAATCAACCCCACAACCTTGTGGCTGTGAGACTACCATAACATCCTTCATGACATTTATATTAATACCAACAGCAAGAGAACTCAGCATTACCACAGTGAGCAGCAGTACATCACAGGGCTGCCAACCAGCAGGCAGGCGTCAGATTTTCACGTCTCCACACATATGCACGAGACATTACATGTATGTAACAGTTTTATTATCTTGTAAATAGTCTGTCGGGTCTGCAAAGTACCAACACGTTAGATGTGGCTAATTCGAGGTTTATAATGGAATATAGATTTGCCATAATATTTCTTGCGTGAGCCTGAAAGCTAGAGTGTCACGCCAGATGCGTGAGAGCTGGCATCACTGATATCGACAGTATCATCTGAGATACGGCATGTTCTCATCTCCCAAAAAAAATCATATCTGAAACGGACTTAATTTCCTCACTAAAGATGATTACGAGAGGCCCCAGTGCTTTTGGCCTTAGGTTACACTGAAACACTGGCTTTTAGAGGGACTCCCACATCCACAGCACTCACACACGCACACAGACTGCTGCTTACAAAACCAGTGTCGGAGAACAAGAGCTTCTCCCCATTTCCTCATTACAGCCAAGAGGCTTGGCCAGTGAATCGCTGTCCGAGGACAGAGGGAAGGGCCCTTCCCAGCTCGCCCCTGCGACAGCTTCATAACGCTCTCTGAATTTTCGGAGCGCTTGAGACCTGTGGGACGTGACAGTTCCAAACAGCTGAGCACACACTCACCAAACGGCACCAAACCATGCAAACGTGCTCTTCGGAAATCCTCAGCTGGAGACAAAGCATTTCACGCTTGTGTGTTTGTGACTCGTGTTTGTCATTGACACACATGTACACTGGCACTACCAATAACCGATTTACATAAGGAAGTTTGTGACTGATGTCCTAACCCAATGAGCCAAACATTACTCCACACATTGTGTTGAGACAAGTATTAATGAAAAATAAAATGCTTGGGCAATGATGAAAACAGTCTATGGTCCATAAAACATTGTGTGTCACCTTAGACCACATTTTGCTGAAGAAAGGAAACTCATTTATTTTTAAAACATCCCATCCTCTAATTATCAATTGGATGTAATAACTGAGTTATCACATTAAAAGTGTTTTTACTGTGAACTTCATAATACCTGTTAAAAGGCAATTTTCACCGTTATCTGGGGTGAAGTTTTACCTAGAACATACAAGAGCACGTAATGCGACTGTGCGTCACCTGCTAAACGGGTGCTATACAGATGTTAATATTTTAACTATAAGGTGGACGTCACATTATAAAAACAGCAACAGACGGCTACTTCGCAAACAGCTGTAATGTGTTTGTTAAGGAGTGGATGGCCAGAGGGGTGATGTGTGTGTGTGTTTAGGATCCTTTTCTCTAGAGCTAAAGTAGATTTTTCTTTTCTCCTGAAAAGCAACCAATATTACAGGAGACACGAATCAGAAAGTGCATCTACGGCGCTGCACTCTGTGCCTGGGGAACAGTCTCTCTCGCTCTTGTACAGAGATTAGGCTTAAGGAGAGAAGCGTTTATCTTCACGGGACAGCTGAATGTTTTTATTTACAAACCAACGCATCTAGAGGTTAAAAAAGCTGCACGGTCAAAGGAAGCAGCTGATGCACAACAGCCGCATAGGCGAGGTGTGGCTGCTCACCATGCAGAACCTGTAGATGAGGAGATTTAGCGAGCAAAGGGGGCTTTGCAAGGAAATGGGTAGATAAACCATCTAAACGACATCACAAGTGATCATTAACTAGCTGTTGCTGCTTGACAAATTAATTTGAACTTATTAGGGTTGCCTGCTTACCAACATTACTTGAGTTTTTTTTTGTTTGGTTTGGTGGGGGGCTGACAAACCATTATTTTAATTGCGATTAATCGCAGACCATGGTGATTAATCACATATACAACAAAGTAGCAATATCATCCAAAAAAGTAGTCTGCATATTCAGTATAGAAATATATTCCAGTCATAATAGTCTCAAAATAAAGACACCAATATCAGTGTTGCATGGGTCAAATAAAGCAGCTGTAAAAGTAGTTTCACTCCAATATTTCCACCAAGAGACTTTAATTCTCAGTTTATGACACTGTTCTCAAAACAGGAACAAAAGAAGAAATCTAAATCTAAAATCTATTTGGTAAATGACTCTAAAAACAACCTGACAATCATTGAAAGCATACTCAATGGGAAAATTCCTCATTTCAGGTATTAGTCTTCAGTAAAAATAAAATACTACAAGATACAATATATTATCTTCTGAAACGATCCAAGTAACAATGATTCCTTTCCCTCCATCAGCTTCCCCACAGGACACTATGGCTGTGTTTGAAATGTCCACTTGCTCACTATGTAGAGCTCTATATAGGGAGTCAGCCATTCTGAAGCACTGTTCAAATTCTCAACTGTAAATATCATTCACTATATAGTGCACTATAAAATCGCAATGACACAAATGTAGTGTACTAAAGCTGTACCCTACGTTGATTGACTTGCATTGCGGCCTGACACGTGAGTGCCGGACGGAACCATATTTGAGAAACTTTGCTTAGACTCAACTGAACTGAAATACATGTGCTTGAGTTAGAACAGTGGCAGGGCTACTCCTGCTTTAAAAATAAATGGTTATTTTAATGTATTTGACTGCTTTACGTGGGTTACGGTAATTCACAATAAATACAATATATATTTAAGATTAGTATAAATGAAGATATATGATCTAAGATATATGATGACTGTAGTCATCATACATGTGTAGGTAGATACAGCACAGCCAAGAATGTTGTAAAGATGCACGTGTGCAGAGTTTGGTTACAACATCATTTAGACATATGCCAATTACAATGTGCACTTATCCAATAGAAATGTTGATGAACATATTCTAGCATGTTTTTTTATTACAGTACTGAACAACAACGCTAGAGGGGATGTTCTTGCATTTGTTTATGTGAGATTACAATTACGAATGTCTGGCGAATAATTATGTAGCAGTGTGACCGAAAATGTGCCTGAAATGTATCAACCACTGTCTGCCCTTATCCCCTAGAGAGTATTCTTTGTAGCGAGCACTGTATAGTGAGCAAGAGAGTGAGTAAGTGAACAAGTGGACACTTCAAACACACCCTAACAGAACGATTTGATTTTAGCTCTGAATTCTAAGATTCAGTGCAACATCATAATCTAAACTCCTGTGTTCTTTACAACCAGGAAGGAATACTATTGGTCTCTTTTAAAAATCTATGGCTTTAAAATATATACTAATGCATTAACATATTAAGTAAGACAGGCTACATTTTTTTAAAACACTAAAAATCTCCCAGATTGATGCCTTGAAATTTCAGGCCTCCATCCATTCCTTGAGTTTCCAGCCCAATTCTGCAGGGTTGGCAACCTTAAGCAATTTACTTGCAATATTTACAGAAAACTGCACAAATATATCTGCTTATCCTGGTCAGGAGTAAGATGGATAAAGGGATATACAAAGTGATCATTATAAATCACCACTGTCAAACTCCCACAAGCCAAATCCTCTGAAACGGTAAATCCCCAAAGACACGTTCCTGTATCTTCCAGAAAGAGCCCTTTGTTGCCACCTTATATAATAATTATATAAAATTTGGTTATCTTCTTTCTCAAAGTCATCATGCATCTCAGACTCAAATTAGTCCAATGTAGGTGATGATCAGTGGTAGCTGTAAAATGCGTCAAAAAAAAAAAAAAAACATAAAATCTTCCCCCACCTGAGTTTCTCATTTCTCTAGTTTCACTTGCGTTAAATTTGCCAAAAATATTGGTGTGAAGGTAGGAGAAAAAAATTAAAATGACAGAACTTTCACACATGGTATATATAGCACCATATACACACAAATGCATAACAGATATAGAAAGACGGATATAAAAGCAATGACTTATAAATGAAGCAGGAAGCAGAAATTATGGGTTTGGGTGACGTGATTTTGTAGAGCTTATTTCAGTGGTACGGCACAGAAATCTAGGGGTTCACTTGGAACCAAGCCCAGTTTGTAGTACATACAAGTATATCTGGGGAGGTATCAAATTGGTCACCTTAATTGGTCAGCATGCTTCTGAAGTTACAGGCATTGTCATCTAAACTGTAGGCTTGCAACTTGTTTTCCTAATAAAAATTTATATCGTTTTACTATATGGTTTGATAAATTGACTACATTCATCAAACCAAACCAAACTGTCAAAGATCTTCTTCCAAAGTAGCAGTGTACTAAATTCCACGCTGAGCTGCCTAAGAGGAGATGATTGCTTTTACAAGATTCACGAAAAATTCAAAGTGGCAGAAAATCCAATATGGACTAATAGAAGCAGTGTTGCTCGAACCTTTGTGCCTGAAGCTAAGGAATCTATGCATACAATTATTTGATCACCAAGCCACGTGGTCCAGGAACTATGGCGCAATAGCACAAAGCTGCATGCCACTGGGACTAATTCTTTGTCACTTGGACACTTTTGGAGATGAAAACAAAGGATTCCAGAATCTTCCTCTGTCTGGACTCTTAAGAATCTCTACTACACTGTCCCCTGTGTATGTTGTCCAGGTATGGTCTATATAACCAGACCAATTTGAATCAAAAGTTCAATTGATCAAGTGCACAACAGTATAGAATGCAGATGTAAGCGTGTTTCCCTGAGAGCTCACTATTGTAAAGTAATTAGCAAATGTTAGGGATAAATAAAAGTTTAATGCATTAACTGACTGATTCTTAAAGCTGTATAATAAAGTAGGGAAACAACCGCGCGTGCGCGTGCGCGCACACACACACACACACACACACACACACAAATACATATACAATGACTGGATCATAAAACTGAATCTCCTGCTTTTAAACCACAATAATGTATTAATATAGTCTGGGGCCTCCTCTTGTGTCCAATACAGCATCAATCGTTTGGGAACAACAGACACGAGTCCTGCACAGTGACCAGGGGGATTCTGGGCCATTCCTCTTGCAGAAGAGTGGCCAAGTCACTACATGATAGTGGTGGAGGAAAACGTTTCCCGACTCGCTCCTCCAAAACACCCTAAAGCGGCTCAGTAATATTCAGATCTGGACCATGCAGGTCATGGGAGATGTTCAGCTTCACTTTCATGTTCACCAAACCACTGTGATTATTATATTATATTATATTATATAAACTTCCCACTATAAAAATAAGAGGCAGTACAGGGATTCATTTTGGGTCCAAGGAGTCACATTTCTGAGCATCAGTGCTCCACAGGGCCATTTAGCAGCCAGACAGAAGACTGTCAGTGTTCATGACGGGGGTGTCCAGGACGGATGGAGACCTCCATGACAGCTCCTCTCCCCACACCAGACAGTCTGAGCTCCAGCAAAACTGCATGTTACACAGAGCAGAGCTTGATTTAATTATCGTAATTGTTTTAACATGGGGCGGCGGCTCACAGTCCCCTGCCCCAGCACAGCTGCACGGCTGTGGGCAGCTTGGGGGCCGAGACGTTAAAAACAAGGAAACCCTCAACTGGAAATGTGGAACTGTGTGGATGGTGCGCCTCCACCAGGCCGAATACCACAGATATACCGTGGTAAAGCCGGGTCCGGCTGAGTGTGGAGGGAGACCCGGCCTATCGGTGGGCTGCGTGTCCTTAAAGGCTCCGCCCATCGTGGGTCTGTCACCACTGCTCAACAAACGCGTCGTTACCGCCGGCGAGCCGACGGAAGGTGCCTGAAGTGGATCTACTCATTTTCAGACACTGTTTTTCTCCTTCTTCCCTTTGCCCAGGTTCTGGTGAAGAACCTGCAGTTTGAAGATGGGAAGATGATCCCAGCTGGCAAGTACTTCTCTTCAG
>JAODJU010000108.1:3590302-3604098 GCA_026776725.1 Gnathonemus echidnorhynchus | reverse complement strand
ATTTTAAGCCAACAGTGCCACCACAAGCAGTGCAGTCACAGTGCACCCTCCCTGTTCTCTATGTCCCACTTCACCAACCAGGCTTCTCAAAGTTCAGCACTACGGGACGAACGCCATGTTCCGCATGAAACACTCCCCTTCAGCACCACGGACAGCAGGTGGCGACAAGCAGGATGCCCTGTAACATCAACTTCCTCCTCATCAAGGCCGGCATGAACAGATGCCACCTACAGTGAGGAGGGTCTGGCTGCAGAACACTGGGTGGCCTCTGCTTGGAGGTTCTCCACTGTGGGCCCAGAAATCACATGACCTCCACACCGGGCCTGGACATGACTCTGTAGAGAACTCAATAGGCTGAATGTAGACTATTAACGTCCGTTCTGTAAATTTAAATGAGATCATTAACGTCCATTCCCAATGTTGCACTAATCTCAAATCCAGCGCTATTGTGGAGGTCATGAGATTTCAAGCTTCATAGTGGAGGTACGTCCTCCGTTCCTGAAGTTTGCATAACGGCGTGTCTGAGGCAGGTGTGGAAATCATGCGATTTCCATCCCTCTAAAAGGTCCAAATCAGAGCCTTCACAAAGACGACATATGGGAGACCGGTGGAGAAGTTAATGACTCAGTGGGGGGAGAGACAGAGGTGGTGGGAGTACAGAGGAGAGCCGAAAGGGTGACCTAGATCGGCCAGTGACAGACACCGAAAACTGTGGTCACGTCAGGAGCCACCAGGAGGTTCTTTTTTATTGAATAGCTGGGTGACCATAAAGAAACATTAGAGCAAGTCCACCGTAGCAAAGGCCTACAGAAACACTTGTGTTTATGGAGGACGATACGCTGGATGGATACCAAAGACCTGTTAAATATGATCTATAATGTCCCACCATATAGGGGCAGAAAAAATCTTGTGGGAGAGAGAATGGTCTTGTATTCTTCTCATGGTCATGGGAGGTCATGGTTTTGAGAAGGTCCCCATTTGTGTTCTTGAAAAGGGTATCTGGCTGCCGGAAGCCGGTGACACCCTCAACAGCCAGTTCGATGGCAAGTAGCCCCCAGCACTAATGTCAGCATCTTTCTGGAGATGAAAGATATTTGGGGGGAAAAAAATGCTTGCGGGTACATCTTGCTGCTAGGAAACACCTCACTCTGAAACGTCGACTTTAACAGCAAAAGGGATCGAGGGGGTCGGGGCGTATAAAAATAGAAACGCTCTTCAACTCCTCAAAAGGTCTGCTCAGCTTCTCAGTTCCAACTGAGGCAGCAGGAACCTTCACTTTAATCAGGGCTATGAGTGGTGCTGCAGCAGAACTAAAATTGCTCATGATAAAATCTGCAAACCCAAGAAACCCCTGCAACCTCATAACCCTTCGAGTTGTCGGCGAGTTCTTCACAGCTTCCACTTTGATATATTTGCACTCCCTGCGCATTCAGCATACAAGCTGAGGAGGAGAGTATGGAATATGGACCTCACACTTCTTTACTTTAGCACAGATGCCAGTATGCAGGAATTTGTGCCAGACAAGAGGAACACAAGATGGATTACTGTATGTCTGCTAAATAGTTAAATATCATCAATGGAGACAATGACAAACTTCCCAAATATACTCATGCAGGTCCTCATAATGGAAGAATGGAAGACCGACGGCGTGTTGACAATGACATAACTTATCACCCAGCATTCATAGCGCTCGATGCCCCTCATGGGTCCATGGAGAACTGCATCCATCCATTATGTCTTTTGGGCCGTTTCCTGAGGAGGCTCAGGTTGCTTTGGAGTAATTGCTCCCCATTGCCCCAGTTCTACCAGTGTGTTGAAGCTGTAGCATGCTGGGGTAACAGTATTACTACTAAACAGTTTGATCAGAAAGGCTGCATAAAATTGGGAATTGACCTGGACCCCCTAGAAGCAAAAGGACAATGAAAACTACTTAACATTCCCTGGGCAAAACAAAGGATCTTGTAGAACTGCAGTGTTCTCAGAAGTGCTACCTGAGGTCAGCGGTCATCAGATGCTACAACGAGTTTCTCTCCTGAGCCCATTTACCAGACCATATTTTTGTATACTGCACTTTGAACTCCGTGGCAGCCAGATGGCTACAAGCCACTGTAAAGCTCCCTGTTAGCCGTGATATGAACTCAAATCGGAGCACCAATATGAAATGTGCCGTGTTTGCGGAATACAAGACACACACTGTAATATGAATTATCCGATTGTGCCAATGCGTTTTGCTTTACACTGAAACATTGGTGTTGTTCCAGATTCACAGATGGCGCAAGAGCAGCTTCAACCAAATTCACTGATTATCTCTCTAAAACTTTTATTCCACATCACCACAAATTCTTCTTCAAATTTTAATGAAGCTTAACACTCTGAAGTCTAAATTAAATTCAGGAGAAAACTAATTGTCACGCCCCGATCGTGCCGAACCACATGTGCCACGCCCCCTCACCCACCCCACGTGGAATCCCCGTGTTACCAGCTGTTTCACGTCATGTTGATTGCTGTTGTGTACTTAAGTCCGCGTTAGAGTACGTTTCCCCGAGTCCAGTCACTTACGTTGCTGTGTGTTCCTGAGTGCGTGATCCCTTAATAAATCCCATGTTTACCCGAATCCAAGATTCGCTTTGCCTGCTTCCCTGCTCCGTGCCTACTCCATGCCTACTCCGAACATGACACTAGTAGGTTGCCCTGAAATTTCCCAAACTCAAAAAGATTCTTTAGAAGTATTTTTAAATATTCTTTTGAATTTCCCCAGCATTAAGTTAGACACAATCTGTCGTGTGAATGAGGGCAGAACTTTATTAGTATTGTACTCTTACAGTACAGTGTTATTGTTGCAGTTACTCTAATGATGATTTAATGAGGCTGCAGACTTTTCAGTTTATACAAGTACTAAGCATATAGCTATGCTTAGCAATTCAAAATCAGCACAATTATCAGTAACAGTAGCTGACATGAAGAAAGAGTCCCTCACAGTCACATCGATTAGCATGACAGAGTTTACAAGGTTTATTCGCAAAATCATTGCCCGTTAGTGTTCGCATAGAAGTAACAAGGATGTAAAAATGCACAACACACCAAGTTTCATTTCCATTTGCTGAAAGTTACTCTGCTTTGTCATGCGGGTTGCTATAGCAACAACACAGTCCTTCCTCAGTCTTGCGGAAGGCGTCTTTGAACCACAAACAATGCAGACTCAAGGAAGTGTCCAGCCGTCACGGCGCCCAGCCAGGCTCTTAAGAGCCGCGCCAATCGACACGCACAAGAGACTCATGGAGTCCTTCGCTACGATCCAAGGGATCTGCATAGTCAAACAGCGTCGTTTTATTTCACAATAATGAAAACATGTCAAAAGTCATAAGTGTGTGTGTGTGTGGGGGGGGGGGGATTAAGCATCTCCATTTACACCAGGATTGTGAGAATAGTACCCTCTGCAGGGAGATGAAGATATTTGGCCTTTCTACAGGGGTTGCATTAAACATTTCCTGCACATTGTGCTGTCTGAGGACGAGCTCCCGCCTAACGTGGCTGGCCTAGCCTGTGACCTACATGGAGAAATCCCTCTGCAACAGGAGGGGGGCACAATCCTGGATTACAGCCTCCCTGATGCTAAACAGTGGGATGTGGGACGAGAGGGCATGACCTGAAATTCTCGGCTCTGGGGAGGGCATTCTGTATGGGGGGGGAAATATACAGGGATGCAGCAGGGCTGCCCAATGAAAAATTACATTTAAAAGGAGTCCCTCCTGAATGTTTTCCTCCTGATAAATGACAGGGTTAGAAAACCTTCTGAATACAATTTCCTTCAGGAACAGGAACCTGTAAGTCCAGTTAAGCTCAAGAAGGGATTTAAAAAAAAAAAAAAAAAAAAAAAAAAACCATCTGAGCAAAGGCATTTCACTTGAACAGCTTGTTACTCTGCTGCACAGAACGTGTACAAGGCTCAAACGTCCTTTGGAGTAAAACCATACCTTAGCTAACGAGATCTGTCAAATACCTTCAAGGACTCTACACACTCACCATACTAGTTTGAGCTCCTTTTCATGAGGTTTTTGAAGGCTTCTTTGGCATAAAACTTATAATCAAAAAGTAACATTTTTATTCAAATTCAAGTGCAGTCTCCAGCACTTGCAATGGCTTAACAGCTGTGTGGAACAATTAATTTGCTTGGTGCATATTTTACCCACCTAGTTTGTTTATTCACAAGCAAACATTCCTTTCTGTGCTGAGTATACATAAGCTACAAGAACACCGCCTCAAATTTCTATGGCCTCTTTTATAAAAGATTTAAAGGTTTAAAATAATCATTTTCTGTTCTTGACATTGCATTTAACAATAAGTGGTTCTCTGTGAAGTGCAAGTCACCATGCATTGTGTTCAAGTAGTTATAAACATTTCAGGTTTAAATTAAGAGCTGGATATTAATCACTGCCAATGAAAACAGTCCACTGTGACCAAGGTTTTAAGTACCTAAAAATGGTTTGATTCGGGTTTGGAAGATATGAAGACAGAGGAAATACACAGCCCGTAAATATTCAATACTCTTCCCAAACCTGAATCGCACATTAAATCTCTAATCCAAAGCACTTAAGGAGTACAAAGAAAAAAAAGCCAAAACAAAATTTGAGATAAGAGATAAGCCAAAACAAACATTGCTTTGGTAACATTCTAAATGTTTTCATTCCAAGCTGAACGTACTCGCTTATGTTATCCAATAGCTTTTATAAAAAAAAAAAAAAATCCATTGAATTACAGCACAAAATTATTGGACTAATTAAATTCAGGGATTGTAGCTATGATAAGATTTTTTATGGTCATCCTCAAATACAAAGCTCTGAGCATATAATGTCAGCTAACATGATGGGTGCAAAGACAGATTCAACATCACTTTTGTGTCTCACACGTCACTTCTTCAGACCATATAATCTAGAAAGAGCTTTTCCTCCCGTCTAGATCAAGGGAGTCAAACTACAGTCCTGGGTGGGCAGAGCCTAGTTTGCTCCCTGTTCCACCACCAAATGATTCAGCTCAAGAGCTGTGTGGTAATTAGCACAAGGAGTTGAATCAGGTGTGTTAAATGAGGGTAAACCAAAAACTCTGCCGGGCTCCGGCCCCCCAGGACTGCAGTTTGACACCCTTGATCCAGATGATTCTTTGCAATTCCTGATGCAATTCCATGGGACCTTCTGTCATAGCACAGCCAGGCAGCATCTACTCCAGATTCAAATGGATTAAACCTGGTCAGAAATCCACTAGACAATAAGCTAAACATTGCTCAGCTATTTTTTTTCCTACATAAAACTTACTCATTTTGCTAAAAAAAAGTACAGCAAAAGACCTTTAGTAGGATGAGACCCTAACCTTCAGAGTCCATAAACACAAAGCGACTTCCACAACAACAAGCAACTGAAGCATTGCTGTTTGCACTAACCTGCGAGGCAGCCCTGCAGCTGTGTATATAAATATTATGGGTTTTGTACCAATAGACGACAAACTCCTTATTCTAAAGGGGAACAGCCATATACAGAAAAGCATTAATCTATATTTACTTGTGGGCTTCCTCTGATATTGTTCGGAATACAACCTCCACCCCGAGTGTGGAGATTGCTCTCCCTTTCATATCAACAGGGCAGCAAATATCCTTGTTGCCTACCCTTTCAGACTTTGCTTAACACCAAGTGGAAAGTATGCAGAATTTCTGCCAACTGCTCTATCACTATGAACAATATGGGCTTTCATTGTCCAAAGGGACCAATTAGATTAAGATGGCGAAGCAAGATTTGTTTTCGGGAAGTGACTCCAGATCCTTTAGTGAGTTTCATTTGTCTGAACATTACAAAGGCACGTATCAGGCATCTGGACAACTTAACTGGTTTGGTTAAAAAGTAGGCAGCTGAAGGGAAGAAAAAAAAAAAGAATTGCAGGCTGACATTTCAGTTAGCCAGTGCCATTGCTTTGCCCTGGATTAATGCGAAAGGCAACAAACCGCCAATTGAGAAAGCAGTATTTCAATCAGTGTTTGCAAATAGGGAAAACAACAAATTTAAAAAAAGGCCATACTTCCATTATTACAGGGAGCATTAGCATTCAATCACTAAAAGGACAAAAAAAAAAAAAAACCCCATCCATTAAAAGGTTTACCGCCATCTAGGGGATGCATAACGACTGTCAAATCTTGATTGTAAAGTGTGAGAGGCGTCCACAAACAATTAGGTCTACGAACAAGGTTATTTCCAGTGCTATGAATGTACTGATAATGATGGGAACATTAAATAATTTGCTGTTCTCTTCCATAACTGTCCGATTTCAGCTTTTGAAAACTAAGTTTCCCAATCAAAACAGAAAACTCGTCAACACTCAGCTGAGCATTTCAGATGTGTCTGTTCCTACCACCATTCTTTGCCCTAAGCTTCCTGTCTCCATCTCCATAACCTCACCCTGCTCAAAGGACACTAACCCAACTGCATTAAATGATGCACCCTCCCATTTCAAACTCTCCTGTACACTGGGAGTCATTTCGGCAATGCTGCTGGACAACTAAAGTATTCCCCTGGGTGATCAATCAAGTCTAATCAAACTTACCACCTACCTTGGTACTTTAATCTGTTAGCCATCAACTGGTTTACTACATTTCTACATCAGTGGACGGAAAGCTTGAAAGTTTAATGTGTGTTGATAAAACATCTTTTAAAATTCTTTGAAAATTATATACATTTTACTGACAATTCAGTTGTTTTCTCCTCAGACCAAGGACAAAATCATTGTAATATTGCATCCAAACTAAAATTAAATGTATAAAATGGAGTTACTGTAGCAATACAAAAACTTTTCAGCTATAAAGTGGCAATGACCGGTGGACACTGCTAAGATCACAATATGAACTCACAATTACTGATGATATACACTCACTGGCCACTTGATAAGGTACACCTGCTCTAAGAAGCAAGTATTTAATCAGCCAATCATGTGTGAGCAGCACAATGTATAAAACATGCATATACAGGTCAGGAGCCTCAGTTAATGTTTTGACCAACCACCAAAATGGTGAAGAAAGGTGATTTGAGTGACAAGGCATGGTTCTTGGTGTCAGCCTGGGATGAGCATTTCAGAATCTGCTGATGTACTGGAATTCTTACACACAGCCATCTATCTGAACAACAAAGCCTTATTGATGGCAGAGGTCAGAAGAATGGCCAGATTGGTTCAACCTAAAAGAAAAGCAACAGTAACTCAAATAACCCTTCATTACAACCAAGGAATGCAAAAGAGCATCACTGAATGCAGAAGACATTAAACCTTGAAGCAGATGAGCTCCAGCAGCAGAAGCCCACACTGGGTGCCTCTCCTGTCAGCTAAGAACAGGAAACTGAGGCTACAATGAACATGGGCTCACCATCACTGGACAATGGAAGAGTGGAAAAACGTTGCATAGTCAGATGAGTCTTGATTTCTACTGCAGCATTCAGATGGTAGGGTCAGAATTTGGCAGAAACGGCATGAACGCATGGACCCATCCAGCCTTGTATCAGAATTCAGGCTGCTGGTGTTGATGTAATGGTGCGGGGGGACGTTTTTCAGCACATGAGGGCTGCTTAGTGCTGGTTGAGCATCATCTAAATGCCACAGCCTACCTGACAATTGTTGCTGACCACGTCCATCCTTTTAAGACCAGCTTCTAATGACTACTCCCAGCAAGATAGCGTGGCATGTGACAAAGCTCAGATCATCTCACAGACTGGTTTCCTGAACATGACAATGAGTTCACTGTACTCAAATGGCCATCACCGTCACCAGATCTCAGTCCAGTAGAGCACCTATGGGATGTGGTGGGACAGGAGCTTCGGATCATGAAGGTGCAGCCAACAAACCTGTAGCAACCGTCTGATGCCATCATGACCTAAAGTCTCTGGAGAATGTTTCAATTCTTAATGAAATCTTACAGATTAAAGACTACTATTCATTTACAAACCCACGGGGCCATACCTGTCATTCTCTACAGTGTTTGGCAAGTTGTTTTCTGGCAGCAGAATACCTCCAGGGATGAGGGTTTAATTCCAGGTGCAAATTGTGGACTCACACTGACATGCAAGTTAGGTGGATGTGGGTCTAGACTGCCACAGTGGGCGACTGCGTTTGAGGGACTGTGCCTCCTGCTTGGTTTCAAATCAAGTCATTCCCGGCTCAACATGATCTTGCACTGGATAAACAAGTACTGAAGGCTGACATGATACCTAGGAAGCTTAACACACATACTAATATTGAGACAAGACACTTCAAAAATTGTTCGATTCTATAGGGTACCACAAGCACATTCTTGCTGTGACATGCTAAACACAGACCTCTTCAAAAAAAAAAAAAAAAAAACCCATGAAGGTAGCAACACCAGTAAGATGAAGTCAGTGGGACCAGCAAGGTTGCCAGACACCCCTTAATTTATTTCTGTCTACAGTCCTGCTGAGGACTTAGACCTTTAGCCAGCTTAACAATGTTCTTGATGCTCAAGTTTTAACACTTGATACCCCTTATCCCTGGTTTCCACAACTCTGAAGCACTACCAAGGCAATGCCTTACCAATAAATATGTGCATTTTTCAGTATGCTTTATCTGCAGGAGATTAGAATACATGTGGCTCTTTACTGTCAGATTACAAATCACCTGATCTCGGCCCTACGACAAACCGCTAAAGCAAGATTTGTAGCAAGCACATATGATCAATCACATTCCATTCATACTAGGGTTGCAGAGGGGCAGTAAATTTCCAGAAACGTTCCATTCCATGGGAAGTTAAGCAGGGGAATTTTGGAAATATTCCACAGTTGGAAACTTTCCATGGGAATTACAGGGAATTAACAGAAAATTCCCAGAATTTTGCAACCCTAATTCACACACCACCACACTTTGTGGGAAATTTATAGGCGCTGATTAGCCAAACTTCTTGACTCCAGGAGCAAACCCACAAGACAAGGGGAGAACAGGCAAACTGCAGACAGAGAGCGGACATGCATATCAACACCCAACCCTGAAAGTGTGAGGCAGCTGTCATCACCTCTTTCTACAGGATGCATTGTTATTGTACAGGCTGTGGCCAATTCCCCAGAACAAATCAGTCAAGTGGAAAGCTGTTATATTTGCAGAAATTAAAATCTCATCAAAACTAGCATCTTATAATTAGCTGATACAACACTGAAATCTCCAGTAAGTAACTGAGCATAATCAGCATCCAGGAGGTCGTGATAACAGCAATATTTCTTTTGCCCATAATTCATAACAGAGAATACAAAACCCTAATTAAGGGACACTAAACTCTTGAAACTAATCATTTAAGATGCTTCTGTTGGGAATGAAGACAGATATAATAATGAAAATTTATACAGAAACCTGACAACACGAAATACAAAAAGGTACTGCTTTTTAATGACTACAATATGTAATAACCCTAAGTTTACCTATAGTGTCCGTGTCTAACATACATCAGCTCCTCTATTTTCACTTTCCAAAACAGAGCTGTACTGACCCTTAACAACGGATTTTAATTTAGCTGAGTTTTATGGAAGCATGAACTCTGACTTGCAGAATGTCTGTGCACGGATGTTTGCAAGATTACAGGAAAACTTCACAGAAAGCCACAATGCACTCCTCACATATCCTGCACGGATTAGGCCTGTCACCCTGCCTCAAGTCAGTGGCAGTCTGGATGCTGATTAATGCATCATCGGAATCTTGCATTTGAAAAACTTCTTGTCTGATTTCCAGAAAAAGCAAAAATGTAAACCTGCTGCCTGTATTCCCATGCAAACGTCAGTAAAAAAAAACAAAAAAAAAAACAGTACTTTGCTTGTTTAACCACAATGTAAACCCTTCCTGTAATGCGCTAGCCAATAACGTCGTCCTGCGTGAGCATGTGACCATCTAGTCAGGTTCACTTGTAGCCATTGCTGTTCATTGGTCTCCATAATGGGAACCACTACCCCAGCTGGAGGTGTACACGTTCTATATATTCAAACTAAACTAGCCTATTTCATGCACCATGAAGAGAGAGAGGGCACCCACTGTTCAGAAGATGTTTTCACTTTCTGATGTCACAAGGACTAATTGGAGTTACTAAATTGCCCGTGGGTGTGCATGCGTGACTGAATGGTGTGTGAGTGTGTGAATGAATGGTGTGCGAGTGTGTGACTGAATGGTGTGCGAGTGTGCCCTGCGATAGGCTGGCCCCCCATCCTGGGTTGATCTCCGCCTCGTGCCCGTAGCTTCCGGGATAGGCTCCGGACCCCCCGCGACCCAAAAAGGGTAAGCGATTTGGAAAATGGATGGATGGATGATGTCACAAGGAAACTTGTCTACATATACACACTGAGAATATGAAAAGTAAGATTTGACCACACAGCTATCTGCCAGAGAGGTGTTCCTGACTTCTGTCAAACACACACAAACATAATGACCCTACTGTGCGTTTCTGTGTTACATTCTCACCTGAACACTGAACCACAAAAGCTGGAATTTATCCACAATTCTGTTTCAAAAAATAAAGATTAATTGATATGCAAACCACAAAAAAAAAAAAACAATGCAAATTACATTAATTTTCATACTAAGGACCTCATGGAAAAAACTGGCATCACATTTCTTTAAAATTCAAAACAAGTTCCACGACTTTTCGTATTATGTGAAACACATTTGGGAATTTCTACAAAATTGCGCCTATGTTCCTATCAGCTTAAAATACACCTCTGTTTAATGCACCACTCCGTCTTAAGTGACCTAACAGAAGGAGGTAAAATGAGATAATTAAACTTTCCACATCTATTACTTCGGCAAGTTAATTAAGGTGCAGAAAGGTGCGCCGTCCGGGCACTGAGAGCCTGCAGGGGGACACCAGGACCTTAATTCCCTGACGTCTACAGCCTACACTATACATTTCATAAACAGCATACAACACAGAACGTCTAAAAGCATCTCAACTGAAGCCACTAATAGGCTTTTCCATTATGTTGCTTCAACATATGTCGGCAGACACCCTGGATTGACAAAAAGGGGCTTACTGTAATTGTTGTTAATATGTTTGAACAGTTTAGCATCGACAGAGCAGTTAACGTCAAGGAAGAATGGAAACAATGAGGCAGCTATATTTAAGGTTTTAGGTCTCACCATTATCACACACATTAACACGGCAGACAGGAAAAACTACAGTCTTCTGAAGACAAAAAAACCACACACACACACGTATGCCTATTCCCAATCTTCCTCAATGACAAAAAAGAAGAAAATTCTCTTTTATCCTGAATTCCTCTCCGCTGACCCCCTTCTGCGCACTTCACTTGCCTCGCCGATAAAACAGCGGCGTATTCCGGTCAGTGCAGCGATCGCCAAGCGGAGACGGTGCTTTAATTACAAGACAGTACTTCGTCTGTGCTGGCTTGAAGTAAACCTCAAACAAACCTCAAAGCAAAGTTTCGCTTAGTTTAAAATAGTTGAGAATTCGTAACAATATAAAAGGGGTTTCTAAAACCAATTAACAGCAGATGTGGAATCTGAAATCTCAGTGAACATAAAAGCTATATCGCCCAGATAACGGCAACATACGCAAACATACAGCAGCTTGGGTCGGAAATTAACCTTCCTTTTGCATCCTCCATTTACACGCGTGCGGACGGTTATCGGTAGAATTAAAAACGTCAACAACTAATCATATCAATGCAATCAATCAAATCACGAGAAGTTCACAAGTTTGCAGACTTAAGGCTCCAGGACAGCTTTCAAAAGCATATCAGCTTTGCAACTGCCGGGGATCCAGGCGTAAAGTAACTGTTGAAGTAACCCGATAACTGCAGAAACTCCGCACCAACCGCCTCACTGTCTCCACAGTGGAGTATTTCACTTACCGGATGGTGTAAACTTTTGACTCACGGACACAGCGACTGTTGGCTGCTTAATTATAAGGGATAGCGTCCTACGATCTCATTAAAAGCAAGGCATCTGTGAGCATGCAGACTCCATCAATAGGCGAGTGTCTCAAACGCAACGCGACGATACGAGTGCAAACAGAATAACAAGATTCAGAGACGCCCGCTGTCATTTCCACCTTAAACTAAAGACCACAAGAAGGCATAAATTGCATACCTGTAAAAACAAAGCCGGAGTAATTAACAATCGTGTGACGTATCCATTACACCTATCACTACTGTCTAATTAGATCATTGTTAATTTAAACACAAGTGATTACTAGGCTAACGCGATTAAATAGAGCCGTATGACTGTATTTAACTAACCTTTTAGTTCCTTATGTTTCTTATATTTATTGCACGGTATACAGTATAAACGTTTTAAAGAATATAATTAAATTAAAAAAATCAGACATCTAATATTAACCACGCTCTATATTTTTGAATATATATATATATAAGCTAGCTGCAATAACATATATTAATACGGTGCATTAACCAGGTTCATTCTGCAAACTCGATTTGTGGGTCCATACTATACGCGTGGTCGTGTTTCCGGAGGGTTCGATCCACCTGTTCTCTCAATAGTACCAATTATAAAGCACAAGTTACAGTTCTTGAGTCAAAACTGTTTATTTCCTACTCCTCTGCGTTTGAATACATCATATAAACATTGATTGGAACATTTCAACATTCTGAAATTCTTATTATAAGATGTGATCACAGTTACATAAATGTCAAGCTTTTAGTCAGAGTCCTCTATGCACTTTTAAAGCTATATTTCCTAAAGTTTACATTTTTGTCCAGCTTTTTGTTACCCATATTAAAATAATTCAGATGATGCTTTGCTTTATAATATTAGTGCCGCTGAATGACAGAGAAGCATAAAGTATTAGCTCTTTGAAAATGAGCATTTTTTTTTTGGCAACAATTAAACACTTTATTGAGGGTGGGGGTGTGTGTGTGTGTTGGCGGGGGGGCGGTGCTACACTTCCTGGCTTGTGTTTGTGGGACAGGAAGTTGTGGGGACAGCGAGTACAGGAAGTTGGGGTGAGAGGAGCAGGGATCTGGCCAGGAAGCGAGGGCACGAAAAGAGAGGCTGCCCAGCCTTTCAGAACAAATCCCCCAGCACGCATTTCACTTTATTTTTTCAACAAAGGCCTTGATCTGCTTTTCAGACAAATGTTGCACTCCATTTCATTCATATAAATATTACTATTACCACCAACAACTACAAAGGACAAACACAGAACTATTACGAGTTGCAGAGACTTGTTTTAAAGCAAAATGTCGCTGGCATTCTATACGGGTGTTCGCCTTATGCTGTTTGGCACTTGCGCCAATGTATGTAACGTAAATAGGTATCGTTGAGATTTGGTTTATTCTTGACACAACATCGCCACCGTCTGGTAGTAAGAAAAACAGCAGTTAAAACAGCGTGTTTTAACTGCCTCGTGCACAAAAATGCTTTCTCATAAAAAGGAGACTTCCGAAAATGCACCTATTGATTCTACGCTTGAAGTGGAAAGGTTTCAGAGTCCGTTCATTTATAAAATATATACTCTTTGTACGTAATTTGCTGATTTTAAAACTTCCTTCGTATTGACTATAGTTTTTTTCATGTCCATATTTAATAATTACAGTGAAAATTCTTATTTCGTTTTCTCAGTGTTTTCTGTGTTGTGCTAAACACTACATACAAGAAAGTGCACAGCAGTATATACATAAATCCCAGTTTAAGAAAACGGACTATAGAATGTAATGATATATGCAATACTGCGATGGGCTGGCCCCCTGTCCAGGGTTGTTCCCTGCCTCGTGCCCATTGCTTCCGGGATAGGCTCCGGACCC
>JAODJU010000108.1:3534947-3568427 GCA_026776725.1 Gnathonemus echidnorhynchus | reverse complement strand
GGGGGGGGAAAGGGTCCACAGCTGGGATCAGGGGTGTGTGTATGAGCGAGAGAGAGAGAGATGGCTGCTGGGTACTCACTGGCTTGCATGAGCTGCCCCTGATTGCCAAAAACCTGCGTGAAGGTTGTGTTGCTGCAGGTGAGGGTCTCCTCCATGGCCGGTCGGTATCGGGGGGGTGTTCCCGCCCCCTACACGCAGCACAGGGGGCGGCGAAGGTCAACGGTCCCACGTCGCGGCCGGCTGAGCGGCTGAGCGGACTGATCTCCTTCTTTCAGGTGCCGAACGCTCTCTGCTCCCCTCCCGACGAGGTCGCCGGTGTGCCGTCGTCCGCGATCGCCCCGGGTTACCCCACGCGGGTAGCACTGCTAGCCTCGGCGTCTGCCCTTCCCCGTGGACCCCGCGAGAGAGCAGGCGGAGGATGCGAAGAGAGAGCGCTCCAGCTGCAGGAGAAAGGCGTGCGGAGTCGTGATCTCAGCGAGAGAGGGAGAGAGAGAGGGAGAGGGAGAGAGAGGGAGAGAGAGAGAGAGAGAGAGAGAGGGAGAATCCCGATGGCAGGATGGGGGGGTGTTTTGCATGTGGGTGCGTGTGAGGTGCGTGTGCAGCGCTGACGTCCTGAGCTGTTCCTGCTGTTACCACTACTGCCTGACTGCTCAGCACCTGATTAGCTGCCAGGCTCTGCTGAATGGAGGTGGGGGGGGTATTAAAATGTGCAGGTGAGCATCGCCCCAGTCTTTCACATGAACGTCACCCTCGCTCTGGGGGAGGGAGGAAGGTTTCTGCTGTGAGCTTATGGGACGGCTCATCTGATTCCCTTTAACATCTCACCCCCCCCGCTTCCAGCTACTGCTCTCTCCTGCTCTCTCTCTCGTTCTCTCTCAGTCCCGCCTCTGCTTCGACCATGGGGCTGTGGACCCCCCCACCCCAACACATCCTGGGGGGGACGAAGTACAGCGACCCGGAGCAGAGGCAGGCCGTGCAGAGCTGTTTACCTGCAGCATTTCCTACTTCCTCTTGTTAGGCAAAGTGGGCGGAGCCGGTCACCCATTCTGCAGTTGCTCTTTAAACACTGAGGTTACAGACACAGCAAGCCTGGCTAATCAGTGACCCGGCCTGGACCCCCTTCTGTCCCTAAATGCCCAGGTGACGGGCTTAACGTGGTGACGGGCACTTCCTGGCATTCTCTGAGGAATGCCAACCTTTCTCAGATGGTTTATCACACGGCCTCACCATTCATTCATGAAGCCAGTGCCTCCAGACTCCACCACACACAACGGTACATTCCAACGGCGGCCGGTTCCTTGGTGGTTCTGGTCTCACGCGAGAGCCACGCACAGCCAATTAGCATGGCGCTACGCTAGAGTGGCGAGGAGGCATGTCTGGGAGCCGGAACGTTGCTCACGGGAAGTGAGTCAGACAAACGGGCGATGAAAGGCCCCGGACCCCCCGCCAGGTATTTCAAAGACCCCTGAGGCGGGTCACTTTAGGTCACCGTTTCTCTCTCCTAAGTTGGTTCCATTCAGGGAAGTTTAACCTGTTTCGTCGGCATGGCGAGATTATATGTGAATTTGTACAGAATTGTGCATTTGATAATGGACACAGATTCAAGACCCAGTTTGATACTATAATGTAACAAACATTTTATAATCTGTATTAAGATTATAATCTGTAAAGTATAAAGATAAGAATCCTCTATATGTATGTATGTCTACATCCATCCATTCATTTTCCAAGCCGCTTATCCTACTGGGTCGCGGGGGGTCCGGAGCCTGTCCCGGAAGCTGTATGTCTACATGATACTCTCTATTTTAACTTCCTTAGGCTATGTTGTTCTGTGAAGTAATTTACACTCATTTGTCTGACATTTCCTCATAAAGAGGACTGTTGATCTATCATTGCTTGATGCTGTCTGAGACGTCTGGGGAAAAACAAGGTGATTATTCTGGCTAAGTGGTCCATTCTCGTCCCCTGAGCTGGCTACATTTTTAGAGGAAATTCAGCTCTCTCTCCACCTTCTGCTGACAGCACTGGGAGCAGAGCCAAATCTGACTGCCCTCTGAGCTGCAGTTTCATCATTATTTACCCACGTGCCGTGCATTCACAGCCCAGGAGCATCACAATGACATCTGTCACTTTGTCTATTCTTAGGTATGATTTAGTCAGGCTGACTTTAAGCTCTTCGGTGAGCCGGAGGGGAGGCCTCAGGACCTGCTGGCTCAGGAGATTTTTTTTCCTGCTCTCTGTTCTTGGCATTGCTGAGCTTTGTGATGAATGGAGAGGTATTTAAAAACATAATGAGAGTAGCAGCTTATACTGCTTCAGGACATCGACCCATAACCCAAACATTGCCATTTGGAATTCTAGTAACTCCTGCAGTAAAATATCTAGCTATATTAATACGGTAAAACTTCACTTTATTTTAAATAAAAGCTTCAGTCAAGGAATTAAGAAAAAACATCAAATTTATGCTAATTCTAGTTCCAGTAAAGGCCCTGCTTTAGCACCAGTAAGGTTTTTAATCCAGTATAAACTGGTAGAAGTTGTCTGTTAATGTGTCAGCTAAGCATGTGAAAGATTCCAGTATAAATCTTTTGCTGTGAGATTAACTGATTCAAACTACTTAACCGTGATTCAAGAAAATTTCTTGAATGTTGAATAACTGGGAAATTGGGTCAGTGACCTCAATCCACTTCTCACCTCCGAACAAAGAGGACTTTTGTCACCTGCGTTGTTGCCAGTGCTGGCATATTGGTTGTGTGTTTCCACAAAACCATTTAACAATGACCTTTGCAACAAAATTAATCTAATATGTTTTGGAAGTATACAAACAATACTAATATTTTACCTTTGTTTTTGAATAACAGCAGTTTCACAATTTTCAAAATGAGCTTTTTTATAGCCATGATATCGGGTGTGGGATTAATTGTGTTGTGGTATTTAATTACGGAACCGACGTCACTTCCAAGACAGATTGCTCGTTAAGGAAGTCTTAATTGCTGGCCACACAAACACTTGCAATTTTCATGCTTAAATCTGTCCCTTAGAACCCCCCGGGAGCACAGGGCTTGCAGGCTTAACTTCCATCCCTCTTGTAGCTCCTGCTCAGTAACTGGTGAGTACAATCAATTATTTTTGATGAAAGAAGGACGATTTATATAATTATTTGGCAAGATATCTCTATTTTGAATGGTTAATTTATCTGGTTTCGATTAGCATAGGGCTTTGCAATTCTCCCAGAAGCAATTACAGTTAATAGACTCCTCAATTATTCTCAATTGCTTTTGAATGTTGTTTTCTCTTCATGTTTCTTTGTAATGATGTAATGTTTCACATTAATGGCAGCTTAATTCATGCTTTTTGGTGCCTAAAACTTTAAAATATTTACTATTATATCATTATCTTCTTATATGTACACAATTGTTGTCAAACCATTAAAATCCAATATTATTTTAGGCTTGCTGTGTGATGTTTTTATGTTTGGAGATGAATGTTAATGAATCCTGTGAGCCAAGTTAACTGTTCCCTGTGGTTTCAATCTCCTGACCGTCACGACGTAGAGATCACTTTTTAAGGCCAAGCACATTCCCCATCATACCCCTGGCCAACTGTAGTTCTCTCATCACTGGGGTCCAAATGAATTTCAGGTATTTGACTTGATAGCTATGGAGGGTTTTCTTTATAGGCTAAATCAAAACCATTTTTTAAGCTTAGCAAAATCCACCTTTGCAAATTAGAACTGCTCATGTTAGAAATGATGTTCCTGACGTCCACGGTCCACCGGAAAGCAAGACTGTCCAGGAGCCTGGTCCCGGGGGTTAATTGAAAGAGAACCTGTGAAATGTTGGATTTCTTTTTCTGTGCCAAGTTCAGTGATTTCCACACCTGAGGCATGAACCGCCCTATTGTGACAGATAATCTGGTATCAGGAAGGAGACGGTGGGAGGGAAGGGGGGTGGGGGTGGGGAGAGAGAGAGAGAGAGAGAGAAGCTTGTAGCTGCGTGCTGCACCATGATGATGCTGTAAAGCCCAAAGGTCACGCCATATGTCCAGCCTAAAACAAACAGGAGCGCAACAACCCAACAGGGCATTTAAACACCAAGGGAAAGAGACAGAGGGAGGAAGAGGAGGATGAGGAGGACACATCTATCTGTCTTCCACTTAATGTTACACAGGGGAGCCACTACGGCCCCAACAAATGTACACTGATTGGTGTAAATAGTGTGATCTCATTCATTTTCATTAAAATCAGACCCCCCCCCCCCCGATAAGGCTTCTCTAGCGATGCTCCTGTTGCTACATGCTCTATCTGAAGGGTGGAGTTCTCCTCTCTACACCCCTCCAACTATACTGCTTAGCAGACAATGAAAATGTCATAAGTCTTACTGCCCCAGACATTCGTGTTTATGCACCGGGATGTTTTTCCCGCGGCTATGGGTATGTGTTAAGTGCCCCCAAACCCCCCATCTCCCGTTCATCAGAGGTGCGATTTAACACCAGCCCCAAAGGCCAAAGTAAACACTGAAAGGCTCCAGGGTGACAGACGCTTTTACAGGGCCACAGACTGACCATAATTCATTTCACATTACAGGACTTCAGCTCTCTTACAAATAGATATTAATTCAAATAGATAATGTCATTCTATATTAAAATATTCAGCTTTAAAAGAAAATAATATAATTTGCTATTGTGGTTTGCCAGGGCTGGGGTAGTATCCAATTTCAAAATTGTATTTAAGGCTACATCTATTTAAAATACATTTAAATGTAAATGTAGAGGTACTGTGCTACTATATATAAAATATATGACTATAGAATATAAACTCCCCCCCCAAAAAAATTAAACATTCACATTTCATACTATTTGAAGCACTTATGTAAGTCGCTCTGTCTAAGGGCGTCTGCCAAATGCTGTAAATGTAAATGTAAATTTAATTAGTAATGTCAACACTCAAATAAGAATTGATACAATTTGAAGTCCCACAACGTCCAAGAAGGTGGGAACAGTTCATAGACTACACTGTCTCATTAAATATACCTCTAAAATTGTGAGCCATGCACATCCATTGATTTTCTATAACCGCTCATGCTATTCATAGTCACTGGGGTCCAGCGCCTATCCTGGAAGCTATGGATGCAAGGCAGGGAACAAGCCAAGATGCACCAACCCATCGCAGGGCACACACACACACCTACAGGCAGTCTGGTAACGCCAATAAGCCTCAGCAAGTTTTTGGACTGTGGGGGGAAACTGGAGCACCCAGAGGAAACCCCACAATAACATGGGGAGAACATGCAAACTCCACACACATGGAGCCATGGCGGAGACTCGAACCCAGGTCCCAGAGGTGTGAGGCGACAGTGCCAACCACTGCACCCCCATGCCACTGTAAAGCTGAGAGCCTCACACACTGGAAAACAATTCATTAACAAATATAATAAACTACAGAAAACAAATATGACCTTTATGGATCCAAAGGGCTGTGTTTACAGCACTGCGGAATGTTTCCAGAACAGAGGTGCAATACCAGTCTAATGATGTACATCATTACATTCAGTGTGAATATGTCCCATGGTGCCATGCAGACTATCTAACTTGACCTGGTTTTGGCACTCAGAAAATTACTCTTCTCTTCCCCAGCTCACTTAAACGTCTCTCTATTGGAAATGTTCAAATTACTACTACAGATACTTACTCACAATTAATTCCATATCGACATCGCAGTCCCACTGCATATTTTTTACATGTTTTATTGTATTCGTCATGCAGCAGTCACTTTTCTCTTATCTGTGTATTATTGTTCAGTATTCATTTAAACAATGATTCCAGCTCTATGTGTTTGAAAAATAAAGTTATAGTGTGCATATAAAATCTCTGCAAAAATCCAGTTAGTACATCGGAGTGTGGTGTTATTTCTGAATTAAACCATTATTAATTTATTTTAAAAATACATATAGAACAAGAGCAATTTAATGTGCATGAAAAACATGGCTATGCGTTTTAAAAACAGCTAAAAGGGTGAAGTTAAAGTTAAGAAATATGGCACACAGAACTGCAATAACACAGACCCATGTTTTCAAATACTGATTAGTTTGATTTGAAGGTAGCGTAAAATTAACATTTTCCATATATACAGAGGATCATATAGCCTGATGTTCTGTATCATTCTGCAGGAAGAAGTTTTACGCTGCACCAGATGGTATAAGCTGGGTGTTCAAAGCCTCCAGCAGTCATGGAGTATTAATTCATTTTTATCTAAAGTATTCAGCACATTTTCGAAAGTCTAACAGCAATTGCTGCTGGTTGATTGAACACTGTGGTTATAAAGAGAAATCACGACTAAATCACTGCTGTTCAGTTCCTACGATTCAGTTGAATTTGTGTGCAAAGCATGTTGGGGTGTCCGTCGCTCTCTGTTTGGCCTGCTGATTAAGTGCCAGCATTATATTTAATTAATTTGGATATATTTTCATCACTACCAAATTAATATATGTCATATAAATTAAAACCTTTAAATACGGGTTTATAAAACCAAAAGATGTGTATCACAGAGCATGCAAACTGCATAAAATTACTGTATTGGATTTTTAAGCATTGCATAATTCCCAAATCTGCTGTTTCCTCATATCTTGCCTTTGCTCAGAGCCTGATGATCATTAACCCCGTGGCTGTGGAATACACTGTCTCTTATATCTCTGTAAGATCTTCATTACATAATGACGTTTCCATCTTAAATGAGAAGAGGTTTATGCTGGCAGCTGCATACATCAGTGAATGAAACCGATTATGATTATTATGATACAATTATGTGTAAAAAAACAGCTGTCATAATTGACTATTAGCACAGAAAAGATATATTAGTATAATGACAATTGCAAATGAAGAATAACTACGTTTGAGATAAATATCTTTCATAAAGTTACATGAAGCAAATAGAATCCTATTAGCAACATTTTGCTCAAGTGTAAAACAGTGAAAAAATACAGTACTGTGCAGAAGTCCTAGGGTGCCAAGGAAAATGATGTTTAAATGATCTTTATGTTGGTGTAAAACTATGCTATTATGTCTGTGAAAGTGTGTCAGCTTAGCCATTTCAGAACATCTGCTAAAATCACCCCCATATTTGCAGCAACCACCCAGTGCATCCATGTATTCTTCGACGTGACCACAAGCGCACCTCGTATAGCTAATCAATATCTCATTGATTTATTTACCTAATTCAATTAATTAAGTGAGCTGGTAGTTAAATTTAATAAATACATGAAATTGCTGAGGTGTCCCTGAGGAGAGGTTTGGGAACTGAAGCAGTGTTCATCTAGCCATCCAACTAGATATCAGTAACTTTTTGGAGAAATGAACAAGCTCTCGCTAGTTTTTGACAGTTCTAATGCTAATGTTTTTTGGTCTGAGCAAAAGTGCACTTGCTATTCAGATACAGAGCTTTAAACGTATCTTTTGACCGCCTGTAAAAGACATTGCTGGTCTGAGTATAAATGTCAGGTGCTTCCTTGATTTTAAAAATCCTACTAATTTTACACAATTTGCAAAATATTCCGAAATCATCAAATGTTGTCTAAATGCAGTGTTTCACAACTGCAGTAGCAGGCAGAAGCTGTTAGTCTCTCTGACATGTATCCATAGCACGAGGGCTAGAGGGCCCCCTCTAGGGGCCACAGTGATGCAAAGCACTCTACAGCTATGGCTGGCACCGTTGTCAACACTGATTCTGTTGGGAGAACAAGAGCTCCACTCCATCCAAATTAATCTTGCAGGATGAGTGCAAGATACCCTGAAAAAGGGTTATTTCACAGTCATGCAGGAGTGGAGAGGAGAATTGTGATATTTTTTGTACATCTGGTCGATGTGACAGGAAACACCATCCCAAAGTGGTGTTCAGACCTACACAACAGCTGAATTAAGCTGGAAGCCATGGTTTGGCTATTCAGATCATATGGAAAAGAAAGCAAACATCCCTTACTAAACTGGAAGGCTGTGAATTTAAAGGGAGCCCACTGTCCTTTAAGTTTCAGGGATGGCTCTGCAACTGCATTCCTGAGCCTGAAGCTTGACCTTAACTGTTCTATAAAATAATGCTGATGTAAACAGTTCCACTAACCCCACAATTAGAGCATTATGAAAATAATGTAAAGGTTATGGGTTCAAGTCCCAGGGTACATACTTAAATTACAACCCATCTCTCTAATGTAAATTGCTTTGCCTAATACCTAATTCACCTTACGGTTTGTGTCGTATTTGAACCAGATAGCTGGTATACAGTCTGACATTGGCCAGAATGCATAGCAAAATATCACTGAACTGCAGTGAGCAAGAGCTGAACTGCAAACAAAGCCGAAACGCACTGCAGCCCGCCTGTGGCGAGACGTGCACTGCCTACTGAGATACGTGCAGCAGCTGATTACACACAGCCGGCAGCTCTGTGACAGTAAAGTTGTTTTAAGCCTGGCATGATTTACAAGGAGCCAGCTGTTTACACCACGAACTGGTGCAGCGTGCTTCTGGGGAAGGCCAGGCCGCACCTTGCAAGGGTCCACAGCCCTTTCAGCAACAGCAAACACACACAGCTGCTACTGCGCACACGTCCAAAACAGGCTCAGCAACACTGCCCCCTTGGGGCCCTGCGCGATCCTGCAGTTTCTCAGCTTAGCATGCAATTGACTTCTAGAAGCGACACGTTCAGGGGACCAGAAGTGACACGAGCCCAAGCAGAACCAGGGAAGCCTTTTAACTGTAAGCTGTGCTTGACAAAGATGACAAACTTTCTTTGCGTTTGGCCCGATATTCAAGGACCATGCAATTCAGAGTCAGAGCGCAATCAATCACCAGAGGGGTTCTGAACCTCCCTTCCACTCCTCCCCATTTTCTCTCTTCCTCTTAATCATGCCTTCCATCCACGACAACTTGTCATTACCCTCTCTCATCCTTTAAAGAACCATGATTTATTTTAGCTGTGCAAAATACAGTTTTATCAGAAGCAACTAGAGATACGACAAGCGAGTCCCTCTTTGGCCATTAACGGGTCTTCGTGGCACTGGAACACGACATGCAGAAAATCATGCGCCAGAAAATGCACTCTGCATAAAATAACAAGAATACTGCAGTGCCAGTCCTTCTAGTGCGTGACGAAGAAAAGGATAGAAATTAGATCTGTTAATCTCACCCTCCTAGGAGCTGAAACAAAGCCCTGATAATTCCATAGGCACATTCACCACAAAGGTGAAGAGAATCAGCTTTGCAGTGATGTTCTGGGTACTTCAACAAAATCTCAGCCTTAACATTGCAGTAATAGCACACAAGCCATATAGATAATATATAAATACATACATGGGGTATATAATCAAATTATACATGCATACATTTTGCACAAGACCAGAACATCAATTATCCTTAGCAGCATCAGCAACAATGGCAAAGAGATACTGTACATACAAACACATACTCCTACACTGAAATATTAATCTGACAGAGGACAGAGCAGGGTGTTATTCTGCTGAGCTGCTGTTGGGAAGTTGTAGTTGAAGGCTTAGGTAAGCAGTGTAAGGGGCAGACAGGTCTCAGTCCCTGGCGTGTGTGTGGGGGCAGCGGAGAGATGAGGAACTGGACAGCCTGAAGGAAAACGCCGTTTCTCATCTGGCCGGTTGTGGCCTGCAGGCGGAGGAAGCTCCCCTGTTACAGTAAGGGATCAAAAAGCCTGGGAGAATGTCTTTCACCACTCTGGTGTCTCTGCCGATGCAGCTTTTTCACAGATTTCACAGATACATTTCACAGACGGCAGGGAGAGCGGTCCTGATTTTCCCGGCCATGCTTTTAATCTGCTGCAGACGCTGGAACTGCGCAAGACGAACCTGGAAGACACGCAGCCCGTCGTTACGAACCAGCTAAATTCAGCTAAGGAAAACACAAGCACTTTGTGAACATTTTTACGAACTCTCAATGCAGCTGCTGTTATGTTTCACCGTCCAGACTGGTACCAACACCACTTACCCTGGCTTCTTTGGGACCATTTTAGCTTTTTCTAAGCCAGACATGTTGCAGTTAACCCTGTCGAGAGTGTGACAGGTGTGTTCCTGTGTAACACCAGTACAGAGGACAGAAATACTCTTCAGAATAAATGTGCTGAATACATTGCTAGAAAGCCCACTGCCATCTTGCAGGAGCACAAAGACTTTTCTTTTTTTGCAAATTTTATCTTCCATTACGCAAACACGTACAGTTGCGTAAGATTTGGATAAAAACGTTAATAAGAAAACACGAACATGAAGTGTG
This sequence comes from Gnathonemus echidnorhynchus, assembly GCA_026776725.1. Lineage (NCBI taxonomy): Eukaryota > Metazoa > Chordata > Actinopteri > Osteoglossiformes > Mormyridae > Gnathonemus > Gnathonemus echidnorhynchus. The sequence continues at coordinate 3,558,149 of JAODJU010000108.1, read as the reverse complement.
TACTTGGCTCAGACAGGGTTACTCTTAAAAGCAGGATTACCTTAATTAACTGCTTGGAAGCTAAACAAAAATTAAAATGCACCAAAACTTAACTTCATATGGACACATATCTTATATTCAAATCAAAGGTAAAATGCCCTCACAAATAATAATAGAAAACATTCCCTTTTACACACATTGCATCATATTGCACATTTGCTCTGTCCAATACTACTAATGACTGGCTTAATATAATTATGTTGTGCCATCAGCTACAATATTTCATGCTCTTTAAGATATTAAACATACATCAAGTGAAAAAGGGACAGCTATCTCTTTAAAGTTAGGATAATCTTTTGCTTCTCAGTTCCACAGTGAATTGTCTGTGTACTTCCTGATTTAATGGCAGTATGGTAACCAAAAGTTACTGTAATGTAATGGCATAGTGGTACAGTGGTTAGCACTGGTGACTCACACAGTCTCTGTCCTGACTCTAGGGGCTGTCATGGGGGTTCCTCCAGGGTCCCCAGTTTCCCCCCACAGTGCAAAAACCTGCTAAACGATCTGTATCTGCCCTGTGATGGCTTATTCCCAACCATGTGCCTGTAGCTTCTGGCAAAGTCCCACAGCCCTGCATAGGACAAGCAAGTATAAGAAATGGATGGTAATGTTACTGATAGACAGACCCTTGTTTATGCAACAGAGCCATGTTAAATTAACCGAGGAAATTAAATGTTTTCATCAGTCTGAACTGACAATAAGTGATCTAAAGTGAGCCAATCAGTTCCATACTAACAAACTGCCAGCCCCCTTCGATGCAGATCTTACTGATGTGACCACACTAAGGAAGAGGAATTACCCTCAAGAGCTGCAATGTTTCGCTCCCCTGATTTGCTAATGAGCCACAAACGACTGGTGCGCTATGAATAGCAATGACACGTAAAACTCACAACGTCAAACAGAAGGAGCGTATTTCTTGAATTCTAATAATAAGCAAAATACATTTTCCCCAGCAGCAGGTGGAGTAAATTAATTAGATTTTAGAGTAATATTATACATCAGTGCTATATATATATAATTATATCCTTCCTGATGAATGAATTACATAAGCATTTCGGGCTTGGCAATGCAATCCAACTTAATAAAAGCACCTGGAGCAGAACCTTGCCTGCATTTCAATCCCTGCAATTACCAAATAATTCACTGTCACCTCATCGGAGCCCGACCACTGTATGAACTGAACTGTCCATCCCAGCCAAAAGGGAAATTATTATGACAAACACAGCTACAGAAGCTGAGCTGGCACTCAAACATGGGCTTCAGTCAACAGGGCCACTTTACAACCAATAACACATTTTCTCCTCCTTATCATTTAAAGAGAACTGCATCCTGAATTTATCCCAGCCACTGGTAACCCGTGGCAACACTCCTCCTCGTCAAGGCTGTTTTTGTGTGTTTACATGTTTAGCATTTTTACTCTCTGGCCCATCATGACCACTTGTAATGAAGGTATTTTTCCCTCACGAGTGCATTGCAGATCCCAGCACAACTGAGGCGAAGCAGATCCGAAGATTCACATCACTCATTACAGTTATCTAGATACCAGCCACATAAACCCACCTAAAATAACTGTCCAGTTGTAGTTGGCTCGCTTGGCATTTTTAGCCTGAGTTTAGTCTCCAGTGGACCCCATCTCCAGTCCCAGGCAGTCCTTCCTCTCAGTTCCACCCAAGCTTGTAATCACTGGATTTGACAGATCATTTATTTAACTGGACAAGACAGACACTGTCTTTGCTATGAAGCCATCCAGTCAACAAGAACCAGCCCCCAGGGGTTTAATTTAGGGCTTTAAGCAGTCCAGCCCTGCTGGGGGAGGTTGATAAAGGCGTCATTACCATGCCCAAACCTCGGGACTGCTCATGTGCTTAGAGATCTTAAGGCCTTATCCAGACAGGTTCCTCATTGCAAGGCAGATAATCTAAACACAAACATGGACCAGAAGGAGTCTGACTGAAGCTCAGTTCTTACACTGCTTCAGTAAGTTGGCCATTGCAGTGGCTGTAGCCATAAGGCAGTTGAACAAAATGTGCTACTCTTTGAGTATAGCTCCTTACTAAATGCAAACAAAACACAAATTATAGTTCAGAACATGGGTGACGTACTTGTAACTACAGCACTGTTTATGGAATATCTTCAAAGGAGAACCTGTTCCCACACTACCTTCCTTAACATCATCTGTCTCAGGATAGTGCCAATACGCTCATTGAGATGAGTTTCCCAGGGAGAAGTGAAAAGTGCCCGATTCACTGCCAAGAGAGGAGGAAGTAAAGCTGATGGTCGTTTCACTGCAAACGACTTCCCACAGTGGAACAGCTCCAACATGCTGAACAACAGCCGTCTAATGAAAAGGGCAGATCCCAAACCCAGCAGGACAGGCTTTGCTGGACGAGGAACGGCCTGATGGTCGACGGACGGCTACCAACCAGCAGGACAATGTTGGAGCAGAGCCAATGCAAGGGTCCTGCGTGGTCCAGTTCCATCAGGATGGAACAGTTTCATATGTGAGCAATTACAGAACATGGATTGATGTCAGCATGCACTGGAGATAAAGGCCCCGTCTGTATATCCATAAGCTCAACATGACTTCCAAGCCCTGACAGCAAACAAAAAAAAAAAACGAAGGAACAACACAGATATAAAATCAGCAAAAAAACACATTATCTGAAAGAGACATATTAACAGACACCAGGCAGGGTGATAAGTGGCCAGCACATAAGGTAAAGCCTCTAACTACCTTTACATTCAATGTAAAATTTAGGAAATAAACATCAGACACCAAGAAAAAGCAACAAAAAGTAAAAGGGAAAACATATTTTAATAATTTCATTTCCAACAGTCTGTATAACACATGTGGAGAGATTCGGGCAGTTCCCTACCCAGTGTACCTGTTCAAACCTTTAAAATTTCCCCATTTACTCTACAAACTCTACATAAAACCATGTGTTGATCAGACAACAATCATGTCCAAAGACAAACAAACTGAATAAAAATTAAAGGCTTTAACACATTTGTCACTTATGTTACAGGTGGGCTGTGAGCCCCTTTTCTGTGGCCACACCCAGGCGGTCCAGCGGTTAACGGGAATGACAGTTTTGAAAGTGCAGAGATTCTCTCAAAACAGCAAAAGAGGAACTTTTCAAAATGCATCAGTTCGAAGTGCTTCAGAGGTAGATTCATCCGGCTTAATAAATACACACCTCCATAAAAACAAAATCCTCTCGACCCTTTCAGCCATAATGTGAGACATTTTCACCTTTTCCTGGGGAAGTGACCCTGTCAGCCTCATCATCTATGCAGCTAAGATGGAAAATCAGCTTCAGTGGCTATATATTTTTTGAAATAGATACTTTATTGCCCCCTGGAGGGAAATTCTCATTTCCCTCCCCCAACTTGCTCCCTGTAGGTGAGAGCGAGCTGGCAGTGATGGGGGGCCACCCATAGCAGCACCCAGGGAGCTGGGGGTTAAGGACCTCGCTCAAGGACCTGCAGACGTGCTGAGGCCGGGCTTGAACCAGCAACTTCCTGATGACAGACACAGTGACTTAGTCCACTGAGCCACATCCTGCCACCATGAGCCATTGAAGAGTTCTTGAGTTTACGGACCAGGCCTTTAAAATTAATCATGATGATTATTTTTCTTTATAGAAAATAAACCTTTATACAGCAGAGTATATCCAAACTTGATAGCCCCTAGACGATTCCCTACTGATGACACCAGAAGAGTCTTGGCTGCCTGATGTCACGCAACACACCAGGCCAAGTGTGCTGTTAATCCTTCACACCACTCAGCTACCCACCCATGTTTCATACAAAGATACCAAATCCTTCCTCCATGGTCTCATCTTTTCTCCATCTTAATTTTCAGAAAGTTCAGCTATTGAAGTCAACATATGGTTAGGCTGTGAAAAAGAATTTTAAAAGGTACGATCATTTCTTGTACTGTAAAAAGCAACTTGCAAAAAACATGGAGAAGGAAACCGTTCCATGCGTTGAAGCACCAGGACAATATAAGAAAAAAAATGACCAATTATATTTTCAGCAATCTATATGCCATCAGGTCAAAGCTCTGGGTTTTTTGGGAGGGGGGTTATGAATTGGGGCCTTATTCTAGAGTCTGTTTAGAAAGGTATTTTCAAGTGTCTTCAACATAATATCTGTCTTCCGAGTGCAGTGAGAGCAGTTCTACGTACAATAAATGCTGTTTTAAAAAAGCACTAAAAATATTTTAAAATCAAAAGGTGAACAGTGAACAAATACAACCACAGTGTCAGGATTCTTCATTAAAGTCAATGACTTTTACTCACCTCTGAAGCCATGACTGATGTCAGAGTATTTAGACCAAAGCACTTTCATTACAATAAAAAATACTGTAATACACTTAATGCAACATACAGGTTTAAAAACAAAAATATTAAGGAAAAAAAACTCAGTGATTTCAGCAGTAAGCTGATAGTTAAGGAGTAGTGTTGTAAATTGGTAGACTTAGTATTCATTCAACGTGAGAAACAAACATTTCAGAGAAGGTAATCATTACATGAGATGGGGCCTAATCGCTGCCCTCAGAGTGAACCTTCTCAGCCATCATGAAACACTGGCTACCCAGAACTGTGACTCCCCTCGCGGACAACAGCATGGAACTCTCTCTGCCTATTCCAATATCCTGCCTGAGGGAAAGAGGCAGCTTTCTTAGCATAAATACCATTCTAAACCATTCAGATAATAGTAATATTTAAGAAATGTACGCCATATTTCTTACATATTACAGATGTTCATACCAATAAACATGTGGCAGAAATGGAGGTGGCTTTCACAAATAACGGTGTTAAGTCATACCTCATATTCATGGCATGCATTACTAGACACTATAAAACGGACTGAATGAGAAACTGAACACAAAACTGGTGACAAAACACGCAAACAATGTAGACATTGTGTACAACACATAATGATTGCCATTTGCAGTAAAATCAGCAATTATTCTTGATGAGACCAATCGTGTTCTATACAGGTCAAGTAATGGGGGGGGGGAGTATTTTTTAAAGCATCATCAGTATAATCTCAATGTACAAATCTAGCAGGTGAAAGGTTTATTTTTACAAAAGTGCACAGGGAAACTTACATGACAGCGGCAAAGAGCCGAAGCCATCTTTAGAATCCACCACATGCTCACAAGCGTGCAAGTTTTAAACCAACTGGATCTGGTCGCGGCACGGACAACGCGTCCCCTTTGTCAACCAGCATACTGGAGTCCACTGCTTCTCAGCGGGACCTGGGCCTGTGGACGTCCTGCCACATCCCCCCCCCCCCCCACGTCCTTGGATGGTCGTCCGGCAGCATTGCCCCTCTTGTCCTACTCAGGAAATTTTGTTGAAGGGTCCTGTCTGCAGAAGAGCACCAAAAAAAATGCAGTTCTGATCCAGCTTTAAGTTACATTAAAGCAATTCATTGTAAAGTTAATAAATGATCATGCAAACAAACAGTTTAATGATAATGACATCATACATTTACTTATATTTCTTTAGGCATGTCATTACCTGAGGTTCTGCGTGTTCTCAGTTGGACATCTCTCCCTCTGCCACAGCAGGCGCCTTGCTATTGGCCAGTTGTAGACTGCGGGTGACTGGCCCACCTGACCTCATACGTGTCATCACGGCCAAGCGCTCCTCTTTCTTGGGCTGTGATGGCAGGTTCCCTTCGGCCAGTCTCTTAGGTGGGTCTGGCTCGCCACGCTGGGATCTCATGGGCACCGGGGGAAGCACGGGGGGTAGTGCAGGAGACGGCTGCAGCATCACAGCATTGCTGTTGACGGCGGCTTTACTTTTCTTGCTGAAAGGAACAAGAGCTGCTGGTAAGGAAGCAGGCCTCTTTAGCTGAACGGCCTGGACTGCCATTTTTCCTTTGCTGGGTTGAGGCTTGAGGGGAACAGCGGTTCCAGGCCCAGAACTTCGAGCTCTGGTCTTTCCCAAGGTTTTCGGCACAAGGGCTGGCCCTTGTTGCTTAATTTCGGAATCTGCCGTTCGCCTACGGAGGTTACCATTGCGATCCTGGCTGACAGGTATGCTGGCAGCTTTTACCTTCTTGGACTTTTTGGAAACAGGTTTCATTGAGCAGCTGAGAGCCACATGCTTGTTGAGGCTGCCCCGGTAAGTGAACTCCCTGTTGCAGTGTGGGCAAACATAGAGCTGCTCCTCCACTTTCACAGAGCTCCTCTTGGCTATGAGAGACTGCTTGTTCCTCTGCAAAATGGCCTTCTGAGCCAGCTGGGTTTTCCTGGGGATAAGCGCATTCAGCTTCACCTTAGAAGACGGATCTTGGTTGAGACTGAGCCTTTTGGAGAGGCCCATCCGCCGGAAGGTGTTCTGTCCAGCATTGGCAGCTGCTGCTGTGGTTGGGGAAAGCACTCCATTCTGTGCCTTCGCAAACTCCTTCAAGGGGATGGGGTTCTTCTTAGGGGTATACCTCTTCTTATCACTGGCATTCGCACAGGCCAAAATGTGCTTATGCAGCTCTGGCATGTTATCAAAGCTCCTGCCACACTTAGTGCAACGGATGGCTGTGGTGAATGTCTGTGGGATATTATGGGTAGTGAAGTTGGTGGCAGAGGCAACAGAACCAGCAGGGGTGCGATTGTGGTATGGAAACGGCGGGGGTTTAAAACTGGGATAGTGCTGGTTAAGGCCGAGCCGCACGTTCGGACCTTTCGGTTTGCCTCCTTCGGAAGCCATGATTTTTATTGTAGTGTACAGCTCTTCTGTGGAGTCATCGAGATCATCCTCCTTCTTCACGTCACCGGCTACATTGCTGGAGGGACCATCCTCAGCTGACATCTCCCTATTTACCGTCACAGGACCATTGTGATTCTGAGGTCTTAGCTTCCCATTTTCCACTTCTGTGTACGTGCAGTTTTGACCGGGGTGAAGGTCCTTTTGATGCTGTTGCAGATTGCAAAGGTAGGCAAACTCCTTTGAGCAAGCACTACATATATAGATTCTGCCAACACCATGGAGGGAGGAACGGTGCTCTAGTAAAGCATCAGCCTTTCCAAAGAGCAGCACACAGAACTCACACTTGAATGGCCACTCTTCTGCATGCTCAGAGATATGGTGACTCAGTTCTTTTATTGAGCAGAAGGGCTTTTCACAAACATTGCACATAAAGCTCTTCGAGAAAGTTTCTTTCTGTAAGGGTTCCACCTTGTCAGATGTCCTCTCAGAGGCAGAAGGTGGAGTTAAAGGTGCCAGATCAGGTGGGTCAGTTGAAGTTGCAACTGGGTCATCAAGCTTCAGATCACCTTCAGATATTTCAGATAGCCCAGACAACGGGGGCATTGAAGGTGCTAGACTTTCAGGTATCTCAGCCTGGGACACAGAAGGGACTGCCGATTCGGGGGGCAGATATACAGGAGGATCAAGAGAATGCGGTGGAGTGTGGGAATGAGATTTTGGCTGCTCTTCCAGTTTTGCCTCCTGGTTTACGATAAGGTTATCTGTAGGAGGATTCTCAAGAACAGTGACTGGAGCAGACACGAGATTCTGAGACGACTCAATGGAAAGTGTACATTCGATAACAACTGCCCTATGAGTAACATTAAAAGAGCTAATATTGCAGTTAGTTATAGCCGTAGAGGAAGAACCACCAATTAAAGAATATTCTGAAGCTGTATGTATAGCCATTTGGTTAAAAGGTTGATTTGTAAGAAATGTATGGCTTTTTGGTTCTGAAGAACTCAGGGGCTCAGCTAACTGATATAAATTTGCACAATTTACGACATCTTGCACCATAACATTGGTGTCCTGTTCTGAGACAGGTGACAGTTTCTCCTCATTAATTTCAAGAGGTCTAGGTGATATGTTGGGTGATAGGTCTGGAAGAGATTTCTGGGCTGGGGAGGAAGCAGACTGAAGTTCTGTAGATTCAGACAGGGGCTGTGGAGAAGAAGCAGAGGGCAGAACAGGAGGGGGAGGAGTTGGAGACCCTACAGCTGGACTGCAGGGGGAAGGGGAATGCATGGTAACAGGAGTTAAAGAAGGAGGGGGTGACTGACGTGTAACAGAGACAATGACCTGTTCTGATAAAAGTTCTTCAGAATTATGGGAGTAGCTATCAGGAGAACATTGTGTTGTGGGTTCAACCTCTCCTGGAGGGGTCTCCAATTTGCCTGCATTTTCCTCTACAGCCACCTCCAATCCATCATACTCATTTAACAACACCTTCTCCAAAACACTAGTGTCTGGTTTTCTTTTCTTGAGTAGAGGCTGTGTGGATAAGCTTCCCTTTACTTCAGGTTCGGTGGAGGTCTTCCTATGCATGCTCAAATCCAACACAATTTCTCCAGGACCCTTATTCTGACCCTCATCTTTTTTACTGACAGCACTGGAAAGGTCCAACGGCTGCTGGTTGCAGGAACTGCCCACACTCCTCGAGTTTGGCCAGTCTTCAGTTGTTAATTTAAAGGGGTCTGTTCCAGATGGACTGGCAGTATCTCTCTCATCTTTGCCTGAACTCTGAGTTGGGGAACTGCCCTGATTGTCTATCTTTGGTGCCTTAGACCCAAGAGAGACCACAGCCTCTGACTTTGAGGTTCCAACAGGGTTATACTGCGGAGAGTTAGGAGGAGAAGCCGTCCTTCTCTTGAACCTCCCTGAACCTGCAGACAAAGCAGCCATGGGTGGGGGTGGACCTGGTCTGTGACCATCTGTGATCAGAGTCGAGGTAGGTTTATATCCATCACGTGTCTGCAAGAGCTGCTTCAGCTTAGGTGAGAGATATAGTGTTTTTTCTTTCTGAAAGGCTAATGTCTCTGTGGGTTGAGAAGAGCTGGTTCCAACTACAGATGAAGATGATGATGGTGACGATGAAGGAGAAGACAAGGAGGATATTACTGGTATAGAGTCCAACTCAGTTTTTATGTTAGGGGGAAGAGGTGGTGTGGCAGTTCTTCTTTTTGAGACAGGTTGGGCAGGAATCTCTTTTACTGTACAAACTGCAGTGTCTACTTTGAGAACCTGGCTGATTTGATCTGGGCTAATAATGAAAGCATCCAGACCAAATAAAGCAACAGAGCTTGAGTCTACCTGAATAACCTCACAATTACTGACCGTGCTAGTCGACAGGATTTTTCCATCAATATACAGGCTAAGGTTTTCAGAGATGTTGTTGGAGATGTCAACCATATATTCCTCTTGACCACCCTCATCTTCCACATCACCACTGGGCACATAGACTGGTGGTGGACTGGCATCAGGGGACCCCTCTGGAGGGGGCTGCTTCTGCAGCTGTGTTTCCCGCAGGAGATTGCCATTCTTTCGGATGCCCTTGGGCAGCAGATGGCGCTCATGGATCCTCCGTTGGTGCCGCCTCATGTTGGTGTGAGTGCCAAAAACTTTCTTGCAGTATTTGCAAGGGTGAAGCTCCTTGGATTCGCCACTGTCATCCACTGCGGGGGCCCGTCGTGTTTCTGCCATGACAGCGACCTTCTGCGTTGAAGAGCTAACTTTCGGATTGACACAGCTCGGAGACCCATTGACAACTGCGCTGTCAGAAGTGGCCGCAGGGTCTGGACCAGAATTGTCAGACTGCGAACTGAGTTGACTAAGCGATTTTGCAGACCCTGAGACTAGAGCCATTTTTTTAGGTCCATTTTCATGCCTTCTTTCATGCCGCCGACGGCCAACCTGTGAGCCAAAGGGCTTGCTGCAGTACCGACACTTAAACGTGTGCATCCGACGGTTGACAGAGACGTGAATGTGTGTGTGCCGCTCCAAGCCCTGTTTGGTAGAGAAGTGCCGCTCACAGTGCTCACAGGAGAAAACAGACGACTCTAGTTCCCCTTCAGCAGAATTACCTGGATCCAGCCCAGTATGCAGCTGGGAGGAGACCGATTCCAGCTCTTGGGTCAGATTTCCTACATCTTCCTCCTCAAGTCCATCACAGTTTGAGTCGGAGCCTGGTTGTTCACCAACTTGTCCCAACCCTGCGTCTACGGGGGACAACTGGTTTATCTCTAGGAGAGCACTGGATTGTGGTTCCCCTACTTCCTCAGCCCTGCCTTCCTCCTCCACCACCATCATGGAGGTGCAGACCTGAGATGAATCCTCAAGAAAGGCAGCACATGGCTGCTGCACCTGGTCTGTGTTCTCCTGAGACATGACTGATTCCTCCAGGGACTTCCCTGAAGAATAGGCTGGCTTCTCTGTCACGCCTATGAAACAAAGAAACAGATGATTATCAAAATGTGACATTAATAAATAAATTTGGTGTCAACTGCAAAAGTCTCAAACTGTTACACAGTAAATTACGGAGATTTAATCTACGCAAATGCTGATTCATAAACCTACAATTTAATGTGAAAATACCTTTTTCCAGCAGTGCAGTCATACTTCATAATATATGTACATTGCACTCATATAGCGTTTTAAATAAATAAGGAAATGGATGGATGGATGAATCGAAATCAGGTAAACCCATCCCAAAGGTACAGACTTATGCACTTAATAGAAACCAAGTTTCCAAATGCACACTGGCTGGGATTCATGAAAATCAAGTCAATCAATAGCCCTATGGGGGGGGCAAACAGTAGCCAATGGGAAGAGAGCTAAAACCTCCAGTGAAAGACAGTACATGGTATCCCTCCTACTCCACTGTGGACTTCAAAGTCTCACTTTGAAAGTCTCACTGATGGAACATTCATTGTCTTCAGGTCTCCTAAACCTCATACACTTATCTGCTTATACCCTCCGCAGCTGCTCTCCTGCTGAGGGGAGATAAAAGCTATATAAATTCATACACGCAAAAGCATTTCGCCCAGAAATAGAAAGTATCAAATATTTTTAACAATAAAAATGCTTGAAGGATATCCATGAAGATCTGGACATTCGGTAAGAATACTGTCTGACACAAAGTCTAGCACCTCGAAGCACAGAGGTATGTGTACACATATCTGTCATTAAAGAAGTTTCTAAGATAACCCAGTACTTCCACAAGCAAGTTAGAAATAATTTTTTAATTCAGCCATGTTTCCTACCAGATTTGTTCATCCAAAGTGTCATTTCCAGCTGAATTATTCTACACCAGGGGTCTCAAACTCCAGAGCCCTGTGTAGCTTAGTTCTTTCATTGTTCCACCACAAATGATTCAGCTCAAGAGCTGTGTGGTAATTAGCACATGGAGTTGAATCAGGTGTGTTATATGAGGCTAAACCAAAAACTGTGCAGGGTTCCAGCCCTGCAGGACTGGAGTTTGAGACCCTTCGTCGTAAACATTCTGGAAGCACTGGATTGCGGTCTGGATACAAGGGATCCTGCCTGCCTATGGGCATACCTGTGCTTCTGCCTGCCTGTTCTGTAAGGTGCCTGCCTATCTGTGCTGTCCTGCCATCTACCTGAATTTACACTACTGTAAAATACGTAAACTTGTTCAGCGTGGTGCTGGCCAGAAGAGGATGGGTTCCCCCCTTGAGTATGGCATCTCCCAAGGTTTCTTCCCCCTCCACGACGGTTTTTCCTAACCACCTTCACCCAGACTTACTCTCTGAGGCCGGGGATTCTGTGAACTGATTTATGACTTTTTAAAAATGCCATATAACCAAAATTAAATAAACCTTCCTACTCGTGCTGGATGCAATTAGTCATCACTGAAATTAAGTGTAATAAAAATAAAATCGACAAATTTTACAAAGCAAATCTGTTACATCTGTAGCCAGTTAATTATTGGTCATAATATTAACTGCAAACAGTATTGATTTGAATTCAAAGATAATGTAAATGTTAACATTCTTTATGCCAATTTATGAGAGCAACTGTGGTTTAGACAAACACAAAACATGAAACAGGGACTTGAAGACAAGTTCAAGAAATCACATATTCAGGGAACCAGGGACCAGGAAGGGACAATACAAAAACAGAGGAGCCAGGAAATTAAACTTGTCTCTCGAGAACAAAGAATAAAAAGGAACAGAGTCTAACAAAATTTTGGGACTATTGCTGACACATTGGCCCAGGGAACAAAATGGAATGTATATATATCTACAACAGAAACACGAGGTAAATTAATTTTACAGTCAGCTGACTCTCCCTCCCAAAACAGATTGCTGTATCATCCTTAGACTGCTCAAATTTCCATGAAACAGTGTAAAATTTTATTTGAATAACATTTTGACACAGATGATCGCAAAACACTTTGTGGTGATCTAATGTTTACAAAGAAATAAATGTGAGTTTCAAGGGAGAACAGTGCCTGGAGGCAGGCCTGCTGGTCCTTTCTGCGTGCTACAGAGTACAATGGATCCGGATAACATGGATTCATTCCCTAGTCACTGCTGGCCTGCATGTGATGATGCTTTAGCTCAGGGACATATAGTTTAAAAAAAAAACACACACCATATACTCTATCCTGATTAGGGTTGAGCTGACAGACAACCTGACATTGAACCAGCATCGCAATCCCCCCCATGCACACCGACAATTCCAGTGTTCACTCATAAAATTATTTTAAAAATTTATTTGGTTTCCATCTGCCTCGGTAAATAAGCAGGCAAGTCTTTATTTGTATCGCAAAACTAAGGATTAAAATTTACCTACAGAGCGAGCTCTCCCATTCTCTGCTAAATCTGTCTGAAATTATTCCTATTCGTTATACTATTAACCAGAGCTACTGTCATTAGTTGACGTTGACATCTTTTTTTCCCCCCATCCATCCATTTTCTGTAACTGCTTGTCCTATTCAGGGTTGGGGGGGAAGGGGGGGGGTCCGAGGTTAGTCCAAGAAGTTATTGGTGCGAGGCAGGGAATGACCCGGGATGGAGCACCAACGACAACGACAATGACAATGACAGGGCACACTCACTATTCATGGACACCTGCACACCTACAGGCAATTTGGCAACTCCAGTTAAGAATAGCCATAAAAGACTAATAAAACATTACCAGAAACCTAAATAAAAGAATGACGTTGTTCCCAATCACACATTTATGTAGGAAAAACAGAAGAGCAGCACACTTTATAGGGTACGGTGCCTTTTTTTTTAGCTACCAGGTCTGTTGACACCATTACTATATTGCTAAGATTAGCAAGCATAGCCATAAGTCTCAAATCACGTACTTTAGTGCTTAAACTTGCTATTTTGAGTGCATAAGCACATTCACTTAAACTTGTCATTTTGAGTGTGTAAGTACTGAAGTATGCGATTCAAGACTCATGGCTGGCAATGTGGAGGAAAAGTAATTAAAGACTGGGTTGGAGAGAATGGGCTGTGAATAGCCTCAAATTTGGAAAAAATGAAATAGTAATGAATTAATAGTAATTAAGTACTTAATGAATTTACAAAGTCATTAAAAAAAAAGCTACAAAAATGATATTTCCTTTACAAGACGACCAAACTCTTCCCCTGATGTTATTGTCCCCTGTGAAGTATCACTTTGACATCGTCATATGCCAATTAGGCAGACATCGCCCATCCCTAGTCTTTATGGGTCCTTAACATATGAAAAGTAAAACTGCAAAAGGCAATAGCTCCCTTGAACTTAAATAGGGTAGAAAAATATACTCCAAGGATCACAAGCTTAGCATGGTGCGTCACCCATTTCACCTGGCAGAGCTCAGTCTGAAACTTTCTTGTAGGCTCACCACCTGCAAGATGAATGGTGGGAGGTAGGAACAGTGCCTTTTGGTTGGCAGATATTAGAAGGACCCAGATGATTCAGATCCTGGCAATAACGACCACTGCCTCCCTGGCAGAGCCTGAGCTAGCATGGGCGGCAGAAAGGTATATTTATAGATATACACCTTTTACTGGGAGGGGAGTTTTTCCTACATTGGAGATCCCCATAATGAAGGGCCTCCGGAGACTGTGGAGATACAAGCCCTGGCAGAGCGTGGTGCAGATGAAGTTTATCATGATGGAAAAGAGGGATGCCTTTATGCAACTGTGAATTGTTGTTCATGTGTAGCCACTGAACAGCAGTTGAGGGCAATTAGCCTTCTTTTAAAAAAAAAAAAACTGTTTCAAATTTGAGTGTGAGATGACTTCAACCTCACAAATCCAGAAAAACGCCTCAATCAGTGCATCGGGGGAGCACCAGGAGTGTTACATCGACAGATCACACTCAGCCTCCCTGGAAAAGCCTATGCCAGGGAACTGGAGAAGAGACTTTACCCTATGGTAGAAACCAGGATTCAGGCGGAACAATGTCGTTTCCAGCCGGACTGCAGAGCAGGGGATCAACTCTTCTTTTTTAAGATATACTAGGATATATGTACTTTGTGGACTTGGAGAAGGCATGTGATACTGTGGGATGAGCTTCAGGAATATGGGGCACCCAAGCCAATGCTGTGCGCCTATCAGCCTTCAAAAAGATGTAACAAATGTTCTCTCTCAATTCTAATCTACACATAATCTAATCTATTTGGCGTGTCCACCTCTGGAAAGGGTGCATCTTGCCTCCATACATTTGTGATTTTCATGGACTGGATAACAAGGTGCAGCTATGACTAGACAAACATCTGCTGTGGGGGCTATACATTACATCCGACGCCGAGTTTGAAGGGCAGAGATGAGAATCGGCACCTCCAAATCTGAGGCTGCAGTACTCTCTACTCTTTTGGGTGAAAGGGAGGGTCTGCTCATTAGGCAGGAGTTTAAGTGACCTTGTTCACTAGTGATGGTAAGAGAGAACACAAGATTAATAGGAGGATCATTTCCATGACTGCAGTTCTGGGGGCACAGGGAAGGTCCATGGTGAAGTGATGCTTAAGTTCTAAGACAAGCTTCCCAGCCTACTGGTTAATCTGCAACAAGTTTGCGGGTACAAGCAACAGAAATTAGGTTTTACTGCAAGGTTGCTGGACTCTCTCTGTGAAAGGGTTAGGAGTCTGGAAATAGAAAGACCCCAAAATTTCAAGCTGAGGTCAATGAGACATATTATAAGGATTCCCCTTGGCACATTCCACTGGGTAAAGACCACGAGAAAAACCCAGGATTTTATCTCCAAGATGGCTTGGGAACGCATGGGATCCCCCATAACAAGCTGAAGTCTGTCGCTATGGAAAAAGAGATCTGGTCTGGCCCATTTGAGAAGCACTCGGAAAATCAGAGGAGATATATGCAGACATGAAAAGAATGTGCTTGAATCTCGATAACATAAATTACGACATTAATAAAAGTTCAGTACAAGAAGAGTTAGCTGACTTTTTATATCATATTACTTAGGAAGATCACATGAGACAAGATGGTACCCTTTGGGAGACATTATTTGCAATCATGCTGTTAATTGTCATTACTATACTGAGGACATACAACTACAAAAACTTTCAAATAGCACAATATTAATGATTAATAAGGCATTTTATATTTTAATGAACTCAAAAACATTAAATTGATGAATGACAAGTGAGGCATATTATAAATGTTCCTATGCTAGAATGCTCAAAGGAAAAGAAAGATCTTTCATAATTAGAACTGGGAGGAAATGTTTTCAGGCTAGTACTACTCAAATAACCAAAAAAAACTATCCAAAAATGAAAATTATCTTAATTGAAAACATAGCTGCAAATACACTTTAAGGTAAGGGATAACTATAAAAGAAATATCACACCCCCACCTCAACACACACACACACACACTTTATTTATTTATATATAAATACATATATAAATGCAATATAACATCATTACACACACATATATGTAAAATTACAACAGACTCATTTTATAGTAATGATGCAGATCCAGAAATGCTCAGGAGAGCAGCAGAAGCTGTGCATCACTTGCCTCTGCAGGACAGCATGCTTGACCCAGCAAATGGCAGCAACAGCTGCAGAGCTAATGCGGCTGCAGAGCAGGGAGCAGCAGTCGAGGCATCATGTTATGGTAACAGACTCTGTCACCTGTTCTGCCGCCTTAACATGAGCCGGCTGAACGGGTGACAGGCGCCTCCCCACAGGGGGATTATTTCACAGGCCCATGTGTATGGAGTCGCCTTAGCACCAATCCAGAAAAGGCAGGGGAGGAACTCGCTAGAAAGAACTGCAGCAGGCAGGGCATATATGACCAATAAATACTTGAAATTTCCTTCCCAAATTGGGTGTAAAAGAGGCAAAGAGAACTGAGAAGAAAGAACAGCCTCTTCTGTCAATCTTTGCTTTATGTTCTGCAAGGTCTGGAATTTATTAAAAACAGAATTCCTTCTGGGAGTATAAAATGACTACTTTCAGCAACAAGGTAAGGCTTGGGCAACCCACCAGTTTTGAGTGTAGTTAGTTACTGAACATTACTAAACACTTCCCACTGACAAGTCTAAATACCTGCAGCTGCAAATTCTGAATTCTAATACTTCATGGAAAATAATGCATTCCTTCACTAGCTGCTCCTAGACAAACTCAGGAAAGCGTGAGCATTTGAGAACGGCAAAGACACTCTTGAAGCAATGCAAAGATTTGCACTTTGAAGATGATTACTCAAAACGTAGATAAAACAAGAACACAAACAAGAACTTAATCTATATGAACCGATCCATCCATCCCCTAACCACTTATCCTTATCAGGGCTGTGGAAGTTTCAAACCCCAGGGTAGGACACAAGGCTGTAATAGACCCTGAATGGGATGGCAGATCATTGCAGGACACACACACACACAAAATCTGAAAAGGAATCAAATACATTAAAACAGGTGCAAATACAAGAATTAGTATGAAAGATAAATCTTCAAAATGAAATGACAAAAACTTTGCTAAAAATCAGAAATGCTACATCTATGTTACTGCCAGATTAACGTTTCCAATGGTAGCACTAAGCCAATGAAGAAAGAAAAAAAAACAATTTAATGCAGTGACCGTGCCAGAGCAAAACATCCTAATGATCATCATACACTCACACGAATGTGACCATATATTATTCTAACACTCTCGTCACAGTCTGGAGCCCCTACCTATGGAGCTCAATGGTTCCAGTGGTAAACGTTTAAAAGGCAAGCATACCTGCTAGCTAGCTAGCAAAATTAATTAATGAAATGAGCATCAGCTTCTTGCAGATTCACTGCATTTTCAATCATTGACTACTCCTAACTGGTTGATTTAATATTTGCTAATAAGCAGTGAGTGAAAAATTCAGTAGTGCCAAAAGCGTATAGGAAAATACAGTGACGAGACAACGCACCTGGACGACAGGAATCATGCTTGAAATAAAACATTTCAACAACACACAAGTTAGGATGTCAGTCATGACAAAAGTTCACAGCTGCAAGATTGAAGTACAAGTCAGGGGACCTTTATATCTACCAAATAATGTTACAATGAGGGAGTTTTGACATCTTAATAATAACTGCAAAACTAATTTAATAATTTGCTATGTGCACCTTGAACTGATCTACAAATTATAAATTAACTAGTCATCTTTACCTTTCAAATCTCAATTTTAAGGCACAGCAAAACCATGGAAGTAACAACAAAGAACCAAAGGTGAAGTGAAAACAGTCAAGCGTTTAAGCACAGCAGTGTCTCCGAGCTGCGAAGCAGCACCAACAGACGTTACCCTTCAGCAGCTGCCTGCCAGGCATCCTACCAACAGCTGGTGCAGATCAGAGGGAAGAAAGATAAAGCCAGTCCTTTACTTATTCACTTCAACCACACTGCCCAACTGTACCAGGGGCAGAGACTGAGGCTGCCATTCAGCTTCCATGGCCAGTCAAAGCACTAACATCTTCTCTAGAGCCATGGCACCATCTCACATTACAACAGAGATGAATTACCAAACATTTTAACCCCACGATCGATTTCTACAAAATAGTGGGGTCATGCTACCATGCCTTATTGTGCAGTTGTCCTTATTCTGGATTCTGCATCTAGACAACTTTTGCCCTTTGGTTTCAATGACCAGGTTGCAATTCACTTCGTGTGATCATTCAACACTGTTTCCATATTAGCAACAGACGACTCTCAAACAGTCTAGCATGTCCAGGTAAGTTCCTCTCCATTAACAGTCAAATACTGTTGGGGGATAAGGAAGATCATATCAATTCAATCAATAATAATAATAATTTTCAGTATTCACTCACCCTCGTCACAGGGATGAGCACCGAAACCACCCCTTTCAGCTGAATTCTCTCACTAGACAGACAAGTTATGACAAACAACTAAGGAGCACATTTATCAACAACCTCCAAAATGCAAATGAGAGTACTGAATAAATCATTTTACATGTATCTCTTGGGAATACCGCAGGCCTGGCAACCCAAAAATAAACTTTTTAAAAATTTACCAAGGAGTGATAAATTAGGACTAAATGGCAACTACCAATTCAGGAAAAAAAACGCCTTACAAGCTCATTTAAGTGTACATTTAGAAGGGATCCATTATTGGGAAGAGAGAAATACTAAGAGATGTGATGTGTAAATCATCTGCCAGACTGAGGTATGATTAGCTACCAATATTACAGCACCTCTGCAGACCTTATTTCATTAAGTTTGGCCTTCGACAGAATACATAGAGGTTACGCATCTTAGCTAAGTATGCATGTGCCTGGTCTGACTTCGGGCAGCTAGCAAGTTGCGACCTGCCTGTCCCAGAGCGCCGCTAAACCGATGGATTTATCCCGTTACCACGGCAGGTCAAGGCAGAACAGCACTTTTCACTACATTAAAACGATAGGTTCAGGCGTCAAGTAAACAGACTTATTGAGGCGATTTGTTACTAAAAATAGTCATCCAGCTAACCAAAGCAAATGTTTGGCCTAAGTGGACAGGCGTCCTATGCGTACAAATTTAAATACGTACACCATATTTCACGACAGGCTGACTAATCAGTCACATACGAACATAAATATAACCTATACACAAATAAACTAGTAGCAGTACATTAGGTACAACAGTCATTAGCTAAAACAACTCTCAATGATACAGTTTTGGACATTCACTGACATTTAGTGATCGGGTGACGGCAAATAGCCCAAAATTGTTTTTTAAAAGACGGTCGTTAAACGAAAGTGACGGAGGTGGAGTCCCTTAAAATACAGGTAACCTTCCGAAATCTGTCAGATGAGCAGCTACTATAGTGATGAGACTGGAAAAGGTCACACACCCACAATGGTAGGCTGCAAGCCAGTAACAGCGCTTAAAAGCTGCTCGTATGTCACCCGCGCCACTTCGACGATGCGACAACGGTGGGCAAACAGGACAGATAGCAGTTTTATCAGAGGTAATTCCGTTAGCAGGCTGGCTAACGCAGCGGCGGCTCTCCGACGGTTAGTAAACACAGCGTAAGGTGGA
The DNA here is from genome assembly GCA_026776725.1 of Gnathonemus echidnorhynchus. Classification (NCBI taxonomy): domain Eukaryota; kingdom Metazoa; phylum Chordata; class Actinopteri; order Osteoglossiformes; family Mormyridae; genus Gnathonemus; species Gnathonemus echidnorhynchus. The sequence goes on along the minus strand of JAODJU010000108.1, from coordinate 3,538,855 downwards.
GCGGCGGGATAGCTGCGTACGGCAACTTTTAATGCACAAAAATGGCACTTCACTCCAATTTATCAGTAAACCGTCACCACAGTGCGACTGGTGTATTTTAAAAGCAGATACTGCTTACCTCGTGGTTTAATGGTGATTTTATTTTTTATTTTTATTTTCCTTTTTCCCTGTATTGCTCAAACCTCTCGCCTGTTCTCCATCTGTAGCAGCTATCACCGGATTGTCTTCCCCATTGTACAGCACCAGTAGCTCTTCGGCCCCTGTGATTGGCTGGAATTAGCAAAGGCGATGAAATTCTCGCCAATCGTTGGCAAGTTTATTAGATGATAGAATGCAGGCCAGTAGCCAGGGGCGTGAATTTCGCCCTGCTTGCCTGTCAACCTGTTTGTACGAGGTAAATGGACAACTAGAGCTTTCAGCTGAAAAAACGGAGTAAAGTGCACTCAGGAGATAACTGCTCTATCGCAGGTTTCAGACGTTTTTCCCCCCAGAAATTGAGTTAATTAATATGCAACCAACCCGATTGTGTAAATGGGAAGAAAACGGAGAAGTCGACAAGGTAGCAGTTAGCTGCAGCATCAAATGCACCAATGAAAAGAGGTTTTCCCCTGGTATGTGCACGTCCGGTCCTGTCACGAAATCTCAGAAATGCGCTACCAAATTAAAAAAAAAAAACATTTTTAGCATTTCTCTGGTATTTTACTATAAATAGAAGGTCGCTCCCATTGATTATAAAAATACTCCTTGTCAGAAATCCTTGATTTGATTGTATCGTTCAGTTTCTATTTCTCTCCATTGTAACACCGTAGTGTCCATCCACGTGAACTCTCAGCATTCACTCACTGTATATAAAATGATCATTCCTTTGTTGTTTTCTCTCCTTTGACTCCAACAGAATTTAGTATTACAGACCAATATCTCTTCACTCCTTTCACTCCAAGACTATGGACCATTGTTCTTTCAAAATCCTGAGTATATATCTATTCTATAATGAACTCCTAGACCAACACCATTCAGGTTCCACGACCTGACACTTCATTATAAAGTTTTTGTCTCAGATCTTTCATCCTGCTACAGGTGCCACCAACCCCCAAACCAGAAAAGCATAATCTCTTATTGAAATGTGTCATGCCATCAACATAGTAATAATTGTTAAGCACTATCAATAATTTCAAGATATTCCATCCTATGCTTCACTTTGCTACAATGTCATTGTTAACCTGAATTTATCTACCTCAGCAGCACCTTAATTAGCGCTCGCTCTCTCTCTCTCTCTCTCTCAACTAAATTCCTTGAAAAAAAGATGGTTCCTGTTATCCCACCATTGATTTGACAAGCTGCTATATTTTATACAGTTACTGTCACATATCCAAGAGCTTGCGATGGCTTTGGACAGACACTTCTTAATGTTAACTGCCACTGAGGATTTATATGTATTCAGTGTAAAGTTATAGTTGTTAAAGAAAGTATATATTCATTCATGTTCCATACCCACTTGTCCTGTGAAGGGTCACAGGGGTCTCAGGAGCAATGGGCACAAGGCAGGGAACAACCCAGGATGGGGCGCCAACCCATCAAAGGGCACAAGGCAGGGAACAACCCAGGATGGGGCGCAAACCCATCAAAGGGCACACACACCATTCAGATGTATGGCCAATTTGGCAACTTCAATTCACCTTAGCATGTTTTTGGACTGTGGGGGGAAACCTGAGTACCCAGACAAAACCCCATGACAACATGGGGAGAACATGCAAACTCCACACAGATGGAGCCAAGGTGGAAACTCGAAGCCTGGTCTACAGAGTTGTAGGGAAACCATGCTGATGACAATACCTTGGATACCACCCCTCTTCAGAATCTTATACATGAAATAATGCTGCACAAAACTGATCACACTGACTAACTGAAAAATGCCTTTCAATACTGATTAAACTTTGCAGCAGTGAAGACTGTAATCCATGTAAATACTGGAGGAAGAGTTACGTCATAACATTGCAGCAGGACAGACACAAGTCTCTTCTGGTAGGATGACTGAAACTGTCCTGTGGACACCCACACCTCCCCTGATATAAGTAATATGATGTAATTAAAATGTGTATTTTGATTGCAAATATTTGGAGCATTTTCTCCATGACCAGGATAAGCAATTAGAAGACAGATGGATTGATGGATGGATGGATGGATGGATGGATGGATGGATGAATGGGATATTTTCCATGCCCGTTTAGTGTGAGCTCCAGTGAACAAAGCTTAAATAAAAACAAGAGAGAGGGAAAAGCTTTGTTCTACAATATTTTCTCAGACTTAGAGCTGAAGACGGGCACAGGTGGCAGGCGATGCTGCAGCAGGTCCTTTGTCTGTCACCTGTCACATGACTATAAATAGGTTACCGGGCCAAACATCAGGAAGCCTGCGGAGACCTCAGCATGAGAGCAAAACAAGCTGCCAATAACTGCAGAATTCTAATGTTAATTGTAAGCTAAGAAACAACACAACATATTAACCAAACTGACTGTAAATCTCTCCCAGTCATTTATTATAGAACAGAATGCTAACCCTGGTTACAGCTGGTCCATTGTTCACCCGAAGCATCTGGGAGAAAAATACTGAAATAAGCTACGTCTTTAAAGCAGTGCTATATTTGTGTAATTTGGTGAAGGCTTCAACGACAAGTCTTTCCAAATATTAACAAATTTAAAGTTTTTGGAGCCTGAAACTAGAGGGGGAAATGAATTTGCGTAGAATAAGTATCGCAACTACTGAAACAAGATATAGCCGCTCAGCTAGTGGCTAACTGGAATCCGTTGATGTAATATTCCATCTAAAAACCATAAGTCGGGAGGCTGCCCACAGCTGCTTTAAAAAGCAACTAAAGTTACACAAAAATGTGTAGCCTATGCTCCTAAAAGCATAAGCTGGTGTTCAAAAGTCCTGCATATTTTAAATTCCCCCCCATTCCCCCACAGCACCAAACCTGCACAGAAAGTTCTGAAGATGGCACATGCACACTCTAATCGCTCATCTGTTGCTACTTGTTTTAAACAAATAGCCAGGTCTATGCTGTCAGGGTTACTGCTGTCAGTTGGAGCAATGCAATCATATGCAGATATAAAGGATACAAAATAATTCTTACGTAAGTCCGCCAGTCTGACATTTGCAAGGGAAGACTGAATTTGCTTTAGCGAAATGAGAAAGGCAAAAAGAAATGTTTTGTTTCTGTTATTATAATCAATGTGTTTGTGTGTAAACACACTGTTAGATCTGTTTGTCTGCCTGCTCTGGTTAGGTGGTGTAATGTCAAAGATTGCAGATGTTGATCTTGCTAGGGGCTCACTGCTGATGATGTACCTTTAAACAAGGAACTTAATCATTGAAAAATGCTTTTTATAAACAAGAAATGTACAGTAAATGGAATAAATTCTCTTATAAACGACACCACCATATTATAATTTATTTTTCTGTTGTCAGTAACTAAACAGTAAAATTAAAATGATGAAATAAAAGGCTTGAAATGGTGTCTGGGTGTGATTGCACATGACTTCTCCAGTGTTTATGTATTCTGTTTCATATCAGAACACAGCATAGTTAAATCAGTATGTGAATCTTCACCAGTACTACAGTATAGGCTATTTCATATCAAAGTAATATGATGTATAATACTTCATAATTGACATTGCTTTAATGTTGACTTACACTATTCCCAGAAGTTAAAGAGATAATTACAGTCGAGCACGGTTATTACGATTTTCTGGGGCCGGCAGATTTCTTTCGTTATATCCATTTTCATGTAAGATTGCTATGTATTATGACTGATCGCTAGGCACGTGTATTATCCATCCATCCATTATCCAAGCCGCTTATCCTATTGGGTCGCGGGGGGTCCGGAGCCTATCCCGGAAGCAACGGGC
>JAODJU010000108.1:3478045-3506485 GCA_026776725.1 Gnathonemus echidnorhynchus | reverse complement strand
GGGGGGGGGGGGGGGGGGGGGGGGGGGGGGGGGGCGGCATTTGACTTGCTGGATTTCATGAGGGTGTCCCTTAGACAATGAGCACACGTGGGAAGGGGGCAGTTACCTGTTAGGGTGGGACCTGCACTGGTCATGGGGGGCACATGGGGATAGCCGGGAGGGCCCATCATGGAAGGCATGTTTTGCCTGGAGTCCATGTATAGATTTCCTGAAAGAACAGAGACATAAACTAGATACACTGCACACTGCGTTAAGCTGTTTCTGTATTCTGGCTGCCTTTTATTATAATGCTGCGAGCTGACCTGTGCTAATGTGCTGGTTGGCTTTGTTAGGGTGCATGGAGCCATGGCACATGGGAGACTGCACTGCCCCCTGTGGTGGGAAGATGCCAGTGCGGGCGAAGAACTGGTTGATCGATGAACAGAGGTCTGCAATTTGTGATGGATCCAGAGACCAGTTATTCAGATCAGCTTGTCTCATGCTCTCTTTTAAGCCTGGATAAACACAAACGAAAAGAACACCACAAATATCATATGAACTGACCGACTCTCTCATTATTCACAGATAACTCAATTTTCAATAGGAAGAGCTCTCTGAAATTTGTTCTACATTTCAATGTAGTAAATTCAAGATACAAAATTCATATTGTAGGCAAGCACGCCCTGGTGGTCACCGCCCAGAAGGACCAGTGAGACAGCTGCTGACAGCGTCTGCTGGGGTGACTGGAGCAGGTGGGGTAGCAAGTTACTAATGTGGAAATCATTTTCTAATATTTAGAAATTAATTAGCAAATTTATAGGAGTAATGCATGTTCCTCAATTAAATACTGGGTGCGTCGCTGGGCAATAACAGCAAGGTCCTTTAATGATGCCATATATACTATGGCCAAAACAAGGCTGTAAAACGCTCAGATGTGTTTAGCCCTTTTCCCTCCTGGAATTTGTGGGCATCTGGCTTTTATTGTGGATATAATACGCAGAAAGATTTTTTTATATAACTGAAATACTGCAGTTTAAAAGTTAGTAAGCAGTACACACTAAGCAAAAAGGCGACCTGTCCCGGTAACTAAGGACAGTAACAGGAAATGAAAAGGCAAAAAGACAAGACATCACACCAGACACAAGGCACTGCAGTTCTTACACAGGAAGCCCCTGAGATTCACTATTTAAAGCGTCTATAAGCTGTAGATGTGCAAACCCTAACTCCACACAGTTAATACGCATTGTTTTATGCAACAACTCAAACCCCAGTACGAAACATAAAAGGAAAATGTCTAATTGCACACTTCCACTGATTTTTGAATTAATTACGCTTGCTTGTGCAGCTGATTGAAAACTATTCTGCATCTGACACACCGTCACAGTGATTTACTGCAAATCCAGCACTACGAACAATTAATTCATTGAACAATTCATTAATCTTAATGAAAGCGAATACTAATTTGCATTACTGATATGTTTAAAGACCACAAATGAAGAATTTGGGGTAAAACTGCGTTGTAAATATATTTATCTCATATTATGGTGCCATCTTAAATACTGCTGTATGCTCCATGTAACTGATGATATTCAGCATAACATCTAGTTTGAGTCTGATAGTGAGCCAGATACCGAAGCCAAAGAGGGACAGACTTGGCAATAAGGGACAATAAGGGACATGATGGGTAAAGAGACCATCCCAGCGTCACATGTGGGCAGTTTGGACTCTGCAGTGGGAATGGGGCAGGCGCAGGAATTCAGGAAGCCACTGTGATCCAACCCATGCCTAATACGGACCCCACGGAACATTCCACAACCACCCACCGATTGGCTCGTTCTTTTCCAAGAACCCCCTCAAGCCCCCCTCCCTCTATTCGGATCTCTGTTTCAGTTACCTATTGCAGTAGCTTAGCTAAGATTCAGGTTCTACCGAGTTACATGAAACATGTATTTTACTGGAATAACAAGGAACAGCAGACGGCTCCTTCCAGTTCTCTGTCTTCTATTCATCAGTACGGACTGATTTTCCTACAAACCATGAACCCAAAGACCTGAGCGGCTCTCTGCAGGCAACCAGAAACTGATTTTACTGTAAAGTGGGTGGTATTTGGCAGAGGAGGTCCTGGCCGGAGGCATTACCTTGGAAGGGTGAGAGGTCCACGTCCGCCCAGTTGTAGCTGCTGGCGATCCGACAGCTCTCCTTCAGGGCATCGAGGTTGGGGTACCAGTCCGAAGGGAGACCCACTGGTGGACCCAAGTGGGTCAGAGAAATGCAAAATTTTACAGGCAGAACAAAAAAAAAAAAATACAAAAATGAACAACACAAAAAAACCACAGCTTACCACTAGAAGTCAGTATTACTCTAAAATCTAATTTTGCAGACAGCATCAGTACTGGTACTACAGTTTTAAATCAAGGAGCAGGAAGACGTGCAACGTGAAAATAGCTATTTTACATGATTTACTGATGCCAGGCTCACAGAGGAGAAGCCTCTCCTTACCAGAGTTGCAGGACATCTGTTGCTGAGCTGAATGGGACTGATTCTGGTGGTTCTGATGTTGTTGGGAAGGGTGCTGACCGTGTTGCTGTGCATGCTGGGAAGGGTGCTGACCGTGTTGCTGTGCATGCTGGGAGTGCTGTGCATGCTGGGAGTGCTGTGCATGCTGGGAAGAGAGAGGCGGGTGCTGGCCCGGATGGTGCCCGTGTGGCGGGGCATGCTGGGACGGATGCGGATGCGGGGAGTGCTGAGGGTGTGGGGCATGGTGTTGGTGGCGGTGCTGGCCGTGTGGCGAGCCGTGGGCGTTCTGGGCCTGCAGCTGAGCGGTGTGCGACAGCGCCACCTGGCTGCCCTGGTGGGAGTGCGGGCTGGGGCAGTCCTGGTAAGGGCACTGGGAGCCCTCTGAGGGAATGCCCATCAGACCTGCAGACGGGGAAAACCAACCTCAATACTGCACTTCTCACAATGGGCACAGTCCCCCCTCCCCCCCCAAAACGACGACCCTAGGACGCAGAGGTGAGCGAGAGAGAGCTGAGCGGAAAACACCTGCATTAATCAACCGGCGACACAGACTCTGGCTGCTGCTTAGGATGTGCAGGGTGCCAGTTAGGCTAAGCACTGGGTTTTACATATCTTAAACAGAATGTGCAGCACACACTGACTGTTCTATTAGGTTTTACTCAAAAGCTGCTGGTCTCATAAAGGTGGCTGGGGGGGGCGGCGGCACATGCAAGATTATTCTGACACCTCACAGCCGAAAGACACAATGTATTAATGCTGTTTGCAGTAAATAAACAGCATCACACGTTACATACTCTAAAAGGCCTGACATTTCAAGGGTCTCTTAATTGGATTTGACATCTAAGCCAAGACTGCACAAATCCATTCATGAGGCCAGACAGACTGAGGTTCTCCCCTCCGCCGCGAGTACTTTAAAGGATTTCTGGCGAGAATTTCTGGCGACTGGCACCGTTTTTGTGACAAAATTCTAAAAACATGGATTAAAGAGGTCAGGGAGCCTTATACAGAATGTCAGTCCTGCAGGGGCTCCCACACATTTTTTATTTAAAAAAAACATTTCTCGTCCCCCAGCGCCCATCTCCGGGACACGGCCACGGTCGAGAGAGAGCGCGTTTGAATGATGTCAGCTGTGATCACTTATCGTGCGAGGAGCACGCCGTCCAAACAGGAACTCTGAAAGCGATTAGCAGCTGCCTCTAGAGTGCTTGTGCTAGCCTCATGGCTAACGCTGAAGCCGCGAAATTAGCACGCTGGCTAGAGGACAGGGACGGTGATGGAGAAATGTGGGGCTTCGCTCTCACCCCGTCAATAGCTCCAGCTGAGTCTGCTTGTTGGTGCTGGCTATGACACGCATTCCGCTGGTCTCCCCTCCCCCCCTCCCGGTCACAGTGGCTGGTGAGGCCTCATTTTTGGCCATGCCAGACCCAAATTTGGCTTTATAGTAAAAACGACTGACGTCCCCTAACTCTTACCCAGAACCCTCCCTAGTTTCACATTCAGATAAATATCGATGTTTCTGAACTACTGTGGCTGACAGTAAAGGCCAGCGAACCACTTCAAGGTAGCGCATGACCCCAGGAACTCGCAAGCTGCAGCTAAAACCTCCCCCAGTGCGGAACCTCATCACCATTCAGCCTGCTTTCCTCCCCCCAAGCTTCAAAGCCGGCAAAGGGGCAGCACGACGGCAACCTGTCACTCCACATTTCGTGATTGTTTTGTGACGCTTATTTTCTGAATCTGAAATTGAGCCTTATTCTCAAATGAAAATATATCATTATCTCTTTGCAGTGCCCAAACAAACTTCATATTTAAACGCTACGTCAGAACTCAGTGATGATTCCCTGTGACATGGCAGCCTCTATGTCTGACCTCTGGGTTTGTGACGAACACCTATGCTGACATTCCTGGTAAGTCAACCAGCCCTTCCCATCCTGGGGGGGCGGGGTCTGGTCCCCGGTGCTGCTGTCCCAGAGGAGGGCCGGCCAGGACACTCACCCTGTTGGCTGAAGGACTGCTCGAAAACAGACTTGTAGAGACTGCGGAAGGAGGCACTGAGATCTTCGAAGTCAGAGAAGAGCAGCTGCTTGTCCCGGTCGGGGATACTGTACTGAGGCTGGGGAGGCGGCTGCTGGAGACTCATGGACTGGGAAACAGGTTCTGGGTGGTTGGTAACCTGCAAACATGGCGGGGGGGGGGGGCAGCCAAATGAGTCATCCTTTGAAAAGACTTCCACATTTGATCTGGAAAATTACAATGTTGACCTAACAATGTCACTACAAGGTAACACTGGCAACAATAGTGACAAAGTCACACTAGCGGTCCAAAAGGTGCCACATAGACGGAGAAGAGAGACAGACGGATGCACACACCAGGCAGACATGCATGCATGCATCTCACACACACACACACACACACACACACACACTGTGAGAATCAAACCCACATTCTTGGAGGTGTGAAACCACACTGTGCCACAGCACCAAATTGAAAACAAAAGCCAGCAAACGTTTCTGGTCTTCAGCCAAAGTGTCTGACACTCAGAAGCTTAAACTGAAAAGAAGCATCTTTATACTTTAAAGGGGACTGATGATTAGAGACACTCTAAGCGAACAGTGGAGCTGGCCAGCGCCATGCAGCAAATGGGTATCTTCATCAGCGCCCTGTCTGCTGGGGGCAGGGAGGTGCACAGAGGGAGTTAGGGAGGAGGTATCTGCACTGGGTGGAGGCGGGCAGGCCCCCCCCCGGCGCCCGTGCATCCCGCTAAGCGCCAGGAGCGATCGTCCAGAACGGGGGACTCTCCTGGCGTCGCCTGACTCACCCTGATCTCACATGACCCGACCTAATTGGAGTCTGGGTGCCTGGGCTTTGGACACCCGGGGGGGGGATGGGGTTGTAAGCAGAGGCTCTTATTACCTCCTTGTTTATATGTGAGACGGGCTACATTGCAAAGTCGTAAATGAGAGCGTCACTAATTAGCGCCTTCGTTAGGGAATGGCGGCAGGAAAGCATTACTGGGGGCTCGAGGCTGAGGATGCCTCAGGAGGTATTTGAGGGTTCTGGCAGGGGGGGGTCTTCAGCTACTTGCTATGAAACCGACTCATTTCATTGATTCCATTTTCCCCAAAATGCTGCCCATTTCCACAGCAGGACATTTTCAGGTTGAGGACGCTGCCCCGTGGATCTTTTCCCAACAACCTTCCTTGTATCAATGGATGTCCTTAATTATGGATACACTGGATGGGCAACGTGCATCACAACGTGGTGTGAAGTTACTGGGTGAGCTACACAATGGACATATTGACTGGGCACAATCCCGTTGACCCGTTACCAGAATCTTTTGATGTCAGCCAAGTTCTTCTAGCTGCATTTGATGTTTTTTAAATATTCACTGATTCGCCTTGTTAGAATTTCCCACAATGCTACAGGTCTTTTGTGTCTGTAGAGCTGTCCTCCAGGGTGACACTAATTAGGAGAGACCAAAGCACCAATATATAATTTGGGGTCTAGTTCAGAAGCTGCAAAATCCTAAAAACTCATTGCATTCCTTGCGTTTAGAAATGACGAAATAAAAAGGTGTTTCATTATCAGAAACATATTTCCCCATTTGCTGGTGCTGCTGTTAAGTTTTATAGCTATATAAAATAATATCCACTTTTAATGTGACATACGCATGTCAGCTACAGGGTCAGCATGGGTGTAACCATGAATGAACCTAGCAGTGACATCCGGCATCACAGGTAATGATGGACGTCCTGGATCTCGAGCTCTAGTGGGCTACTCACCGCATCCTACAAAAACAACACCTCAAATTTACACAAAGACTGAAAACACTGAATGCTGAAAACGGAGCACCTGACATCTGCAGAGAGATCAGTCGTATTTTTTGAAGGCATACGTTTTGTTCCAGCGTACATAAACGCCATTCCTGTCTGCATTACTTTTCCCATCACCGGTTTTTAGAACAATGTGTGTGCTTGTGAAACGGGAGCCGTGCCCTTTTCAGGACAAGCTCACGTGGATGGAAAGCTTAATTTTAGCAAGCAAAATCTCAAGTCTAAATCCTCAAAGCTGAATTCTTCTATGCTCTCCAGCTTTGACTTCCTTAATAAGGTTATTGAATAGATTACGCAAACGTAGGCTCAATAATATGGATTCCTCCAGTCATTCCTGATATCATGTGGGATTATGCTAAGGTGATGCTAAAAGGCAGAGAAATATATGCCTCTTATGGAAATGACAAATGAGACTCACAGAAGAGACCTGGAAAGAGGAGAACTCGGGGACGAAGGACCTCCAAATGCCACAAATTATGAAGAATTCCAATTTGTCTGGGCTGGACTTGGATTATCTTCAACGAAAAATGTTCACATTCACTAAACAACAATGCCATGAATGGTGGATTCTGACACAGCAACACAAACACAAATATTCAGAAGGTGGACAAAGTAGCAACCAACTTGTTCTTAATATGAATGTAAACATGGTGTAATGTTCACCCAGAAACCAGACCACTGAAGAAAACAGTCTCCCTCACCAAAAGGCTCGGAACCACACCAGGATAAATCCACGTTCCTCTTTTACTGGAAGGCCATTTGTTTTATGTCCCAAAGAGACCCTCCAGCCCAGACTGCTTCCCTGGATAATTCCTTAAAGCATTTGGCTAACTTAGCTCCATCTTTATGACCAAGTTGGAATTTTTTCCTCCCCAAAATGGGATACTAACGAAAAACTATGAACATGCTACATATTTCCAATCCAGCAAAAAGACCAGAAACTGCCTCCATTTTTTGCCATAGAGGTTTATGAAATTTTGATAAATGAATGATTCCAAAGACGGCAACGATTGTTCAAGACTGTTCTGTCGAAACCGGTGAGGACCAGATCAGACTGAACTAATCAGGGACTGACAGCAGGCTGTTAAACGCAGAACGTTAACAGTGGGAAAAACAATAACAACCTTACGGGCATCTCAGGGTGCTGGAAAAAAAACATTTCCTACGACAGAGAAACTTTTCACTATGCTGACTCTGAGTCTGGTGATTAGGCTTTTGTACAAAGCTATTGACGTAGCGATGATTGGATTCACTCTGACTGCTAGCAGACTAACCCAGAAACACTCATCTGCTTAATAACAGCCTACTGTTGTCTAACCACCCCATATTCTGTTCTCCTAATGTTGTTTATTGTATTTTACACTTTCATTATTCGTTTGGAATCTTTTTGATTGCGGTGCATTCCTCTTACAGCACCAATTTGCGATATGTTTGCTATAAATTAAAAGGAAAGAAAGCCAGGAAGATTAAAAAAAAAAAGTGATCAAACTAATTTTCTAAATTCAGAAAAATCCATATCTAATGTACTTAGGCAAGGTGGCGATTTCTGTCATTACAGAGGTCCAGCACATGAAGTAGCTGGACAGAACGGCAGCTGGATGCAAACTCATCCGCCATATTCACTGCTGCCAGCTGACAGACTTCACGTGGAGCAAAAGAATGGGAAAGCGTGATAATTCACCGTTCCCCGTGTGTGTGTGTGTGTGTGTGTGTGTGTATTCACTGCACGCATGGATAAAGTGGGGCAGAGCAGATGGCAAATCATTTCATCGATTCGTCGCACGATGAACTGTGGCGGGTCTTGGAAGCCTGCCAGTTAGGCTGCTTATAGACGGCAAGCTCCCGTCACTAGTTTAATAGCTGATTTTTGACAATTAGAAGGACAGCTATGCAACTCTCCTCAGTGGGAGGGTAGATAACGAGCTCCAAGCATGTTAGCAAAGGCACTGAAAGACCCCCCACCCACTGCTGGCACCCCCTGAATGGCTCTTATACTCTGTACACTATGGTAGGGTGTGTGGATGTATGTGTGTGTGTGTGTGTGTGTGTGTGTGCGTGTGTATGAGTGTGTATGTATTTGTGTGTGTGTGTGTGTGTGTGTATATGAGTGTGTATGTATTTGTGTGTGTGTGGACCCTCGTTCGCACTCCTACATTTCTACTTCCCAGCACTCAATCCCTCTTCATGGACAGCGGCCATGAACTTCATAACCTCTGATGTTTGGAAACATCTGCTAGCATGAGGCTGAAACCAGGACTGCCGCGCTCATCCAAAGGCGCTGTCCCCGTACGCTTGTCCATACTTTGTTTGTTAAAATGTTCGCGATCATAATCTGCCCTTCTGAGACTTGCACTTGCAAACTTAAGGCAGCGGGCTCCTATTACCCATTGTTTTTATAGATGAACTGGGTATTTACATTTACTTTATTTAACAGATGCCTTTGGCTGAAGCGACATAAGTGACGCGAAAGGTACACTGCCAACGTAGGGCTGTCAAAGACTCGACTCGGCATAAGTGCAGCTGGGGCATTCACACGGCGGATCTCACACGCACAGACAGACACACACATTGAGGGCGGGGTCAAAGCGGAGACTGGGCACAGTACCGGGGTGTAGCTATGCACCGTGGCTCCGCTGTTCAGGTTCACCGACGCCAGGCTCTGATCTGACAGACTGTTGTTAAGGCTGCTCCTGGGACTGTCACTGCCGTCCTGGTCCGTGTTGTACAATGGTACCTGAAAAGAGACACCCAAGTCACCCACACGGACACCGCGGCAACACTGCAGCTCCGAAAGACCCAAGAATCCATCTTCTCAGTATATAAATAAACAAACAAAAACTACTGGTACGACGAAAGTGTTTCTAAGCAACATTTATCTCATTTGCGTTACGGAGGACAGGTGTGGAGACGGACTGGGGATTTCTGGGAAAACTGAAAATGAAAGGAAGGTGCCTGAGAATGAAGTCGAGCAAATACGGGAAGATGAATTAGGGGGAAGCGTTCATAACGGTCATTAGCTCATCGCTGCAGTCGGCGGTTACACGCTAAAGCTAGCAACACATGGCAGGAGAGGAGTCAGAAGTCGGCCCCGGCGGACACCCAGAGCGAAGAGCGCATTTTACAGCCGGGCAGGAGTAAATAACGGAGAAATACTCAAAATAACCCATCCTTCCTCCATACTGTTCAATGAGTACTGGGACATAAAACTTCTGCTACTCTTCACTGCTACTGCTACTACTACTACTACTACTACTACTAATAATAATAAAACCAAAATATGCTTCAGGTTGCAGGATTTTACCAAGGGTGTGCTTATCATGTCTGTAAAATAACATACAAAAATTCAGGTAGAACTCTACTGGAAAACATATATTAAACTTTTACCTACATTGTTTAGCACAGACATTCTTCAGGGATGATTTTAAAACTTTAACAAGAACCCCACTGGTTCGATGTTAAAACTATCACACAAAATAATGTGCAACAACAAATTTAATATTTATGCTATCAAAACAACCAAACTAATGACTAAAAATCAAAAATGTCCATATTAGAACCATGCAATAATATGAAGAAAGAAAAATAAATTCAGTAACATGAAAGGCCGTGTTTGTGCAATAAGGGACGATCTGTCATGCTGGGTACAGTTTACACTTTGACCTGAGGTTTCCTCAGCATTCAGACCTTTGGGACATTAAAACAATTTTAAATTTGCCAGAAGAATTCTGAGGATTAAATGTGATCTGTTACCAGTACTGGTCCCCCTCCCTCCCAAAATCCAAGCCTTACTGCCTAAGGAATTTAGTCCCGCAAAGCACATATTTATTTTTAAGCTAACAACACTGTTGCATACTTGCAGTGTTTCATTGAGTTTTTTGGAATTATTTTGCTTAAAGAGGCCATGATCCCATATGATGTCTCGTGTTTATTAATGAAATCTCAGTCTTTTAGCCTAATTCAGTCGTGCCCCCCCCCCCACCCCAATAACTTCATCAATGGAACCAATTAAAATGCATGAACACACCCCACCTATGATCTGGTGCACAATTTTCAGCAAGGCATTTCCCAAAAATCCATCACATCAAGGTCCTTCAAGGTCAAGCAAGGCCCAGGCCATTTGAGGAGCCCATACATCATACATGCGCTGCTACCAGCATATGTGAAGAAGCAACATTCATTTATCACGCGAATAGATTAACGAAATTAATTGACTACATGCTGATGCTCATTTTATCCTTTGCAACAGAAAATAAATTGGAGGCATCATTTTAATCTGTCCAAGCCACTGCTGCATCTGTTGCTAGGCAACTGACAGAAGCACTTTATGGGTGTATAGAAAAGCGAACTGTGACATCACATGGCAGACAGGCTGACTCAAGAACATCTTCAGTGCAGACCATAAATAAAGATGTCTGTCGCATATACTGGCTTATATACCATTCAGGGGTCTCTCTGTTCTATATGTTTAAGTTCTGACTCCGGAAAGCAGAGGTCTGGCTTTTGCCAAGATCGTTACGGTAATGAGACATAAGACATCACCTACCACATCACACTGAGAAACTCCTAAAGCCAATTTCTAAAGACCTCAGGCATTACGTAAAGGGCCTGGCCCTCCCAAGCCCTTCTGGAGCTAAACAAACAGCATGTTACTATAAGCCAAAGACACAGCAGTAGCTGCAGTGGGATGGACTGTACCACCCGCAAATGCCCCTAAAGTCCAGCCCATGGGTAAACACTGATGGGACGATGGAAGGGTCTAGTGTCAAAGGGTCAGAGTGAGCTGAGAGACCAGGGGCCTTTCCGTGGGCCTTTCTACCGCAAACCCGGCTACTGAATGTCGGCCCCTGGGGGGCAGCTAATCTACAGAAGACGTTTGCAAAAGAACCCAAAGACTAAAGAGGCAGCACTGACCGGAACTCAGCCGGAGACTGCAGTCAGAGTGCATAATCAAAAAACTGGGGGGGCACTGTGGAATGAGTTAGAGCCAAAGCTTACGGATGAAACTTGATTAGAAAAATAATGTGATATTTAGCTGCCCGACTGTAAGGCATCTAATGACAGATGGCAACACCTGTACAGCACTTCTGATACTCTGCAAACTACCTAGTCTGAAATGTACCAAACGACTAGTGATTAAGATGATTTAATGAGCTGAGATCGATACCAAAAAGAGAGATGAGAGCAGGACAGTGTGCAAAGTGCCTGCCTTTACAAGCCAGGGCCCTGTGGCGCGGGCGGCCCCGGGTACCTTGTTCGTCACAGTGTTGATCGCCAGCGTTGGGGAGGCACTTCCAGACATGATGCAGTCCATTCCGATGGAGTCCGAGTCCAAGCTGTAGGGTGTGGAGGCCTGTGGGAGAAAAAGGGGGGGGCAGACAGGTCAAGCAGAAGCCGCATGTGCCCCTACTAAGTCGGGTGGGGGCTCTCCTCATAAAACGACATGCTGATCTCGGGAAGAGAGCAGGATCCCTGCTTAAAGACAGCCGGCGGCAGCGATGTAGAGGGATGCAAAGCTCATAATGGCTTCGTTATTCCAGAGCACAGGGCAAATGGACCAGAAGGCAGAGAGTCCCAAGCAGGATCACAGTGACAAAAAGCCAACATTCACAGAAATGTGAAATGCCCCACTAAAGCGGCAGTCAAGTAACTGTTAAAAGATCTTTTCTGAGAGGGATACACACACAGACACACACACACACACACACATGCACACAAACATAGACACACACAGAAAACTCAGAACATTAAAGACAGGAATGAATGGGTAACAGAGGCATATAGACAATATATTATAAAGGACTGAAGAAACTTTATTTAGGTCAAATTATTTTTAATTTGAAAAGGGGAATAAATGAAAGCCGGAATAAATAAGGCAGAGCCACGTCTGCGCAGCGGCTTTGGGAGCGAGCAGATAACTCAGGGCGCCTGTCTCCCAAAACTGCTTACTCTAAGAGGATTGGCTGGCAACAATGAGATTTTTCATTTGTGATAAACATTTAAAAATACATACATAAATAAATCTGCATTTTTGTGTCCATGGCTTTTTTTTTAACAGAAATAAAGAATAGGGTGGCAAGAGAGATGGATAGAGGGAGGTAAGAAAGGCAGAGTTAGACGCAGAGTAGAAATGAGGGGAGGGAGGGAGACAGAGAGAGAGAGAGAGACAGAGAGAGAGAGAAAGAGAGAGAGATGCCTTCTTCAAGGTGCACAACAACCACAGCATAGAGCAAAGGCCCAACTTGTAAATCCTGCCAATTCAGCCACCCTGCCCCCCCCAGCCCCCATTTCTCATCTGGACTGTTGTTCAGCTTCTGGCCAACCAAACATGCAATTTAAAAGTTTGACATTTAATTTGACTGTTAGGATGGAGCGATGAAAATCCGAGGGATCAAACTGGTGATCGCCGTGTGTCACAGTGCGAAAAAAAAAGTGTATAATTAATTTTGGAGGTGGCCAAACTGTTTAAGCGAGCGGGAATAAGAGCACTTTCCCAAGCTGTGAGTGCAGCAGCGTTTTCAGGGTGGTTGCTGGGTGAATCAGGTCACTGTGTAAGGACCCAATGCTATGAAGGTCTTCATAAACACTGTCTTTGGCGATTCCAGTAGGGATGGTGTGTGGCTCACTGGGTTAGAAGGTTGTAGGTTCAAATCCCAGAGCCCGCAGACTGATTCCACTGTGGGGGGCCCAGAGCAAGACCCTTAACCTCCAACTGCTCCAGACACTGGCTGACCCTGCGATGTGATCCCCAAGCTTACGCTCACCTGTGTATATATATGTATATGTGTGTCTGAACATCTCATGCAGAGCAACATGGATCAGCAAAAATATTACCCTTTAGGGGATGAATCACTGTTTTATTATATTCCATAGGCAGCAGTAACAGACTGACTTCCCAGTCCTGGAAAAGTTCAGACTGGAAAACAATGGCAGCAAATCTCCTCAGCCCAATAACAGAACTTCAACACATAGTTAATAAGCAATATAATTAAGCGTAGTAGCCTATGAAAATGTCCAACTGCAGTAGGCAGTTCATGCCACACAGTGTGCCTAATTCATTCATTCACTCATTCACCTTCTATACCACTTTTATACCTATTCATCGTGGCGGGGGTCTTGAGCCTATCCGGAAGCTACAGGCACAAGGCAGGGAACAGCCCAGGACGAGGTGCCAACCCTTTGCAGAGCCAATGTGCCTATTTCGAGAACTTTAAAAAGGTCATCGAAAATAAAAGCACCAAGAGATCCTAATCAGATGGCGCCAGGGGCCCAAATCACACGCGTCTTCAAAGAGAAACATTAACTGACCCCCGTCTGCACAGAAACGCACACCCACCTGTAAGCCGGAGCCTTCCCAGAAACCTCAGCGCAACACAGCAACTCAGAGACGTAAAATAAAATCGTAATGCTGAAAAGTAATCCTAGCAGATCTCTGAATTAATTGATTTTTTTTATATCCCTGCAGCAAAAACTATGAGTAATGGCTGCCTTGGGTATGATTCGCTTACAATTCTGGCGACGGCGGGCCAAGCAGAGCATAAAAACTGCAGGAGGCGCGACGCGGACAGAGAGAGGCTGGGAATTACAGGGTCCCCCGAGGATGAAAGGGCAGGATATGAGATAGAGACGCACCGTGTCTGTGGATTTATAGCAAGGATTTCCCCAATTACGGCGTTTTCATTATGGTTACAGTACCAAGATGGATTAAGGAAGCAGGAAGGTCGCAGCTGGTGAAATATCACAGGGGCAATATTTGCATTTCTACGACAGATGAATCAATGTGCATTTAGTGAGACTACGGATGTGCTTCTTCAGAAACCGCAGATTGCGACGTGCCGACGATTTAACGAACCATTAGTCGAACCGGAAAAATCTGATATTAAAAAGCCTGATTGAATAGACGATTCAACCAGACTGGCGCAAAGGGGAGAGAGCCAGCCCGGAACTTTATGTAGGAGGGAGCTGCAAACGTTCTGATACGCGCCACCAGGGAAGAGCTTAAAAGATGGGAGCCGAACATCAGAGACGGAGGATCTCTGAGCGTTAAACACACACATTCGCACCCGCAGTACAAATGAGATGAATCATATCGTGTCTGAACGGTAGCCTCATGGTGTAAGTAGCCAAGTTGATACAGGCATCATTCGTCAGCATATATGTGCGGCTAACCAGAAACCTGCCAGGATCGCCCAGGAGATCGTGACTGGAAAAGGGCGGAGGGGGCCTTGGTCAGGCCCAGATAATAAGCTAAAAAAGCGACCCGAACCCAGAGCCATTCGTCTCCTCCACTCAGCTGTGGGGACAGTGCTGAGGCCAGACTGGAGATAGAGGCGGGGGGGGCAGGAAACCCAGGTACAGAATGACCACATACGTAGGGAGAGTCCACTGATTCGCTCCAGGGAAGCTGGCTGACCCTGCCCTATGACCCCTAAACCCGCTCACACCTGTATGTCTCTCATGGAGGGCAGGATGGAGGTAGACGAAGAGGGGATTTCCCCATGGGGATTATTCTATTATATTCTATCCTATAAGACACAGCAACAGATGGAGTTCAGACTGGAAAACAATAGCAGCAGATCTTCTCAGCCCAATAACAGAAGTCAAACACATAGTTAACCCATGGGGATGCCCAACTGTTGTAGGTAGTTCATGCCACCCAACCATCCATCCATCCAATGTGCCTAATTCATTCATTCATTCATTCAATCTCCATACCTGCTTGTCCTATGCAGGGTCATGGGGGTCCAGAGCCCATCCTGGATGAATGAAGTATCATTATTTTTCAAACTACTCTACCATCCAGTATCAACTGATAAAAAGCAACTAACAGTAAGCTATCCTTTCAGACTTTCATCTTCAAGTTTGATCACGACTTGCCTCTCAAGGTGAACAAGCCAACAGGACCCTGGCAATCTAACTGGCACTGTGGAGCAAGAAGTGTAAGTCCTCTCCAGATGTTCTCCACCCTAACAGAGATGATGGACACTCACTCCAGCAAAGTGCCGAAACGGCCGTTTCATCATGCTGTGGAAACCGGAGGCAGACCATGCATCCAACAGCGATTAATACCGTCTGCCTTGGCCACCGGCAAACTATGGACAACAATTCTGTACAGACACACGCGCTTTCTGAAAGCAAAGACTGTGCGACTCGATTTCTTGCGGCTTTTATTTTACGCCGAAAGCACTTTTGAACAGCTTGCGTGAGGAAGTCAGGCAGACGTTCTGTGCTTTGTAGATAGTGTGACACTTAATACCTGGCAGCTCGAACAACAGCAAGACTGAAATTACGATCCTTACGTTACAGCTGAGGAGCGATTCTAGGTAACCGTCTCGGGGTGAGAGACGGCGCGATAAAATGGGCGGTGAGCAGCCGGACGGCCAGTTCATACCTCTAATGAACACACATGTGAGGGGCACTTAAAGAAATCACACACTAAAGAGCAGAGAGGTGAAAAGAAGAAACACAGAAAGCTAACAGGGCGGGGAGGGAGCAGGTGAATCTTGCAGTGCATTCGCTTTATGGCGGGGTGGGGGGGCAATCTTATCCGCAAAGGGCCGGTGTGTGTGCAGGTTTTTGGGATAACCTGTAGGTCAGCTGTTCAAACCCAGGTGTGAGGACTGTTCAGCCAATCAGTCCTCTAATTAGTAATCTAATTAGGGATTTGCAACAAAAACCTGGATACACACCGGCCCTTTGCGGATAAGATTGGCCACCCCTGCTTTATGGTTACAAGCAGGGTGAAAACGCCACAAGCAAACAGTGGGAGTACTCACCCGCTCAATGGAGCGTGGCCTCTTCTTTGACCTGGCAGGCAGCGCATCCTCCTTGGGGTTGGTGTCGATAGCCCAGTAGGAGCCCTACAAGGAGACAGCAGGCGTCAGAGCGGCATCCCACTGGCGGCCGCGCACGCTGCCTGCATGTGTGCCACCATGCTCCGCGGGCTTTAGAGATACGATCGGGTACGCAATACAGAAAACACTATCACATGGTGTGTGGCTCAGGGGTTACACATCAGTGTCTGTTTCCAGAAGGTAGTCGGTTTGAATCCCATCCTCAGCAGAAGAGTCGCTTCTCTGTTGGGCCCTTAAGTAAGGCCCTTCTCACCGCACCAGATACTCTCCAGAGGTGCTGGATAAATGGCCTAACCCATCCCTACGCTCGGACACCTACCTATGCTCTCATATTTGCACGTTTGTCTGTCTCCAGAGAGAACAGGATGCAACAAGAAGCATTCCAATGCACCTGTACTTGTGCAAATGACAAATAAAGCATCATTTCAAGTCTGCTGAGACTTGAGGAGCAACAGCAATGCACCCCAGACTGCAATAGTCATGTGGTGAAAGGTGACTGAGACCTTCTTTCTCCAGTTAGAAATGGAAATTGGGAAATGGTCTGTTTGCACATCCTGTGTATGTGCCTGATTAATATTTGGAGTTCCTAAATGATTCCACGTCAGATGGGAGAGGGGAAAACACAAAACAAACGAGCACGTTTAAATTTGTTTATGGCGAGTTGAACACATCTGTCCGCCTTATTGCAAGCCATAATGCACTTCTAGCACATACAGGAGGATGAGGAAGAGGCTTGGATTCCTTAAGCCCTTAATTCAGTGGGAGCTGAGCAGAATACAGTGATGGCCTCGCTCGTTCCACACCTCTCCTTGTTATCCTCCAACTCGCCCTACAGGTTTCCAGAGGTGAGACACAGACTTTAGACCATCCACTCACCCTTGACTAGTTGCATTGATCCTTCTTTGCAGCCACAGAAGAATTAAGGTTCTAGTCGGGCCTGAGAGCCGCTCAGGTAAATCAGGTAAACAATTCTTATACAGAAAGCGAAAATCCAGAGGTTCAAACTAAATTATTTACCTCCCGGCTGGCCGCCCACCATCAATTCTGGCTTCCCAATGGCAATGTCAAATTTCGAGCAGACTAATCATAAACTAAAACAGTAAACTTTCAATCTGACCCTGATTGTAACAGGAAGCCAGCACTTCTTTTAAAACCCGCTCTTATGCCACCATCGCTGTGGTGTTTCAATATCACGGTGTATAAAAGACATTCACTTCATAACGTCCATAAGCGTCAAAGTCATCTGTTAAAATCTTTAGTCACCTACAAGCAAGGTAACTTAGAGCTCACTTTATACAATTTTTTTTTTAGCGTTTTCATGGAATAAGAGAATCCAAGAACCACTTCAGAATACTTAAATGCAAACCCCAGAGGGTATTCAGCATTTAAGGACCCCGCTTTGCGAGCAAAATGTCCTTGGGGAAAGAAGTTTGTTCCACAGACCAGCATTAAACTGAAATGTTCCTGCGAAGTACCCAGCATCAGTTAGAGTCTTTGGAGGAGAGAATGTCGGCTCAGCGTGCAGAGGGTCTGAGAGAGAGATAAGTCAGCAGGCATCGAGGGAGACGTCGTGCTGAGGCGGTAGCCAGGCACCCAGCCGCAGGCGCCCCGTACCCAGCACCAGGCGCTCTTGCAGCGATCACCCGCGGCAACCATCTAATTTACCTTCAAAACGCTTCTAAAGGAAAGTCTTTGACCCGCAGAGAAAGAGCAGGAGCGAAATTAAAAAGTTATGAAGCGCTTCTTTAGAGAGGCGCAAATTCGGGATTCAGGGGTCCATGATGCCTTCGGGCATTTTAGTTATTCCAGTCAAAGTTCGATATGATCTGAAGGCGTGTTCTGGGCCAACCGGTGTGAAATGAGACGGCCGTGCATGTTGGGGTGGGGTGGGGGGTGGGTTTGCTGCGAGAGAGAGCGGTACAGCACTGCGTATGCCAGGCAGGGGGGTTAGAAAACAGCGGCTACAGGACTGAAGATGCTCGAGCAGATGAAGCACCACCCAGCGTACGTGTGCCTAGCTGCAGGAGGGGTCTGCCGCAAAACACTTGATTTCGGAAAGGGGGGGTGGGACTTCTAGACTGGGAAGCATCTCTTTGAAGGTCTTTGGTGGGGTAAGGTGGGGGGGTGAACATCGATTGAGAAATTAAACCTTCTTGATCGCCTGAGAGTCCGTGGATTTTCCCTTTTTTAAAACTGCACAGATCCCCCAAGTGCCAATATCAGAGGGTTACGGCAAAACACCAAATTAGTATTCAGCCTGTGGCGCTCACTCATCACCAGCTCTGTGCGTGTGTGTGTGTGTGTGTGTGTGTGTGTGTGTGTGTGTGCGCGCGCGTGTGAGAGGGGCTGCGCACACACGCTGTCGTTCATCTGTAAGTTTGTGGTAAATCGCGGAGGCGATGAAATGGAGGCGGGCCAGCAAAGTAAAGGTGACGTGTGGCGTGCAGCGTCATGTCGCCCGAACCGGGGTGGGGGGCAGCACTCTGACACCGTTTCCATGGAGACTTTTACTCCACTAACAGGAATACTTAACACAACACGGGATATTCTTGAAAGGCAGGTAAACGCTACAGAACCCCCATCCCCCTGCCTGCCACCCCCCCTCTTTGCTTCAGTGAGAAATCGCCTTCCTTCTGGGAAGCACTTCACACTGCTAAAGATGACAAGGTGTAAAATGATTAATCCGATCCTCTGATTTTTTTTTATACATTTCACCCTGCTGTCATACATACCTGAGAAAAGCATTTGGCTTCAGTCAACATGTCGGTATATATATATTTTTATATACACATGCGCACACACACACACACACACACACAAGTATATATATATATATATACACACACACACACACACACACACAGACGTATAAAAAGGGGTGAGTGTGTATAATTACAGGCAAATTGGTTGACGGCTATAAGGGGAGGGCCAAGGACCCCCAGCTCACAGGGCAGTGTGAAGTGCTGGGTTTTGCCCTACGTCAGCTCTTGATTGCTTTGCTGAAGCGATTATTACTGTAGCACAGGGTGCTCTGGGTGTCCATCAGTCACTATCAGAGCGGTGACCCAAACACCTGTCGCCGCTGCGGACCTCCACCCGAGTGCGCTCCCCTGGCCTGGGGTTAAGCACACATGACATGAAAATGCTACCAAATGTTTTGCCAAACGTCAGTTTTGTTGAAGGTCGACACCGAGCAAATCACAAGACGCACGAACCAGAGAGACCGCCAATCCAGGCCATAAAACAGGGCCAACGACAGCACCATTAAAACAGCCTCATATTGATGGATCCATTAGCAGGAATAGAGAAGGTATGAAGCATGGAACGGTGTGAGGGTCCAACAATCTCTACACAGAAGGGCAGTGGGGTAATGGGTGAGCTGAAAATATTCTCCAGCAGAACACACACACGCACACATCCAATCAACGCGGATCAAAGACTTTATAATTGTGCTCTTCATTGTAGAATCTTTTCACTCACAATAGCCTAAAGGCTAAATTAACACATTTTGGCCTCCTGAGCCAGACAAATCTAGTTTCTCCGCAGAAGGCCAACACAAAGAACAAAATCGCTCTTCCAGCATTGCTGATCCCTGTCTTTTTTGACAGGAAACCCACTGACAATCAAAGTAAACATTTCCCAACACAGATCGTAAATTAAACACACAAAATCCCCCTGCTGCCTTCACACGACAGTGCATCCAGTGCACATGCTGGGCACACTCACCTTTCCAGGGTCATCTTTAGAGCGAGGCACTTTGAGGAAACACTTGTTCAGTGACAGATTGTGCCGAATTGAGTTCTGTGGGGAGAAAGAGAATGTGTGAGAGATGGAGGGAGGTAGGCAGGGAGGTACAGAGCAGCGAAGAAATGTACAACCGACGTGGGGGGGGGGGGGGGGTCTCCACAAAACAACTTCTACAGAGCAGTATTTCCCCACCCACAGTATATTTTGGTGGGAGATGGGAGGGAGCAAAAACGTGGACTGTCTGGGGGACCCCACGGACCGGACAGAGAAACAGAGTAATGAACAGGCAATACAGTGTTCAATACAGACTTCATGACTGAGCAAACGGATCAGAATGGCGACGGTATTTCAGGAGATTCACACCCAGCGAGAATAAAGGAGCCAATTTCCAAAGAGTCCCCCCCCGATGATCCTCTTTAAGCCACGTGAATGGTGGCCCCCCCTGCTCCCGGCGACTGCACGGCCACAGAGCCGCCAATCCCAGACGTCTCGCGCCGGCGGAAACCTCCCATGGGGTGCCAGAGGAAAAGGGCTGATCCAGAGCCCCATCGATCACAGCAAGAGCAGAATTATTAAAAAAAAAAAAAAAAAAAACTGTGATCCAACAACAGAAAGCCAAGAACAGGCATGTGAAACTACAGCCAAAAAACCCATCATGGCACACAGCTACTTCCCTTCAAGAATATCTGCTCATACAGGTGTTTAATTAGAATATTTAAATCAAAATATGCTTTGAGTATCCCCCAAAACACATTCCAAAATAATTAAACATATCAAATCCCCGTTGTTGCTATAGCAGTTATGCCCAAGTCAAGGCCGCATGAGGCTAGCAGAGACTAGCAAGCTGCTTTCCACACGAAAAGATCTACAAGCAACAACTGAGTCTAATTTTCCATTAATGCTAAATTAGTTCACACACCAGACTTTCTGTACAAAAAGCAGCTTGAAGTCAAGGACAACTTAAAAATAATAACACGAGGCACCATTAGCCGTGGGGCGCCGTGCAGTGGGCGTGCGTCTCTGAACGGCTATGATTGCACAGCCAAGCCCCGGCGAGGAGGTGATGCACACCAAGTAATTTAGCCCAAGCGTTTGGCAATATCTGGTCAATGCAATGGCTTTAGCACTGGGATCTCACACCTGCAGGGCTGTGGGATCGAATCCCATCCCCATCTGGATGTGCATGTTCTCCTCATCTTTGCACTTGTTTCCTCAGTACTCTACATTTTCCACCCGCAGTTAAAAACAAAGTTGACCCTAAACCACTCACAGAGTATGTGTGAGAGGGCCCTGGAGCAGACTGGCACGCCATTGAGGGTACCCACTGCCTGTGACCCTGGGCTTACAGGCTCACTGGAGCCCGGCCTTGGATCAACAGTTATGGAAAATGGATTAATCTGACAATACTTAGAAAGACAAACGCATGCCGCAGGCATATTGAAATGAGCTTCTGACGTAAACTGGACACCATCTACGTTGGCAGCTTAAGATGGCTAAGGTAGCAGGCGAGGAGGAGAGCACTGGGGGGGGAACACGTTCTGTACATTCAGAAAAACTTCCATCTATCCATCCATCCATCCGCCAGGATCTTGAATTACTCTAGATAAACATGCCAGTCAAGCCACATATCAATAACAAGAACAACAAAGCAAGACAGATGCATGTGCGAAAGACGGTGCTTCAGGGGCTTGCAACAAAAGAGCGTGACGCGGCCAGACGGAGCCGCAGCGACGCACTGTCCTCGCACGTCTGCCCACGCGCCGCCACGAGCCGCTTAATGAGCTGGAACGGCGACACGGGTTCAAGACGCGAGATCCGCTACATCATGGCCCGACGGAACGTGGCATGCCGGGAGACAACGGCGCTGGGCAGCCGGACCGGTCCATTATGCTCCATTGCTGGCACGCCGCTCTGCGTAATGCAGGAGACCGACGTTCAGATTAAGGAAAATATTTCATATTTAAATAAATTCAGGAATGGGCTGAAAATAAATCAAAAAGCTAAATATTTGCTGAGGCCAGATGGGACAGGTTCTGCTGCCAGATTCTTAACATTCACGTTTTTCACCTCCTTCATGTCTTAACAGCTCCATTATCTTGGTGTATCCGGGTAAGGAGGAGGGACGAGGAACAACCAGAAAGAAGACAGACGGACTGCATGACACTGAGCGTGCCACTGGACAGCCCAGGCAGAGGACAGGACGTTCTGGAGAAATGCAGTGAGTGTACTCACCAGCAGGACGGCACAAGTAACTAATCACGTTATATCAGACAGACAGAGACATGGACAGAGGGACAGATTGACTGATGGAGGGATGGACAGATGAATGGTTGGATGGATACGCATTCTAGAATGACAACATTTTCTTGGTGACTAAACGAAACAGGTTTGGGAGCACAGGCCGGGGGGGGGGGGGGGGGGGGGGGGGGGGGGGGGGGGTGTCGTCAAAACTGACCAGTTAAAGAAAAGAATGGAAACACTTAGTGAAACGTGAAACTTGCCTCTGGGGGGAAAGAAATGTAATGTTAAATGGTGTGATTTTATCCTGATCAGATACATGTAGAATCGACAACAAAAGTTCTATTTGAATGAAAGTTCTTTGCAGTCATGAGAAGATGCACACTGCACACTCCTGTATTCATTGTGTCGTCATGAAATGGGATGAGGACACAAACTCATGGCCGGTTTATTTAAAGAGAGCTGGGAGAAGCGTTCAGATGAGACAGCTGCTGCCCTTGGGATTAGGTCTCTACTGGCACTAAACTGGCAGCCTGACGTGGAATCAACTCTTCATTCGTCCCACTTGAGGACGATGTGCCCAGGGAAAGGTAAACGTCCCCAAAAAACAGCAAACGGGTCAGAGGTGGTGGAAGGCTCCGCCGGTCAGTCCTTGCATGTGATTGGATGATCACTGGTTCCAGTCCCATGGGTTTCACCGTTAGGCCCTTGAGCTTATCCTGTCTGATCCTGCTCTCACATCCTCACTTGTACGTCACTTTGGACAAAAGCATCTGATAAATAAATAAAATTTAAAAATGTAATGGGTCAGACACCAGACAGAACTGTAAGTGCAAGAGGGGGAAGTGAGATCTTGGGCAATGTGAGAAGAGCCAATTAATTCATAATGTGCTGCTTTGCTCCAGAGTTCAAGCAGCTAGATATTAAGTGTTTTACGGTTAAGCACCAGGCAGATACGTCTGGGTTCAGCACATGCCTGGAACCGCAACACTACTAGGTTTGTCATCGAATTACATGGTTCTTAGATGAAGCGAGTTTGCATGTTCCTGACAAGAGAAAGACAAAGTTTACTCAGATTGTAGTGGATATAAAACCCTCTCAGTTAAGTGCACCTGAAGCAAGCAAAGTTTTAACACTAATATCTAACTGGCTGCTTACTTATGCTAATAGCTGTATATTTTCTGCATTAAATGTAAATATATATAATAGGACAAAGAGGAGCAATCAAGAGCAGGACTGGGCCAGACAAACCATGAAATCCAAAACAGGCAAAATAAAGTCCGAGGTTCTTCTGTTGACTGGTATTTGCATGCGGTTTTGCATGCGGTTCTGCATGCAGTTTTGCATGCGGATATGCATGCGCCACTACAAAGGGCTCCCTGTCCATGAGCAGAGAAGATGAGCACTGGCCAGTGCCTTCGACACTCTTACCCAGGGCCTGGACACAGAATTAAGTGCATTTTAGCACAGTAGTGGACTGGAAGAGCAGGTAAATAAGATTTTTTATAGAATGCTTTCTATAATCTTGAAACTAAATGGCGCCAAGTCAGCCTGGTCGAGGAGCTCGCCGGCTGGCAGTTGTCTGAGCAGAGCCCAGCCTCGCCTACAGAGAGGAGACAGACCCTCTACCGCCCACACGCACATCGCAGCTGGTCCAACACATCCAACCAGAGTGCTGCCCAGCTCATCCAAACTCCTCCTCCGCTCCCTGATCGAGTACGAGTGCCAGGCTCACAGAGACACGCCTCTCTCTTCTGGCACAGGAATACATTCCCCCTTTTAAAACCTCTGCTTCTCCCAACATGGTCCTGAGATACTATCCAGGCCTACTGAGAGAAAACAGGGGTTAAGAAGGTTCAGCTAGTAGAATAGTTAGTTAAATCAGGAGCATGTGTGAGAGTGTATGGTGTGTGTGTGTGTGTGTGTGTGTGTGTGTGTGTATGTGTGCCCTGCTATGGGCTGGCGTCCCATCCTGGGTTGTTCCCTGCCTCGGGGATAGGCTCCGGACCCCCCCTCGACCCTTAATAGGACAAGTGGGTAAAGAAAATTGTTTGGATGGATGGATGGATGGATGGATGGGGAGCTTATAGATTCCTTAAGACTGACAGCCGGGGGGGGGGGGTCCACGAAGCAGGATTTCTCAGTCAGCTGGGTTAACTTAAGATAGAAGTCAAGATTGCCAAATAAGAGATTAGGCAAAGAGCATTCCTATTGGACAGTCGTGACTTCTAGCTTACGTTAACCCAGCTACCTGAGAACTCCTGCTTTGTGAGACAATCCCCTGCACCTGGGCTGAGAATGACAGGCAGAGATATAGGGCAGGAGGAGGACGTGAGACTTCTCAGGTAGAAGCTCCATCCCTGGCACTGGCAGGCTGGCTGCCCAGCCCCATGAACAGCCTGGGCTCATCATGACATTTTATTTGCTTTGCAGATTGTTTTTTGTTTCCTTTTTTTTTTTTTTTTTTAAAAAAAAAGAAGACATTACCCTTTCACCCACATAAAAGGCCTAGATACCTGCTGAAACACTGACTGCGAGCCTGCGAACATGCCATCATTTTATTTGTTTATTCCCAAGGGAGTTCCTCGTCCCTGGGGCCCAGCACACTGAAACATGCCCAGGCAGCAGGCCGTCGGCTCGCAAATGAGACTGTGAGGAAAACAGGAGAGGCGGCAGTAAGCGGGCTCAGAGCGTAGCCAGGCCGTCCTCCTGCACTGTCTGGCTGACAGAAATGGGCCCCCCTCCCTCAGAGAAAGCACCTCATTATGGCCTCACAGCAGCCGTGGTTAACCGGGGAAAGGGGCAGTCACGGCTGCCCTGCCCGCCCCCCCCCCCCCACGCCTGTCGCCTGCCAGCCTCCACGGGATAATCCACTTAGCGGCATGAAGAATAACAATCCCGCAGGCAAGGGGATGAGGTCTCTCCCTCTGTGTTTATTACATCAGCGGCACGAGGCCCACCTTGATAGCCGGGAAGCGGGATTTAATCACCGCTGCCAGGACGGGCCTGCCAGTCACCGCCACCTCGACCCGGCCTGACAAGGAGGCCCCCCCACCCCACAAAGCCCCAGCCATCTGCATGCCCAATCCCAAAATTCCCAATTTATAAGCTATGATTACTTGTTAACATTTTTAAGTTGCACTAGAGAGAGAGAGAGCGAGCGAGAGAGAGAATAAGGGAGGAAAAGAGAAAGAGTGGAAACGTGGGCACACGTGTGAATGGGTAATAGGACTGTAGTATAGAGCAGGAACCCACTCCAGCACCGGCAGACACACACACACACAGCTATGATTACTTGTTAAGTTGCATTACAGAGAGAGAGAGAGAGAGAGAGAAAGAGAGAGATTTTGATTAATTCACATCGTTCTGCAAAGCAGGGCAGGTGAATAAGCAAAAATGCAATAATATTAATGGAAGGTGAAATATCGCTGCACAGCAGACAAACACGACTATCATACGTGAATAAAGTCAAGGCAGAATTAGTGTCTGGAAACCGAGAGCTGGGGAGGGTGTGGCAGGAATGAGGCATTTATTTTACTGTATTATCACCCCGGATTTTATCCTAACAATCACGATACAGTGAGAGCGGAGTCTGCCTCTCTGACTTACCTGAACCTGCAAGGCCTTGCGTTTTACACGGCTCTGAGGTCTCATGCCTAATACCCTGTCTATAGGAACCCAACAGGTGAGACAACAGCTGCAGGTTCCGGCGGGCAAATCTAGGATTACCATATTTTGCTCATTTAAATCTCTAAACGCCGGTGAAAATGCTGGAGAGTGCTGGCACGATCATCCCGGGAACCGGCTAATCAATGGCAGGAATACAACTGTGCCACTTCATAGCAATTTACCCACTTGCACCCTTTTTTTATCCAAGAACTATACCTGTCACAGGCTTTCAACCCCTTTGCAGCTGAAGCAAAGCAGTGGCAAAAGGAGGTGGGCAAAAGCGTTGGTGAATACACACAAGCTACACTAGGCCAGTACAACGTGTAATGTTAATATCTATAATCACATGTTATACACATGCAACTGTCACACTGCAAGACAGCCAGCAGGGTTAAGACGACAAGTTTCAGTACAATGTTTTTACTCTGTCACAGGAAACAAAACTTAACAAGCTCTGGAATTCTAATGATTGATCCTTTTGAAAATTATCTAGTATAAAAAAAAAAAAACAGTCTAAAGTTTACCATCACTGCTTTTGTATGAGCTCCGCATGCACTCTATTAGCCAATCATAATCATTCTCGTCCTGGGAGATGCACTCACTCGTAGAGCGTGGCATGTTTCTGAGAGTGAGGAGAAGAAAAGCAAACAAGAGCTGGTCAGACATTCATTTTTGTTGCGTGGAAATATTTTGGATTCCATAGAGAATGTAAAAGTGATTCCTCGGCACTGATTTGTGGTAAACCAACAGCAACATCAACCAATGTATTTGATAATTTACGCCTCAGAATTCAGTTGTTAAGACAGACTCTTGATATATAAACTATAGCCAAATAGAAGCTATTTTGGGCAAACTTTCAGCTCCTTTTTTGGTTCTTATAAGTATCGTAATACTGAAAATTTTTCAATAATTTCACGATGGAATTTTCTTCAGTATTGTCCAGTTACACACTGCACTCTGTCCTACCAAACCCCAGAGCAAGACCTGAAGCAGCAGAACATGACTGAGCACGGGCAGATTGCTGCAGACTGTCCGTGCGGAAGTACGTACATCTGTGGCCTAGTTAACCAGCCTAACGCCCTGCTGAGGAGGGACAGAGGACACACACACACAGTGACAGAGATGCCACTAAGAGCATTAAGCGCACAGAGCAGAAAATAACAGCAGCAGGACATTACGCGAGCTAAAAAGTGAAATTTAACTGCATTAAACACCTGCAATAATTGTATTTATTGGGTCATCCAAGCAAGAGGCAGTTTGCTTGCACTGTTGACTCTGGATTCAGCAGCATTTAAACCATTTTGGATTTTTATTTTACTGTCCGTTTAGGCCCTACTTCAGCAGTGGTTCTGTATTCAGGTCAAATAATGACAGAGTGACTCTGAAGCCAGGGTGTAACTACAGCCTGAACTGACACGCTCCCTTTGCGTTTGTGTACAATTAACGGGGCAATTCTTCCCTTTTAACCTGTGACCATGCTTAAAACACCCCAAAACCTTGTCTACACAAGTAGGAAGACCATCCCTGTTCAATAAAGCTACCCATTCAAAACCATACTAATTATTCCCGTCCCTAATTGCAGTCGTGCACATTTACACACAGCAGAGGCACTGCAGTACACTGCATTATGCCGTTAGTCCTGGCTCCAAATGCTTCCTCAGACATGATCCGTTTCCTGGTGCTGCTGCACATCCAACCAACACACACATCTCTAAAAAGGAGTGAGCATTTCAATAAAATGAGATACTTTTCATTAAAACAGGTGCAGCTTCCCCTGCACAGGCCAACAGCCTGAGCTCCACTGTAAGTGATGAAAACATGCTACTATTCAAACAGTTGTAATTGACTAATTAAATGCTAGGGCCCTTCACTTAAACACCTAATGCACACCACA
This sequence comes from Gnathonemus echidnorhynchus, assembly GCA_026776725.1. Taxonomy (NCBI): domain Eukaryota; kingdom Metazoa; phylum Chordata; class Actinopteri; order Osteoglossiformes; family Mormyridae; genus Gnathonemus; species Gnathonemus echidnorhynchus. Next base: position 3,478,757 of record JAODJU010000108.1, on the reverse strand, counting down.
CAAATAAACCCAATTAAAACTGATAACGACTGCACTCGTTAACAAGTTTCTGTCCATAAGTAACGGGTGCATGGAAAGTATGTAAAATTATACATGCAACAGGGGAGGGGGGAAATAAACAATCCGTAAATGACCAGGTCAGGCACTGGGTAAGCCTGGGGGATGAGCTCAATACTGCGACCCCAAGGTAACATGAAGAGAAGGCCTGTGGCGGAGTCACCTGACCATGAGGAATCTGCAGCCTGGGGGGCCTCATTTCGGCCCGCCGGCTCGTGCATAACCCTAATTCCACATTACGGAGTCTGGCATGCATCAGTGCGACGTGGCGGAACAGAAAATAAACAAACGGATAAATAAATAATACAGACGGATTCCTGGTGAGAGGATAATAGATGGAAGGCTGAAATACAGCGACTACGAGCAAAGTATGAAAATTATACTCGGCAAGCTAGAGTTTGAGACTATATTCAATAACGGATTTGAGAGGGTGGGGGTGGAAAAAAGCACCCCCCCCAAAAAAAAAAAAAAAAGGGGGGACAGATTTCAAGGGGTTAACGGTAATGTTACATTTACATTCAGAAAGCGGTCGCTCAAACAGCCCACACGGCAATCCGACTGAGGCCCAGAATCCTGAGCGTGGGGGGAGGGGGGGGGGGTGGGGGGGGGGGGGGTGGGGGGGGGGCTGGAGAAAAATTTAATTAACCTTTTAGAC
>JAODJU010000108.1:3437489-3469854 GCA_026776725.1 Gnathonemus echidnorhynchus | reverse complement strand
CCCCCCCCCCCCCCGACCACCCCCCAACCCGGGCCCGGCAGCGGGAGCGTCCAGACATCACTGCCGCTTTTGTCTGTCTGGCTCCCACTGTGCACAGCTGACAGCAATCACCTTCACGGTAATTAGGAAGCGCACGCTTCCTTTTGGGGGCAATGCAAGCAAGCTGTGCGGGGCCATGTACATCCGCTATCGAGTGCTCGCGGCTTTAACCCCTTACGCCAGCCGACAGCAGTACCTCTGCCCCCCTCCTCTACGCGGGCCGACATCGCGGGACACGCAGGGCTGCAGATTATCTCCAAACCATTTTTATCGTTAATAAGGAGAAATAAGGTTTTGTAGCTTGAGGATTCTATTCACACCACATGGCTGCAAATGTAATTAAAAAAAAAAAAGTAATTTTAAAATCGTTACACACAGACATCTCAAAGGTCAGCTCAATTCAAATTTAACATCTGAAAATTAAGTTCAGATATGATGACACGTATGAATAATTGCACTGCGTGTCAATCGCGGATCAAACAGAAAGTCAAAAATGGTCTGATCTGGTCTATGTGACCCAAGAGATCAACATTCCCCTCACCAGCCATGATCTGAGTGGAAATCTCACACAGGTGTGTTGGCCCACCATCATCTTTCCCAGGGTTTGTAAGCAGGCGAGATGTTCAATTCTGTTCAATTCTAATATAGGGTTTTGTGTAAACTCATTGTTGGGGTTCAGGTACATTAGGAACACATGACATTGCACCCGATACAGACTTTACCGTGTCCCGCTACACTCTCTCATACTATTAGCAACTTGATAGCAAAGGCTGCAGATTTCAGCCACTGAAATGATTAATAAACTACTGGGTTGTATATGGCTAATTCATTTCAGACACTGTTAAAAAAAAAAAAAGGTTCATTTGCATACAAACGTCACACTGCTTGGCAAGGCAGTAGACATGATTCATGGGCACTTTATGGACAGCCAATGCTACAGTCAGAAATCTCTCTAAGCACATCTGCTGCAGTCTCTCGGTATCGGGACGGAGCGGGCCGCACTGGGACTGGAGGACATGCCTTTCCATAGGGCGAAGGCTGGGCTCCTCTGGCTCTTTCCGGCTCCCATTCATTATTCGCCTCGCTGCCGCGGTCAGCGGGTCATCCGCTCAACTCCGAACTCCTCGTGAGGAGTAACGGCATCAGACGGCAGCCTTTTGGGGTGCGAACCAACCAGATTCTGCGCATCTCAAAAGTTAAATCCGATGCATTCGAGTTGCTGTCAAGATCGCAAAAGCCTGACTAATTAACAGGAGAAATCGATGCAGCCTGCGATGCTTTTCTTAAATTCCCTGCGGCGTTTCTGCTCACCCTCCCCGGAGCGCACGGGCGCCCACACTCCCAGGGTGCGCCAGCTTTCACTCATCCTCAACCCTTAATTGCTTCACTGGAGTAATTATGGGGATGCTGGGGTCACCCAACCTGGTGTTTCAGGTGTCACTCGAGCACTAATTAAAGCACACTACACTCCGAGGCGTGGCATGATCCCGGCTCACCTTCCAGCCGCTGCCCGCCTCTCGGTAGTACGGGAAGTTGTCGCAGATCCACTGGTAGATCTCACTGAGGGTCATCTTCTTCTTCGGCGAGCTGTTTATGGCGAAGGAGATGAGGCTGGCGTAGCTGTAGGGCGGCTTCCCGTCCCTGTGCTGTTGCGCCTCCTCCTGGTCGAGCATGGCGCCGCCTCCGGGGTCTAGCAGGGCGCCCTTCTTATTGGAGCCCGGGCCGTGGCCCCGCGGCCCTCCGTCTGCCTTCTGGATGGCGGCCCGCATGGTCAGCTGCGGGAGCCAGTCCATGGAGGTCAGGCTGCTCTCCAGCTCTGACGTCATGGTGTCGGCACGAGGCGGCGTGCGGAAGGAGGGACGGAGGCCTCTGCTCAACACTCTCCTCCAGCACAGAAATCCAGAGGCAGCCTGCAAGGAAGCGGGGAGCCATTTAATCTCACTGTAAAGGGCATCGTCACTGGTAGGTTCATATGCGGCCAGAAAACCAAAAACGTCCACCTTGTAAAACCTAAGCCTCAAAGCAGTCCGAGCCCCTTTTCAAATAAAAGCATCAGTTACAACCAAGGGCACCAATAACATAAACAAACACATCACCGCCAGCCATCAATGGGGACCACGGGATTATAATTTTACTTCCTGGCAAGCAGCTCTGAGGGCAGATGGGAGTGGAATTTGGTTCGCTTTCCTACACAAGACACCGCGGTAGCACTGGCACTGTTAGACGGGACCGCCACTGCACTCACACACCGGTCGGACCCGCGAGAAACAATGGGGATAACTGCGGGGAAATCTCATCAATGCTGGATGCATGAGATAAGAAGCCGCGCTCAACTGTCCAGGACACTTCTAACACCCGACCCGCGAGGTGACTAAAGGCTGAGGAATCTGCATCCACTGCCAGCCGGACCTGGGAAAGCGCAGAGCTGAAATCTCATTTCTCCACGGGGATCTAAAACCCGGCGTCTGTCGCCTTTTCACACTGCAGGAGGAGGCAGTGCTCCCATAGCTTCTCCCTCCTTGGGCTGTTACAGAACACGGCCGTCGGTGAGCAGCTCGGGCTGCGGTGTTATCTACACATGTAACCCTACTGCTGTGATTTGAAGCTGCACGCCTCTGCATCTCCCTGTGCTCCAAACAACTGTTCCCATCCTGAAAGTCAGCCATCTAAATGACTTCGCCTTTGTATGCTGACACTTTCAGCTGCTCGACCACAGAATCTTTTCAAATGATAGCCCTTTCTTCCATTTGTACAGCCAGATAATTTGATGGAGCAATGTGGGTTAAGTACTCTGCTCAAGGGCTCTCCAGCAGGACATCGGCACCACATTACGAGCAGCTTCCAAAACTAACATTTAATTGGAGTTTTGGTAGCAGGCCGGATCATTTACAGTGCGAGTTGCTCAAGAGTCAACATCATTAACCGATATGCTTCCTGAAGTTACAGAGGCAGATCCCAGATTTAGATTTTTACTTTTTCACTTAGCAGTTGTTTTTTTCCCCACAGCTATGGATCTTTCAAATTATGACACCACATCTAGCCCCCAGGTGTTACTGGGAGACGACATTTCAGATTCAAGCCCTGAGCAGAAATACAATAATGCATAATCTTTGCATACTTTTGTGCTAAATGCAGCAGTGTTTGTGATCTTTGATTACGCCCAGTTAACTCACATTTACCCCGTAGAACGAGTTAGTGCTCTTACCCGCTGATAAGTCTGAGGGACACTATCCCGAGGTCCAACGGCAGAGCCCAACGTGACAAGTCCATCTCCGTACGGAGATCCCGTTAAAAAGGATTACGAATGAAACGTCAGAGTCCTAATGGGCAATTTGCAGTTTAGGAAACAATCTGTGAATAAATACATAAAAGACAATGCTTTGTCGCAGTCACATGGCACCGCACCGGCGACCGACAGGCGAAGTGCCACGAGTGCGATGGCTCTGTCCTGACGTAGTACTGAAATGGCCCGTGCGGGCGGGCAGATGTCACGTGGCACCCGAGCCGGCTCCGTGCTCCGCGGGACGGCAGAGCCTCAGCTCGCCGGAGCCAGTGACTTCAATTTGCACTTAACCACCTTGACAGGCCATCAAGACAACCTGCGAATGCTTCAGATCTATTTGAATGCAGAGCCTGAAAACACTTCACAGGTATCTTAGCGTGAACACGAAAGCGAGAAGGGGCACAGGGACCCAAAAACCACCCAAGAAACACAATGCACAAGACACAACATAATTAGGTGATTTTTTTTTTAATAAGCAAGGTGGGATGGGGGGGGGGGACAAAAAAAAAATAATAATTCTAAATTGATTGCACAAAAACTTACAGCTGTGGAATTGAATAATACACTGTATCTAGGACTGCATAACATCACTTAAATATTTCATGAGTGGAAAAACCCCAGGGAGAGACAGGCAAACATCTTGACTGTCAGTTTGGCACTTAAGAATGCTCAGAAGAGAAAAACAAAAAAAATACAAAAAAATTGGCCTCCTCCAGAGCTTAACTGTGAGCCATCGCTTTTGAACGAATCTCACTCCCTGCCATGGAAATTAACGGTTCTCAGAGTCCTGGGCTTCACTTTTGGCCCTGACGCCACACTGTTGTGTCAGATTTCACCAAAACAAGCCATTCTCAGCTTCCAACCCGGCATGATTTTATTATTCCAAGTACTATACTTACTTTTTTTATTATTATTTCAAAATGTCAGGCTGAATCAACCCATCACCCGGCACATATTTAAAATTCAGAATGAGTAATGCTATTATGCAGTCTAGCCCATGAAACCTTAAACGATTCGGTTCAGAGTGGGTACTGCAGTTCAAAGTACTGCCCTTCTTTAATGTGATTAATTATATCAGGCTCTTGCACAAAGGAACGTGGAGTTAGCGTTTAACCATCTGGCTTCAGGCATTAAAGAAATCACACACAAAGATAATATTCACTAATTTATTGGGTTTTTTTAAACAAATCTATTTTTATTTTACGGTTAGATATCCGCCACCTGTGCTCAAATGACCTTTCCCAGTGCTGTTAATAAGGTTTGAACTTAACCGTATCCTGCACTCATTCACAGTCCTGACCTGCCACTGCAGAAATGGCCACCTAACCAGCCATCTCATAAAGTGCCATCTATCAACAGCAGCAGCCGGCTTTGTGATCCACATCAGTATTCATTGCGCTCTGCCAACACGAGGACATTCCTGAAACACAAAATGGTAATAACGTTGCTAATTATCTTAATGTGATGAATTCTTCTGCGATCAGTCAGACCTTTAAGTAACATCCTGGTGCAAAGAAACTTCTACACGCTCAAGGAAACCGCAGTCGCTCTCTTTCACCCAGTAGCTGCTGAAATGTGCCATGCTGGATGCTGGGATAAGTACTGATAACATGGAGTACCAATTACCCAGGGCTGCTGGGAGAACACTTCTTCTGAAAAGTATTAGTTCATATCCAGAACAAGTGGTTAAAACTGCTGCCCCACATCTCTGGGACCAGGATTCAAGTCTCTGCCATGGCTCCATGTGTGTGGAGTTTGCATGTTTCCCCCCATGTCACTGTGGGGTTTGCTCCAGGGACTTTTTATAAAACAGAGTTGTCCATTGTGGGGACTGGAAAAATGTCCCCACAAGGTCAAAATAACAGCTTGATATCACATTGTGGGGACATTTGGTTCTCACGATGTAATATATACACAGTCACACGCACATAGACCTCCTCATTTCTTAGGTGTCTCGAAGCAATGGGCCTCAACTGGAAAAACACGATTATCTGAAAAACCTCTCAAAAACCCAGTTAAAACGGATCAAGGCCACACTGTTTAAAGAGGCGGCTGAACCAGCTCCCTCTGCCTATCCTGTGTTCCCCACATAATTAAAATTCACATTTAAATGGAATCTCTAATAAAGACGTGATTAAACCGTTAATTTCTGCGGATCATCAAGTATATAATGTGACAGCCGCCCCAGGAAACACCAAGAACTGGGTTGGACTTTGCCCCAGGGGTTAGGGAAGGAACAGAGCGAGGTTCTCCCGTTAAGGTGCCACTCAGCAGCCATCACGTCCCACATGCCGACCCCACTAATGTCGCTTTTCCACTGCCATCAAGAACCGAGCCATAGCGTGAACTGACGGTTTTCCATCGTAAATTATCCAAACCGTAGCCAAGCTGTGCTCCCGCTGACATTCCCTGCTTACTAAAAGGGCGGGAAGCGTGACCAAACTGAGCCAAATCATCACCATCTGACTGGTAGAAATGAACTGAGTTTTCTGCACATAAATTATTAAAGAATATATATTATTCATTATTAATTAGAGATGCACTGATCCAATATTCGGATCGGTATCGGCGCCAATCCAGACCTATTTGACGGATCAGGTATCGGCCATACATGACTGATCCACATCCGATACTTACTTATTTAGTCTCTAAAAAGATAGATTTAACACGAAGTAGGAGCTATTTGTACAATCAATCGCACAGCAGCTCTTTCCCATCTTAGATGTGTTTTTTGCGGCATTCAAGCTGAACATGCTGCCACTCAGTTTTTTTGCTACTGTGTGAGCGCAGTGACTTCCACCTGCTGTGACCTCATGCGCATACCCTTTGCAGTATGAGGAGCATAAGAACATCAGGTAAGAGGGTAACGATCTGGGAGTATTTTACCAAACCATAGTATACCAAAACAGTATTATGTGATGTGCTCCACTAACCGAATTTAAATAAATGTCCATTTAGTACCAAAAAGCTGCCATTCGGGTCAAATCTTTCACCCATCATCTGATGCCCCGGTGATTATTGTGCATGTGCGATATGATATCGGCCGGTCATAGGCTGAGGTATCACCTGCAGCATGGCTGCACTTGGATTCCCACCCCTGAGGTGGTTCTTCATGTGGTGGGTGTGGCAATGCGCTGTATCAGTGTGCACTCCTTACCTATCTTAGTACTATACAACAGCAGAACGGAATGGAATTTGTAATGCAGATTTACGCAAGCGGATGCTAAAGTTTGATGCTAACATAAGACGGCAATTCTCACAGGCTACATAGTAAATCATAATGTACACCAAGTGATCAGCTCGCTTTGGTTTTCCACTGCAGTAGGGTCGGCTTGGTAAAAGCATCACTTCGGTTTTCCGTCACTGTCGCTCTCCAAACCTGGCAACGCTTTTACCAAGCTGACCCTTCTGCAGTGGAAAACCAAAGTGAGCTGGAACCATGCTGGAACTAGGTTCTCTTCACAGTATGGCTCGGGCCCGGCTCGGGTCCTATATGCCAGTGGAAAAGCGCCACAAGATACTGGCGGGGACCAGACCCAGGAACAGCCCACCCTGTCCTCAGGGGTCAGACCAACTCACCGTTCCATGTGCATTTTTTCCTCCAGATGTCGTTACACGCAAGACTGGCAGGCCTTCACTTGATATTGGCAGCAATCACAATGTGCACAAAAGATACAGAATTCAGCAGCAGATATTTTTTTTTCCATAGTGACTTTCCGCAAACAATAATCTAGGTTCATTTCATTCCACAGGCTGCCATGATGAGTCAATTCATCAATAACGCAGCATAACTGTAAGTGAGTGGAATGTTGCATTTATGGTGACAAAAGAGTTTAATAAGGCGTAATACAAATGGCAAGCAGAAGGGCTTCCAAGAGACGACCCTCAGTGTAGACGAACGTCTACTTCACCGAAGAAATGAGAAACCCGCACGGAAAAAAATCCAGCTAACATTCAGACCCCTGTTTTTTATGAATATTCAGAAGGCAGCCACCATAATAAAAGCTTCTGGCTTCTGAAGCGGCTTGCGTGTTTCTAGTAAGAAAGTTAACTTTCTCAGCTATCTGCAGGGCTTATCTGTTTGCTGATGTATAGACAAACCATTGTGGTGTAAAAGCTATTAAAAAAAAAAACTCATAACTGACTACCAGAGCGTTTCCATTAATAATATTTGTCAAGCTTTCAACTATCATTTCCCACGCAGATTTTTAATCTGTATGGCATGTATGGGGCATGGGGTAAAAATCTGACTGAGACCGTGTGCTCATGGTAACGTTCCGAGGCTTTTGAGCCGATAAACATGACATCACCTGTGACAAGGAGCAGCCTGCAGTCATCACTGAAGGAGCATATTTTTTTGGAAATGAGACCCTTCAGCTGCAGCTGGCTCTTTCAGAGCTCATACGGGCCATGAGATTTGTCCAGATAAAAGAACAAAGAAGATGGCCATTCTGCCAGTCAGCACAATGTTTCCAGCACACACATATACAGGAGGCTGCAGTTAACACTCTGACTGGGTCTGGGCAAGGTGATATTACACATGACCCAAAAAAAACAGAACACATTCATCTCCTAGGATCTCAAAAGGGCAGTTCCAAGTCCTTAGTATCAAAATGCACCTCAAGATCTATGACCCATCTTGCCACCATGGGTCAACAAACTAACTCCGTTTGGAACTCCCTCCATCACATGAGAATAATCACTCCAAATGATTCTCATGTGGTTCCCCAATGGTGAAATGAATTGCCGAAAAACATCCGGTCACCAGACTCCCTCTCCACCTTCAAGAACTCATCTGTTCCATGAATTCCTGTATTAGCCCAATGTCTCTTTACTTTCATTTAATGTTTTCAATGTTGCAATTCTGCTCCTTGAATAGTCTCATTAGGGTCTTGCTTACTTATTTAGAAGTTATCATGTAGTTGTTGTTGTGTAGCTGTGTAGCTCCCAAGCCAGCTTCTGCTTACACTTGTACCTGAGCGTTCATTGATAGCTCAGCCTAGCTAAACTTGTATATTGCTTTGCACAAGTGATGACAAACTGGAGGACCTCTCCTGTACCAGGTTCAAGCACCTTGAGGTCACAACACGTTAAGTCGGCCACACCTTGCAAAACTGAGTCAAGATAAACAGGAGGTAGCCTAGCAACTAAGTCCCGCAGTCGTGGGCGAAACTCGGGTCTCGCTCTACGCCGCAACGGCATTCTGCGTTTCTGAAAAGACTGTGTGGGTTGGGGCGGGGCTGGGTGGGGACCACCCCCTCACCTACGACACGGCCATTTAGAAATCCCTCATTTTTTCCAGGCCTCAAGGTACAGACCAAGGGAGGAGCATCTATAAAAAAAAAAAACAAATAACTAGAACAGGCTTTAGGGAAAGAAAAAAAGAGACACCCCAATGACTCATCTTTTTAAAAATAAAAAAAAAAACAGCAGACACTGTAAAAGCCAATGGGCAGCTTATGCATGGCTAAGGCCTGATTAAGGGTTTTACAAATTAGTGCTAAAGACTGTTCTCAGGAAGAAGAGGAAGGCGACGTACTCCATGCTTCCGCACACGTCCGGGATGCGCTCGCCTAACTGGCTATAATCTAAAACAGATTTCCCGCAGACGTCCCATGCTGTGCAGGCAAGCAGCTCTGTGCACAAGACATGCTGCACTGCCGGCACAGACAGGACAGCCCCTGCGCCCCGAGAGAGAACCCCAGCGTGAGCCTCCTTAGGGCAGGATAATCCCCCCACATTCCCTCACAGACAGCCAAACATCACAGTTGGCCTGACGTATTAAAAGCGCACACTCCCATCTCCACAAAAATAAACCCCCCCCCCCTCCATAATTAACCTGGCAATCATTCTGCAGTATTGGGGGGGGTTTTGGCTTGGAGAGCAAGGGCTCTGAGGACACAGGCAGCGTCATCAGTGCATTATGCAGACGCACCTCAGGGCACGTGCCACTTTCAGAAGCGTTTATGAATATGGCAGAGCTGAACCCTTATATTACTGATTACTGACAAACTACAGCATCTTGCTGCTTTGGATTATCATGCGCACCTGCATTTTCCAGCCCCCCTCCCCCCACAATTCTTTTTCTTGGGCATTGCTCTGACACAGGGTTTCACAGACTTTTAATGCCTATGGACCAGTTTATTACGGCATACAAAATTTCAAGGACCTGTAAAATGGAGGGGGTCAAATACCATCACTCCAGGAACAATTCTCTGGGGGTGGGGGCGTTCGCCAGGGATAAAAACATCAAGTAGGAAACCGGACATGAACATAGTTGCTTCTCGCCCATCCAATCAGAACACATAGGGGGGAGAACACAGACTTACCCTGAATTTTACTGGTTCAAATCTGTAAAAATGGGTGATGTTTAGGGTAAAAAGACTAAGGAAATAAGGCTGGGGAAGTAAATCCAAACTCAAATATCTTTACAAATTTTTCACTACCACAAAAAAAGGCCGTGAGGTGAAGCTGGCCTTTCCAATAAGCCACCCAAGTGGGGGTCACTTCTGCTCTCCAGCACAAGCAGAGACAAGACTTACAATACCGGGCCTGGAGGGGGTCTGCCGGCCCCCCAGCAGCCGCACACTACAAGGCCAGGGGGCCAGGCGTCGCTTGAGAAGGAACATGTAAGCTCACCTGGCACACTATGGCTAAACCGCTACAGCAGACAGCAGGATCACCGGAACCCCTCCCCAGGCTGCAATTGGCCCTGATCCAACAGGCCAAGGGGCACCAGGCAGAAAGCCCTCGGTCCACGGGGCGCCAAAGTGGCCTACCAATTTGTCATCCTTTGGTGACTTAGGGTTTTCTGCATTATTTAACCCCAACAGCAAACAATGTACCTCATTAACTGAAATGATTAATCTTTCAACACCTGGTTCAACAACTGCATCATAATAGTCTACAACCCAAACCCCCGCCACCTCCACACCTGTGCAAAAAGACCTGTCTGAAATGAGTATGACCCGACAGGATGACAAAATGATACCTAATCTTTTGTAAATAAACTGACAAGGAGAATATCTGCACAGAATTACCCACGAACAGAAACGCATCAGGGACTGACATGGCATACATTTGATATTAGACCGTAAATAAATAAAGACTAAGTGCTCTGTCAGGAAGAGCTTAAAGAACTTTTTGAAGAGCAAACAATCAATACCCTGGCCACACACCTGTGGGAAGTGTGGAAAGAAATACTGTAGCAACATTTTAAGCCGCCTAAACAGCACTAGGTGACCTTGAGGTGTAATTAATCTATTCATCCATGAGTTACAAATCAGTAGCTAATTTTATGCAGCACACGCTAGCCTGCGCCGCTGACAGTCTGATGCTCCAGTGAGCGTGCCTTGTGCTCGTTAATCCAGTAAAGCTGCCCAATGAATACGCTGAACCTCCACAACGGTGCACCTGATTGGTGGGAGGTCACATCAGCATAGTCACTGAGCTAGGCTGAGATCGGATTGGTTCTCGCTAATGAAAGGCCAGCCTTCATCTCGATGCAGCCTAACAGAAGGATATGCCACAAAGTAAGAAAAGAATACCAACAGCATTTTATACTATATTCAAATGAAACCAGCTTAAAAAAGCACATTCACTGTATAATACAAGTACTTCACTTAATGTAAGAGCTATTTAAAGGGTGAGATTGGACTTTGTCATTAGAAATAGTGTCGATGGATTATTTCAGCACAGACTGGTACTACAAAGCACTAATTACCCTCAAACCTTCATAACAACCTAAATCCTTTCAGAGAAAACAAACAGAGGCTGCATTATGAACTGCTATTCAATAATAAATGTGCACGGGGAAAAAAAATCTGTCTCACAAATGAGCTGGCTGTCATTTCATTCAGGTGCAAAGAAAGAAAGCACTTTTGATTTAAAGGTTTGTTGTCAGAAAATGACACATTACATTCTACTGATGTCCCGTAGTAGACAGATGACAAAATGATGAGGTGACTTTAAAATATACTGTGGGTGTCTTCCATCGACAAAGGGTGCTGGCACTAAGGCACAAGGTCAAGGGCACCAAGGACGCATTTTCATGCTGCCATTGAGTTCACATGGCCCCTGATATGGAGACAGGGAAACCCCACACAATCATCAGCAGGACTCGAAAAACAGCTGCATTCAGTACAGGAAAGGGTTAATGCCAAGCGGGCAGCATCGCACTGCTCAGATGTTTCTGCAAAACACGCACACAAAAACACTGACTGCTACCGTTTCATCATGAGGCCAATAAACAAAATCTTTGCATGTGTGCATGCGTGCATGTTTATATTTTAAACACAAATATGAGCTGGGATCAAAATGCCATAGATTAGCTATGGTGATCTTAGGAGAAACTCAGTGAAGAAGGTGACCAGCAGCTGGACACTGGCTCCCCCTCCCTCAATACTGACGCATGCCCCTAGACATTCCTCCCTGATTCTTAAACACTATTAATGCTTTTAAATCTATATGCTATGCTTCACCTTTAGCATGCGTGTGAGCGATCTGAGCATTACACCATCTCCATTACTGACTCAAAAGACAAAAGTGGATAGCGATGGGGGAGGGGAGGCAATCCTTAAGTCATTTTCTCACTATTGAGAAGGTGGGGGGGACCAAAAATCACTCATTTTCAGTCTTAACCACTTTGCAAAAGGCATTTTGTTCACAATTACCATTAAATTCAATACAAAAAAAGTACACAAGTCAGGCAAGAGATTATTGAATGCTCGGGCCAATAAAATTGAGCATTTCTCACCAGTACGGCCCTAAATCCAGAAACACAGTTAGTGTTGACGAGATCTGATGAAGGTATGAAAGAAAAGGGGGGGGGAAAATAAAAATCAAATGTCAACAGAACAGGCCATTCATCATGCTGGCCAACATTCCAGCCGCACTTTTGGGAGGATGAGTCTGATCGATAAATTGTCAGGTGCCAAAAATGAAAGTCTCAGGGGCAAAGCGTGTCTATAAATACCAGATTTTTCTGGCTGGCCAAGAAGGAGGTCAAGGTACTTACTGGGTTACAGTCAGGCCCGGCAAAGCCAAAAACCCAATCAAGAGCAGGTGTGAATGAATCGCTATGTACATTTTAGCCATTTTTTCTACAAATAAGGTAATTTCAGAATTCCAGCAGAGTAATGTATAATAATGGGCCCAAAGAGTGACACCTGTGGGATTTCCTCTCAAGCGTGACAACCTGCTTTGTGACAGAGATAAAGGACTCCGCTGTGAATCAAACTTATTGCCTCATGCTGCACACTTATTCGCATTTCCCTAGAAATGTACCTGGTGCATTACTTGGACTCGGGAGACACAGGCATGCGGAACAGGATGGGTTTACCGCATTAACTGCGGTGCACCCCCGCAAGGCTCCTTTGAGTGGCCATCTTTCAGAAGACTACCCAGATCAAGGTCTGGCTGTCATTCGGTACAGCACACGTTAAGTCCTACCCACCTCATTAACATTTAATCAACTGAACGTTATTCGTACAATTCCTACTTCATGGTGATTTTGGGGTTACATTACATAATGGCACAAATTCACTGAGCAGCATGTTTTTGGTCTACGAGAGAAAACAAACACCTGAAGAAAAGCCACAGAAGGGACAAGGACCACAGAACCACCGTGCTGCCCTGCAGAACTGTAAACGTTTCAATAACTCCAACATCATTCAAAGCTTAGTTTGTTTACATTTTATTTATTTAGCATATCCAAAAGCACATACAACTGAGAAGGCAGCATTAGCCAGTTCCTGGAGCAAGTGAGGGTGAAGGGTGTTACTTGGGGGCCCGATAGTGGTGTCACTCTGCTGACCTTGGGAACTGAACCAGCAACATTTGGATCATGGGCACACGGTACTAACCCAGTGAGCCACAAAGTGCCCCAATCATTTATTTCACTTATTTCATCCAGTTTTTGCCTTGGAAAGCCTTTATAACTATACATGACGAGACATGATGAGACCTAGTAGTGGAAACACTTTTATATATTTACAGATATCTGTTTAGCATATGTTTTTTTTTTCCTAAGGCAACATGCAATTGAGAAGGCAGGGTCAACAAGTCCTGGGAGCAACTGTGGGTTAAAGGCCTTGATCAAAGGCTTAACAGCGAAATTACTCTGCCCACAACGGGATCTGAACCAACGACCTTCCGATCACGGCCATAGTGACCTAACCCACTGAGTCACACGCTGCCCCCACCAAGTGTTTAACAGTGATGCAGAAAAGCCTGAACATGAGCAGGATACCTGGACAGCGGGTAAATAAGGGAAATGAGACCCAGGGAAGGCATCAAGGCTGCAACAGATTATTGCTTTTCATTCAAACCTTGGCAGAATCATTCAGTTGAATAGGTAGCAAAAATCCATTATTTTGTTAATTGCTTCCTCCAGGGTTAGCGTGACACAATGGCAGATGAAGGTCAAGTCAGACTCACCTCGCTGTTCTACAAAGAGCGTAGAGGCTGCGGTATCACCTGGCGAACATGGCCGCCTGGCACGGCACGTCATTCACGACAAAGCTGGCGGCCCGCAGGCATGTACAGATCGCAAACGTCGCTTTCTACGAATGCACCCATAAAAGGCTGCCGACACGCTCAGCAGTTCTACTTGGCCCCGGAAACACACCGCTGAACGGGACTCCTTGGGGGCTCTCTTTGTTGTACATCTGGCCATTTGTTTTGTTCAGTTCATCGCTGTGCTCTATAAGGATGCTTGATGGATACCCAAGGCGTTCTGAAGTTAGTGTGAGATCCAGGCCCACTACTGTATGTCGGCACAGGGCATTACAGAACATCAGATCAACCAGTCTAAACTAACCTAGGACGAGTACAAAAGCAGCGCGTGTCAGGCAACTCTCTGTAATTTACTCTGAATTCAACTTCAGTGTGATCCAGCAGAAAATGCTTACAGACAGCTTTATAGCCACTAAGGAGACTATTTCAGTTTATGCCAGAGCATCACTTTTAGATTAGAAAGCATGCACTGCTGCCAGAATGAATAGGGAATAACAGCAAGAGTATCCACTGTGCAGACAGGGGACGAGTTCAAATATACCTGTACTGGATAGACTACTCCAAAATCTCTTTGACCTTAACTTTTAACACGATCATGGCATCTTTATGTTGCTACTCTGGTTTGCATGATACATTTATGCACTGTCAACGTGATTATAAAACAAAACTGATCGTAGCTTGGCAGAGATGATTTTGACCGCTTTTCAGTCCAATCATCAATATTCCCATAAACCTTACTTGTCAATATTTTCATCTGATGTTTATTTCTAGGCCCCATCGAAGGAGGTGATATTAGCTGAAAGCCTGCACAGCAGACACTCATATAAGGCAATTGACCACCAACACGCCAGGAGTTATTTATCCGTCAGAAGCCATAACCTGCGACGTGCTCCGCTCTGCATCCCGCTGCCCCCTACCATGGCCAGAAAGCCGAAAGGGCAGACGCATCTAACAAATGCACAGAAGAGAGAAAAAAGGAGTGAAAAGCTATGCTACAGGAGGGCTGGTCAGCATTAAGGCTGCGCACAGCCATTACTGTGTCAATAGGCAGCCACTGTTCTGCGTAATTACCATAAAGCAGGAGGGCCTGAATTGGCCACAGTCAGTTGTGTTCTGCTTCCACAGCAGATAATATGGCAGAAAAGAGGTAGCCTTTTGGTTCCAGACCCATGCTTGTAACCCCCATACCACCTGTTCCCTGCCAGCCTTCGCAGAGGCATTGCCCGCATTCTCCCGGCCTCTCTTAGAGGCAAAACAAGTTGCCTCCTGTTGTGGAGAGCTGCCGAGATGCGGGTCTGATGCCAGAACAACTCACTGGCTAGCGACCGGATGACAGGCACAAGGCTGAGGATGCTGAGTGGTCTGAAGAACAGCAGAGGGAACTCAGAGAAAGAGTGTGACGTTACTTAGTCCGGCCTGCAGAAATAACATGCAGGTCAACCTTAATTTGATGACACGATTGAACCAGGAATATTCATAAAAGACCGGATAAGAGCAGGGTCATAATCTTCATCCTGACGTTTACTGCCAGCCACAGATGACAGAGATGCTGTTCAGACACCTCTGAATGCGGGTGAAGCTGGAAGTAGTGGTTAATGTGCAGCTTGACTGACAGATGAGATAAGCGGTCCCCAGGTTGACTGAACGCAAAAGTGAAGAGCATCTACATATCGCCGGGGGCGAAAACGCACAGTGAGCCTTGAAGGTTTAACGTCTGAAAGACTGCAAGTATTTCAACACACTTCAAAACCTGAACTGGGAGATAACACCGTGAGGTTCATCTTAAGTCTTCATACAGAGCACTGTCCTTGATGGCAAAAATAAACATGGCCAAGTTTCCCCAAACGTGGCACCCGCATATACAACTCTTACCACAGAAAAATCCAAGACGCATTCAATCTCAGCATTTATGACAAGCCTTCAATACAGACTAATCTAAGCTTCTTCACTCAAAACTAATTTGCAAAGGTTCCCAGCATAGTAAAATCCACACACTATAAAAAATTTTTGTTTAATTGAAATAAATCACTAACCACATTCAAAGACATCCTCTGAGACTCTCCATTCAGGGTTAAATCACCAAACTTTATCCTATCAGGCGATCGGACACGTTATGCTCCCAGACTAACATGGGCGACAGCAATATGACGCCAACCATTAGGAAAAAAAAAATCTGTCAAATATTTCATTGCTCATTGTCTTTGCCTGCCGTTAGTTGGAAAAGTGACACTGAACACATCAGAGACTGACTGACAAAAACAAAACTAACATCATCTTAGCTAATGTGGCAACTACTTCCCAAAATAAAAAAAAACTTGTGCAAAAACACACACATACACACACACACACACGTAAATATGTTAACACAACAAAATAAATGTTTACTTGTATGAAAATAGTTTTTGTAAGTAGAAAGCTATCTAGGGAATAAAACTACAAGCTAACACCTGAATTCTAACATCTCCCTCTGAGTTATCTACAGCAGCTCATATTCAGGGTCCTAATGACTTGGCTGTTTAATTGGTGAAACTTGCAGATCCCCCAACTTTTATTAGCCATTGCTGTGACTCGTGGATAATCACTGGAGTAGAGGTGACTCCTCAAGTATGGGGCTCACTTCTCTCATAGCATCCCTCTGTATTTTCATCATATTACACACACACGCACCTGTATTCATCTTTGTGGGGACCGTACATTCATTTCAACAGAAAAAACCCTAATCCCAACCATGACAACCCTAACCTTTACCCAGTCCTAACCTTAACTGTAAGTAACTAAACGAAATATAAGACTTTTTGTAATTACATTCACACATTTTTACAAAATTCAGATTATCCTTGCAGGGACTGAAAGTCCTCAGAAGGTAAAAATTTTACAGGTTTTTATCACCTTGTGAGGAAATGTGATCCACACAATGTAAAAATTTCACACAGACAGACATACACACCTTCGCTGGCCGAGTCACAAGGCCAACAGGACATCATGTGATGTCAGGCTGCCGAATAGCAGTGGCCTCTGGCACAGTCACGGCGAATTCTGAATAAACGTTAACAGTTCTATAAGTGAATCTGCTGCTAATCATGCGCAACCAAAGTTCTGTTTAGCTGTATGAGGCAGATTATGTGCGAATTTTCAAAGTGCACGGCTGCTACATTGCAGGAACAGTTTCCATTAGAAACGTAACATTTTACTTCCTACACAGATTACACAGAAACTTTATCAATTCCAAAGAAAACTGCAGATTTACACAGACTCATTTATACAGTAAAAAGACCAAAAATACCGAATTTGATAACCTATTGGGTGACAGTGTAGAACACAATTTTAACCACAGCTTTTTTTCCATATCAATTTATATTCCATAACATACACAATGGTACTGGTATAAAAGAAGACTCCCAGCTTACTGGGAATGAAACCAGTGACCATCTGATCAGTTCTTCATCCACTCTGGGTTGCTGCTGCTCAACCATATGTCTATTTCATAGAGTTTCCAAAGCAGCCGATTTAAACGAATTTAAAAAACAGTGTCAATCAAAAATGAGGACACATACTTGAGAGCATCATTATCCTGGGTCCAACTGCCAGGTTCTTATAAGAAGCAGAGAGGGTGCATGAGTGGTTCTGGTTCTGCATGGTTTGTACCCTCAAGCATGGAGGAGTCACTGCTATGGGCTGGGGCTCCTGGTGACCGAGTTAGAGATCTTTACCAAATCCTTCACATGCATTCCATTCCACATGGATTACGGATGATTCTGGAGTCCGTCATTCTTCAGTAAGTTAATGAAACAAAACGCACCCTAAAAACTGTACAAGAAATCATATTGGTGGGTTCTGAGTAATCAAAAGTTTTTAAACTTTCCTGGACGCTGCTTTGGTGCTCCAGATAAATATCAAGCAACCGTAATACGTAACACACTACAGAAAAATACTGCCTGTAACGCTTGCTCCCATAGCCTGCCCCCCTGCACTTTGAGAAACATGCCCTAAGCAGCGTGATGCAATGGTCTTCGACATTGTGAAGCGGCTGGTGCAGGTCCTATACTCACATCCAGCGCTGGAGCCTCGTTAAAAAGCCTTTCACAGCAAAAAAAAAAAAAAAAAAACAGATTAATGCATCCAGCCAAAGAAGTCTGAAAGTTTGGCACAGAGATGAGATTAATAACGAAATGACTTCCGAAAACCATGGGGTGCACCCTAGAAAGAACCTATTAAACGGGAACATACAAAAGCTACTACATGTTAATTAAAATAAATAAATAAGCCTGTTTACTTGGCAGCCATTTATCCACACCCTTAATGGTTACTTCCTGTGCTGTCTGTAATTAGAATGCACCTTCCGAAATTAAACAATCTAGACCCTCTGGCCTAGTCACCAAGAGACAAGCAATTCCATCACAGCACCACCAGGTTCACACACTGCCGGCTGCCTGCTGGAAAAGGCTTATCACAGAAGTTACCACACGGCCCGTCCAGGTGGCACCTGCGGCTTAATTCAATTAAAGCTGTCGCTTCTGGTCTTCGGCGCAGTAAGTGCGACACAAGACAAACAAACAGCACTAAACACAAGTAGCACAAGTAATCCAGTATCAAGGACGTTAAGCAGATGTGAGGGAAGCATAATCGGCTAAATAAAGAAATGAACGAAAGAGGCTTAACGCTAATCTGTATTCTTATCACAGGTTGACGGCTGAAGGCTGTACCACTGTTAGCCTGGACCGCCCCCAGAAAATCTCAACTTTGCGGTCAGGGGCAGGCTCAATGCCACGCTTAGCACAGTAGAACGCACAAAAAAGCACTTTGAGATCCTGCTGCCTTCATCTCTCAGCGAGTTATTTCAGTGAGAGGCGAAACCTAGAGATTAAAGTGTATGGATTCCGTTGAGAAGCACAGGCATTATGTTCCACGAAAATACAGCGGTAAAAATGCGCTACTGTGCCACCTTGGAGAGATGCCTAAATAAACCTAAATAATGCAACGCACACAGGGGCGTTACATGGGGAGAGGGTGCAGCAGACAACATGCGAGCTCGACGCCAGCAAGGGCCACAACTACATGCAAGCACTACGTCTCCAACTCACTGAAAGTCCCGGCTCAAGTTCCAGCTCAGCTCGTACCTAATTATCCCTGATTAAGCTGCTGATAAAATAAATTGCATCATTCAGGGCACAAAAGCCCTCACTGCTATACTTTTCCAAATCATATTGAATTCACGCGAGCTGAGGCAAAGACAAGTGGCCATCCATCCATCTACTAGCAGCATAACCTGGTCAGAGTTGTGGAAAGGCCTGGATCCTATCCCACTCAGCGCTGGGAACAACCTGGATGGGATGCCAGTCCACCCACTGAAGCAGATACAGTCACACATTCTCTATGAGCAACTTAGAAAGCCAATTAATGTAACTGCATGTCTTTGGGCTGCGGTAGGAAATCCACATGACAGAGAACATGCAAAAATCAACACAAATCAAGCAGAGAACCAATCAATCAATTAAATTCCTCAACTGTTCAGTCCATGACTAATTAGATTTTAGCCAAGCCGAGGCATTTCAATTCTCATACGCAAGTTTAAGACATTTACATTTAACATTAATTCATCAAAAATGACTTCTTTTCAACTATAACAAGTATTCAACTGACAGCTTATCCCAAAACACATTCAAACTGATATGATATAAAACTGTGCAATTCAATTAATAATTCAATTAAGACTAATTAAGCATTCAACTTGCCAGAGGCAAAGTTAAAGACCAATGATTTCACACAGTCCTCTATCTGTATCATAAAAGGTAATAATTATACACAGGTAGTCCCCGAGTTAAGAACGTCCAATTTATGGACAACTCGTACTCATGTATGGACTGTGTGAAACTGTAATACGCTTGGTGTGATATGGAGCTGGGTATGGTGTGTGTGTGTGTGTGTGTGTGTGTGTGTGTCAGGAGCTCTCCATCCGACACCCCACCCCAAAAGTGGCTGATTATAATTTTTCTCAGACAGGTCTGTTTCAGGGATATATTAGCTAAGCTGCCAAAAGTGACTTAATGCAAGTTCCAGCTCGCAATTTTATTTCTCTCTCAAATACAAGAAGATATTAACAGAATTTCTTGTCAATTCTCCATACTATTAAGAAAAATAAACAGAAACACACACACACACACACACACAACCACACCTGTGCACTAGAGGAAATTAAGGTATGAAACCCAGAATGGGGCGAGATTACTGGGTGCAGTCCCTGTAGTGCTGTTGTAAACCGGGAACCGATGGAAATGGTTTAAAACGATGCATGACGACTGTCCCCCTTGTTACTCCCGGGGCTGTCTGCACATTGGATTTTTACCAAAATGCTAGCCTTGGACACAAAGTGGTTTGCTGAATGCTTCAGAGATCAGCTTTATGCCACAGCTAACCTCCACATGCATGGGGTCCCCTGCGAGCTGGACCGGGGCATGCAGCAAGAGGATTTTCTATCATGGTAAAAATATCGTGAAACATGGCACTTCACATCTAACAAACAGGAAATGCAGAGTTGTTAAAAGCGCATAAAACAGTAAGCGGCTCAGGAGTTAAACCACGGGGAACGAGGCAAACATTACAGGCTGTATTCAAACCCACGACCCTGAGGGAATGAAGTGACAGCACATCCCGCGGCACCATTAATGAGAAGCTCCATAAACATGGCAACTCTGAGTCTCTGGAGGACCGGTAATTCTGGAGACTGGAGGACTGGTAATAGTTTAGTCTTTCGTCACTCGACCTGTTGCTTAAAGACACACGTAGACAAAGCACTCTTCAACCCAACTCCAATGTCAAAATGACGGCATATCCCTACCATGAAGCTCCACCTGGCCCAGGTGCCAGAAGCAGGCTGGACTGCGAGCCCCAAACAGTGAGCCAAGAGCACAAGTGACCGGCAGCCGCCCACATGCACAGTGTCGTTTCGGCACCATGCATCAGACCCCCTTCTGACACTCATCTGCATTAAGGCACTTCCACACTTAACCGCACAGCAGGGTGTCGAGGTGAAGGAGTCCCAATTCACCCCCCTCCCCCCACCCTCTGTCCGCAAGATGCACAATGAATCTGAAATGTATGGTAATAAAGTGCTAAAAAGGTCAGAGATGATTATTACTGGAAATTATTCATTTAGGACAGTCAAGCCCTGCCATTTAAGGTCAACAATAGGAGTCAATTGTGACGATCAATGAATCAACAGCTAAATCAATAATTATCCTTTTTAACTGCAAAGGGTAATAATGATTCTCATGAATTATGTGATAAGATAGCAGCAAAGGGAATATCTAAGCTCTGATGCTTGCCAGAGCAATAAGACTGCCCACAGCCATGGAAGGCGACAGAAGAGTTCATGATATGACCAAAATTAGTGATGCACAGACTTTGAAAACTGACAATGATACCGATTGTTGGGAAGGTTTTGATTAAATAAGTTTAAAGGGACACTCCACCCAAATAAATGTAAAAATAAATAAATTACATTCCTGAAATATAAAAAAGCATGTATTTTTTGATAAGAAAACACCAACTCTAACATAAAACTGTCCCAGAGCACTATATTTTATAACTGTATACATCTTATATATTTAACAGAGACGGGCTGATCAAGTGTGATAAAGTCCATAATTTTCCAAGTAATATCTTTTGATGTCGCACCATCTACACTGAATTTTCTTTTTCTTGTCTTGAAATGTTTATTAGTAGATCCTCTTTGTAGTAAAATATATTTCTAATGTCGTTTCCACCAACATTAAAATAATTCGACACAACAGACATTTTTATAACTGTTTAGTACGGGAGTGTGCAAAGCAATGTGGTCACCGGCTAATGTTTTAACCATCAATCGATGGCCAATTGTTGCTGTATTAGTCGATACCTATAGCTGGCTGATACAATTGCTTCATCCCTCCCATTCTTAGGCAACACAATAAACATGAAAACTGGTTAGTCTAAAAGACAAAGCAAATCAAAACCAATAAAAATCTTGCTCGTACATCACACAAACTAGCTCTGTATCTTTTTGTTCAGTAGCAAGGGTAAAGTTCAATGTTCCTTATTTGTAGATCAGACTACAAACAAAACCTCCAGGAAATTTTTTCACCGCACATCTCATCCGCTCCTGCCAAATCACTGTGGGCTGGTCAAACACTCCTTAGACTATGAATTAATAGCCTCACACAGAGTGTTTACTTTTATTGGCACAAAGAAAGATTGATAAATGTTCCCCTGTGAGACACCTGGGTCTCCACATGTCAGCTCGAGCAACATCAGGGGTTTGTTAAGCCTGTCAGATTCCTTGAATGGCCTAGCAGGAAGAGGAATGACCATCACCCCAAATTCAGCAAAGGGACACTCGTGAGCAGGGACTTCTGCAATGGTGCTCTCCCTCATCCTCACAAGGGGGGCCTGGAGTTTTCAGTGTAACATGGATTAAAATGCACATTAAAGTCTCCTCAACTGCTGCACTTCTATACATTTAAAATTTTAAAATTCAGCCAGGCTTTTTACCTTTCAGTAAGTGCACACATACACAAATAACATCAAGCAGTTAAATTATTACATGTTCAGTATTAGACCGATTCATTGTGACTTACACTGCCATGCATGAATACCAGTAATCTAATATCAAAACAGCACTGGCACAACACATTAAAGTCAACTTCATAAGTCTGCCTCTCTCAAATATTAAAAACTGAACTTGAGGCACTTTTCTCATGGATAGAAATTCAAACGCAAACTTTCCTGGCTGGCTGGAGGCTCTCTAAACACCCCACCACACCAAACTCACTTCACGTCTGAAACGTCATTTTAAAAGCACAAGGGTAACAAAGAACCATAGGCAGTGTTTGCTCCATTTCACCAGCCTTTGTTAGTCAGGCATTGCAGATTAGGGGCCATACGGAAGGAGAAAACAAATATGAAAGAAGGTCTCCGATTTATTGCAGCTTTGTATGTCAAATAAAACATCAAGAGTCAGATTAATTAACTGAGGCCATTCAAAAAAATCTATTCCCCAATAGAAGGAGCTGAATGATACATGTCATGATGCCAAAGGCCAGTTGAAAAAAAACGGACATGGCTTCAGTAAAAGCAAGAGTATAGAAAAACTATTTGGAAAACATCCTTATTATGAGATAAAAATGTAGTTATAATGCATTTGGTGACAATTTAAATCATGTTCAAAAAATGCCATTTCACACAACTGGATAGCTAGTTATCTGTTCGGCAAAGTTCATGAGCACTCAAATCAGCAATCCTCCTGGGTTCAGGCTCCACAAACCACATTCCCCAAACCCTCTTAACAAGGTCTGCCCAAACGACAAGCCACGCCTACGATGTGCATGCATATCCTCTGGTGGAGGATTTCACACTTAATTCACTGTAAAGAGAAGGGCATCAGATCACGTTTGGAGGAATTAAATTTACCCCCCAATAAGCAGCATTTGTTTCTGGCCCAGCATTCGAGTTTCTGATGAATGCAATAACCGGTATCCTGTGTGTGCGTGCCTAAAAAAAAAGCAGAAACTGCTAAGAGCAGTTTGAGAAGTGAAAAGATGTAAATACCAAGGCTGTTCCCCCCTTGGCTTTGACTAACACTTTCAGTACACAGGACCGGTGCAGCTGACAGCAGCCGCTGAAGATAAACAGACCGTCTCTACCTCGCCGAAGATTAAAGCTGTATTATAAAATATACAGTGACTACACTTTGTTAAATGGCTTCTTAAAAACCAGACAGATCCTTCCTTCTCTAGGTGCACGAGGAGCCTCTCCAAGGAGCCCAGCCCTATAGAGAAGCCCTTTCAGATTCGCCCAGTAGTCGTCCATACTGGGGCAGCAGCCATCCGGAAAATTGAGTCCCGGTTTTGAAACAGATTTTACACATGCTTTTTTTTAAATCCTGGGTGTGCTACAACAATTGTCCCCCCCCCCCCTTAATTAAAAATTTTTTATTAACTTCAGTAAAACAATGTATTTTTAGCCTCAGCCAAATTGGGGAAATTTGGTTATCGCAGAGCAAAGCTTTGTAAAGAGAAGAGTCACAAATAAAGCCTCAATGTCACAAATACAAGGAAATAGACATCAACCTTCTAAGTTAGTACAATTTTATTAGAAATATATCGAGTATGCTGCGATACAGATCTGTGCAAAAAAAAAAAAAAAAAAAAACAATTTATTACATACTGCTTGCATTTTAATACATTAAGGGCTGGAGTTTTATAGTCTTTGTTTAAAAACAGATGAGCAATGACAAGATTCAAGTCTCCTGCAAATTGTTTTCTACGCATTATCTAACAAAATGTAAGCACACATTTAAAATACACAGATAAACGATTACATACTCCAGAAAGTTCATGTACTGGGTTATTTCTGAATGCCGAAATATTTTGCCTAATTAGGAAGGCAAGCCAGTAATCTGAAGGACACTGAAGCCTTCTAAACGTTTGTTAACAACTGTGGTCTTATGGAGAGGGATTTCCTGTGTTTCAGACCAGTGTCCTTGAACAACAGTGTTACATCAGAATTACACAACCGTGCCCTCCACTCTGACCCTCGTACAAAACACTACACATTAAAGAAAAAACACGCTGTAGTCACCAAGTCACTGGTGCCCTGCTGCAGATTTTAAGGGACATTCCCTTTAACATGGGGAGAATACAGGAGAATGCTAAACCATTACTGAACATTATCCATTTCACATGTTTATGAAAATGGAAGATTAGGCCACACATTATGATAAACTTAAATTTTGTCACTGCGCTACACTACATCTGTTGTAGATCTCTCTGGCTACAAATACACACTTAATTTACTTCACCCAAGTAATAGAGACGCACGGCAATTCTTCTCAGCTCCATTTCAGCACCCTTCTCATCACACATTAAGCCAAGTATGTAGGGGGCTATGAAAGATCGAGTGAGGACTTCCACAAAGGGCAATCAGCTGAAATTGCAACAGCCGTTCTGCAATTAAAAAGCCAAATTACTCTCAATCAAAGCCGTTTAATTCAGAATAAAAATCCTGGCATCAATAACACGAAGAAGTCTGTTCAGGCAGCTCTCATCTTGATGGGAATTAGCAAAAAAGTGTCCAAATAAAGACAGTGAGATGCTCAAACGGAGGAGGGAAAAAAAAACCATCTCTCAACTCAGCCACTTTCAAGTGCTAATAACTGACACGAGATTCAATAATAAGGCACACACATTTCCCCTCGACATTTTTTCATACATTCGTGAAACAAAAACAGAGAAAATTGTATGTATTGATCATGTTTTCCCTCACTGCAGATCCTTCAGCACTTGCATAGAAAATTAAATATTTTCCACAAACAATATTTAGCAGAGGTTGAATAGAAATTGCATTTGTGTGTTGACAAAGACTGGAAATATACAGTTTGATTATACCAGCTGAGTGGGTTTTTGATGAATTCTTCCTCCTTCCTACTTAAGGTACACACCATATCTTTTGAGGAGACTATGAACCAGACCTCCCCCATTTCCCTGGAATGGTAGTCACCAAATATTTAATATTTAAAGACTATTTTACATATTAAAGATGCTGCAAATTCATACACTTATTTTGACTTACTTAACCATGCGGAGAATTTAATAAAGCGTTTCCATTTTAGCTCCAACAGAGGACTCCGACCTTCTGAAGAAATAACTAAAGCTACCGGAGACAAAGCAAGTTTAGCGGCTTTTGACAAAATCACCCATTTAATACATGCTAAAGGGACCAGCATGGCAATGGAGAGACTGATGGGGAGTGAAAAAGCAGCCTGTACTGCCACCATACACATCTTTGGCACCTATGCTGTAAGACTCTGATTGGCTGGCCAGTAAAGACAGCAAAAATATAGATACATATATATATATATACATACATAACGACACTGTACACCAATACACGTCCCAGCAGGTTTAAAAAGCAACATAACCCCTAAATGCACTTTCATAAAATCATCTAATGCCTATATAATCCACAATATACTATGCAGCCAATAATTCCTTGGTGGTCTCGTGCCAGGCTTTGTCCATGCGGCAGACTACATGCACACATGCACAAGCCCCCCCACGCATGTGCACATTTCCAGGAGGGGCCCTGCTGTAGGTACTTAAACTGAACGGCTACAGTGAAGCATCTAACTGTATAAAGAAATAGGCACATAAAAACTCCATATCACACTCCATCCATCTTCCATAACTGCTTACCCAGCACAGCATCACAGTGAGTCTGGGAACAATCCCAGGAAGGACACAGGGCAGGGGACACCCTGGATGGGCTGCCAGTCAGTCAGATGGCATGCTACGGACCTTATGATAAAACCGAGGCACCAAGAAAAACACCCAGGCAAAAACAGGCAGGAATCAGACCCTCAATCCAGAAGGTATATGCTATGGTTAACAGTCATACAATGCAAACTGAAATTATTCAGTAAAATCAGCATCTTTTAAGAAAACAGCTTTCCTGACCAGAGTGTTTTGGCTAGAGCATGGTTACATTCCTGTAAGCAAGGGCATAAGGGAACCTGTAGGAAATGCCCCCCCGGCTCAAACCCACATGCCCTAGCTGGCCTTCTTTGCTTGTAAAGCCTGATATGGCCCTTTGGGAGGGCAGACCAGAGGGGTAAGTGTAGCACATTCAAGGCCCTGATTAGGCTGTTTCAGAATCCCCCCCAACCCACCTGGGACCAGTAAGCATTACTACTGCTGAATGGAAAATTCAGTATGAATTCTGCACTTTAAGGTACATTTTTAACATTCCCAATGAGATGAATACCATCTCAGAAACATCCTACACCCTCCATATTTCTAAGATATATTAAGAGCAAACCCAACTGACAGAATTAATAAAAATGGTCTGACTGCCGACTACCTTTTAAAATAACTGCACACAACTAGCAGCTAGAAGCACATTAAATCCATGTGACATCGGACTCCTCATCCCATCCTTCAAACGCAACACAAAGATCAACTAATAAGGCTACTTTATTTCCATAGTCCAAAGACAGGCTCAATGGTTTTGAATCATTTTAAAGATGTCCGTTAATACCCTTCAGCTTCATACGTGATATATTCTAATGACGCTCGCGATACCATTACTAAATTCCCGCCGCACTCAAATAACCTCTAATACTAGAAATATTACGTTAATTTTAGGACGACACTGCATCAGTGCTTCTTCTACAAAAGAATGGTGTCGTTTGCATACACTATAACAACTGTCTACGGCAAAAATACTGTATTAAACCAAATTTAAAAACCGTACACCGACCTAAGGCGGCGTATATTCAACTCGACAGCGCTAGAGATGCGTCGGCTTAGTTACGCGCCCACTTGACTAGAAACTTCACATTCACAGCCGTTATCCAGGCGACGGGTAAGATGCCGAGTCAGATCAAATGCCCATCGGCGGAGCTCAGCCATAACACTTCGTCCTGTGCGTGTTCCTCATGTCCAGCGGCACGGTAAAGCCACGGAAGCGCGAAGCGAGGAGGGAGTACCAGCGGAGTCCCGCTACCTGTGGATGCAAACTGCAACGTGCCGCGGTCCAGCGCGCGCTCGTCCGCTCGCCCGCAAGCGCGCGCATACACACACACTCACACAGAAACCACGAGCGTGTGACATGAAAATGCATTACCGTGCGTCAATAATCAGCCAGCTGTACACTTCCATCCAGCGGTGCTCCTTTTAGTATAATGTGCATGACACAGTAACCTAAATATGCTGCGACGAATTATGCCTCGTCAGTCCGTCCTATATCGGAATGCGGTCTACATATCCAGCAAAAATGCATCTCACTACCTGGAAGCAATCCCCCTTGCAAGCATCAAAAACGCGCTGCCATGTGACAGATTATTACTGTGCTTCATTTGTCAAGTT
This sequence comes from Gnathonemus echidnorhynchus, assembly GCA_026776725.1. NCBI lineage: Eukaryota > Metazoa > Chordata > Actinopteri > Osteoglossiformes > Mormyridae > Gnathonemus > Gnathonemus echidnorhynchus. The sequence goes on along the minus strand of JAODJU010000108.1, from coordinate 3,442,119 downwards.
AACGGGGTAGCAGGCACTGTCAGAGAGTAGGTTTGACACATGATCCATAATGTGAGCATGTGCATTCGACTGTTCTGAAAACCAATAAAACTGCATAGATACGTTTTGGGAAACACCTAGAGACATCTGAACTTCGCCGACAGTGAAGAGAGAATAAAAACTTCATAACCACGATTGCAAAAACTTAAGGTAAACCTTTCAGTATAAACTTCAGCTACGTCGATCCAAACATCTCGCTTATTCCCAAATGAAACCATCGGCAGTAATGTCAGAAATATCACGTCATATCAGTAATTATAAACCGATCAGCAACACCTTGACACCCTCACAACAGAACTAAGATTTAACTGTCACTGCCAGATTACAGGTTAAACCTGCGCACGTAGTTTTCAAACGGCATAGTTAGTCGCGCGACAGCAAAGTTAACTGTCCAGCCAGCTGTGCGACACCAGATACGACTTTGGCAGCTGGAGCATGGGCAAGCCGAGTCCAGCATGGGCAAAGAGTACAAGTAACTGGCTAACTAACCAACAACGTACCGCGACAGTGCAACCTTTACTTATTGTCCCTTAAGTCAGTGGCTGGATGACGGCAAGGCCTTTTCTGAATAACTTCATCGCCTTAGTTGGACGACATTCCGCCGCCCCGCGAGGAGCAGTCCCTAAACCGGGCCTGGCTTCGGACTCGGATTCCCCCGTGTCCCCCAAGCTTACTTACTCTCTGCTAGGCGCTACCGCCGTGCTGAACGGGTCCAGGTTAGCTCTGGATCAAGCGGCAATCTCCCCTCACTCGCAACTTCGTCTTCACCCAAGGGGGTTGAGCTTCTTCGCCGCCACAGCCGCCGCCGCCACCACCGCTGGCGCCACTCCCCCTCCTCCCCTGCTGCTGGCGCTGCTGACACGTTCCCCTGATTTCCCCCGGCTTACGCTCGCTTCACATTGGTCAGCGCACTGGTCAGTATCGTCCTCAGGAATCAGGCACCTTTCCCCCCCCCTCACAGTTATACATACAATTCCACAGCGAACATCCGGGGACTCGCTCGCTAAAAGAAACACCCGGAACTACTTCCAGAGCCAGCCGGAGCGCATTTTCAAACCAGACGACTCATATACATACGCACGATTAAGTAGCCCCTGTTTTTTTCTACATTTGTGACGTTTAAAATGTCGCTATAGACGCCACATTATAAACCACAGAAAAAGTTATAAAAACCTTAAGCAACTGCAATCTGTGCCCCCAATACATTAAGCTTTATTTATCCAGATAGTCTGTGCCTGCCAGTAATGAACTCTTCAACACCACTTGTTGAAATTTGGAGCTCTCCTAGATTTAAAATAATAAAACAAAGAATCATATTCGTCTATTTTATAATGGACTTAATTTTATCTTATGCTATTATTTAATTTTTGTCATGTATTGCATTTATTAACGTTAATAATGAATATAGCATAACAGCTGCCTTGTGATTTAAATAAAACACGAGTGCCCTCTACTGGGCAAAATCCTTGTATAAGAATCAGAATCAACTTCATTTAGCCAAGTACGAGTATGTTCAAGAATTTTGTTTTTGGTGTGTTGGGTTATACATATTGCGCAATAATTTATAATAAATCCACCACAAAGCACAGACAGGGTAAAACATGACATACAAGGTAGGATACTAAGGAGCAAACTCCTTAAGATTTATTTCATTTTAGTTGCTTACCCTAAAATTTATCCAAAGGGAACTGCATAGCTTACTATTTGGCTTTATAATTTTTTTTTTTATATTTGTGATATAGTGGTGTAGTTTTGCTTTGCTGTATAACACAAGCACTGGTACAGCCATTAAAGTGAGGGATGTGTTCCTAATTTTCATAATAATCATAATATTAAATTCTTTAAAGTTAATTCACTATTTTCAAGTTTTTATTGTCGCGTGTTCTAAGAAAATCCTTGTGCAGTTGCAAGAGAGGGGGAAAGTGCATGGGGGACAACAGGAAAAAAATCAGTGCGATACAGAACAAACAGCAGTGAATTAAGAGCAAGACAAGACAAAAGGCAGTGCAATATGGGGAGTGAAACAATAAACTTGCAATAAATAAATAAGTGCTGCATCAGGGAAGGCTGTGCAAATACCCAGTGAGGTAGACAGTACTTATGAAGTGTGGAAAGAGTGGAATATTCATATAGTATGCAATACAATACAATACACCTGGAACAGATGCAGGCCACTGGTTATTTAGCAACCTGTTGGTTTGGGGTAAGAAGTTGTCCCTGAAACAGGTGGTGTGGGTGCTGATGTACTGGTAGTGCTTTCCCAAGTGTAAAGAGGCTGTGAGCTGGCTGGCTGGTGTCCCTGTTGATGGACTCTTCTGGCAGAGAGACATAGATGGATTGTAAGTGGGCAAGATCGGCACTGATGATATAGGTAGTTTGCACAGTCCTTTGTAGCAGTCTGAGTTCTTCAGCAGTTGTGTTATCCATCCACACCCTCATGCACCCAGTCATGATGCTCTCAGTGGTGCAACAGTAGAAGTTCACCGGGATTTTAGTTCCCAACCCAAAGCTCTTTAGCTTCCTCAGGAAGATCCTGACCCTTCTTGAGGATGCAGCTGATGTCTAGAGACCATGAGAGGGTGTCGGTGATCTGGACACCCAGGCACCTGAAGCAGCTGACTGTCATGATGGGAGATCCAGCAATGAATAATGGGTAGTGAAAGTCTATGGTCCTTCTGGATTGGACAATGATCTCCTTTGTCTTTTTGATATTCAGTGAGAGGTGGTTGCCGTGGCACCATACAATAAGATCTTCTATCTCCTTCCAGTAGGCAGCCTAATCCTCGTTGCTGATGAAGCCAATGACAGCAGTGTCGTCCACAACCTTCATAATGCTGATAAATTTATATTTTACGAACATTTATATTTGATAGTTACATCTTTAAATGGCTGTGGGTGGAGCTGAACTTGCAGTGGTGCGCAACAATACCCATTAAAAATGAATTGATTTCCAAATGCAGTAGAAATTTACTTTATATAAACCTGAAGTAGCAATAATCATTACAAAAATATTTTCCTATATATTTAATTTTCATTTATCTTTCAGTCTAAAACTAGCAAATAATCTTTAATGAAGGAATGATTTTAATGCAGTTTTCTATATTTTTCTTCTGTGTTACAATTTTTACATTACAATGTATTCCATTCACCTAGGTATAATTTAATTTAATTTAATTAATTTAACAATTCATATTTTTTATTGCTTAGTACCATCCACTCTTGTTTTGCTGTCAAGGTAAATTTGTCCTTCAAAGACCTTTAATGTTTGACCATTTCCTCTTCTTTGATCAAATATGCAATTTTATGTAAATTTAAATAAATTTTTATGCATGAATACGTCTCATTTCTATTGTATGGTTGAAGCACCTGGCCACATCATTTTCTTATGTATGACCAAGCAAGATCAATGTGGAAATATTGTATTGCACTCCAATATATTGTGTTGCTTTCAATACAACTTCAAATAACATCTGTATGCTCAAGAAAACATATGCATCTCCTTGTATCCTCTGTTTTGATTAATAAAGAATATTAAGCATTACTGCATTTACAGAAGTTGCAATACAAAAACGGACGACAGAGGGCACCCTTCCCTAAAATCTCCATATTCTATATACACCACAAATCTGGTTTTACTGCAACTTAACCATAAACAACATAAGTGTTATACCATACGTTTTATTGTAAAATAATGCACACTATTAAAACCGTAACTAGGCCTTGCTGTTGTTGTTATTTTTTATGGTGTAGCAGAGAGAGCAGCAGCAAATTCCCACAATGTATTAAATATTTTGTGAACTTTTTTTTGGGGGGGGGGGTGGCCATGGTTAATGGTTCAAGTTCAAGTTCATTTGTCATTCCAGCCATATCTAAGATACAATGGGACGAAATTACATTCTCAAGATCAGAAAATGTGCAAAGGGGGAAGGAAAAAAACAAGGAACATGGGACAAAGAAACAAAGGAATAAAAGGAAACCCAGGTGAAAAAAATCATAAAGTGCAAACCAAGACCTAAGGTAAAAATGTTAAAATAATCCAAAATAATATAAAAATATAAATATAAAATATGCCTATATAATAAGTACTACAACTAAAAATAAACTGGCTTTATGTACATATTATAGAGAGTTTAACGATCTTATTACATGCAGCAACAAGCTATTGCATACTGTCTATTGATTTTATGGAGCAATATCTCCGCCCAGATGGCAAGAGATCAAACAGAGATGGATGTGAGGAGTCTCTCACTAAACATTCAGAAGCCACTGCAAAAATCTGACTAGTCAACCAATCAACAGCCAAAAATATTATTGCCGAGTCAAATAACAGCACTGAAAAATTCACTGAAAAGGGTTAATTGAGGTCCCTAACTAGCAGAGACCCCTGGACTTCGGCCCAGGTAAACCCGTGCATTACAGCGCATCTATCAGCAATCAAATCATAATTTCTTTTCCAAGTGCAGCCATTATATTTACCAAAATAAGCCTAGCCTTGACCCAGTGCTTATTTCCTATTTACATGCAATGCAAAGTCTGCAGGAGGGCTGCAGACAAGTAGCTGACTGACAGATACTAGCAATACAGTGTGTGT
>JAODJU010000108.1:3396676-3419387 GCA_026776725.1 Gnathonemus echidnorhynchus | reverse complement strand
GGCTGCTCCCCTGACACCCCCCCCCCCAAAATCCCTGGTAAAACGGCCCCCATGGACTTCATATAGATTAGTTCTCCTGACTGGCATCTAAATTCAGTGGCTTGTGAAGGTGATCTTTGAGGTCGAGGATGGTTTCAGGACGGGAGGCGGAAGTGGAATGACCCCGATCTGTGCCAAACACGCCCGGAATCAGGCGGGGAGCAAGGTTCAGTTGGAGTGGGAGTGCAGTGCTTTCTGATGGCCTTTCCCAGTGCCTGAATGGGTGGGAGCAGTGGCATGACATCCCCCCCCCCCCCCCCCCCCCAAGAGGGCTGGCTCCGCTCCTCTGTGCCGCACGTGGCCTCCAGTGAGAGGAGGGGGACTCACAGAGAGCGCCCCCTATAGGATAGTGGCAGGATGACGGGGAGGGATGATCCCTGCCTCATTCCACCTCCCTTTTATCTTTCTTCTTTTAGCAGACAGCTTGAGTAGAAATTGCTCGAAATGGCTTAAGTCCAGCAAGATGACACACTTAAAGTAACTTTGAAATGAAACAGTTCCCAGCGCTCTTTAGCCGTCAGTCATCGGAAACAGCTCGTGATCTTTTTATTGCAAGCACTTTAAGGTAAATGATTTGCAAGAACTTTTAGCGAAACATAACTGTCAGATAGGGATGTAGAGACCAGCCATGATATGTTCATATGAAATTTTACTAAACCAGTTCTTATGGTCATATACCTCAGTTAAATTTTCACTGCCTTACTGATTCACCAGGAAATACATTTAAAGGACTGAAATGTTCTTAATCACACAAGCCTGAGCTGCTGCTGCCTCACTGAGGCATGGGGGTGGACGCTGTTATCATGCAAATTATCTTCATGTTACTGGGCAGTGTTCAAAGCTGCTTGAATTGATGGCCAGCATTCTCTAATTTTAGCCATTGGCTAAGACAGAAATCCTCACTGCGCAAAAAAAAACGTAAGTGTCAACTATGGGTTTTTTTATTGATTTGTCCCATGTGATTATCTGGCCAAGTATAAATCTGATTGAGGAACTACGTGTTTTTTTTACTGACCAGGTCTTATTGTGCAAATAAAAATGTAAACAAAGTATCCTTTTGTTACTCCTAATTCTTACATTGCTGCAAGTGGGCCCCTCTTCTACATTCTCTCATTTGTTAGTTCTTGGCAAAAGATTTTCATCAACAAAAAAACTCATAAGTGGTCAACCTCAGCTGCCATTACACTAAAACACTTCCTGTTTGTCTGGACAAGTGGTTATCATTGTTGTCAATACTTGTGAGGCATCTATTTATGGCCTCCTAGCCAAAACTGACACAATAAACCAAGAGTGGACTTTGTGAGCAGTTACACTTCATGTCACTTAATCACTTGACTGTCACAAGATGTTTGCAGCTTACATAGGGTCTGTATACTGTTGAATATTGGGAGGACTTTCCTTTGCTGTTTGTTCATGGACTGAGCTCAGGGGAAGCAGCCTGGATCTCCCTTCCCAACCCCCAAGGCATGTGACGTGTCCACTATAGGTAGAGATCTGCTTTAAAAAATATTCACAAATGTGCAAACAGTCTCTGAAAAAGATGTGGTGTACCACATTCGTTAACATGCATTTTTGTCTCTGTCAATTTTTTTTTTCTGTTTAATTTATGGTGTACATTTTTAAAGGTCATTCACTTGTGTGCAGTACTGTCTCAGCCTGAGACATTCCAGCTGAAAGTTTGTGGGATTGCTTTATCTCCCTCTGATGCAGTGCAAGCCTCAAAGGCAGCCATGAGACACACGCCGGCTTTCTGGATTACAACGGTGTGTTCGCAGTGTGGTCACGTGTAGGCAGTGGCTGCTCACAGCCACGCTTATGGTTTGGAAAAAGAAAAAGAAAGTGTGGTTCTCGCCATTGTTGTGACGGATTTGAGCCAACATGCACAGAATCCGGGGGGGGGGGGGGGGCATTCGAACAGCAACATTGGCTGTAACTTGTGTGTGTCACAAGCCACATTCATGGATTTATTTCTCACCCTTGTGGTGTTAAATGTGGTCTTAAGTTTCTTCCTTCCTTTGTTAGGGCTTTTTTAAACATGTTGAAACATAGTCTATGGATAATCCTTAGATTGATGCTTAACTGTTACTTTTTTTTCTGCAGGTGCTGCAACGATTAAGAAATTTCCCATGTGTCTAGATTCCATTTATTTGTAAGTGCAGCCAGGTCTGGAATTTCATGAAAAGTAGAATGCCTTAATGATGGTGGCTTGTTCAGAGTAATTGGTGACACATCATCCAGCGTGGAAGGTCGATTCTATCCTTTGTTCCCAGAGATAATGGGAGAATTGTGCATATTTCCTATTAACCATTGCTAGTTTATTCTTGTACAAATCATAACGACTACAGACACGTTAAAAGGGAATTTAAGAGAGGCTTGCCTATGGGGTTCACAGTTTTTCATTTAAAGTATTTGGGGAGACTCTTCGTTTGCCAAGAATACATGCGTTTTTGTATTTATTAACATGTTAACATTCCTGTAATGTTGTTTTAACTTTTTTGAGTGTGTAACAAACATTTTCAGTCAGAGTACATAGTTTTTTTTAATGTGTTAGAAATGGGTCCAGTAACATCTGGATTTGTACAGGTTTCTGGTTTTGGTAAATTAGCATAAGTATCTATGTATTTACATAAGAACTGATTTTATATAAATGAATCAGTTTGTGCTGAATTTCAGTTAGTACTCTAAATTACCAAAAACCTTTCAAAAATCACCAAATGCTCTAGTAGTATTATTATATTACAGTAAATTATTTTTCAACATGATTTATATATAGTATATAGTCAGTTTCACAGCCAGTTGTACATATTACTCTGAACTGAATTTTGGAGGGAATAAGACTAAGTTTGAGGTTCCATTTGTCAGCTGGGACATCACAAGTGCGACGGTCCTGTTCATTAGGCCTCCATGACATGGACGTTTGGCTTAGTCATTAAGTTGAAATGCAATATTCATTCCAGGCGCTGGTGTAACAGATTGATTAAATTATTCATCCTCAATGCAATGTTAAGAATACTGGTGGTGTTACAAACTGGATTCCATATCTGGTTTTATTTAATGATTAATTTGTGCCGAAGTATGTAAATACACCCTTCTTTTTTAGACTAAATAAAAATGCCATACTGATGAAAGCTAAAGCAGAATGTCTGTTTTTTTTCCCCAATTATTGTTCTAATGTTCTAATTAGCTTTTAGACTTTTGGTTTAGCATGGTATACATTCAATAGTAGCTACTGAGATAATGTAAGTACTTCAGCCTTTTTTGTACAGCTGTATGCTTTACTGGAGCATACAGAAATTAATTGTGCATCACACTACTGTTAAGTGTACCCAATTACTCTACACTGGCAATGCACGTACACTGCAGAAGCTGCTTCCTAATACAGTGCTGCTTGGCTTGGTGTGAATGAGTGGCGTAATATGAATCTGGAATAAGGGAAAAGAACAATCTGAACGGCCGCAGCCATTATCGAAATATGGGATGTTGGTTAGGATTTACACAATGAAATGAAACTTCCCTGACATACATAAGACAAAATCAGTATATCCCATGTCAACATATACTACCTATATTTGCATGAGAAATTCAATTTGATAATATTTTGGCTCTATATGATAGGGGTAGATTTGAGCTCATCAGTATCTCGGTGATGCAATAAAGTTTTGCTACAGAACCAAATGATGTGACTCCCGTAAATAAAATAAATAGAATGTACAGTAAAATATGGGATATATAGTAAAATGTTTACTTTAAGCCTGTATTACCATGTAAAGATAACATTTAATCTTTGGTAACACTTAAAGCAGTCGTGTAATGCATTATAGATACCTTCATAATCCATTATAATGCATTCATGAAGTATAAATACGGCTATATTTATGAAAAGGTATAACCCATTGTAGCCCTGGTTATTATGCACTGTGAATGCTCTATGAAGCGTTCATCTATAATGCACTAATAATTGATACTTTATTAATCCCCGTGGGGAAATTCTTTTTGCGCCTCCCTCAACTTGCTCTTTGTAGAGCAAGCTGTCCGCGAAGGGCAGCCACCTGTTGGGGCGCCCAGGGAGCTGGGGGTTAAGGGCCTTGCTCAAGGACCCGCAGACGTGCTGAGGCTGGGCTTGAACCGGCGACCTTGTGATTACAGGCACACGGTTTAGCCCACTGACACTAACACGCTGCCCCCACTATAGATACCTTCATAATGCATTGTAATGGCTTATACTGACCATTACAATGCATTATGAAGGTATTAATAGATGGCTTCATAGATGATGGATGACTGCTTTACGTGTTACCAAACTTTGCAATTAAAATACATTAATGGATTTTGCTACGTATACCTTCATTTGATGCTTTTCACCTCATGGAGTCTCAGTATTAAAGACTTTAACTGAGTAATAACAGTAAAAAGCCTAAGGAAATCTAGGGTATAATTACAAAGAACAGTATTATCGTGTTAGATAATGAGATCCATTGAGTAAATGGTGCTCATTTCTGCAAATACGGCACTGGTCCCTGGTGATCAGCTCATGCCAGTTGCTTCCAAGCCACCTCTTGCCTCAGACATCTTCAGCAGTCTTTGGATGGGCTCAGTCAGGCCACAATCCGGCTCCAGCTGGCTCGAAGCCAGGGCCCTCCTACCAAACTCCGTTGCCTGGCATCAAACACAAGGGTATGATGGCATATAAGTCCACATCTGTCACTGACATGTAGATGTGGAAACTGAAAAGAAGAACTTTGCCAATGCATTTCTCAAAAGGGACCCAGCTTATATTTGCACAGACAAGAATCAATCAATATTCGGCCCCATAAGGGATCTGCACTGCGAATGAAACATGGATCATCTCATGTCAGAATCATGTAATTGTTTCTAGGGACGGTTAAATGCAATCTGGACTCTATGAGGAGAATCTCTCTTTTAGTGTCACCGCTTGTCAGCATGGATTCAAAACCTTGAACATTTGACTGCTTATTTCCAAACTATGTCACATAGTGACTAAAGTAATCACAAGGTTATTAATCAGGTAGTTCTAATTAAAATATGACAAAGAATATTCATGTAAGTTTTACGCCCCTGCTGTACCATTATTGTGTGAAGAACGTGTGGAGCTTGAGAATGTATGGAGATCACAAACATTAGTCAAAGCACCTATTGACAGATTTACGAGGTCAGCCCATGAAAACCTCACAATGCACCTGGGATTTCCTACCTTTGAGCTTTAGCAATTAGCGCTAATCCCACAGGAGCACACAGGAGGCAGTGTGCTGGCGGCAGTGCCGTTAATACCTTAGCAAAATCGTCGCCCAGAAGCCAGAGCATGGCCAGGGCGTGGCAAGCTAATGCCATCAAGCAGGGAAGCCGTCTTGGTATCTGTTCCTCCAACTGCAAAACACACTGCAGTGTCCGATCAGCTTCAGCCTGCTGGGTCTCATCTGTGTCACACAATTAGCAGTGTCACTATCCGAACGTATAACTGCAATGCATATTTACATGCTAATTATACTGCGACTGACCACAATATGCCAACCAACATACATGAACATGAATACATCAGCATATTCTACTGGGAACATAACATATGATGCAAATCACATTCCAACACACAATAAAAATGTATTCATCTTAAAACAATACAGGACCTAGTACATTACTGCATAGCACTCTGCCAGTCCAGCCCAAAAGAACCGGCTGGACCAGGTGTCTGTGAGTCAGCGTACGGTCCAGTTAAAGTGCAGGCATTAAAGGTCACTTCGCTTTTAATGAGCTTTTCCCCTCAGCGAAGCAGGGAGCAGATGACAGAAATGCAGCCGCACTGTGGGCCACAGTGAGCCATCATCAGCCGGCTTAGTCACCCATCTGTGTGTGAGCTCAAATCTGCTCCCAGCTTGGAGAAAAATGTGATACATAGTGTCCTGTGGTGGATCTTATTCCAAAGGATATACAGGCAATTACCAGAAGGTGATGATGCTTAGAATTTTAAAAGATATAAAAGAATTTCACAAATGCCTTCAAATTTCTCAACTGAAAATATATTTTTTTTTCATTTTAAAATGCTTAGTTGCTTAACGTTACTGGTATAGCTAAAGCACAAAAATCATTACATTTACTCATGAAAAGTTTGTATAGATTTCACCCACCAATTGCATTGTGAAGTGAACTGTAGTTCTGAATGTGACTGTCCAGGATTCTGCACAAGTGAGAGTGCCAAGCATGGGCCACCTACATGCTCAGACCACAAAGAAACACAATGACTCCCATCAGACCACTGTGAGCAAAAAAATACACACACCTGTATTTTCAATGATAAAAATATATGAATCCATCATCATTTCATGGTCATGAAAATAATTTTTAAGAAAAGCCTAAATGTAGTGGTTCTTATCTATTATAACATCCCACATCTCTTACCTCAGTGCACAAGGACATTGCAATATCAAATTTCTTTTGCTTGAAAAATATATTTGCCATTAGAATGTAGCCACCACAAGTCACAGTGCTGTCCAAACCAAATTCTTCACTGGCGTAGTAAACCTGTATGATAAAACAACACCGTATAAAATATGGACAAACTCATTAAAAGTTTCCTCAACCTCACAGGGTTTTTGTGTACATGAATGTTTTTTTGGCCCCTGTATGTTAACTCACATCATTAGCGAGGTGAAACAGGGCCTCTTCAAAATTTTCTGTGGCAGCATGCAGCCGACCCAGGTTCCGGTGGAGCTGGTGACGGAACACCAGGCTGCACTCTGGTGTCTTCAGTACTATCCACTCTGCCTGGGCCAAGTACTCCTCTGCCTGGGAAAACCTACCAAGACCTGGTGCAGTGACAGCACACATTAACGTTAATGCAGCTACAATTTATGGACAAAAGTATTAGGACACCTGACCATTACATCTACAGGAACTTTTACGACATCCCATTCTAAATCCACAGGCATCAACATGGAATTGGTCCTCTCTTTGCGGCTGTAACAGCTGCCACTCTTCCAGGAAGGCTTTCCACAAGATTTTGGAGTGTGTCTATGGCAATTTTTGCCCCTTCATCATAATCAGCATTTGTGGGGTCAAGCCCTGATGTTGGACTTGAAGGCCTGGCTCACAATCTCCGTTCTAATTCATCCCAAAGATGTTTGATGGGATTGAGGTCAGGCCTCTGTGCACTGGGGCAGTCCCCAAACTGTCCCCACAGTTACCCCTCCTCCATCAAACTTTACAGATGGCACAATGCAATCTGCAGGTAACTTTTTCCTCTGGCATCCATAAAACCCAGACATCAATCAGACTGCCAGACAAAGAGGTGTGATTCGTTGCTCCACAGAACACGTTTCCACTGCTTCAGAGTTTAGCGGCGTGCTTTACACAACTCCATCTGATGCTTGGCATTGCGCTTGGTGATGTGAGGCTTGCATGCAGCTGATCAGTCACGGAAGCCCATTCCATGAAGTTCACAGTTTTTTTGCTGCGGTTAATGCCAGAGTAAGTATGCAACTCTGCAGTTACCGAGTCAGCAGAGCGCTGGTGACTTTTACACACTATGCACCTCAGCACTTGGTGACCCTACTCTGTTACTTTACATGGTCTGCCACTTTGTGACTGAGCTTCTGTTGTTCCTATAGTGTATCCTTCCACATCCCTATCAGGCCCTCATTTTCTGAGGTGTGCCTGGTACTGCTGTCCATATAGTGTATCCTTCCACATCCCTATCAGGCCCTCATTTTCTATACCTGCTCACCACAGAAATCCCACCAATCCCCATTCTTCTGCCACCCTTCAATAACGTGCTGAAGTGAAATGGCAAACAGAATATACCCAAAGACCGGAGATTTCTCTCTTCATATTGTCACTGATCTGAGGTAGGGTATGGTAGGGTATACAGGGTATGGTAGGGTATGGTAGGGTATACAGGGCTTCCTTATTTTGCTTCGGTTGCTACTAAACTGACCGTGTCAGTACGCCTTCATTATAAATCACTCTGGAAAAGTGAGTTACATAACCAAGGAGTCTCTGTTCTTTGTCACTTTAAAGCAGTCATATGCCAGAGTGAGCAGGAGTGCAGGTATCAACATAGGGGGGTCATGAGTTGAAGTCGAGGGTGTTGCCATTTTGCTCTTAAAAGAAGTGTTATGTGCAGGCAGCCCCAGTACCTGCAAAACAGCTGCAGAAAAGGCACTACGGCTGTGGAAATGAGTTGTTTCCTAATCATGGGGAGGAGATGAATTTAACAAAATGAGATCCAAAGAGATTGGTTTACCTTGAGTTTCCTGGAGCACTGGGCTGTGGGTGTGACTGAACATTAGAATTCTTATTATCTTCCCATTGCCTGACTGAAGGTTATATACAAACCATCTTATGATCAAACACAAGTTACAGCTGAGGCTAAATAATGTGGTTGGTTTGATCGTCCTCTCCGCTTCTTTTTGGAGACATTAGTTTGGCCGTGTGGTGTAAGGTGCCAGATGAAAGGCCATTCACCCTCAACGCTGACAGGGCTCCCAGTTTCTGAATGACACAGTGCAGAAACTAAAATAGCTTCTCTGGAAACTTAAGCATGGATTTCACATTGCACCAAACATTGTCGTGGTTAAAGAGCACGAAAACCCGAAATATTCTTGCACAAAGCACCTAACTTGAATTTTTCCAGTTAAATATCCAGCTAAATTAACTGGTCAAAAGGAAAGTTCCTCTGCATAGAAGTATCAGATAAGCAGCTAGATCACCAAATGACATATTCTTACAAATGGAGATTAAACTGCAACTAAACAAGATATTGCATTAGAACATTGCAATAAAAATAATCCTGCTGAAACCAGAAATAAAAGCAGATAGTTATGCTTTTCAAAATGAGCACTATTAAGAACAATCCTGAAATATAAATATTTAAATATGTAAACATAAAATATATAGATAAATTTCTAAATGTTAGTTTCCCTTAGCTGTTTTTGACTATTTGAAGAAAGACAGAGGCGGGTCATTTCATAAATAAAATGCTCTCCATGTGCTTTAGCCCATTTCCTTTGAAGGTTTACTTACAGATTGGCAGGGTGAGAAGGAAGGCTAGCTAAATGGAGAGCGAGAGGCAGGTGGGGTTGTTTGTGTCAGTTTTTGCTGCCTGTCCCTCATTTATGACTAACTATGAGTAATATAATTTAATGCACATTATTATTTCTTGGACACAGTAAACACAACCAGACCCATGCTGATTCTTGTCACAATATGTCTCTGTTCCCTGGTACAATGTAGTCAATTCCTCTTTCAACAGAAATGTTTTTTTGTTTTTTTTCAAGTTTCCTCTCCCTTTGTGCTGCTCCCATCCCTGCGTAAACCATGAAAAGAGAAGCCCCGCACTGCATACACCTAATGTTCCGCAGTGGGATTTGGAAAAGGTGAAATTTTAAAATATATATGAGTTTCTGGATAACAATAACTTTCCTGAGATGTTCCATTCTGGTTTATTTTGATTTTAATGCTGTCTTTCATACTATCAACTCAGCAGTACTTATGTATGCTAGACCTCAGAAATCCTAGTGGTCTGTCCAGAGAATTGCAAAGTTGGCTTCAGGTTCTTCTCTGTGATCTATTCTGGGACCGCTACTTTTTTCAGTGTTGACTCTGAGTGCTTACTAGTCATAGTCGTACACACTAAATGTCACTACCACTACCTGTACCATTTAACTATTTGGCAATAAAAAAAAAAAAATAGTTTGATAACACTTTCTGTGAATGCCTTGTTATAAGAATCTATGAATACATTCATAACATAATACATTCATAAAGCATTATGAACATGGCACATTATAATTATGTTTATTATGCATTGTGTATACTTTATGATGCTCTCATCTATAATGAACTATGGATACCTTCATAATGCAGTACAAAGCATCCTTAATTCTTATATTGACCATTATAATGCATTATGAAGGTACCTATAGTGCGTTATAGATGAGAGCTTCATTGGCATTATGAAGTATTATAATCAACACTATGAATAGATGCTATAATGCTTTATTAATTCTTATACCAGCCATTATAATGCATTACAGAGGTATTTATAATGCATTATAGATGACAGCTGTTATCATTAGTTTCCTAAAAGCATGCACAGAGTGGCTTACACAAAGATTTATAGGTGTGCTAAATAGGACAAGCATAAGAAAGCTGTGGTGCTTGTTTGACCCTAGTCAGGTGACCAGGCGGTTAATTCGCTCCACCTGTCTCATATTCTCACAAAATATGAGCAGCTGTATGAATTTTTCTGACGTAACTCCTGCCACAATCCCAATCACAGGCCATAGTTTTGCTACACCCACGATATTTTTTGTTTGTTTTCTCACATTTCTTGGCTTTTTCATGTTTATTTCTTTGTGTTTTATTAAACCCATCCTCATCTAAAACTGTAAAGTCTGCAAATTAAAAAAAAAACATCCCAGAATAAACTGTTATACTCTGCCCATTCCTTGGCCACGTCATTACATTCATCATCTTGACCTTCGTGTGATAACAAAAATAATTGTTTTATCTATTTTCATTAACTGCCAGTAAACCTTAGAACACGTTTTACACCTTTGGTTTTTAAACATACTAATGGTGCAGCATCTAGGTTTACATAACACTGATTTCTCCATTTATAAAAAATAGTTGTCAGCTATTTATTTTATATACACTTAAGCTTTGGAGTACATCACCACAAATATGAGAGATGTCTGTTCTCAGATTTTAAAACAAGAGTTATGAACACACCCTTTACCTTGCATTTACTTAATATTTATGGTCATACTGATATAGGACAGTTATTTTCTGTGATTCTTTTTATTCCTATACAATGCATTCATATTTAACATGGAGCACTCTGAGCTGCATTCTAATCTATTAAAGATGCTATTATCATTTTGAAAAACTTCAGTCAATGATACAAGAGCAGAATCTTCCCTATCCATAGCCACCAAGCTACCCCAGCTACGTATAAGGGTGCGGACTGACCAATGTTAGCTTCCGCCAATAGCAGGTAGGCAGGGACGAGCTCCATGGCGCCAGGGCCGTAAACCTCCGTGGCAGAGCACAGGCACAGCTGGGCAGCTGGCAAAGCCTCCCAGTGGTTCTTCTCAAAGAGCTTCCTTTGAGCCGTTGCCCGCGAGATCTCAATCAGCTGCTCCTGTCGTTCCCGTCGCCGACACACAGCCAGGCATCATATATACAGACCGCAGCATTCCACATACAATTACCCAAACGGAACACTAAGCACGCCTCTTAAAATGTACCCACAAGCCCCATATGGACATGTCCCAGAGACACCATGCACGGTGCCTTATGCAAAGCGCTGAACATCATCTGATGCGACAGGAGACGATACATGATAAACAAAAACCTGAATTTAGCCGAGTGACTGATGACTTAATGTTCATGTTTCTGTCTTAGCAGAAATCAGGTGATAGACCTTTTTTTAAATACTCTATCACACGAGAGCAGGTGCCTCCTATGTGTGGCTTCTCATAAGTGTAAATGGAGGCAGAATCGGCGCCTTTAACTCTATGCACTGTCACTGTGCATGTGTACCAGCTTGGGCTACCTGTCTCTGCAGTCTCTGAGCTCTGTGATGCTCCCTTTCCGCCTTCAGGACATGGAAAGGGATGGGGGTGCGCAGGGGGGGCAGCAGCTGACATACCTTCAGGTGGATCCCAGCCCAGTCAGCCTGCTGGTGCTCTGTGTTGCTGTGGTGAGAGGACAGGAAGTCAGAGGCAAATCCGGCTTTGCTACGAACAAAACGTAAAAAAGGTGGCTGTGTGTTTGAAACTCTGAGGTCCTCGAGTCTCAAAGATAAGTAGCGAGTTTCAAACATAGGAGCGAGGTTTCAGAATCCGCAATGAGGTAGGAGAGAATACCGCAAACTGTCAGTTACTGCCTGGTTTAACCCACTGAAAGCGTCAAGACAATCAGTGACTTAAGTTTCATTTACGCACTGACTAGCTTCATTTTTTTATAACCAAGTGTTAACAAAAATACAATAACACTCTTTAAATATTAAAATACATCTACTCATAAAATATTCATGAAATATTGAAATAAGGTCCTTAAAAAAACATTAAGAAAACCATTCTGCAGCCTACACAAAAAAAACAGGGAATACAAATCATTACATATAGCTTGTTCTTTTATTACACTGAGCCAAAAGGAATGAACACCTGTGCAGCACATATGATACAACATGATACAATAACTCTTTGCCACTTATTCCACATCCGTAGCTTGTATAAAGCACTGACGGATCATATGACCAAACAGTTAAGTATTTGTTTTAATACTAAATAACTAGTGGTGCGTACACCACGTTGGCATTTCAGAAAGTTTCCAAGAATTATTCAACTTAGCAGATCCCACATTTCTGGAAAATACCTACAGAAAGTTGCAATTACTGCTGAATCAGAGAAAGCAACATCTCTCTCTCTAACTTTTTCTACCGATTGAAAAATTATATACAGCTGTGCCCCTATATTCGTTCGTTGGTTCTTCGTTTCCCAGTCGCCGCAGCCCACAGAAACGTGCGCACTTGCTTCTGCAGGATCTCTGCGCAGCGGCCTGGATAGCTGCCAAAGGACAGCAGCCACGTCTCGAGTAAGCCTGAGCTGGGTCACGAGATCCGGGCGGCAGCGAGCCGGCGGAGTGCGGGTGCGTGCACGCGGGGCGAAGGGAGCGCGCCTCCAGCTGGCTGCCTGCAGTTTCGGCTCAGCGAACGTGGACTGCGGTCGCCGAGTCACGAGACGACAATTACGCTTTCCTTTAGAAAATCCATTTTCATATATAATAAGTTCTGCAATATTTCATTTCAACGTACATTGCAATGTTTTTATAATTAAAAAATCGCCTTGCAGATTTTACCATTTAATTTGCCTTAGTAGGGATGGCGTGGTAAGGCACGTTGAAAGCGTGTAACACCACAGAATTAATAGAGACTGGTTTTAGCCTGAACCATTTGGGAAAACGGAACCAGTAAAACTGCTGCATATTTGCTCGATTCAAGTTTGTCAACCTGAGCCGCCAATGTACGCCTACTTCTCAATAATTCGATGCCTCAAAACAAGTTTGGGTTAATAACGCCGCGTGTTTCTTGCAAAAACAGTTCTACAGTATAACTCAAACTTTCCTTCTTGATAAATTGCTCTCCAGCTGTTTGAACTCAACGAACCCTCCCTTCCGAGCTCAGACTTCTTTTGGCTTCCTCTGCTTTCCTGACCATCTGGATTACTGTGCCTTTTTACATACCGCCATCTGCTGGCTTCTCATGGAACACCCAGTTAAGTATCGCAAGAACCTCGAAATATATTAATAACCAACCACAAATTACTCTTTCTATAAAACAAGATAATGGAAACAGTAAGGGTGTGTCTGAGGTGTATGACACGACTTCATTTTGAATTTTAAACTTAACGGCGCCCTACCTGCTGGCTTTAGTTTTGTTACTATTTTTTTAGTAATTTGACATTTTATCATTTCATTTCAAAATAGCTTTTCGACGTTTCTCATAACGTAAAACAGCCGCAAAACCAAATGTAAAGGTGAAAATATGTAGCCAAGATAATCAGGCAACTAAAATACGAAATTCTCGGACATTAATCTATACTCACCAGTAAAAGGTCACCCGGCAGCCAGTGCATTGAATGTGCGCTGGTTTCTTACACAGCTCGCACACTCTCTTAGTTCCTTTTGGGTTAGCGAGGGGATTAATCGTCGATGACATGTTTCCAAACAGTGAAAGCTACCTGGGCTGTATGAGCTGCACGTCAGTGAAGGCGATGTCTGAAATTGTTGCTAATGCTTTGAATTATTGTTACTTGGTAACAACTGCAAGTTAACGTCTCCGTGAAAATCGCGAAGCCTCACTGGGGAGTTTCGTATGCAGCCAACTGTAAAAAATGTTACCAAAGCGTGGGAGCGTTCCCATGGAAACGACCGCTGCCGTTACGAAGTGTATGGGTTCTGACGGTAACGTATTTGACGAAAACCTATCTATTTAAAGATTGCTGTACAGAAGGTATTTTGGTTGATTATGTGTTAGCAGTACATTGATGGAAAAACAGACTAAAACTTCGACCAACGTAATTCTGTTATCATAAACGCCACCACGTCAGTGTCACTCTCACCGTCAACATGTAAACCTATATTAAATTCACCAAGATCAAATAAGCAATCACACGCGCTAGTGGGGGAAGGCTAAAAAATGAGAATAATCTGAAATTACTAATTAACTATTACAGACAGAATTGTGGTTCTCTGATATCAACAAAGGTGTCTGGATAATGGGTAGGGTTAGTGCAAAAATCTCTTCATCTTTATTTAGCAAAATCCCTGCAGATCTAACAGGAAATATTCTTCTATTCGCTTCCCTTTTTTGTCCACAGAAATATATTTCCGTAATTTTCCTTTCGCTTAGCCAATACTCTGGGGAGCCGCCCATAATGGAAATATGAGAATTGCAGCAGACTGATCACTACTGACTAGCAATTTCATTAAATAATTTAAGTTAAACTATTATTATTATTACTATTATTATTATTAGTAGGCCTAGTAGTGTGATGCGTATACAATCATATCCAAACCGCAAGCCTGTGTGTATGCGATCGGAGTTTCAAAACCCAGCATAGGCCGCATAAAAGAGAGGAAAACGAGAACTGTCTGAGAAATCACTGAAGTGAAAAAGCAAAACGCCCAAGTTTAATCTAGCTGTGGTCGGCAGAGTAATTATGTCACGATTAGGGCTTTTGACAACACCGGCTCTGAACCCCATCTGCTCCGTCGGCACGACTAGCTCTCTCTTCCCAAGTTTTCCTCACCTGTGTGTCGCATTGGAGAAAAGCATCTGCTAAATATGCTCTTATAAATACGAGGATTTACATTTTACCCAGAGTGATGTATAATGTGGAAGATAATACATTACAAGCATGCAGCTCTCAAGGAGCCAACTATAATTAGGCTGAGCTTCCAATCAATGACAAGGGCAAGTTAGCAACAATGCATGAGTTATACAATGCATTACAAATCAAGGTAAGCCAGAAGAAGAGCCATTCCAATCAAAATACTACGAGGACAAGGTTTCCACTAGACCAGGTGTCGGCAACCTGCGGCTAGCGAGCCACGTGCGGCTATTTTACAACGTGGCTGCGGATCTTTTCATAACGATGGACGAATTCACATTTTCATGTCTTAACATATTATGATGATACTTTCATAAAGATAAATAATTTATTTATGGGTTAATATTACTATTTTTCGCTTAGATATTTCTTTAGCTATATGGGAATGAGACGTCTTAACTGCATAATTTACATCTTCCTCAAAGTCATTCGCTAAAACGAGATTACCTCTCTGGTTAAATGGTATATATCTTTTCCGGAGTTTTCTTAAGCACCTGTGATTGAATGTACGCTTCAATGTTTATTAGGATTCCTAATTCTTTCATATACTTTTTTGTAGTAAATCGTCACCACGCCTTCCCCGCGGGTCTTTGTAAAAATTATAATATTTTATCCGATTTACGTATTATAGCCAGCTGATTTCGGAGTGGTGAGGAAATTTTGCACTGCTCGTTCAGGAGAGCTACAAGTAGTGAAGTGGAGAGTGAAGGGCAGACAACTGCAGAGCCAAACGAAAGGAGGGATGAGGGTGAAGACTGTCGCTACAGAACTAATCAGTGTTGTACTGTACCGTTAGTCACGTACTTTGCGCTGTTACGCGTCCAAGTGATTTAAACCGGAGATGCCCCCCCCCCCCCCCCCAAAAAAAAAAAAATAGTTTTCTATAATAGTTTTTAAGTACTTGAACTTTTCTTTTTGTGTTAAATGCATATATATACACATATCACATAAAAAAAATCGTATTTCAATCCCCCTTCTTTACCCATTGTGGCTCTTTGTAAATCAGACATTGAGGAGAAAATGGCTCTTTGCTTTAAAAAGGTTGCCGACCTCTGCACTAGACAAACGCAAAATGCAAGACAATATGCAATATTTCCAAAAGACCATAACGAAGAGACGGCTAATGGAGGTGGACCAGGTCAGTGTTCTGGTGAGTCAGTGTGATACATTCACCTACCATATTAAAACTACTTTATATAATTTATAGATTACTTTATGCTTAAAATATGCATTGACAGGGTCAAACAATTTCGCAAAACTAACTTGATTATGGAATAAACACAAAATGAATCCTGTGAACTAGGCAAGTCACCTTGGCAGTGGTTTTGTAACATGTGACACACCACCACACAAATATCCAAAAAAAATAGATATTTATTTGGAAAATAGTACAGCAAAAACAAGAAAGCTGTATATTTGCAAGGTTTTTTATCATATAATATTCCAGTATTAGAATAAAATTTGCGTATTTGTTTGTTTATTGCTGGTTCCTTAATCTACAGAATGTCTTTGTGTAGCAGATGTATGAAAAATAAGTGTTGGTTCATCTGTTTATAATTTACCATTGTCATTTAAATTTCTCTGGCAATAGATTTAATTTTTCAAAATACTATGATGGATATACCATATGCAAACAATAACATGTAGAAGCTATTGATATACAAATAATGCAAAGAGTAAAAGCTATTGACATACAAATACTATCTGGAAATATTTAATTACATTGTCACCCATCTTTTTTCAATTGAAGCTTGTTTAAATATAGAGAATATTATAATTATATGTTTAAGTAGCAAACATTCTGTCTAGTCAGTGTCCAAAATATTCAGCTGCAAAATACCTTTCATTGTAAGCTGTAATGTAATGAAGTGAGCTCAGCTAAGCTGAAACAAGATGGATGCATGTGTTTCTGGTTACCAAAATATGTATAATTACATCAATTTAAAGCAGCGATTCCCAAATATTGACTTTACTCACTGATATCATAGAAGGCAATCTAGTTAATCTAAACTCCAAGCTCATAATTCACTGAATTGGTCAACGCCAAAGTCAAGATGTGACCACTGTATGGCATGGCTGGGATTCCTCAAGGAAATGATGACCTTTTATGTTTTATATCAAGTGTGAAATGTGCTAATATCTTAATACATTGATAGAAAAATATTGTTATTCTTTATCTCATTGTTGTTAATCATCAATAATATTTTAGATTTCAGTATAAAATGTGATTTTACTTGACAGGAAAATTCTTTGGAAATTTTCTTTGAAATCAAAGCAAGATGGGTTTTCTGTTCATGCTGTTCATACATTCTGATGCATACAGCAATGTGAATCTCAGTTTTCATTCAATCATGAACTAGGGCAACCCCATTAAAGCTCGGGAATGAGAAAGATACACCAGTCGTGCACAGATGGCAGCTGGCATCACTCTTTCTTGCGCAGGTGGATGTAGATGATGCCGCT
This sequence comes from Gnathonemus echidnorhynchus, assembly GCA_026776725.1. NCBI lineage: Eukaryota > Metazoa > Chordata > Actinopteri > Osteoglossiformes > Mormyridae > Gnathonemus > Gnathonemus echidnorhynchus. The sequence continues at coordinate 3,401,976 of JAODJU010000108.1, read as the reverse complement.
GCCCAGGAGCATGGGCACAGAGAGCCAGCCCAAAACATAGCAGTACCCGTAGGCACCGGAGAGTCGGTGGCTGGGATCCTGGAGGATTTCGTTGCGGTGCAGCGTGTAGATGATCACGGCCGAAAAGGCTGTGAGGCCTGAAAGGAGCACATGAGCGTGATACAGAAAGGGAGAGTAAGTTACAGTTTTAATTAGGCCAGCAGGTAGGGAAGTCATTATGGACACTGCAAAGAACACGGACCTTTGAATAACTGACCCTGAATCGCTGCAAGAAATTCTCTGACAATACGAATGTGTTGTACAATAAGTTACTATGGGTAAAGTAATGAAATTAATAAATGTAGCATTCTTTTGCCAGATAACTGATCATTTACATGTAAACAATGGGAAATTCTGTAACGTGATAAATGAACTGGGGCATATAATGATTCAGCTTCGTTATGGTAAATTTTTAAAAAGTGCACAGTTTTTTAGTTTAGTGAAACTTAACAGTGTGACGTAAAAGATAGAAGACTTCTCTAAGCAAAGGCATGCAGTATTGTACATAGATTAAACCATAATGATGCAGGTAGTGTCTAACAGACAATTCTTTGGTGAAATACCTGCAAAGACCTGGCACAGTCCAGTGATGTAAAAGAGGCCTCCTTTGGACATTTTGAAGAGCTGGGCAAGAAAGATCAAAAATGCAACGGAGGAGAAGATGACGGCGAGGACCATGAGGGCCTGCACAGCGTGGAGCCACTCTGAGCACGGAGAAATGACAGGGACAAGATTCCATCAGGTAAGATCCCTTAGCTACCTCTTGCCACCAAAAGTGTGGGGCAATAATTTCATGGCACAAGGTCCAAGGGTCTGCGATGAATGAAGTTCTTACCGCTTTCCTTGGAAGATGTGCAGAGCCAGGCTCCTGTGAAGTTGTCAAGCTTGCAGTAATACCAGAGGTCTGAGTTCTCCTCACCGCTCCACACCCACCAGGACTGGTTGGAAGAGAGATGGGGATCAGGAGGTGTTGGTGGTGGGCAAGTACATTAACCCCGAAGCCTAACCCTATCCTAAAGAGACTAGCACATGATAGGAGTCTCTGAGACCCCTACTGGCCCAGAGAGGCAAAACACAGTGATTATGCAAAGAACGTGAGATGGGGGGCTTCTAAGTATTTCACTGTCTGCTCCTTTGTGTAGTAGGTAGGTTAATTATAGTGCTTTCTACAGAACTGAGCATAGCTGCACTACAGTATCTTTTCACAAGACAAAACAGAACCAAAGAGACCCAGTGCTGATCACAACTCACTTTTGGTTAGATATGCAGTTACAATGTTTTGCCTTTGTACGACACCACAGTTCACGGCCACCTGCTGACATATAGACTGTGCCTTTAGAATAATTAAGAATACTCAGAAGTTCAAAAAACAAATAGTAGACTGTAAGTTCCTGGAGTAAGTGTTAGGGAAGGCTCACCTTTTCAGTGGTGGCAATAAATAAAATGGTGAGTGTTATCAAGTGCAGGAGGGTGACAAACACAAGCAAGAAGCCCATTGTAGTGAGCAGTTCTGTCAGCGGCACCTGTGCACAAAACAAAACGGCTGTGATCCTTCTGTAAAGTTGAGGACTTAGTGTGTTCAGCGGACACGGTTCTAAACTCCATAGAGAAGGTCTGTTAGGAATGATAACAACACAAATCTTAAATTATCTGACTTATAGTGTATTATACTTTAATAACTTGATTTACTGCTATAAAATAATTTACTGCATGACCTATGAAGTTTCACAATGAGAAATGAAAAACTGTTGCTTACAGTTCAGAGAATGAGTATACTAGCTGTTTTGTTAGTTATTTTGTCAACACATGGTTTCAGTTAGATTTTACTTTAAGAGGGAGCACTCATAACCTGGTATGGAAAAAACTTATCACATGCACCAGTAACCAAAAACGGGAACTTTTAGGATTTTAAGTGGTCACAATATTACACCACAGTTCCTGAAAAAATTCGCTGTTAGAATATCATGGCACCGTAAATTACACTAACTCTGAGAAAGTGCTCAGTTGTGCTTCATTATATTATCCTTAAGTTTCCTTAATAAATATAGTTTAAAAAAGAACAACAAAAACACAGGAAAACGATTCAAAAGTGGCAAACCATGCAACGGATGCTGTCCTGCGTAAATAAGCATTATAGTATATTAAAAAAACTGAAACGGAATAAGCATGAAGTTCACAGAGGCGACGCAACAAAATATTCAAAAAATAGCAGCTCACCTCACGCTACTGATTTCAGCTCCAAAAACAATAAATCTCCGATCGACACTCTGTGTCTCTTTGCTTTCGTGGTCCTTCTTGCAATCAAGACACTCCCCTCTTTTTCTCTCCCCCCCCCCCCTTTAAATGTCCAGTATAGAAAAAGAGGTACAGAGAAGGAGAGGAATGCAGAATATTTTTAGGGGAAACTCTTCCCGCCCACTTCCTATTCATTCGGTTCCGTCTTTGCTTTCCTTCTGCGGGCATTCAGTCTAGATTCACTGCCTCGAAATGACTCGAGCTGGATCCGCCCAAGAACTTAAAAACTCCACGTGAAAAAACCGATGCTTTCCAAGTAAGATCACGTTCACATCTCCAAGCCCTTTAAACTGGTATCAAAGACACCGGAAACGATGCCTTTATGTGAATGTAAATGTGCTTGTCATTAAAACGAGTTGTGCCCTTGTAATAGCAAAATTTTAAACATAGAATACGAAAATGGTACTTTGTGACGTTTATAGGCACATCTAGGTTTTGAATCTATCTATAACCCTCCCCCCATCTTGCCAGTGAGGTCAGTATTGTTACCATTTCATAGGAAAACAACCAATTACAAGGTTGATTCTCCATTTCCCTTTGGAGCAACCCTCCATTTATCTATCTATCCATTCCCTCATCCATCTATCCATCCATTTTCTATACCCGCTTGTCCCAAGGGAATGGTACTTTAGAGCATAAAATATATCATACATCTCATACAATTTTTCAACCTCTTCAACTTTTTATCGGGGGTAAAACAGCACGGTGTTTCCCGGGATGGTATCTCCCGGGACGGTGTCTCCCCAAGCCTCGCTGCTACCTCTGCACTCACACAGCTTACCGTTATTACTCAGCTTCTTCTCATGCTACTAATATTATTTTAATCGTCCTCTGGCCACAAAACTTGGCTCTTATTCAATTGACAAACCACAGCCCTTTAAACATAAATATGGCATAAGTCTGAATATGATGGTCACCAGTTATCAACACAGGAAGAGATTAAGTACCTCAAGTAGTATAATAATCAACATAAGTGCTCTGACGAAAAGCTTATTTGTTGCGGTGTGTAAACTTTACAGGGAAAAGGAAGCCAATTATAGTTCAAAAGATCTAGTTCAAAAGTTAAATAAATCTTATACATTAAAGTATTTATGTGATTAAAAATTTATGAACCAAAATATATACAATGGACAAACATAAAAACAATTTGGGAGTATAGACTTTGTTCTTGGGTATTTACTTCTGCTATCGTGTATCATCTAGCAGATCTTTTGAAACCATCCTGTTCCTGCCAATTAGAGCCCAATTTTGATCCCTTTGGCTGTGTAACCCTGACCACCCACAACCAAAAAAGGTGAGAATTTCAGAATAAATATTTATGCATAGTTTTAAGTGACATTCAAAAATAAAAGACACTGAACATTTAACAAAGGGAACCTGTTTTTATCTCTACTAAGGATACTACAGGGCATAAGGCTGGGGTAAACATTGGACAGGATGCCAGTACCTCACACGGTACACACACACACACACACATTTGTATTCTTATCTTTGTAGGGACCTTCCATTGATTTCTATGGAAAAAACTCTAATCCCAACAATGATAATCTTAACCCTTACTCAGCCCTAACCTTAACCACAAGTAACCAAACAAAATACAGGACGTTTGGCATTTTTAGGTTTTTGACTGTAATGACAGATTTTTATATAGTCCCCACAATGTCAAAATCACATTTTTGGGACATTTGGTTACATTTGGTCCCAACAATGTTATATAAATATAATATGCACACACTTACGGTTATATACTATGTGCAAACAAGCTTGTGACCCTAATTCAAGATAAGTGATTAGAAGATGGATGGATAGATGGATGGATGGACATGTTTAGTGTTATACAAGATATCAAATTAGCACTTCAAGTCCCAAGAGCAGATATACCTATAAAGGCTAGCTCAGTCCATATCAGAACAGCCAGCTAACTCTCTGTGTCATAGCAATTCCAGCAGTTTAATTTACTTCAGAATCAATTCTAATTTACTTTAGAATTTTTATAGGCTAATATAAATGTTCCATTTTCCAAGTTTTCTAGAAATCTGATGATTTGAAAATTTAATTAATTAATTAATTAATTAATTAGAATACATCTTCCAACTGCTTGTCCTGTACTACCTAGTGGGGTAAGCACTCTCACATGCCACTGTGTAATACCGTACGATGCCAGTATTAATTGCACTGCGTTGCGTATGTTTTCATTCGCAAAGCTATTTATCTATTTATTTGCAATATATATTTTTTTTTTTAAATCAAAAACAAGCAGAATCAAAAATTTGCACTTTTATGTGTTGCTTTGTTTCGGACGTGTTTTTATTTACTCATGATCAACACTGAGAAAATAGAGCTTTCTTTACATGAAAACAATTAATTACTGTGTTCTGCAGTTTTATGATGAAACATTAGGCAGCAGCAGCATGCCAGATAAATGTAATATGTTTTAGTCGTGGGACTCATCTGCAAAATTTTATACAAACCACAGCGAAACACAAATGTTGTTCGGCGAAATATTCATACTCCAAATATGACGTACGTCCTGTGGAATGAGAGGTTTGTCGCCGCCTAGTGGCCTTCTGGACCTTCTGCAATGGCCGGAAACGATCACTATGGAAACGATGAAAACGTACTCACAACGGACTTATAATAATGCTATTGTTGAATGGAGTCACCATCATCTTCTTCTTATATTGGTTTCCTGGTGAGGGTTGTGGTGGCAACATACTAAGAAGGTCAGATCAGAACTCCCTTACTTAAGATCTGGGGGATACATAAAAATGTGGAGTCAGAGTGGGACAGCAGGGGCTGACCCTGACATACAGTTTTAAAGCGGTTTGTAAGACCTGAGATAACTCAAACTGTCCTCCTTGGTATGAATTATCTGGTTGCCCTAAATAACACAGGAAAACAAGCTGTGTATATCTTACATGTCATTAACTTTTTCTGAATCAGTTTTTGATGCTGATTTCGAATCT
>JAODJU010000108.1:3294567-3310245 GCA_026776725.1 Gnathonemus echidnorhynchus | reverse complement strand
TAATTAAGTTCTCCCCAAACGAGCTTGATGGGCCGAATGGCCTCCTCTCGTTTGTAAATTTCTTATGTTCTTATGTTTAGTGACAGTCTGTCCACCATGGTGGCACCGGAGTCCACCAGTGATCTGTGGTATGTTTAGGTACACAGAAATGTTTTTCACATATTCCATCTCATTCTCATCTGAGACATATACATTGATTGAAAGTGTAGTCAGTCACTTATGTAGCACCCCCTGGAGCATTTTCTGGCTAAGGGCCTTGCTCAAGGGCAATACAGTGGTGCCTCAGAACTCGAAATCGAATTCGAAATCGAATTTTCCCCATAAGAAATAATGGAAGACCAATTAATTGGTTCCTGGCCCCAAAAGAATTACACCTAAATATGTTTTTTTTAGCATTAAAACACAAAATGAACAGGATAAAACAATAAGCACATACTGTACTAAACACATCTAAGCACATTTATCAAAACAGTAATTTATAAAGTAAGAAAATAAATGTATCCAAACAATGTGTAAAGTTTAAAAAAAAACAATGTGTCCTGCCCTGATCGTCCGCTCCTTCCGTGTGCCACTTCCCCTCGTTAACCTCGTGTGGAATCCCCATGTAATCAGCTGTTTCTGGTTGTTGTCATTAGTCCTCTGTATTTAGTCCGCGTTTCAGTTTATTTCCCCAGTCCGGTCATTGTATTGTCCATCTGTGTTTTGCCTGCCTTACCTGTAATTAAACCCCGTATTCCCCGATACCCTGACATCTGCGCCTTTGTCTCCGTTCTGTCCCTGCTCGGCACGGAAATATTAGTATGATTAAATGTAGTAATGGTTTATTATTAATGATATTAAAATAATTGGCAACACTTTACATTAACTGCACTTTCATAATGCATTCATAGAACATTCAGTGCACCTTCATAATGTTTTCATAGAACATTTATAAGCAGCATGTAAGTACACCTTAACATCCTAACATCCCTTAACAGCTTTAATATACATTAATAACAAACTACATGATTATACAATTATAATGTTTGTTATTATTATATAATGTTTGTTACGGGATGTTAGGATGTTAAGGTATACATACATGATGTTTGTCACGCCCGGCTCCGTTCGATCCTCATGTGTGCCACGCCCCCTCATTATCCACGTGTGCTTCCCTGATTGTGCCCTGCTGTTCCCTATCATTTCGGCTTGTTTCATGTATTTAGTCCATGTCCGAGTTTGCTGACAATGTTTATGAATGTTTTATGAGTACTTAATGAATACATTATGAAGGTGTACTGAACATTTTATGGATGCAATATAAAAGCCTTATGCAGGTGCAGTTAATGTAAAGAATTACCAAATAATTAATAAATCTTTATTTTTAAATGTATTTTATGATATAATTATTGTTACTGTCTATCATTGTCTAAATGTATTTTTACTGACTAAATATATGTATTCAACTAGTGTAAACATGCATGATGCTATCACAGCAAATGCGAGGCTAAGACTGAAGCATTACTCTTTGTTTCCGCTGAGAGACTTGCTGCGTGACTCATTTCCCCGCACGTACAAGTTAACTTAGGTTGGCATTCACGGTTCGACTTCTGAGATTCAAATCGACTTCTAGGTCATTTTTTTTTCGAACTGGTTGGTTCGACTTTTAAGAAATTCGATTTCTAATGAGTTTGAGAACTGAGGTACCACTTTACAATGTGACTATTGTGCCAACCATGGTATTAAATCAGTAACCTTCTGATCACAGTTTTAAAACACTGAGCCACACACCATTCCCAAAATCATGAGGTTCTATGGGGATTTTAAGTAGGAATCTTAAAATCCTGCATGCTAGTACCAACAACACAACAGTACCAACTACACAACTGTTTGTCTTTTCCAGTGAAGCTTGTCCATGTTTTGAAACTGTTGTCATAATTTTTCAAGATTGTTAAAATATTTTTCGGGTTTTATAACCAATGCAAATGATTTTTAGCATCATTGAAACACTGTTAGTTGCCTCATGTTCCTCTGAAAACTCAGTTATCAAAGTGTTGACTTTTTGGCCATTGGGAACACTGGGAGATTTCCTGGTGAACCGATGATGTTTCTGGACAGGTTGAGCTGCCGTGCACACCCTTTAAAATTCTCAGAAATAAATGTACATGCTTGGTGTAAACCAATGAAAAGACTCCACAGTGTTATGGCTGGGCACGGCAAAGGATCCATGTTGTGGCTCACAAAAACATGATTTTCTAACTGAAAAAAAAATATAAGAAACAAAAGGACCACAAGAAGTCAAAAACACAGCAGGTAAAAAACAAAAACTGAGGCAGGGAGCAATACAGGTGTCACGATAGGTGCAGGCAAGCAGGCAAAAGAAGCTGTAGATGCACACAAACAGGGTTTATTATGGGTTAACACTCCAAAACACAGCAACATTAATGACAGACCTAGGGAAATGTACTTGAACGTGGACTGAAATACACAGGACAAGCCGGAACTAACATGAAACAGCTGGGAACAATCAGGGTTTCACACAAGGTAAATGAGAGGGCATGGCACACAAGAGGGTGGTACGAGCAAGGCATGATATAACCCCCCCACCCAAGAAGCGCAAACTCCGGGTGTGCCCCAGGGGAACGAGGAGATGGGACTGGGAACACAGTACCTGGAAAACAAGATCAAGAAGGTCAACGAGGGACCGGGAACAGGACAGACACACAGAACAGGCACAACGGTAGAAGCCAGGACAACACCTGACAAAGAATGAGAAATGCAGACAGGCACACCAAAAAATGAGACACCGGGGGAACACAAATGGGAGGAATGAAAGGACCAGGAGGAAACACAGGGGACACAGAGGGATGAGGAGCAGACACAGGAGGCCGGAAGGGAAAGGATGGGGGACAACGGGGAGCCCAGATTGAGGGGACCCACAGGCGACCAACGAGTCGAAGCGGGGGAATCCACAGGCAACCGATGAGGCGCCGGAGGCGGGGCCAAAGGCGGCTGACAAGACATCGAAGGGGGACCCACAGGCGACCACCGAGCAGGAGCCAGAAGACCCGCAAACGCCCTAGGAGCCATAACCAAGGAGACCGAGGACGAGCCAGGGGGCAGGGTGGGCGGGACTCGACCCCTGCGCAGGTGTCCTCTCCCCTTCCAGGACACTGACAGGTGGGGACCTGGCCAGGATCTAATAAGTTGGGGCAACAGTTGTGGTGACCCCTCAGCACGGGCAGGTCAGGTACAATGGGCACGAGCAAGTCAGGAACAGTGGGGGGGGGGAGCATCGTCCTCCGGCACGGGAACCTCTGGGGGCACAGCCGGGACGGGCGGCGCAGGAGCCTCCGGGGGCGCAGCCGGGACGGGCGGTGCAGGAACCTCGGGCAGCGGCCCAGGAACCCTGGGGCGGCATCGGAACATCATCCACCAGCACAGAAACAGTGGAGGGCGCCTTTAGCAGCAAGCGTGGCCCCTTTAAGGACCTGTGGGACCTGCGGGATGGCATCTCAAACTGACCTGACCCCTTTATGAGCCAGACGCGTTCCCCGGAAGGGATGAGCTGCCGGCACGGGCAGCATAGTGGGCGTGTTGCGGGCTTCGGTCACTTGCCTACGGGAAGTGGTGGTGACAATGACCGCGGGCAACACCGCTGGGTTTAGGATCGGAAGAGGTTCCTACCGATATCCAGCGGGGGTAGAAGCGGCGATGGTGACGGCCCTCAGGAAGATCGTTGGCTCCTCCTCTGGTCTCCGCTCTTTCCACTTCTTTTTTTTTTCTCCAGCTTGTTGTTGTCGGTGGAGGTTGGGTCACTTCTGAGAGGACGGACGAAGGACCAGCATCCGTTCCGCTATGCAGCACAACCAGCTGGGTCTTCACCTGTGTCACTCTTTGCATCAGCTGCCGGAGATTCTTGTAAGCGAGGTGCGCGTTTCCCGGGCGGAGACATCTCTTGTAAGATGGTCCCGATCCAGCTGGCTAGATCCAGTGGTACTGGGTCACCCTGGACCTTGGGCTGATTTAGCCAGTAGATGACCTCCTGTAGCAAACCGATGCATTGATTCTTGGTTCGCGGAGGCTCTTCTTCTGCGAGGTCTGTCATTCTGTCACGATGGGTGCAGACAAGCAGGCGAAGGAAGCCATAGATCCACACAAACAGGGTTTATTATGGGGTAACACTCCAAAACACAGCAACATTAATGACAGACTTAGGGAAACGTACTCGAACGCGGACTGAAATACACAGGACAAGCCAGAAATAACATGAAACAATTTGGAACAATCAGGGTTTCACACGAGGTAAATATGAGGGCATGGCACACGAGAGGGTGGTACAAGCAGGGCATGAGAACAGGAACACCATAGTAGTACAGCAGCAAACAGAGTACAACAACAGTTACAAACACACAATGACCAACTGAGGAAACGGGCCAAGGGCAGGCACACATAACGAGAGCTTCAACAAAGGACAGGTATGGGCTATTTACAGAACACTAAGGACTACAACTAACAATCTTGAAACAGGTGAGCATAATCAAGAAGACACAAACACTAGGAAAGACTAGAAACATGTATGCAGAACATAATTACAAACAGGAGATAAGGAGCAGAAACAAGGAACTAACAGAAATACACTAACATAACCTACCCAGGGGTATACAACAAAAGACATGTTGAATTATAAATAATTGAGGCTGGTCTCTCTCATAGCTACACGCTCAGCCCACTGAGTCACATAGTAGCCCAGGGAACAAGAGCACACACTACGAACTAAAATAAACCTGGGAAATTATGGAAGATGGGATGACCAGCAACACCTGCTGGCCAAGCAGGGAAGCGACACTTGGACCAGGGCAGGACAGGGACCGATCCTGACACACAGTTTAAATACCTCTGCCCTACAGTATGTCGCAGTGGGTTTCTAGCGTTATAAACATGCTGTTCCTATTTGAAATAAATACAAAATAAAGTGGGATTAGGCTTATGCATGTACCTGATTCCAAAGCTAACGCTGGTGCACAGTGCTTCACATGATACCACTGTTAATGTGGCCAGCTCAAGCAGCTGCCATAAGTCTGATATTCTTAAACGTCTAGCAATCACGATACCACTACTGATTATCATTTTAGTAAGTGGAGTAAATTTTCAGTTGATTTAGAAATTGTGTGATTACACACTGTTGGATACTGTTGCCGAAAGTTTCCATTCCAACAGGAATCTTATGGCTGATGTAGCATTTTGTCGCCCATTTTTATGAAACTAGAATATATTTTAAGCTCCATGTCGTTCCAGGGCCGAAACGACACCCCTATTCCACCCCTGCACGTACTTCTATCATATTTTTCTTTTACTTTCTCCTGCCCCCTGTATAGGCTTTTGTAATGGCCAAGATACTGTAAAGTGTAATAGAAAGGTTAGGCAATATAAGAGACAACAACTACAATACAATACATACAATAATAATCACCATCAATGTTATACCACATCTAGATTTGTTCATACTATTAGTGAAAGTACTTCTTGTTCTTATTTACCTTTCCTTACCAGTGATTTAAAATTCAATTAGAAAAGCTGTAGAGAAAAAGCAATCAAAAACACCATAAAAATTTCAGTAGAGGGCGCCATACGATTGTGGGACTCGCTGAGAAGGTAGGCTTACCCGTATTATTAGTAGTTCGTTTCAATATCAGTCATTAATATATAGTCTTGTGTTCTTTTTTTCAAATAATTTTAAGTTTAACTTGAAAATTGTTTCAAATTTTCTTACTATTCATATTAATTTACTGTGATATCATTGTTTTGTACTCATCAGTACAATCAACTTTCTGTCTGTTACAGATTTCCATGTCTGCCGCTTGCAGCACATTTACTGAACACTCAATGGAAATGTATACTAATTTTTCTAAAGTCAGAGTTGTTTTAAGTCATGACCCTGTTCCCACCATCTCCCTATTACTTTTACCCCTTACCTTACGTGGTAAGTAATAATACTTAAAATATTTCTGTTCGAAATGCATTGGCATTTACAGGTGTTGATAGCAAACAGTACTGCGCCGCAGATAAACAGGTTCATTTATCACAGAAATCTCCTGTAGCCACACCATGAGCTCATCTCAGCCGTTCACAGATGAAAGTAATGTTTCAAGGTTTCCGAATATGTACTTCCTCTTATGCTCTCGTATATTTAGTGCTTTTAAGATGCCTCCCTCTGACAGTTACATTTATACTCGCGTACATAACTGAGGCTTCTCGGATAACGGTTCATTATTTTAAATTACCTGCCTTGGTTTTCACCTTCAACCCTAAACATGAAATACTGTAACTGACTTTATGAGCTCTGAATGTTGAAAAAAAAAAATGAACATGAAGTTCACCATTTTGTTCTTCCTGTGGGTAAGTATATCATTATTTGTGTTGTTAGTATTATATATAGCATTACTGTAGTAGTATTAGCGAAAGATGTAGTGCTCGTGCTTTTTGTTCTTTTGTACCTCTACCAGAAGAAATTCCATTATGATTTAATAATCTCTTCGGTGAGGCATGCTGATACGAAAATAATTCGTTCATTAAACACGAATAGTAGTCCCTATACGTATTGGCAATAGGTATTAATTAAGTAGTCTTTGGCTTCGCCGTAGGCTAGTTTGGACATTATAGGCAGTGCCCAGGTTACGTACGAGATCCGTTCCCTAAGTCTGTCTTTAAGTCGAATTTGTGGGCAAGTCGCAACAATAAGAATTGTACTTATTAATGTTTATATAAGTATACTTGGTAATAATTATAATTATATATAGTGCATAGTAAGGTACTGTCATATACTGTACCTCGAGCCGACGAACCGCTTAAGCCCTGCAATGTTTGCACGAGCGTTATTACGAACCATTTTATTTAATTCTAAATTTTAATATAGGCTTAATGGCAGTTCGTTCCTAAGTACGAGTTGTCCAAAAGTCAGGTTTTGGTTCGTACTTTGTTAACTAATGGGTCCATCTAAGATTATTCACGTATTCTTCAGAGGTGTCATGAGGTTGAGTAGCATCGGATCCACAGACATAATTATTCCCCGCTTTTTGGAGATATTCCATACGTTAAGATGTTGTACATGTAGGCTAAGTATTTTATTTTTGTTCATCGCCAATGGTTCCAATGAGTTTGTTCCTCCTTGCCAGAAAACAGCTACGTGGCGTTATATATGTCATAGCTCCAGTTTCTAAAAAGATTGTTATATGTTTTATTTCATATGGTTATATTGAATTCAGTTGTGTTAGCTGAATAAGTGTTGTGTGTGTGTGTGTGTGTGCGTGTGCGCATGAGTATAAAACGTGGTCTTTTAAATGGTCTTTTAAAAGTAATCTCATTATACATAAATAGTTTACTGTAATAATAATTTTTGTCCAGTTTCTGACTCAATGTTGTGACAGTTTCCCAATCTAAGATATTTATCATATATCATAACTTCCCAACAACTACAATTCAGCGAAAATTACATGATTCATAATTTTGTCATACTCAACAAGTTTCAACATACTGTTGATCAACAATGTGCCAAAGACTTGATCATATTAATCGTACCTTTACCTTAATTATTGTACCAAATGCCTAAAAGTATATAAGCAGGTACAAATGATTAAAACATAATTCAACAGTAAGTTGAAGTATTCTGCCTCACATTAACCTGGACTGGTCTGGCCTTAGTCACTGAGGTTTAGGGTAAAATGCTAGGCTCAAAAGATATCTGTCTCTCAGAAGATGGCTGATGTTTGTTAGTGTGGGATGGTTTCACAGCCATTTCTACGCAGTTTCATATCGGTCATTATACTGCCCAAAACCCTTACAGAAGGGGAAAATAATGGGCACCGAGTCCTAACCTCCAGAGTGACACATCATCCCAGCCCACCCCATTCTGCCCCGTGATGAAGGGAATTTATTGGCAACTCTTGCCACAATTAATGTCAATGTGTTTAAGTGAGCTCTCAGAAAGAGCCATTGCTCTTAAAACATGATTGCTGTTTGCAGACAACACCAAGACAAAGAATATTACTGCTATACTCTGGATGAATGAGTCAATATGGTCATTTAGCCACAACGCCAGACATTATGTTTGGTGCAAACTAAAAAACTACTATTGAAGACGTTTAGGCCGATTGTGAAGCATTATGGTTTGGACCTAAAGGTTGGAGGGGGTCCGGACCCTATGGGCACAAGGCAGGAAAAAACCCAGCATGAGGCACCGACCCATTGTAGGGCACAGTCACACCCCATTCACACCTACAAACAATCTGGTAACTCCAGTTAACCTCAGCATGTTTTCACGTCGTGGGGAGAAACCAGAGTACTCAGAGGAAACCCCACAATGACAACATGCAAACTCTATAATCCGAGCTGTGGTGGAGACTCAAACCCTGGTTGTAGACGTGTGAGGCAGGAGTACTAACCACTGTGCCGGCTCTAAAATCGAGCAATATGTTTATGAACAGACAGAAAACAGAAACAGCATGTTCTTGGGAGAGTATGTTCGTGGGGGTCCGAAAGATATTGTCTTCCTAGTATTTGTGACAACCTAATCTGACCCTGACTGGAATACTTGACAACGTATCTCAAATCTCAAAGAAGTAAATGATAACCAAAGTCAGCTTCATTTATTATATTAGACAGTGTATAATTGCTTCATAAATCATCTACTTAATAATTATACAGCATGTATCTTTTTAAATAATGTTCTCAGTACTTCAAGGAAAACAGTTGTATTGTTGCTGGTGTATATCCTGTGAGGCAGTTGAGGCACACCTTTCCGTTGCTCACGTTTGGCAGATGAGGTCATTTGTATGTGCACTGACAGGTGTTCTCATGGCGCACAGTGCCTGTGATATTTTTGATGTATATCTGATATATATCAGTTCTAAAGATGCTGTTGACGTCTATGCAGAGTATACAATATGAGGAATGATACATGCCCAAAAGGTTTTAGAAATGGCTCATGACCATCCACAACAAGTTCGGTATATATACACTGAATACCAATAACATAAAATATTTTCGTTTCACACATCGACTTGTTTCTCCAATTGTTAGGCAGCTAAAGTGCTGTTAGCTAAGTTAGCTTCAGTCATTTTCTTACCTTCCTAGTTGTATATATCTGATGACGTAGAATTTGAAGCTTTTTTTCCAGCTTGTATGGTTTTGAAGTTTTGTTGTCATATGTACAGAGTACTATGAAATTCTTACTTGAATGCCTTCTCCACAGACTACAGAAAATGAACAGGATCGTACAAAGTTACAATACAAAATATATAAAATGCTGCAAGATCTCTAACAACATATAATTCAACATGAGGTAGTAAAGCGATATGTGGCAGAACAAAGTAGCAGTACGAAGTGGGTAGAATATAGAGGATACTACAGCAGTACAGAATTGAGAATAAAATACATATAAATGGTGCCTTGCTCGTCTTCTTGAAAATACGATAAACATTATTGACGTTTCTTCAGTAGCTTGTGGAGGCAGCAAGTGTAAAATATTTCAGACCACAACTTCATACAAACAAGTAAGACTGGAAATGAAAAAGCTGTCTTACACTCAACCCGGAGGCGTTTGTGCAAATAATACTGGACTAATATTCACAAAAATGCAGTTTTAGCCCCCTATAGAAGCATTGACTGTTTGTCACACTATCCCAATGAATGCGTTTTTCTGTGTGTCCTACAGCTTTTACCATTTATGCAGCTGAATATATTTTTGAAGAAACAACTTAATTTTCTAGCTCGGGGTACATCACTGGGGTCCTGGTCCTACCTGGAGCCTTCTGATTGTCACCAGAGCTTAAGTTGAAAAGGCCTGTGTTGCTTTGAAAGAATCCAGTGGAGTGCACATGAACTTACTCCTGGTCAGCTGGGCTTTGGGGAACTAAAGTTTAGTTATAGGGAACTAAAGCTATAGAGTGTGTGATTTTTTGTTAAGTTGTTTCCTCAGGCGTGGAAGCTGTCTCTAAGTCTTTCTCCTGTCTCACAGGTTGTGCCCCTGTCCCTGGCCTCTTTGGTTCCTTTGGGCAGCACCCTTACAAGCATGAAGCATCACCCTTTGAACAGGGTGGGCAGACTCGCTGTGCATGAAGAGGTTGGAGGGACAGAACTCAAGAGAACCAAGCGGAACCCCACTGAATGTGAATTTAAGTGTCCTCCTGGTGAGCCAAGAAAACCCTCCTACTTGAACTTAAAAAATGATTCTGCATACGGATGCTGTCAATTAAACTAGCGTATACTATAGCACCACTTAGAAGCCTGCTTATTCATTTTGAATGCCTGCCATTGACCAATCATTGGCCAAAGAGTTTGATATTTATTATGGGTTTAATATTGCAGTCAGTGTACAAATACAGTTTTCTGAAACCTTATGGTAAAGACTGAAAGTTCTTTGAACAAAACATGGCACAATGATATTCTTTATTACATTACAAAGGACCAATTGAATTTTGAATAGTAACTGGTAAAGATGACCATGAATGTTGAGTATATAATGATGTGGTTCCTGTTCTCTCTTGCCCTTGCAGGTTCTTACAAAAATGTGCAAAAGCCCTGTACAGAACAACGATTGCACTGTTCCCCTTGCAAACATGGCACCTACACTACAATTGAAAATCAATTATCATCCTGTATCCGGTGTACCCCTTGTGTTGAGACAGGTAAACAGATTGCAAGTGGTCATGTACTGTTAACTGGACATGGTTGTGAGCAGACTGGATAATTACTCGTACCCCACTAGTCATTTGTAGAGTTGCAGGTCAGGATAGTGTGGCTCTGTGGTTGGGACTCTTTGCCCACAACTTGACGGTGACCAGTTCAAATCCTATGACTGGCGGAGGGATGTCACTGTTGGGCCCTTGAGCAAGACCCTTAGTCCCAGTTGCTTCAGGGACCAGCTGACCCTGCACACTGAACTGCATGTCACTTTGGATAAAAGTGGGAGCTAGTAAACGGATGGTTGTGTCTCTACGACTGTCTGTCAGTCTGAGCCAGGAATCAGTCAGAGGATGTTCAGAGTTGGTTTTAGGAGGCAGTTAGAAGGAACAGAATGAGTGCTTGAGGGCTGTTCTGTTTTCTGTCCTCAGGGTCACTAGTCGTGAAGAGCAATTGCACCAGCACGTCCGACACCAAATGCGACTGCAAAGAAGGATACAAGCGAATTAACCTCGCTGAAGACATGTTTGATTGTAAGGGGACAGTGTGACTGGCAGGTGTCAGCATTTCTGACGCTGAGTGATGTATATTTATTGTATAGATCTTTATGGAAAGAATAAGTACATTTTCCTGTTTTCTCAGACTGGCAGCCACGTTATATGCCCCATGAGCCGGTTATAGCCGTATACCTTAATTAGGATTTCTCGCTTCATTCCTGCATTACAAAATTTGAGGTTTCATTATCTTGCATTGAAGTTTTGAGTCTAATCATATTTTTTTCCCAACTAATCATAATTCATTTTTCCTTTTTTCCCCCTTTCCTCAGGTGATCGGATACACAAGTAAGTGAACCAAATACCTAGGCAACATTCTTACCATCAAGTAAAAAATAATAATAATGCAAACCTGCTAATATTTTATTGTCATATTCTGTCAATCAGACAGGTACGGGGGTAAATATAAAATCAAAATACCAACCAAAGAGTCGTTAGAACTGTACACAAATGAGTACAGACGCTCCACTACTTACGAACTTTCAGACATACGAACAAAGAGAACTGTAAGTCCAAATTGTGTTCATTGGGCTCCTGTTTCCTGTCTGCAACATCGATTTTTTTTTCTGCGCACCAATTCCACCCAGTATGACTTCCGGCCGCTACTCCCCCCCGCGCCAGCAGTGTAGTGTGCGTACTCCCAGTATTCTACTCCTTAGTACTTGCATATACCCTGAAAATGATGTTGAATAACGACTTACGGACATTTCAAGTTACAAACGGCCATTCGGAATGTATCTCATTCGTAAGTAGAGCAGCGTCTGTATTCGCCCAGTGCCAGTACTTGTAACTCAAACGTTGCTTGTGAACCTGAACTGCATCAGCTATGTACGTAGGTCAAAGCAGTCTCCTTACACGCTGATTATCCTTTTCTAAGACTGGACTGTACCTCACAGAGGAGCAGTCTGTAAGAAACTCACTGTACTCCGCTACCCTTCAGAGGTGATTAAAAAGAAATCTGAAATTAATCAGTAACCTTTGGGCTTCATATTTTTAAAAAGACTATCTTGGATCACTTTGCAGGAAGCAAAGCAAATAAATTTCTGCAGACACCCATCAGTGAATCATTTAACATTTAATACACCACCCACTTGTACCTCAGGAAGTTGAATGTTGCATGACAAGCCACTCTCTCCGCACTGTCAGTCTGTAAGTAATACCTTCTTTTCTCATGGCTTCCCCTCCCAAGACCAACGCCCACTGTTTCTACTACTAAAGCTGCTCATACCTGGAATAAGTTGACAGGTATTTATACCAACAATAGCACCTGAATACATTTGAAACCAGACATGCAAATTAATTAGACCTGGAAAAATATAACCATATCATTTTCAAAAATCATTTTCTTTTCAAAAACCGCCAGCAGATCCTACTACAAAAAACCCAGATCATTCTTGGCTGCTCAACTTTGTCCTCCTCATCATGACAACAGCGTTTCTGCTGGGGGCCACTTTTTCCCTGACCCTGTGCTGCCGCACCCAGCTGGGGAGGGAGTCCAGCAAGCAGCACTTCCTGAAGTCCAAACTGCTTTACACAACCGTGCAAATACCTCAAGAGACACCAAATTCTGCCTCTCCAAGTAGGTATCTATGGGAAAACAGAACGCATTTCGGTAAATATGGCCGAATGCCAGTTAAATTACCCAAATTAATAATGCAGGTAAATCAGTAAAATTTCATATTTTAAAATAGATTTCAGGGCAGTACAAGGCTCCCCATCTAATGGGAATGTCGCATGGCCCTACGTCTCAGGGTTCTCTGCTTGTGAGTGGAAGGTTGTTGGTTCAAATCCTGTGGCTGCTAGATTGGTTTCACCATCGGGCCCTTGAGCGAGGATGATCCAGGGACCGTCTAACCCTGCTTTCTCAATTACACATCACTTTGGATAAAAGCATCAGGCATAACCATCACGTGAATATCTGATTGCGTTTTTCTTTGAACAGGTCAGCTGTTTCAAAGTCCAGATCCCCTTGTCCAGAGCCCCTTGGTATGGCTGTGTTCTTCTGGTTATGACACCATGTTGTCACATCAAATCAGGCTACACAGCATTTTTATCCATTATTCACTAGTGCACTCATCAACCATGCTGACTGAGTAAACATCCAAAAGAAGTTTAAACTGAAATATGATGAAATCTTCAACTGACTTTTGATTTGTAAAGAAAAGTTGTAGGTGTTATCACAAATGTCATTATGTGTTGCACATGTGACTGTCTCTTCAGTATCATACTCTCATGGCTGGTGGCAACAGATTATATTACTGAGTACTTAGCAAATTCATTTCTGTGTTTTGCTGAGGTACCTTTCCAGCAGTTTTAAATGCAAGCAATATAATGTGTAATTTCCTGTTTACAGAAGTATTTAATAGAAATACACATTTAAATTTCAGATGTATAAACGGATAAGACACTGTTTTGGACAGATGCACGGTGCTATTTCACGCCCACTTCGGGGAACCCTAATAAGTAGACTTTCAGTTTAGGCATATTACCACCTGTGTGTATAATGTGAATTCAGTGGAACTGCTGAAACAGCCCTTTACCCAGGAAACACCACATCCTTATCAGTACTGACATCAAAGAAGCTTCAGAAATGATATGGTTTTAACAAAAGCACTCTGTCAGTGTACCTGTTAGCGCCTTCTGGTACAAAATGCTGAAAAACTACCTTGTGTTTTATTGCAGGCGTCTGGCGATGCTGTGAAAGTCCATCGAGCCAGACCGCTTGACCAAAATGAACTTCAAGGTGCCGTTAAAGACTATACACTTTTTTCGCTGCCTGCCTCACAGTTTATGCACAATTTGATTGGACTGTAGTTTGCTGGACTATTTATGAGTGCTATTGCTCTTTAATGTGGTGTCCGTGTCAGCGTTGCTGCGGTACTGGCACACGGCCATGCGATCTTAAATACAAGAAGCAGGCACAATAGATATCACATCAAGAAACAAATTAGAGTAGTGTTTCCCAACCCGGTCCTCGGGGACCCACAGACGGGCCAAGAACAACATCTGGACTGTATGGCGGATCTTCCACAGGTTCTATAGTCAAGATAAAAATGTACATGTTTATATCAGCTCTATACCAGGTGACAATCCAAGTTACATGATAATAAAATACATTATCACTATGGTAATACAGCCCAGGAAATGTATAGTTTACAATCATGTCATTCTCCATCTTCAAATTCTTGCATTAATCTTATTTACATAACTACTTATTCTGAAGGTTGCAGTCAAAGTGGAGTCTATCCTCGGAAGAACAAGACACAAAGCAGGGAACGCTATTACAGGCGGCCCCTATGCTTTAATGGCAATTATAGTGACATCAATTGACCCACCCAGCTGCTTTTTAATTGTGCATGGAAACTTGAGGACCCCAGGGAAATGCACAAACTGTAATACATAAAATCCCATTCCATCAGAATGCAATGCTACACCAGTGTTTCCCAAACCAGTAGTAGTCCTAAACAGGGACCCGCAGACAGTCTACTTTTTTGTTCTCTCCCAGCTCCCAACACACCCATACCATTTCATGTTTCTGATTGGCAAACTATTCCAGCATTCACAAACAATCAAAAATGAAAAGCAGGAAAATGTAATTATTAATTTCATGATACTCAGCCTCTGTACTAGTTCGACTAGTCATCCTTCACTGTTTCTCTGTGACGGTAATAGCTGTTATTACACAGCATGGACGACTAGGCAATATATGGATAAGAGAATGGGCTTAGCCTTTTTGTCACCTAAGGTGGTTAAATACTAAATTGTATCAGTTGGTGTGAGTGACAGCGCCTGTCCAGAATGTTCCACTCTTACATTTCACACTGAGTGCTGTCTGCTCGTGTGAACTTGCCATTCCGGAAGCATTATATGCAGAATCTTTCTGATAAGGGCTGCATTGTTGGCTTCTTCGCTTAACCAGCTTCAGGACTCGTCAGTCATGGGTAGCAAACATGATAAGGATCATAAGATATGTGAACGCAGCACAAAACAGCCTGAAAATTGAGTATTTCTGGCAAACTGCCTATCAATTATTTATGCATGAGGAACGTCTATGGCATTTTTATACATAACGGTCAGTAATAAACATGACAAGATTTATCTGTTTATTTTTATGTAAAAATCCAGCTTAGCAAAGTGGAAAGTCCCTGAATTTTTCTAGACAGAGCATTCATATTTACAGGTTAGGTCCATGTTATAATCATTCATTAAATTAAATCTCATTGTTTCCAGGATGGATGCAGAGCAGAATATATAATCACTAATCAGATGGGAGATCCAAACCCCACAGCCTTGGTTTACTTGATTAGTTCTTGCAGCCAGGTGTACATCACCTGAATACTAGCGAATGAATATCATTCAACAAGATGATCAACACGAATGCAACTACTAATAAGAACATAAGAAATTTACAAATGAGAGGAGGCCATTCGGCCCATCAAGCTTGTTTGGGGAGAACTTAACTAAT
>JAODJU010000108.1:3279048-3292440 GCA_026776725.1 Gnathonemus echidnorhynchus | reverse complement strand
CTTACATTTTGCCCAGACTACCTTAAATCCAACAAGTTACCCCGATAAGCCAGTAACCCCGCTTCATAGTACAGGCCACTGGACTTAATAGCAGTGAATGATACTCTAGGGCTTTAAGACCCAAGATTAAAGCCTTAACATTAATAACAGGAAATAAAGATAGATAGCATCCAAAATCTTATTTCCTTCAGACCAAATTCTTATCTTGATGTATGAGGTGGTTACTTGGTTGAGGTATATAGCTTAAGTATTATCTTGGTAATACCACTTAACTGTATGTTACTGTTAATGTGCGTGAGAAAAACTCAAGATGAAGAATGGGTGGTGCACAAAATGAAATCAATGTATGAATTGTTGTTATTTATGGTATCCATATTGCAAAGTATTTACTGTGAAAATAAACATTAAAATATCTATGTAATGTATCTGAAAAAGAATCTTAGCTGGATTACACCTATCCATTGTGCTGCAATGTAAAAACGAAACGGAGTTAAGAGAGCCAGCAGTCAATGAAGCGAAAATGCTCTGCGTGCCAAAAAGTAACTGTACGGGAAGGGCTTGTTCCCTGACGTCAGGAGACAGGGTTCCTCTCTACCACGGAATATGATGCATGTATGATGTAATGAAGCTTTGTGGAAAATGGCACTCCACTCCACTCCTTCTCCACCTGTGAAAAAACCTCTTTTTCTTTTCTTTTCTTTTCTTTTCATTATTGTTCTTTTCCTTGTATCATCATGGGATTTCATCTGAGTTTCACAGTTTCCCCACACAGTCTAAAAGCATGCTAAGGTAAACTAGAGTTGCCAGATTGTTAATAGGTGTTCATGTGTGTGTGTGTGTGTGTGCGCGCGTATGCGTGCCCTGTGATGGGTTGGCACCCCGTCCTTGGTGACTCTCCGTCTTATGCCCGTTGTTTCTGGGGTAGGCAAAGTAGGTAAACAAAACTAAGGCAGAGAAAAGCAAACAGGGCAACAATAGCTACAGACACACAATGATCAAATGAAGAACAAGGGCAGCAGGAAGCGCATATATACACAGATATGAGGGACAGGTGTGGGCCAAATACAATCAATTAAACACTAGGGCAACAAGACACGAGGGTCATAATCACGACTCAAACGCGAGGAAAGGGGTGACAAGCGACACCTGCTGGCCAAGCAGGGACTCATCCTGACAGGAAGGCAAGTAGATAAATATTATGTTCTTTTATTTGTTGGTGTTTTGTGCTTTGAGTAAGCATTTATTCAGAGTGATAACACATTCAAATAAATAAGTTTTCTCGCCTAGGATGTGCATGATAAGAGGTAAGATAAACGAAAGAGATGCCCTGTGCGAACAGGCCTACGCATGACTTATCGGCAACTACTGATCTCAACCGGGTGACATGCACATCTGAAACGTGCCAGCTCACCAGATAGAGGCGGCAGTCAGCCCTGTTTTCCTGCGTGTGAAGACAGGCATGTACACAACTTCAAAGGCTAACATCAAAGACAGAAAAGAAGTGGGAAGGAAGAATAATGAAAAAAGAGCATTATCGCACAACTTTATGACCAGTGTCTGTACATATAAGCCTATACATGGACGCCTGTAGGTGAACGCCTGTACGCATTGTGCATTCCCTTGGCATTATGACTTATTTCGTTGATGTTTTTTTATCCTCATGTCTGCAACAGAAACACAAAAAGAGGTGTAGGGCTGCATGATTCTGGATGAAAAAATGAATCACGATTTTTTTTTCCCACTCAAGATCGCGATTTCCTTATGATTTTTAAGAGACATATTTCTTTATTATCACTGTGTATGTACATATTTTCTTTATGAACATAGGGTTAACATATTGGTATTGCAGACCAATATTTTATCAGTATTCAAAGTCAGCAGCACAAAGACAAAACTGAAATAGTAGAGATGATTGTATTCCAATTAAAATCTGGCCCATAGATCCATCATCTTCACTGCTCTGTGTGTATGTGTGAGTATTGGGGGGGTACTTTGAGATAAAATCCTTCAGGCCCCCCTACATTTACACATATACACATTAATGTGGAATGGCAAACACATCTTAAAGTCATAGCAGTCTTCTTTAAGGCACAACAGAACTTAATAGAGTGGCACATCTTAATCTTCCATCTGCTTGACAAGTACAATAGCTAGATATTCTGGGACCCCTCACTAAAGCTGGCACTTTGAGTCTTTTTTTCAAAAAGACTCCCCCATGGTAGATATAAATTGCAAAGAATGTATAACATTTTAATTACAAATTATAATTTTCAGGGGCTGCTATAAAGTGCTGGGCCCCCTGAATCTGTCAGGGTACTCCTGCAACACCCCCCGGGTATGAAACACCATGTCACCCTATAAAGTAACAATTATATGGTAGAAGTCCTACATAACTGTGTGATTAGTGGCCTGGTTCAGGCTCTGTAAAAGAACTGACTTTCTATAAGTGCCAAAGTAAGAGTTAGAGAAATGTGGTCAGTGTGATTTCCTGATATTTGCATTTTGAAAACAAACACCATCTGATCAGAAGGTATGGCTGCTTGTAATTTTTCAGGCCTTTTCCTGGCATTTTGAGTGGGCAATATTTCAGTAAACCTATGATGGCTTGGATAGGGTTTCTGTTAAATGTTGAAAACATTAAACATGTTGAAAGCATTTAATGGGGGCAGTGCGGTGGTGCAGTGGTTAGCACTGCTGCCTTGCAGCCGGAGGGTGCTGGGTTTGGTACCCACGTTGGACGTAGGACCTTTCTGTGTCGAGTTCACATGCTCTCCCCGTGTCGCCTCTGGGGACTCCAGATTCCTCCCCCAGTCCAAAAGTGTGCATGGTACGTAGATTAATTGGAGACTCTAAGTTGGCCCCGTAATTGTGAGTTAGTGCGCCCTGTGGTGTGTTGGTGACTGTCCAGGGTTGGTTCCTGCCTGTGATTGTTGTCCCCCCTGCAACCCTACTTGGGATTAAGTAGTTACAGGGATGTATGGAAAGCATTTAAAAAAAGTAACACTGCAGTTCCAGTAGATGGCGATAGCCATGGATTTGAGAAACAACAATTAGCAATGGGCCTGTAAAGGGAAAAACACCACTGAGAAAACATGTTTCCATGCTGCTGGTAACTAAGCTTCCCATATATGGTATGTAATAAACCACAGCAAAAATCCTGACCTTCTGTAGAGGCCATCAGGCTTGATAATCAAAATTCCCCAGTCTTGAAGAGTTCAATACTTGCACAAAAACCAGTTCAATTCATGTACTCCCACTGACTTGAAAAAAAAAACATAGTTTTTTGGGGGTTCTTAATCTCTAACCAGCAGGAGCTCTCTGTTCAGGAAACCACACGCAAAAACGACCACAGGAAGCCGAAATGGGGCGAGGTGTGCAGTTTGTACAAACCAGAAGTGGTGTTCTCGCTGAATAACACAAAGGAACAGATTCCAGTGAAAGTAACATTTTGTCGTTTGCTTTTTTTTTTTGTCATCACTTAATGACTACAAATGCAACATATATTTTAAGGCACAAATGTGGCTCTAAGATAATTCATGTGGCGATGATACAGGCCTATATAAATATCTATTACAATCATCTGCCCATCAGATTTTTAAATCAGGAGAATTGTCTATACACAACTTGCTCTTGCCGCTAATATAATGTATGATTTTTACTGTAACCGTTTAACATTGATGGTCTAAAATAATATTTACAAGCCAGCAACAGGAAAGCTGCACAAAAAATTGTGAAAATACATACTGTACTGGCGGGCAGATGCCTCGCGGTGGTAACTTGATATGAATACCTGTATTCCAGTGAAGGACTAACACAAACACCAACAAATCACCAAGCACGCACGGTAGGGAAACAGAGGGAGGTCAGACGCACACGGTGGGTATTTTATACAACAGCTAGATGCGTTAGGATCGCTGACCCAGGTGAGGGTCACACACAACAATCGGGAACACAAAAAGTATTTAGAACAAGACAAACAAGGGAATATTTACACATTTTCCTAGCGTGGTCTGTGCTGTACGGAGCCATCACACCAGACCAAATACACATGCAAAATATCAGATCTAAACATGAGAGATCACCATATGTTATTCCCTCCCCATCTCAATGAGAAGTATTTTAAAGGTTGCTTTCATTTATTAAAATATTATTTTATAAAAAATAAGTAATGTATAAAATAAAAAAATTGTAACACAGGACTTATTTTGTTATGTCTTTTTAACAGCTACATTGGCTTAGCAAAATAACAGACAAAAAAAGAAACCAAAAATTTTTATGGTCACCACTAGATGGAGCAAGGACTCCTCGTTAACAATTTAACACGCAACGAAAAACTTCCGAACATGACAGTATCGGACTGCACTCCAGCATTACCCTATATTTATAAAACATACATATCTTTTGCAACATAAATCATTTAATGACTACTGTCAAATACTGATTACAAACAAAGCTGATTTCAGACTTCAGATTGACTTTCCAAAAAGAAACTGATAATTCAAGCAAGTTTTGATAAACGGTTATCAAACGCACACATAAAAAAAATTCCACTTCAGAGAAACAGGTATACAGTCAACAATATAGTAAAATGGACTTTGCATTATGCAGAGCACCCATCCATATATTCAAAATGCATTATAGTATATAATACTCCAGTTTTCCCATAAGAAGTAATCTTGTTAATGTGTCCAGCCTGGTCATTCTGCTCTTTTTTAGGACTGGCATTTATGACATTTGCCGTGTGAGACATTTGCCATGACTGTATGTCTACGGTGAAGCAGCTGACTGGCATGACACCACCAGACCATGACCTTCTCCACAGGAATCCGGAAACTGGGACAAGGATGAGGAAGTGAGAGACTTTCCACCCACGGCGCTACACTGAGGTCCCAGCAAGGCTTGGCCTGAGGAGTGCAGACTGGAGGGTTGGGGCTGGGCATGTCCCAGCAGGTGGGACTTGAGGACGCTGCTTGGACCACCTTTCTGCAGGCCCAACCCTTTGTACTCAAGGAAAGGAGGCTGATGGGAAAGAAGTCATGACAGAATCAGAAGAGGAACAGAGCAGTTAAACTGAGGAAGTCAGATGTTCAATCTCAAGTCCAGCAAAACCTGCCCAATCTGTCCACTCTGTCTTCTGTTTGCATTAAATGCATCAACCAATATTCACTAGGCAAAAAAAATGTTTTAATGACACTAAATACATGAAACTCACCATCCCATTGCTTCTTGTGCCTGCTGTAACCAAAGAAAAACACAGAATTACATGAAAGAATACTCTGCAAGATATATGAAAAGAGAGCAACAGAAACACCAATCAGAGAGAGACATCATGCCATGTGACCTAGCATGGAACTGCTGCTGCAGGTGAGAGCTGAACACCAGGGGTCTCCCTGTGTCTGAACATTACCTCTCTTCTTGCTGAGCGTCCAGGCGATGAAGATCAACACTGCAACTATGGCAGGTACTGTAACTGCTCCTACTACGGAAACAGGAACTGTCAAAGGAAAGGAAAAAGGAAAAGGGAGAGCTATACTTCACAGATTAGGAGAATGCCATTGTGCTGAAGCACAGTTTTAGAAATATGGGAAAAAAACACACACACACAAGTTTGTAATTATATCTTTGTGGGGACTCTCTGTTCAAGTCTACGGGGAAAACTCTAATCCCAACATAACAACCCTAACCCCTACCCAGCCCTAACTTTAACCATAAGTAAACAAACAAAATAAGAAAGTTTTTACTTTTTTATTGCAGTCACAGATTTTTGTGAGGACCTGAAATGGTCCCCACAAAGTCAAAATAACAAGTAAAATAACATTTGGTCCCCACAATGTAATGTAAACCTAATTCTCACATACACACACACACACACACACACACTGGTCACTTAATTAAGTACACCTTGCTAGTACCAGGTTGGACTTTTGCCTTCTGAACTGCCATAATTCTTTGTGGCATAGATCCAAGAAAGTGCTTGAAACATTCCTCAGAGACTTTGGTCCATGGTGTCGTGATACACTATATGGATGCCGGCGGCCTTCCATGAAGAGCCCAATGTGGGCCAACAGGCCGTGCTGTCTGAGGCCTGACGTCTCTGATAGCAGGTCTAATTACCTCCGCTGAAAGCGGAGGGGCAGCAACGCCCTGGGTGAGGGGACACCACAGGACAGACATCTGCACTATATGGCCCAAAGTACTGGGACACACCTCTTAATCATTAAAGTCAAGTGTTTCATTCAGACCCATTGTCACGGGTGTATAAAATCAAGCACATAACCTTTCAGTCAAGTTTATAAATATTTGTGAAAGAATGGGTCGTTCTGAAGAGCTCAGTGAATTCAAGCGTGATACTGTCATAGGATGCCACCTTTGCAATAAGTCACTTTGTGAAATTTCTTCCCTGCTAGATATTCCTCTGTCAGCTCTAAGTGGTATTATTGCAAAGTGGAAGTGTTTAGAAACAACAGAAACTCAGCGACATAGTGGCGGACCACATAAAGTGAGTGGGGTTGCTCTGTTGACTCAATAACTGCAGAGTTCCAAACTTCCTCAGCCGTTAACCCCAGCACAAAAACCGTGTACTGGGAGATTCATGGAATGGGCTTCCATGGTCGAGCAGCTGCATGCAAGCTTCACATCTTCAAGCGCAATGGCAAGCGTTGGGTGGAGTGGTGTAAAGCACACTGCCACTGACCTCTGACGATTCACGCTTCTCTGCCTGGCAGTCTCCTGGATGAGTCTGGGTTTGGCAGATGCCAGGAGAATGTTACCTGCCTGACTGCATTGTGCCAGTAGAGTCTGGTGGAGGAGGGATAATGGTATGGGGCTGTTTTTCAAGGGTTTGGTTTGGCCCCTTAGTTCTAGTGAAGGGAACTCTTAATGCTTCAGTATGCCAAACATTTTGGACAATTCTCTGCTTCCAACTTTGTGGGGACAGTTTGGGGAAGGCCCGTTTCTGTTCCAGCATGACTGTGCCCCAGTGGACGAAACAAGTTCCATAAAGACATGGTTGGGTGGGTTTGGTGTGGAAGAACTTTACTGGCCTGCATAGAACCCTAATCTTAACCACATAAAACACCTCTAGGATAAACTAGAACGGAGATTGCAAGCCAGGCCTTCATGTCCAACATCAGTGCCTGACTTCACAAATGTTCTTCTGGATGAATGGGCAAAGATTCCCACAAACACACTCCAAAATCTTGTGGACAGCCTTCCCAGAAGAGTGGCAGCTGTTACAGCTGCAAAAGGGGGGCCAACTCCATACTGATGCATATGGATTTAGAATGAGATGTCGTAAAAGTTCCTGTGGGTGTAATGACCAGGTGTCCCAATACTTTTGTCCATATAGTGTAGCATCATGCAGTTGCTGCAGATCTATCCTTCACGTTGTAAATCTCCTGTTCCACTGCATCCCATCAAGGCTCTATTGGACTGAAATCTGACAACTGTGGAGACCATTTGAGTACAATGAACTCATTGTCATGTTCAAGAAACAAATCTGACATGACATGAGCTTTAGAAGCTGGGTAATATGGTCATGAAGGGATGGACATGGTGAGCAACGATTGTCAGGTAGGCTGTGGCATTTAAAGATACTCAACTGGTACTAAGCAGCCCAAGATGTGCCAGAAAAATACCCCCCCACACCATTACATCACCACCATAAGCCTGAATTGCTGATACAAGGCCGGATGGATCCATGCGTTCATGCCGTTTCTGCCAAATTCTGACCATACCATCTGAATGCTGCAGCAGAAATCAAGACTCATCTGACGTTCATCTGACTCATGCAACGTTGTTCCACTCTTCCATTGTCCAGTGATGGTGAGCCCATGTTCACTGTAGCCTCAGTCTCCTGTTCTTGGTTGACAGGAGAGGCACCCAGTGTGGGCTTCTGCTGCTGGAGCTCATCTGCTTCAAGGTTCAACGTGTTGTGTGTTCAGAGATGCTCTTCTGCATTTGACTTACTGTTGCTTTTCTTTCAGCTTGAACCAGTCTGCCCATTCTTCTTTGACCATTGTTTGGCCATCAATAAGGCATTTTTGCTCACAGAACAGCCAGACTGTGACATCACTGGATGTTTTTTCTTTTTCAGCCTTTTCCCAGTAAACCCTAGAGATGGGTGTGTATGAATCCCAGTACATCAGCAGTTTCTGAAATACTTCTTCCAGCTCATCTGGCACCAATAACTATGCCTCATTCAAAGTCACTTATATCACCTTTCTTCACCATTCTGGTGTTTGATCTGAACATTAACTGAAGCTCCCCACCTATATCTGCATGATTTTATACACTGCTGCTGACATATGATTGGTTGATTAGATATTTGCTTCAATGAGCGGTTGAAGTGTACCTAATAAGTGTACCTAATGAAGTGGCCAATGAGTATATATACACACAGCATGACATTTGTATATGTATATGTCAACAATGGGATTATTCATTAATATTTCTTTATTGCTTATTCATTGCTGTCCTGAATATCCTTGTTGGCGCTAGGCAAAATCCAAGCACACAAGTAAGAAATTAATTGTACTATGTACATATGACAATAAAACTTTCATAATGGATAATAATTTGAACAATTACTTACCTATAACCCATGGGATGCTCTGGGAGTTTGTGATGTGCGACATGGATACTATTTCACTGGCATTAGTGAGACTTGATCCGGCGTAGTGGGTAACAGATGATGTGAGAGTGACGGCAGTGGAGGTATAAGCGGTGCTGGGATCATGTGCCGGGGGGGGGCTCACACTGGGTCCGCATTTGGTGTCCGACTCGGCATTGCCGGGCTGCAGAACATCCCTCCCCTGAGAGCTGCAGCTGAGGGGGAAGGGTTAAGGTGAAAGAGGCAGGTTAGAACTTACAGAGAGGAAATGCAATTACTAATCAAAAAGGCCTCCTTAGAATGCGAAGAAAAAGTCACATATAGGCAGGTCGATTTCCCAGATGATGATGCATATTGAAATTCAGCTGTGGATGTTTGCCATCATTATACTTCAGACTAAATCAGGCTCGCCCTGGTTCTCCAGGGGCTATATTTCCTGTACATTTTTGGTGTTGTCAGATGTGGTGACAGCACTTACTCTGTATGCAGCTGACATCTTTGAGTGTAGGATGTCGTGTCGGAGAACGTTCCCACTGGACAGCGCATACACCGGACATCTGAGTCAGCGGTCCCTGTCACACAAAGTCTGAGATGAGCATCACCGGCACGCTCCCAGTGACACCAGCCAAAAATATGCTCTGTACTTTCCAGTCACCTCCACCACACTCAGACATTCAAATGTCTATATCAGACAGACACTTCTGCATGCAAAGGCACTTTCAGCTGTCTAATGATTCATTCTCACCACAAACATACGTGTCGTTCTGGGTGCACATTTTCTGACGTG
Source organism: Gnathonemus echidnorhynchus (assembly GCA_026776725.1). Classification (NCBI taxonomy): domain Eukaryota; kingdom Metazoa; phylum Chordata; class Actinopteri; order Osteoglossiformes; family Mormyridae; genus Gnathonemus; species Gnathonemus echidnorhynchus. The sequence goes on along the minus strand of JAODJU010000108.1, from coordinate 3,283,042 downwards.
AATCTGGTCAGTGAGTATTTCGCTCAAACCCTGTCTGGCTGACAACGGCGTCTCATTCATTGGCCATCCAAATTACCTGCCTGAGCGATCCCATGTCCTGGTGCACAGAGTGTGTAACGCCTGCACTGTATGCACTGGTGATCGTGGCTTCTGAATGTGCAGAACATGCCCTCCTTGCACGCGCACACGGCTGGGGAGGACGCAGTGCACTCTTGGGCGTACTGCAGGTCTCGATCTGCATGGGCACACATCACATAGTGAGTCAAAGCACTCTGACACAGTGTTTCCCAATCCAGTCCTTAGGGACCCACAGACAGTCCACGTTTTTGCTCCCTCCCAGCTCCTGGTAGGCAGCAAAAATGTGAACTGTCTGGCAGGGAGCTGGGAGGGAGCAAAAATGTGGACCATCTGTGAGTCTCCAAGGACCAGGTTAGGAAACACTGCTCACCACCTCAGAATCACCTCAGAACACCCACCTTCTCGGCACTGTGGACACCGGAAGCAGTTAGGGTAGTAATTCATCTTCTCACTGTAGAAGCCCGATGGGCAGGCTTCGCAGACTGTGTCCGACTCATGGCTACACCTCATCTTTAGGCGCGTCCCTGTAATAATGGCAACACAGAGTTCTACACAGCTGATGGTGAAGACCCTTTGATGCATTCGATTCCACAGCAAGTTCTGAAATCACATAAGTCCAATAAAGTTTGATTGCTTTAGAAGTTGGCCTCATAGTGCAGTTTGGAATGCAAGGGAAAGCCTGAGGAACCCAAACACGATCGTGCCGACGCATTCAGAAATTCACAGAAGAGGCAGCGGTCATACTGTGGTTCACGGTTAAAAGCTTCCTGTGAACAGCTTAGAGTGCAAAGGTGACAAGCGACAGTGACGCTCACCGGATGCATGTTACCGACTGTGACATCAATGACAGCATGGTGCGTTGCTCACTTCCCGTCAGGGTACAGCCACTTTGCAGAAAGCTCAGTCGTTGTGGTGCAGAAGGGGCCTGGGCCTCAGCGAGACACGAGGAACCCAAACGCAAGCGCAGCGATGCCACCACACCTACCATTTCTTTCTATTGAGGAAAGCTGCTTTCTCATCATGAACGTGGCTTTTCTGTGGTACAGATTTTGTTCCTTTGAAGATGTGCACCGAGCACGGCAGACTTCAAATTAATGCTTGACAAAAAACAGGCCAGCTTTACTGGGGCCCTGAAGTTTTCCAGAACTGCTTATCCAGTACAGGATAATGGTTAGACTGGAGTCTCTATCAGAAGTAGAGGATGTGAGGCTGGGGACACTCTGGATGAGATGCCAGTCCATCGTAGGGTACAAACCCACAACAGTTACACACTGAGGACAATTTAGAGGTACTACTTCATTGAACCACATGATTTGGGCTCAGATGGAAGCTGGGGCACCCAGAGGAAATCAACAGGAACACAGGAAGAACATGCGCATGCATAGAACCCAGACTCTAACCCTCATGATCACACAACCCACTGAGCCACCGCTGAGCATGTACACGCCAATCATCCACCCAAATCCGTTTTGTTTCAAGCAACCAATTGAGTATGCTGTGACTGACTCTTTATACTCTTTTATACTCAACTGATTAATTGAAAGAAAACCTTGATCTGAATTTGTAGTTTCAGGATGTGAACTTTCCACCTCCTGCCTACTACCCACCCAAATGAATTATTTCCTCCGATTTAGAGACTGGAACCCACACATGACCAATATTTCTCAGTATGATACATGTAAGCGCGATGATCTGGTAAGATATTACACTAAATTAGGCTGGTTATGAATAAATATATAAAGATTTAAATGTTTAAATAAACATTAAATAGTTTAAGTAAAAGTTTTTCTTTTTTGGTAAAATAAAAATAGCAACAGGTATTTTCACACCAGCCTGAAGAAAGGCTGACATCTTAATGACACTAACAGTTTAAAAGCTAATAATGTTTGCCTACTGCCCAAAATAAATAAGTAATAAAACGTAACACATTCAGCAGCCCTAACATAGGCCAGTATATTGAGGCTAATTATTATCTCTTCAAAATAAAATTCTGCATGTCACTGTAACTTCCCAAATACAAACAATTAAGAACACTTATACTATGTCACATATGACATACCCATACCCTGACTTGTCATGGTATCTATTTCACAAAGGCAGGCAAAGAAAATGATGTTTAGATTATCCTCGTGTTGGTGTAAAACTATGATATTATGCCTGTCAAAGTGTGTCAGCTTAGCCATTTCAGAACCTCTGCTAAAATCACCCCAGGGCTCGAACCAGTGACCTTCTGATCAGACACAGAGGCTTAGCATGCTGAGTCACACCCTACCCCCAAACTTTAGGTAAAAAATATTGGGATAAATGAAAATATCAAGTTGATATTATCACAGGGGCGGCAGGACAGTAAGAAGGTCCTGGGTTTGGTTCCCGATCCTTTCTGTGTGGAATTTGCACGCTTGCCCAGTGTTTGTGTGGGATTCTGCCGGGGGCTCTGGTCATAGTCCAAAAGCACGCAGGGCGGGTTGGTTGGGGAGTCTAAAGTGTGTGTGTGTGTCTGCCAAGGGTAGGTTCCCGCCTGTGCCCATTGTTCCCAGAATAGGCTCCAGTGACCCCAGTTGGGATTAAGCGGTCACAGTGATGGATATTATCACAGTCATTTTAGATCAAAAGTCACAATTCTACCTAAATGTAGGCGTTTCTATTTTTTTTGATGCAAACATAATGTGCGAATGAGATGGATCATTACGTCAGTCCCCCACAATAAAAGCTGCACTTGAATGGCTGACATTTCACCTACTGATTGGAAGATAGAAGTTGGTGATGTGATACATTTCCCATGTTTTTTTTTACTGTGTCGTAAACATAGGTATAAAGCTGAACTGAAACCCAAATCATAAATCCTTCTGTAATCTTGCCATGTGTACACCCTAACCCTACTTCCCTGGTAAAACTCGCCAGTGAGACACTGTCAGATATCAAGACAGGTCACTTGTCTGATATCACTGATTACCGATCACACCGGTCTGATACAAGCATCATTGATTACATCATCATGTTGCCAGACCTACACATACAGTATAATATTCAACCACACCATTCATGTGCAAAGATCATTTTTCTACTGACTAGTCAGCTAAATTTACCCCGGGGGTGACCGAAGTCTAGAGCCAATTTTCAGTCCCAGTCCAGCCCTGTTCACTGCTGTGGTGTATAAATGTGGCCCCAGTATCAGTACTAAAATTTTCCATACAGTGGCTAAAATTAAGGCATTAGTCTGACCAGAAGTGGAAAGTTCAGGTCCAGAAAGTACAAATCCAGACCGAGATTTTGTTTCAACCAGCCAGCTGAGCACTCTGTGACTGTGACTCTTTATGCTCAACTGGTTGGTTGAAGCAAAACCTTGGTCTGGATTTGTACTTTATGAACCTGAACTTTCCACCTCTGAGTCTGACAAAACTGCTCCTAGTTCTGTGGTTATGGATGCCTTCCGAATTGCTTGATTGTGGAATCATTCGGGATCATTGACACAATGTAACAAAGTTAACAGCAGTGTGCACATCATAACGTCGTATACCCATGGAAAATGCAGCAGTTTTATAGGCAAACTTATGAACATAAACTTTGGGGTGGATTCCAGGGAACGAGGCCCATCCCTACCTGGTGCACACATTTCACAGCAGAGGTTCAAGTCCATGTCCAGGTATTGGTTGGCTTTGGTACAATTCCTACTGGAATTTGATGACAGAGGCAGGGCAGACACCTGTAAGGATAGGTGGTCACACTGTTATTCAACCAAAGACTGGAAAGTGCCCCGAGCAGAGGTGGGTAGTTCTGGTCCAGAAAGTAAAAATCCAGATTAAGATTTTGTTTCATCCAACCAGATGAGTATAAAGAAACACAGTCACAGAGTACTCAACTGGTTGGTTGAAACAAAATCTTGGTCTGGATTTTTACTTTCTGGACCTGAACTACC
>JAODJU010000108.1:3206932-3223630 GCA_026776725.1 Gnathonemus echidnorhynchus | reverse complement strand
CATAGGTGTGCATGTGTGAGTGAATGGTGTGTGAGTGTGCCCTGCGATGGGCTGGCCCCCTGTCCAGGGTTGTTCCCCTGCCTTGTGCCTGTTGCTTCCGGGATAGGCTCCGGACCCCCCCACAACCCAATAAGGATAAAGTGGGTTGGAAGATGGATGGATATTTTGTGTTTTTAAATTATGTTTTTAAAGGTCTGGCTGATCAAAACTTTAAAATGCTTACCAAGACATTTAGGAAAAATATGCCAAAGAGAATAGTTCATGACTTTTAAGTTATTTTTTTTTTAAAAAAAATCTTTTTACAAACAGTTGTCTTCATTGACTTTAAGTGAGGAGTGTTTTACCAAATGACATTTTACCACTTAAATACTATAAAAATCGGCCAATTTTGTATAATTGACACAAGTATGAATAGTGGTCAAGAAAATGTGAGATTAATGCCTTTAAACAATGTTTAGCCATTTTAGCCCTTTCAAAACGTTTATTTTTTTCATTCATTTGAAGTAGTCAATTGCCAGTTTCTGATATCGGGAGTTCAGTTGTAAGTAGTTTGAATTAAGATTTAATTACAACTGGCTACACATTAATTCCTAGTTTCAGAAATTGGATTTTCAGTTAGCTAAAATTTTATTTCTGAAATAAACAATTAGTATTTTAGTTAAATTGAATCTCTGACATCAGAAATACATATATATTATACCTAGACACAACTGAATTTCTGTTAACAAGAATTTGCATTCTAACTAGTTAAAACTGAATTTGTAATGTCCTCTAGGAATGAATTCAAGTTAAAATGACTTGCCATAATAAACAAGCAGTCACATGACTGAGAAATCAACATACTTTTTAATGACATACAATACACCTGGGCTTGCTAATTGCCAGTAGACTTGCAAAAACAATGTTTTCTCTGCTGAACAAACACAACTCTCTTACTTCCAAGTATGCAGTATGAATGTGTACCATACAGTGTGTGTGTGTACTGATTAAGCATAAATGTTCTCATTCCATAGAAAATGAAAAGATTCAGGCAGATTCAGGCTCACCTTTGGGTGTAAAAGAAAGAGAGAGGGGCTACATCCATTTTTTGATGGCTCCCTTGCTCCCTCCTTCAATGACCTGCGGTCTAAGGTTCACATAGCTGAAGAGGGAGGGAACGAGTGTGTGAGTGAGGAAGGTAGCATGGACAAAAAGCGGTATTGGGACACACTCAATGGCTTACCATGCTCTGCATTGTATGTATGAAGTCATCACTGAAGCAGAAGCTTTTATGTAACATCATACACGGGTGTCACCAAAGGTGGATTTCTCTTCTGCAAAGGGTACTAGACTAGACTACCACATTCCCTGATGAAGAGATGATTGGTGACTCGTTCCATAAGGTATTGGGACAGCATTTCAGCATCTGGAAATAGGAAACACTTCCAGGATGGTGGTAAGGTTGTGAAGGAGAGTGGTGCAAACAAGGGTTTTGGGATGCAGCCAAGGTGACGAGGAGAGGATGACAAAGTGCAGGTCAATGTGTCCAGGATTCCAGGCTAATATTAGCATGATGTCCCAATGCTGTTCATTGCCATCAAAACTACCCTGATCCAACTAATTCTTGTCATTAGCACCTAGATTTTATTTTTTGGTGATTACAGTGGGAACTGTGGTTTCAGCTTAATGAAAGACAAACACCAAGTCTAACTGTAGCATAATAATACACTATGTTGCTTCTTTATTAGATGCAGTTATCAAGTATTAATACTCTTCTGCTCCTGTAACATTCACTTCAGGGACTGGTTTTCATAATCAGTAATATTTCATGATTATTTCAGCCTTTTGTATGTTACATGATGGTGGTGTGTGGTTGAACCTTGGTGTTCCTAAAACTCTGTGACGGCCCTGACTGGACCAGTTGATAATATAATCATCCATAATGTGCAAAGCCTTAGAAAACATTTCTGTGCAAAAGGCCTTCCATCATCACGAGAGAATACATCACGGATTTACACCGTGAGTGCTACACCCTGTGTGACTTTTCACCTTGAGACACCCATTCTCTGGTGTAATGGGTACACTGGATTAATTTCGTACCCAAGCTGTACATGTGGCTGCCTGTACAAACACACAAACACGCAAACAGAGCTGTTCCTTGCCGGCCATTTGTAGTAATCTGAATTCTTGTAAACATCAGAGGTTCTCCTGTGTCCTGAGTTACCACTGACCCCGGGCCACACCTGCTAATTAATGTCAATCCTGTGAGCTCAGCCTGTTACTTATGGTTCTTTAGTCAATATTTACAATTAGATATTTAATGAGCATTTTAGTGACACAAAAAAGGTGTGCTTTAAGTTCTCGAAAGGCATTGTGTGAATGTTAACAAGTGGAATTTGCACAGGTGATTGCAGATATGTACAGTATCACGATTTGTGTGCGCTTACCTCACTTGATGCAGAATTTCTTTTTACAGAAAGCTGCATGGTCACGATTTTTGGTAGAAGGCCAATTTGTACACTTACGTTTATTTATTTAGCAAATACTTTTGCGGCAACGTAGTAGCATTTTTTTTATACTTACAATGGGTGTTTGCGTCATCTGTGTTTCAGTGTGATGTGCAAACCATTGTTTGAAGCATTGCCTCAGCAGGTTAAATGTGCATCACCTAAATGGTTTGATAGACCTTTTTCTAAAGGCGATGCACATAAACATACCACTGTTGGATTTCAGAGAAAAAAGTAAAAGAAAAAATATGAAGCAGGATTCAACCAGTTAAAAGGAGGCTGGATGAAGAACTGCAGGTGCAGGACGTGCTGGGAAACTGATCAGTTACATTTTTGCTGTTTACGTTGAATTGCAGGCATACAAATGGCCACTAGGTGTCCATATTGTACCAGTATCATTTTGTTTGTAACGAGCCGTTCGGTTTCAAAATGATGTTGCACTTGACAAGTCGACCTGCAGTGCACGAAGTGGGTGCGCGCCAAGTTCGTTATCGAGTCCGATCAGCTGCAAACTGTGTGGAACATGTTAAAAAAACAAACCTTTACCGTGTTAAAACATGCTATGGAGACAATACATGACCCCCCCCCCCAATCACACACATATACTCACGCCACACACTCTCCTGCTGCTGCGCTGGGTCTTATATTTATGCCTGTCTTTAAAATCTCGATACATGCCGTGTTCGTGGGGTATTGCTTTTGAGATGCATTTTCATACTTGGCTCCAGGTCTTTTGTGTGGGAGAGCAGCTAGCCCAGGTGCAGTGGTCCTGACAAAGGGCCCTTCTGTACCCGGGGCAGGCCGTACGCGGCAGGAAGGAGACTGAGCCGCTGAGTGTGAGTGCGATTCTGGTGCAGGAGGCGAATATCCAGATGCAAGGTCAGATAAAGAAGCTATTCTTCCATGTATCATTTCAGAGATCTTGACGTAAGCAGGTAGGAGCATCCATTGTACCATCCCGCTCTTGTCAGCACTCACGTCAGTGCTGTCAGGGAATAATATATTTAATATTTTGCCCGCAACAAAGTATGTCTCCTTGTTTTGTTGTGAAAGTAGTTGTCGTTATAATTTATTTTACAGAAGATTCAAAAGTAGTTCGTTTTCCCTAAATGTGCCTCTTGTAAATTAAGACAAACCATTTATTTATTCATTTGTTTGTTTGTTTATTTTCTGCATTCTTCTCAGGTAAATTACACAGTATAGAACAGCATTAGCAAGATTTTTTTTTTCACCTTAGAACAATGTTATTGTAAAATAATGTTGTCTTTCACTTTATTTGTATCATATTTAGGGGAAGAAAAAACTTCAATGTTAAAATGTTTGTTCTTCATTTTCAAAAGCACAATCTCTCTATCGGAGCAAATCAACGTGACGAGGCAGCATCAGATAAAAGTCGGTGACCTGATTAAAGCAGCCCAGAGGCGATGTTACAGACTCCGGGCAGAACTACTGCTGCAGCTACGCAAACAGGACGTCCGATTGCCATCTCGTCTCTGGAATGAAAGGCTTTTGCTCAGGCCCCCGCTCCCTTTGTCATGTATCAAGCTGATCCTTGGCCTGCCCTGTCCTGTGCTGAACTCCTCACCTAAGCAATGGGTGAATATGAGGACATTCTTTGGGACCCACTTTCCCCCCCAGTTGGTCGTCCCTAGAGACCATCGGCATTGTAGATGGTTGATGCAAAAAAAAAAAAAAAAAAATTAAGTCACAGAAAAGATGTTATTCCATGGGCTGGATATGATTTATCAGAAATGGACCTAGTCTGTGTGAGCTATCAATATTCTCATCTATGATCGCTATCTGAAGATACTCTTAGACAGGCCCCTCAAGATCTGGCTTTCCTTTGTGGAGCTGCGCAGGTTTAAATTGTTATCTGTCACGTGATATTGAAATACAGGAACCTTCACTGCAAGTAAACGCACGAAACCGCTCACAATCGTGATTCACGACCCATGCAGTTAAAGAATCTTGTACAGTTTTCCTTGCTCTTTCCCAAGAAATGAAAGTTTTTGCGCAGCTTAAAGTCACGGTCAAAAATTTGAAGTGAAGCATCAGGAAAACATGGCGCCATGTTTTGTATGAGATCCTTCAGCAGGGTTCCGGACAGAAATGCGTGTGACGTGGAGACTCTGCAGTGATTTGGGGAATGTTTACCTTTTCAGGCATCAGTGAGAGACAGAAATGGATGGATCCAACACAATTACCAGTACAGGCAAACATAATAAACCAAACAGCTGGGTGTTGGCTCTCGGGTAAAAATTGTTTTGGTTATGGGGTTAGGGGCTGGCTTCATTGCCTTGTTCCAGGTTACTGGGGGTGTACCCTAATACCCCTGAAAGAAAGAGTGAAATTATACAATGTATAGTTTGAGAAAATTCAGTTTTATTTATACAGTACATTTTCACAATATTGCATTGTTTTAAAGCACTTTACATTTTCCCTGCCCAAAGCCTCCAGAGAGCAATCCAGAGGCCACAGTGGCAAGGAAATACTCCCTAGTAAGAAGAAACCTTGGGAGGAACCAGACTCAAAGAAGGAGGCCATCCTCCTGGGGCCGGCAGAGGAAGCCCTAACCCTAACCAGACCCAAAGGAGGAGTCTGTCCTCCAGGGGACCAGCAGTGGAAGTCAAATGAGCAAGGTGGCAAAATCCTAATATACGCAGTCCAAATTTTTGAGTGTCAATATGAGGTCTCACCAGATATTTCTAATTTTAAAACAGTAAGATGTTTCATTATGACCTAAGCTATCTACTAGCAGGAAAGTGGGTAGTTCACAGTTAAAGAAATCTCATGTTCAGCTACCTCCACGAAACCCCACATTCTGAATGCAGTAGTCGTCTCCAACCTTCCTCAAACACTAAATACAGATCAACAAGAATTAGCAATAAGACCAAGATTATCTGTCCATTCTCCTACTGCTTATCCTGGTCAAGATTATGGGGGGAAGTGGAGCTTAAGATTCTTTATTTAATAAGGTGCATTCAAGCGGTGTTAACAAAAATAAATTTAACACGAACACTGAAAACACTGTAAATTCAGTTTTTAACTCTGAGCTGGCAAATATGTCTTAGAATGACAAAGAATCTTTTAATAAAGCTGTTTCAGTTTCATGGGCCAGTTGAGATTTCTTTCTGGCTTAAGTTTCTATTCAATTAAATAAAGATTTATCAGTAGGTGACTCACCCATGTGAAAATTTGGGTAATCCAGTACTGGGAACCCAAGTGCCACTTTCTTGAGCACTTTGAACTGTGTTTGAATGTAGTGAAAAAATATCCAGAGTTTTTCCCAACATCGATATTCTGCACACCATGGATTATAGTCTTTCTGTAGTAACTCCCTATGCAATATAATCAGACCTATTTGAAATGAGGCATTTGAAATTGAGACATTATGTCATATTAGTGTCTACTTGAAAGAGTCCAAGCTATGTATGTTTATGATATGCACAAAATCCAAAGGGTGAATTTGCAAATGAAACATCACATTATGAATCCTGTCCGACAATAGTATTTAATTAGAATACTCGCATCATCAGGCTCAGTGAATGTCATTTTTTTTTGCCATTTTATAAATATTATGATCCCTGAAACGATCGTGTAATAGAAGTCTTAAAGAGTTCTCTAGATTTCGTTCCACATTTCATTCAAATCCACGGCAGATGTTTTTGGGCAGATCAGTTCAAGTCCTGACTGAGAGAAAGTACAAACTGGGTTGACGGTACAGTTCAAAGGTTATTCTCCCTCTCAGAGCCCCCCCACCCCCCAAAGACAATGATCTCAGTGTACACATCACAGTCAGGACATGTTTGGACAACCGATAACTGAGTGAATGTACCTGCTTTTATGAAAGATAAGTAGATACGCCTGAAGAAAGTCCCCTTTTGCTACAAAACACAGCACAAAAACTTATATGTTCTACTGCCCTTAATATGGACATGAAGAAAGGTGGCAGCACCTGTAATTATTATTAATCAGGCCAAATGAAACAAGAAGTCTTTTAATACACAAAGGTATGTACTTTTTTGTGCACTTACCTTACATTTATTGTCTATTATAGGGATATCTTCTTTCAAGTCATCCTCATTTAATGGATCGAATGCAATTTTTTTTCCAAAGAGCTGTGTTAATGTTGCTGTGTGTTTATGGCAGTGCTGTATACTACGGGTTTACTAATATCTGCAGGAAATGTTTGCAGGATCGTGCTCCAGTGTGCATGTGTGCGATGATGAACTCGTGCGCACTGGTGCCAGTGGACGGCTGAGGTGCCTTCATACAGAGCAGGTTATATAACGCGTCTCCCTGGACCACAGCAGGACCAGGCATGTTCACATTTCTCCAGGCTATCCTCAAGAAATAAGATTAGTATTCCCCCCTCCTCCTTCCCTCCCCCTTCCCTTCTCCAGCGCCTAAGAATGTCTGAAGCAGGTCTGGCTCTCTATCAAACCCACACTAATCTGCATCACTGACCGCAGGGAACACTGGACCTATTGTCGGCGCTCTGGCCAGATAGGCCACGGCCACTGACAAATTATTAACTGCCCCCCCCCCCCCAGCCAGTACAAAAAAAGCCAAGTGAGCCGTGCAATACTGAAATCCCGGCTGGCTGCTACTTGAGATGGGGTTAGACACTAGTTTCCATGTGGTCAGAAGTACTACGTCATTTACTACTCTGTACTGCTCTTATGCGTTTTATGGATAGCGTGTCCTGTTTTATTTCACCAGATTTAGTGGATGTCCTTATTCCACGTGACTTATGATGAGTCTGATGTGCAATATTTGCTCTTCCCTAGAGTAAGATTCACTGCTGATTTAATGCAGGATAAGGACTTCGCTCAGAGGTCCAACATCAGCCCCCTTGCAGCTGACCTGGGAACCAGCATGTCTGTCTGGCTCAGCATTCTGTCCCTGCCAGGTGACCTGCCACTGCGGGTGACAGAGGACAGACGCTCTGTTTACTTTATTTCGAGCCGTGTCGGAAAAAATCCCGCATATGAGCTGGTGGCTTCGGTGACCCAACCTGTTCTCCTGGCTGCCAGTTGAGAACAGGTTCCTCAATGGCGGGCAGCCCACATGGGGCCTCGCTGCATGCAGCCTGGCTGAGAGTGCCTACTAGTCTTAAAAGGGATCTCTGCACCCGAATGTTGCAGGTTCAAATCCCAGGGGAAGCCCTGCGAATGTAGCCTTGATGCATCACTTCTGTCAGGAAATTTATAACAGCAGTTAGTGATGGAGCACAGGCTTATTTTTTGGCCTGAATTTAATTTTAAGAGAACACACACGCACTCGCTTTGCACGGAAACCCTTGGAATTTTAGCCCCCTGCCGGGTGTTCGGGGGTGGGGGGTGGGGGGGGAGGAGGCAGTGAATCGAGCTCAGGCTGCTCGGAGAGTGACAACATCAGGATTGAGAGAAATTAACTGAAAACCGACTGAGAGATTCCGTGCGACCAGCTCCATAGCCCAGCCGCTCCCCAGCCGCATGCAGACTGACAAACATCACAGTAAGCCAACATCACGTGCGGGCAATTTAGGGCAATTTAGGACAATTTCTAGCAACACAGCAACACAAACAGAATGCCACTTGGGAAACTCATGGGTGGTCATGTGACTCGTTTGACCAAGCTTAAAAAAAAATTCAAATAATTCTGTTTGCTTTGTGAGAGTGATGGTTCGTCATCTTATTGTTGCTCAATCAGCTGCTAAATAAGTGCAGATGGCAGGCCAATCGAGCGTGATTCCGCCTCCGTTCCGTAGTAGTCTGAATTCAATGCGTCATTCCAATTTGGTTACAAAAGAACTCAGGTGTGCTTCCTTCACAACAGCGTCATGTCATTTTATTTTTGGATGAAAGACCAGCACAGACCTCCTGGAGTGACTGAGGAAGAGGATCTCAAAAAGGGATAGCAAGATGAGGAATAAAGAAATACACAAAAGAAAACTCGAGAGGAGATTCAATGGTGAATAACAATGCGTCTATGCATGGGGATGTGGAGGATGTGAGAATTAAGGGGCAAACTATAGTCTCCTATTTGTTCCTGTACCCGGCACACGAAACCCAGGTTCTCCCAGCCTCAGAAACCGCAGTAACAGAATGAGCTGAGGACCCCAGGTTGTCCAAACTGAAGCCTGTTTTTTAAATCTCTTTTGCCAACTGACTGGACAAGGGATACAAAAGGAACCTGAAACCTTCATGACCGATCATGGGATGTTTAGGGATTGAGCAAGAACCCCCAGAAGTGCAGCTGCATTAAGCACGGGATGCTGTCACCTCTGTCTTACCACCCACTACCCTTTTTATCAAAGCTACAAAATGTTCAGAACGTGTCATTTACGACCGGCTGGCCTGCTGACTGTCGTGTCTAGTAAATAAATTCAGGAGGCGGCTATTGACCCGACTTGTACATTCACTGCCGCTTCTGCAAATGTCCCGAGATGTCGGGGGCGTGCGAGTGTTGAAAGCTGGGCTTGGCAGCTCCGTGTGCTGTAATTATATTTTATTAGCTCCAGGGCAACAAGCAGAACCCTAAGCCACTGCCTAAAAATAAGCCCTGAAGTGGATGTACTGGCAGGGAGGGGGATACAGACATGCTGTCTGCATCTGTCAGGAGAGCAAAAGAAAAGAAAAGAAAAGAAAGAAAGAAAAAGAAAGAAAGGAAGAAAGAAAGAGAACGAAGAGGAAGAAGAAGGAGAAAATACATTTGGGTCCTAAAGGACCTTTCTCAAACGTGAGGTTGAGCCTGAAAAAAAAACAGGCATGAGAAAAATTCTGAAATTCAGAGTATAATGAAATTACACTAATACATACCATGTGAAAACAATGGAATGATGCATTAAGATCGATTTGAGTTCAAAATAAAAATGCAGGCTGTTCCTGATTAGAGGTAAAGGGAGAGGGGAACAAACAGGAGTGAATAAACGTGGCTGGATGAAGGAATATTTTGACAGCTGTTTCAGGTTCTGTGGCTTTTTGTGTTTAATGCGGAGCATGTTGTCCAGGCCAGCGCAAAGACATGCAAATGTCACATTTTTATACAGAGGAGAAACGGATAACAAACAGTGAGGAGCTCATTAGCAGCTAGATGAGCCGTCGCTGGTCCTGGCAAATTGTTTTATTGTTCTGTATAAATGGGACAGGTTCATTGCTGGTAAGGTTGGTCCAACGCCAGCCGTTCCCTGACGGCCCCAGTAAAATGACGGAAGGAAGGTGTGTGCAGGCAGGTGAAAGCAGAGAGCTTCCCACCTGGACGGGGGTGGGGGCGGTGATGAGAGACTCATCTCTGCTCAAAAGCTCCCAGACTTTCTGGAAAACACCCTTCCCCTTCGACACAATATGGACAAAGGAGACTCAATGCATGTTATATATGTATATATATGCGTTACTGTGCGAAAGTCTTAGGCAGTCAAAGGAAATGATGTTTAAATTAGGGGTCTCAAACTCCAGTCCTGGGGGGCCGGAGCCCTGTGTAGCTTAGTTCTGTCCCTGTCCCATCACAAGTGATTCAGCTCAAGAGCTGTGTGGTAATTAGCACAAGGAGTCGAATCAGGTGTGTTAAATGAGGGAAAACCCAAAAATGTGCAGGGCTCCGGCCCCCCAGGACTGGAGTTTGAAACCACTGGTTTAAATGATCTCATTTGTGCCGGTATAAAACTACGATATGTCTGTAAAAGTGTAAGCATTTCAAAACCTCACTTAAAGTGACCCCAGTATTTCCAGCAACTGTCCAATACACCCATATATTTTTTGACTCAATCATTAGCACACCTCATATGGAAAATCAAAACTTTGTTGACTTTAACTAATATAATTAGTTACCTAAGTGAGCTGGTGGTGAAATTTAAGTAATAGATGGAATGGCTGAGGTGCCCCTCAGGAGAGATTTGAACTGAAGCTGTGTTCATCTAGCCATCCAACTAGATATCACTAACTTTTTTTGTTTGTTTTTAATGTATTACTGTTAATTTGCATATGTTATAATGTTAAATTTTGCTTTATACAGACATACACACATACACACGCTTACTACCCAGATAAATAGCCTGAAACATTTCCATTGACTTTTGCACAGAACAGCATACAAAGTTTGCATTTTATTTAAGACATTGTTTTCCAAAGTGATGTACAATTGAAAACAGGGTCAGACAGTCCCTGGAGCATTTAAGGGATAAGGGCCTTGCTCAATGGTCTAACGGTGAAATCAGTGTGCAAACTCTGGGATTAGAACCAGTGACCTTCTGATCAGTGCATTCCCACAGAGCCACTCACCACTGGTTTAAACTGTAATGTACGTGCTATGTGCTTTGGCTGGGAAGGGGCGGGTTTGTTATGGCTTTGTTCCTGTAAATGTGACTGTCTATGTCACCTCACTGCCTCCTCCTTCAGTTCCATGTAAGACCTCGTCTGTCCAAACATGCGCCACCTCCAGCGCAGAGTGTGTAGGGGCCTTCGGAGGCGATGGCGACGTTTAAGGGCGTAGCTGAAAGTGACAGGCCCAGTTCTCAGAAGGAACATTTCTGTTGTACCCTTGAGCAAAGTAGGATCGCTCCATTAAGATGCTGTAAAAATGGCTGTGTAAGAACCGTAAGGTGTGCTTGATTAAAGTGTCAGGTGACTGAGGGCTTTTTTAGTGTGCTTCTAGTTTATAATGACTCTGTCTTGTTATTTTATCGTCTTCACTAAAAATAAACTGACTGGGATAGACTCTACCCCTCTCCCACATCCACACACACAACCTTGCCCAGGATAAGTGGTTAGAAGATGGATGGATGGATTCTTGTTTTAAAAATCTGCAGATAGTTCACAAGGCCTCTTCACCTACTGCCATTACGTATTCCGGAACATTCCTCCCCTACTACCCACTTCACTGTCATCTTTTAAGTTTTGTGTTGCTAATAAATTATTATACACTGTCTGCTCTTAACCTTGAATCGCAGCCATTTGAAAAGGAATTATCATCACACTGTAGTAAAAGGCTTACATTCACGTCCAAAGCTTTTGTTTACATGGATTTAAACGACTTGAGTTGGAAACCCAGAAATCCTAAAATATATAAAACAGAAATAATGTATCTGACTGGTACCTATGGAAGGGGTTTACATTGTGGAGATTAAAACGCCCATTTCCGCTTGCGATAGATCATTTTTTCCCAGAACACAATTTTGATTTAGATGTTACTATTGTAATAATAATTTAAACGCTCACGTGAAAATGAAATAGCGGAGTATGAGAGCACCTGGGGAGGCAGTTAGTGGCCGCTTTAAAACAGTGAGAAGCAGCTGTTGCCACATTGCAGAGCCAAGGATGTGGGCAGAGGGAGTGCATTAGGGCAGTGGAATTCTACCAGGTCAGTCTGGTGTAAGCGGCCCATCTGTCGTGGCCCAGCACAGGGCCTCCAGCAGCAGTCATCCAGGACTCCCCTGAAACGTGGGTGCGGACCCGGCGCGGCGCGGACTGACCCGCAGCTGTGTGTTTTGGCCGCTACACGGTCACGGCCGTGGTGTCCCTCGCATATCCGAGTAAGCCCCAGCCTTCCGGAACGTTCCGTAGCCAAATCTGTGTTTTGACAGGACAGCCCCTCACCAACACCCCGCTTGTTTTTTACCCTTAATCTGTGGCTTCTACTCTCAAGTCGAACACTTAATTCCCAGACGCCCTCGGTTTCCCTTTCACTCAGACCCCTTAACTCAAGTGCTTCAGAGCCGTCACCGCCGAAAAGGCAGCAAAGCAGGCACAGTGGGCTGCATTACACACAGCAGGTAACAATAGGTGGGCCGACCCAGTCGGCGCGTTCTGCCGCTGACCCGCTCCTGAGTCATTGTCTCCCACACAGCGTAGTGCATATTTATACTTACCCTGAAAAGCTTCTTTCCATCTGACTCACATAATTGCCGGCATCGAAAAGAGGAAAGGATTAACGCCCGGTATGAACAGCGAAGCTGTGAAACACATCCTGCCCACGTCGTTCTGATACCCAATGCCAGTGCCACCCTTTCCACCTCCGATCCAGGGATGCCACCCATGTAGTAAATATATGTTTCTTTAATCATGAATGAAATGAAAGCATGACGTCATATATTGCGCTATGTATTTTTTCAGCCTTGTGCTATCAGATACATTCTTTAATTTATCTTAATAGTTTCTATTATTCTATTATTTTTTCCAGTCTCTAATTATTTTCTCAGCTTTGTCTAATTTATATACACCTGCATTAATTCTCTCTAAAGATACATTCTGTTAAAATCGCTTATCCAGTACAGGGCTGTGCTGAGGCAGTGGATGCCATGTGTGTGATGCATATTAAACAATTAAAATGTAAATTATAATTAACTGACAGATTACAATGTAACACTCCAGCAAATCAAAGACAACCAGCCTGGAACGTTGCCTGGAGAATTCAGCCACATGGCTACAGGACCCAGTTTCTTGACGCTGCTGCTTGATCTCAGTCCCCTGCCCCCAACACCTGGACAACTGCCAGCTGTTGCCTGTCAGTATATACTGATCATAGGTTCACTAGTTACTTTCCATTGACAGTATCTATCCGGTGCCTTGCCCCTCCATCCTCATTGAAGGGGTCCCGAAACATTTTTCATCACTGCCATTTTTTCCCTCAGATTTTGATTCCATGCTATCACGCTTTTTTTTCAAAATGTCGTCACGTTAAAAATACGTTAAAAATCCGATTGACGGGTTCATCAGATCCCGAAGACTCATCACCCGACTGCACCAACATGTAAGATTACTTCTCTACGTGTTAAATTACACCCGGTCAATTAGAACAGTTGAAGCCAGACATATTTTCATTAATGGATTCCATGAGGCTCCAACCTAAAAATAATGTCAAAGACACAATGGGCGTAATTACGAGAGATGTTTCACGTAATATTCACACAACACATAACGTAGTAGTCATCCGGATGTGAGCACATGTGAGCTGTCTCAAATCCCCATGAATACTAATCATTTACTATTTTGAACCTTGCTATAGGAGCGTGCAGGAATTCTTCTTAAGTGCTTCCTTGACAACGTATTGTGCCTTCTCAATCATTTTCATGAGCTTTGCCTGAGGGGAGGAGAAGAAGCTGGTGAATACTATAGCAGAAGGAGATTAAACAAGAAGGTAAAACAAAGTACGTACTGACAAAGAACGGAAAGGGAGGTGGATACAGCCAACGGCAAGACAGAGATGTACATCTAGTTCAGCACCAAGTCACGTTCACATTGTAAGCCTGTTAGATCAGATGCTGTGATCAGGCTAACATCCATTAGTTAATAATAACGTAACAGTGATTTTCTACACCGTGACTGCTGGTGTGACAGTTTGCTTACACGACGGGTGTTTGAATGAAAGGTACGGTTCCTCTCAGATTGTTAAAATGTGGATCGCTATGGTAACCAACAAAATCGGAAGAGCTCAGTTCGCCAGCGATTTTGGATATTTGGATACAAAGAGTAAAAAACAAGAATGGGAGGGAACAAGTCAAATGAGTACCATCTGCTGCCTGGCAAAGGCCGTGTTCCAGAGCTGGGCCTCCTCTGGATGGGGCGTCAGCTTCCATCGCTGGGTCCTTCTGGAATCACTGCATGTTACTGTGAAAAAATAAACGGCTTGATGTGAAGGGGGGTTTGACAGTAGATAAAAGCAAATAAAAGTCTCCACCATATAAGGTCGCTTAAGAATACTCAAATTCTTTACTGGATGTGCATAGCTTACCAAATAAAGGCATTTCAGGAATAAAAATAAAATAATTTGTTCCACATTCATGTCTCACAGTAAGAAAAATCTAAATTGTAGCAGTTATGGTTGTTTGTGGATAGATGCATTTGTTTGTGTGTGTGTGTGTGTGTGTGTGTGGGACACGGCCAGGGGTTTAGTAAGCTGCGGTGAGCTGCAGGACAGCAGGTGCTCAGGTAGAACTGCTTTAGCTCCAAGGGCATCGCTAAATGACTCAGCCAACGGAGATGGCGCACCTGCCACAACACGCTCTCTGTGTGGACAGCCTGGCCTCACCTATCACCATCTCTCCATGGGGGCAAGAGCGCGGGGCTGCGGGCAACACCCACGTCCTGCCAGCTGCACAGCAGAGGCGAAGTGTGGCATAGACACGCCAGCCCTTAAACCAGCCCTCTACCCCGACAGCAGCCCTGGGAGATGTTTACGGTTAAGCAAAGTCAGAACAAAGAAAACATGGATGACTTAAAATAGCCTTTGTCAGTTTTGGCCCTGAGGCTTCAGTGTGTAGGCTGAATCCAGTTCCCGCTGAATTGCTTATTGACTAATGTTACCTACATTTTCTTCCCCCTCTTTTTTTAAAACTTAATAGGGTAATAAATAATAGATTGCATTTGCTAACAAAGAACCTTTTTTGTTCATTCATGAGTCATTAAAAGCAGCAAAGTATCAACATGATTTTCCAAATGAGGGGAGTAATTATTAAAAATAATAAAAATAATTATTTTGACATACTTTTGCTCTAATCAGTTCCCTGAAGGGAAGACATCAGGCACATAACAAGTATAAACAGTTAGTACAAGCTATACTTTGCAAATAATGTTAGAATGTTCTGTTTTGTGTGCTAATATAATTTTATATATTAACTACCGCACACTATGTTATATAAGTGCACATCCGTCTTGGCGTCACACTCACAGCTAGCATCTATCACTCAAAAAACTGTAAAGAAACAGTCAGCAGACACTGCTGTGCACATCGACCCGGTTACCTGAGTCGCCATGCCGTAAATCATCAAAAAGCTGCTCAACGTCTCTCAATTTCTCTTCTGACAGTTTCACGCCTCATTAGATGTTAATTACGTGCTCCTGTGCAATGTTAACGAACGTCTGTAAGGGCAGCGCGGATTCCCGCACCAGCGGCAAGCTGCTGTCCTGCTCCTTTATAGGTATCTGTTAATTAGCGACGTAAAACAGCTCCTAAGTGTCTTGCTGATAAAATAATTACCCAAATGAACAGCTAGGAGTAGAGGCAGGACGAGGCCAAGGCTGACTCAGCATGGCTTATCTGAAACCGTCTTAATTACACAGAGTAACAGCCTCTGTGCTACGCGACGACTAAGTGATGTAGCATAGGAAGGGTGTTTGTGAGCAGGATGTGAAGATGTTTAATTATTACCTTGTTTAAGAACATAAACTCACCAGTGAATCTTTTTAAAAGAATGTATGTCAAGTTCTCTTTTAGCCATTTAAGTCAATTTCCAGAACAAACTATGTAACATTGAAAGATATTTATACATATACAATTTTTGTCTGTAAACTTTTCAGGTTCAAGATGCATAAAGGGTTTGTTTCCTTATTTCTGTATCTGTAGTGTTCTTATTATGGGACAGTTACAACTCATGTCACATGTTCTCAAAAACATCATTTGAACTGTTTAAGAAAGGTTAACTGCGAACTGGACAGGGCTTGACTAATTTTGATTTTTCAGCCAGACAGCTAGGATCTGAACAAAAAAGCATATCCGTACTAATTCATGAACCCTAAAATGTTTGAACTCATTGCCTCACTAATGGGACATCTTCAAATATATTTGGCTGTAACACCAAGAATGCACATCCCAGCTGGTGTACTTCATTGTCCAGTGAAAAACTATTCCTTCTCTGGCCGTGACAGTTTTCCACACTGGACACGTGCTTGTTATGATCGTACCATCTGCATGAACGCAGGGGAATGACTTCCCCTAGGTGACATCATCCAGCTTCCTTTCAACGGCTTCCTGCACCTGCACCAAAACTTTCTCTGAGATTCTTCACAAAGTCCCATTAATCAGACGCTCTTCTCCTTCGTGATGAAGTGTTGGTTATGCTTTTTTTTTTTGGTAAAACAGGTGTGGACTCTACGTGTGCATCTGCTCACAGTCCATAGCAGTATCTCGTCTCTAGCCAGCAGATTAATGCAGGTGGTTGAACGCACTGGTGCAGTCAAGGAGAGTCAATGCTCCACTTGCCTTGCTTAATATGAGGCAAGAGTTTGCAGGTTCAAGCTCAAACGGATGCTTGTAATTATTATGCGTGGAAAGGTCGGGCTGTTTAAGCTGATGCAATAATCGAATTGGAGATTCTTCTCTGTGAGTTGCTTTTTGCCTGCTGGGCAGCTGATCCGAATTATCAGGAAAGCTTCTCGGAAGATGACTCCGACTCCGGAAGCGTGAGCGAGTGTGTGTATACATGCCTGTGGTCTGTCCCGTCACACGCCAGGAGTGG
>JAODJU010000108.1:3193597-3203633 GCA_026776725.1 Gnathonemus echidnorhynchus | reverse complement strand
AGAGTGCAGTGCCTGGTCCCCCCCACCCCCCACTCCACCCCCTGTCCTGTTTAGCGGAAATAAAAGCAGCCGCTGATCCCACGGGCGCCTCAGAGGTGTGAGAGAGCAGAGCCTGTGGATGTCAGAGCTCCACAGCCAAGGCCAAGAGATCCACCCCAGCTGCTTCTCCAGCTCCTATTAATATCCCAGAGAGACATTCAGTCGAACCCTGGCAGGCCAGACTGCGAAGGCTTTATTTCAATGGTGTATTTTTATACAGCTGGGCTTTTTGACGTCTCTTTAAGGAGCCCCATGACTTAAAAGGCACCACGCACTGACCCCTGGTCAGTAGCTGTACGCAAAAGCCGGCCCAAATATCTCGACCGCCCCACTGCCATTGCGTTGGATTTTCATACAAACATCCTCTGTTCCCAGAAGCCAAGGTTTCAATGTCTGCTGCGCTGAGACGTAGACTTGCTGATGAATCCGCTTCCCGGAGTGCTTATCTGAGACTGAGCGCGAGTGCATTCGAGCGGGCTGGGAAGTCGGTCCAGAGGGCAGGCGCCCTCACATGATCGCTCACATGCACGCGAAACCAAGGGCATTTCAGTGTTGGCAATTAGGTCGAACGGCAGGCCTTCTTAACGGTGACGGAAAGCGCCTGACGTGGAGCTGGGGGAAACCTGGCTGACTAAGCAGAAGCTCAACGCGACACCATGCTGTTATGGGGCCTGAGCAGAGATTATAAACCTCTGAACCAGAAACTCAACCAGTGACCAAGAGCTTGCCGCTTAGACCAACAGAAAGCTTATATTGAACTGACATGGCCGGTGGCTGAGAAATCCAGCTCTTGACTGTAGTGTGAAGCATGTTATTTAGTATAATTTAGCAAGCACTAACTGGGATATACCTTTTAAACTTATAAACTTATATACTGTTACTTATAAACTGTTCTGGACGGCTAAATAGTTTGTTGTCTTTGTCTAGTAGACAATTTCATCAAGACAGTGTCTCTGGAGTCATTTTGGGTTGAGAGCCTTGCTGAAGGGCCCAACGGTGACATCATCATCATGCTAGCACAGGATCACTGGAACAGTCTCACCCATACAGCCACACATTGTCCCACACACCGCAGTGCCACGCAGTGCATGCATTGGTCTCATTTTAAGCTAGCTCTGGGGAGGTCTGCTAAACAAGCAAATAATGCCCAGCATCTGAGGCCCAGTGCTATAGATGCTTTGGGGTTGAGGGAAAGGTCGCAGTAACAAAAAGACACTGAAAGAGCCTGGTTTCCCTGTTATTTACTTTTTTAAATAATCAATTAAAACTCCTCCTTAATCCCCTTGATCATTTGAAAGCAACCAAAAGCAAATCTGTGCAAAAATTGCTAGCTAGTAATGCTACCACTGGTCAGTGATTGAAGATGTTAAGACAAATACATGACATTAATGTCTGAAAGAAGTGATCAATGGGGATATGGGCGTCTGTCACCCCTGTGTATCGCATGGCTGCCTTTCCAAAGAGAAAAATGATTCACTGCTTAGCACGGGTGCAGACACACTGTCAGTCTCATTGCAGTGTTTCGTTTAGACAACTGAACAGTACTGAGCTTCTGGTGATTATTCAGTTAAATTAAATTAAATGCCTGTATCCTACATGTCATCTAAACACCTCCCAGGTCACACCGTTTGCTCAAATACCATGTCCCTCTTCTAAGGGTGACGATGCACAGGGCAACTTTTTGAGCAATTTCGCCGGGCAACCAATGTCACTTGGGCACTTTCCCATTGATATTGGGCAACAAACTGCTATTTCCAAAACTGCGATTGGTAGAGCGCAACTTTTTGCAATCATCCAATGTAGACAAGTTGCCCTCGCACCTTGTTGGCAACCGCATGGCAACATTGGTCAAAAAGTTGCCCTGTGTATCATCAGCTTAAGACGACAATCGGTGAAGAAGAAACATTGTCCTGATGTGGCTTTAAAGAACCGGCACAGCAGCACAGGTTCTCCGCATTACACATCTTCCAGGCGCAAGCAAAGGTAAGAAATATGATCTGAGTGCACAAAATATAGAGCCGATTAGAAAAGATCAACCCGGATGACTGATCTGCTGTTAGCACTAACTCGAGAACTGGCTTCA
The DNA here is from genome assembly GCA_026776725.1 of Gnathonemus echidnorhynchus. Classification (NCBI taxonomy): domain Eukaryota; kingdom Metazoa; phylum Chordata; class Actinopteri; order Osteoglossiformes; family Mormyridae; genus Gnathonemus; species Gnathonemus echidnorhynchus. Next base: position 3,201,511 of record JAODJU010000108.1, on the reverse strand, counting down.
AATGGAAACTAGTTGTGGACCAGTTTGGTTCAGAACAAAGACGGCATTTCATTACAGGACTGGGAGTGGAGGATTGGAATAACCTTTCTATTCTCATAGCTGAAGCGTTGTGCACAGATATTAGTTAAACACCTAGATATCAAATATCTGAAAGAACATATGAGATGAAAGACCTCCTTTCTCACGTCCTAAGGTAAAAAGCAGCCCTGTCAAGAGCTTATGAAGCCAGACTATGTCATTTACTGAAAATGCTCTTAAGGTCACAGTCACATCAAGTAGGTGGAAGGTCAGCGTCCCACGTCTGATCGCGCCGGTTCGCTGTACAATCCATGGCGCAATGTGTCCCCAGAGAGTCCTCCAGACAGTCTGGTGCCGCGGGATCATAAAGGAAGAGTTTCAGGTCCCCTGAATGGTGACTGTCCAGCAGACCACAGAAACCTGGAGGACGTTGCAAACAGTTGAATAGGACACCATACAGGAAGTGTTCGATGCGCTGCAATAAATGTAAGATAAGGTGTGCAGATAAAGAACGGTGAGGATTGGATGACAGATGAAGATCAGCTGTCATTGTGCTACACACGATACCCCAACCTAAATTACAGCTCTAAAGGCACAAATATTATTTGATAGTTTTGGCCTTGGGAGAAAACTCGTTTCGTAACAGTGGTGTGACTTATGGCAATGTGTTTCTTGGTCAGTTAAAAAAAAACAGGAGCCTCAGTGTGTCGAGTATTTGGTTTGGGATCTGTGTCGATTCCATGATTTTATTTATTTATTTTTTTCTTCCATCCGTGCGTCTTTCAGCTGCTTATACAGTACAGGAATGTAGGGTTTTCTTTTAAAAATTCATTCCATTCTGTTTAAGCGGCTTCTGCAGAGTCAGGAATTTTATTCATATCCAGGGCTGGACTGGTCATCTGGTGAGGGCCCCCCCCCCCCCTCAGCAAAATTTACCACAGGGGACCCTAAAGTCCAGGAATGATATTTAATCCCAGTTCTGCCCTGTTCAAATCAAATATGCTTTTTAAATGAATGCTAAGGTGGCACTATTACAAAAATGCGAATTTATATGCCGGTCATAATGTCACTGCTGTCACACTGACACTGACTTTACCTTATATCAGTGTTGCCCAGTCTGGTCCTCGGGGACCCACAGACAGTCCAAGCTTTTGCTCCTTCCCAGTTTCCGTACGGTCTGACAGGAAGCTGGGAAGGAACAAAAACATGGACCATCTGTGGGTTCCTGAGGACTGGGTTGGGAAACACTGTCTCATACGAACTATTTCTAAGTGCGTGCATGTGTACTCCAGTGCGAATAAACACAGAAATCCAGCCCACCTCGTGACCAATGAGAAGCGGAACGGGCCACCGTCACTCAATCATGCCTATCACCGCGGCCAGGCGAGGACAAGATATCAGCCCCGAAGGTCAGGAAGTAACAGGTTGTTCCATGTACCCAGCTAAGCGTAAACAGGCTAAGGGACAGTGACGCTCGGGGGGCAGGGGGGCTAAGTGTTTGTGTTGTCTGGGACCGTCACAGTCAACATTACGCTTCCCAGAAATGATTGGATGGGAGTCTTTGTGTACATTTGCACACGGTCTTCGTTTTTCCTTTTGGATGTTTTTCTTACTATTTCACAGGATACCTGAGAAACGCATTCACTCACTACCGGGCTTCTGTTTTCCCCATGTCCTGTTTTTTGTTTACATTGATGAATGAATGATGCCCGGGGGCATTCTGCCGGCCAGCTTCCTTCCGTGAGTCCAAATGGGTCAGAAAAAAATAGGTAAATCACTTCAGGTTCAAGCAACCGATCGGGGGACAGGTTCCGCTTTTTGACGGATGACATGAGATTCTACCCAACTGTTTTATTAATTACTGCAGTCCACCACATCTCTTAATGAAACTAACCCTTCACAAAAAAGTGGAGAAAATGCAAAGAAACCACTGCAGATTTGTAAAATTATTAACGTGATTAAGAGCAGAGGTAGATGAAGGTGGAAGCTTGGCCAGAACATTTTGGTTCACTAAGCCTGAGTGCATTAAAGCGGTTTTGCAGAGGAACTGCTCGATTTGGAAGTGAATCACAAGGTGGGGGCAGCGAGGTGAGTCCTGAGGATCGTGGGCGAATGCAGCTACTGCCTCCGGATCCCAGCGCGACTTCCTGGTGGGATTGGCCGCGGTGGGCCCCCAGCAGAAACTGACAGGACACAGAATCGCAACAATCCGGGGCCCGCTCAGACTAACCAGCCCCTATCTGTCCCCGTTGCCAGGTAAACCAAGCCATCTATCTCCTTGTTTTCCGAATGGAGCTGCGGGCGGAGATTAGGTGCCGTTTGAAATGCGGCGCGCGTAACCTGATCCCCATCCAATGGCCTTCGCAGGACCGCAGATAACGGCGATTGGAGTGGGCAGCCTACAGGGCCGGGAAATGCATCGCACGCTCTCTCTAAATGGGGCATGTAGACGGCTGTGGGAGGAAATGCAGGCCTCAAGCGTGCGGCATTCGTAACACGCTGAAAAGAAGCTGCTTTTCACACACATCCACCGTGAATTCATACGCACATCACATTGCAAACGGCCATCATTCTCATTCGCATGGTAAACGACCATCAGTAGTGCATGGACAGCCCCTTTAACAAGACACTATATTATCCATCTGTACATCTGGATATTGTACTGATAAAATCATGGCTGAAAATTGTATTCAAGAGCACAACAGTAGATCAAAAAGTCAGAGCATTGGGATTTGAATCCAAAGCCATCTAGGTTCAAAGTCCATGTCGTTGACCACCCTGGTAACTACCATCACTCTTCACTCGTTCACAATTGTTCTGATCTCCCCTCCAAGAGTATAAAAATGGTGAGTCAGCTATTATTTTTAGCAGACGTCTTAGGAAAGACTGGGCTCCTGTTTTTGTGGTAATACTAATGAGTGGTGCTCTGGCCCCTAGCCTTGCCTCTTTTTGATCCCCTTCCCAGTGTTCATTGTGCCATGTCGGTCTCTCTCTGCAGCCCCCCCCCTCCAGCCTTCCCAGCCACCATGTCAGGTCCTTCAGATGATGCAGAATCCTCTGTCTGAAAGGCAAGACAACAGGAAGCCCTTCTAGCCTTTTATCTGCTTCTCTGAGGGAATGTGATTTAGTTTATTGGGCAGAATTATTTCTCCAAACCAAAGACTATGAGCGGCATTTCAGTCACATTAATTGTGTTTTACTGGTGGTGCGTTACTTCAGGGCAAATCAAACATGGACAAAAAGATGGGAAAAGGAAACCAAGCCGATACAGGCAAACTACTTCCTGGTGACTCGCTGGGAGGAAATCAGATATGCAAAGAAAGTGCAAAAAAACAGCTTCAGTCACAAAGCAGTGATTAACCTGGATGTGTGTCTCTGATTCAGTACAACACTAAGCTGAACATGTTAAAATGCAAGTGCTGAATTACAGTTCTGATGCAATTGACAAGAAACATTATCCAAGAATTCCTTTGATTCTAGAGCTCAAACAAAATTTAAGTGTCCTCTCATTATGCCCGCCAAAATGTGGCAGGAAATTACACTGAAGGGGTTAACTTGTGACTAGAATGAAAATCCCTATAGGCTTCTGGAAGGACAAGGAAAGAACACCAACAACACCAACACCACCACCAACACCACCAACGATAACACCAACACCACCACCACTAACACCACCACCACCACCAACAACACCAACGATAACACCAACAACAACACCACCGACAACACCAACGATAACACCAACAAGAACACCAACAACAACACCAACAACAACACCACCACCAACAACACCAACGATAACACCAACACCACCACCACTAACACCACCGACACCACCACCGACAACACCAACAACAACACCACCAACAACACCACCACCACCAACATCACCACCAACAACACCACCACCACTAACACCACCAACAATACCGACAACACCACCAACAACATCACCACCACCAACAACATCACCACCACCAACAACATCACCACCACCAACAATACCGACAACACCACCAACAACATCACCACCACCAACAACATCACCACCACCAACAACACCAACGACAACACCAACAACAACAACACCAACAACAAAAGTAACAATAAACATAGTTAGGAGTCTGAGCAGCACAGCTGCTGGTTCCTATTGGTTACAGTTTGGTTCTTCTGTCATTTATGAGGTGGCGTTTAATAATAATAATTGACACTTTATTAATCCCTGTGGGGAAATTCTTTTTATGCCTCCCTCGACTTGCTCTTTGTAGAGCAAGCTGTCTGTGAAGGGCAGCCACCTGTTGGGGCACCCAGGGGTTAAGGGCCTTGCTCAAGGACCTGCAGACCTGCTGAGGCTGGGCTTGAACTGGCAATGTTGTGATTACAGGCACATGGCTTAGCCCACTGAGCCACACGCTGCCCCTTTGGGTTTGGGTTAGTGCCTGTGAATGGAAGGTTGTTGGATCAAATATTATGGTCAGCAGAGTGATGTCACCATTGGGCTCTTGAGGAAGGTTCTTAACCCCAATTGCTCCAGAGACTAGCTGACCCTTGATTCCTCAATTCTACATCGCTTTCGATAAAAAGTATCTGCTAAATTAACATAGCAATAAAAAAATGTTGTTTTGCTTGATATTAACCTTCTGTTCTGCAGATGATGATACAATAAATGCCACACAATCCAAAAGTGACCTATGGATTAGATTAATGTGACCTCTGAAATATTATATAAAGCAAACGAAAGCGTTGCATGACTGCTTGCACGTCCCTCGAGGATGTGTCTGTAACAATGCAGTAGTGTTATTTTTTTGGCGCATGCGTATAACACTCATTAGCACAGTGACAGCGTCGGCGGTTGCCAGTCAGGATGACGCCCTAAACATCAGCTAAACTCCGCAGTGACCTGTGCAACCCAGCTTCACTGCAATTCCACCTTTCAAGCCAAGTCCAGCCTGGACTTATGGCTTCGGACCGTGTCATGTGACATGGGTGTCGCAGGACAGAGCGGGGGGGTCATGTGTGCACTTTCGTCTTTTTGTCTTTCACACACTCCGACTGGGATCCTGGTGGAGAATGCTCTTATTGTTGTCCCTCTCTCTCTCTGCTCCTCCATCTCTCTCTGTCTCTCTCTCTCTCCTTCTCTCTCACTCTCCCCTGAGTCAGTGGCAGGGGCTGTATGAGGAGATTAATACCTCAGCCATTCTCTCACAATAGGCTACGGAAGGCGTCCTGCCGGGCCTGCAGCCCTTCTGCCCTTGCCGAAGCCTGGGACCACGGGTAATTGGACTGCCTGTCCCTCCAGCACCGTATCCTGGGCAAACCACAATAATACTCCTTTTCATTAGCAGCCCCCTATTTCAATTGCCATTCATAACCTGTTGTCCACCATGAAGTCCTGTTTTTGTGCTTCCATTTCTTTGCTTATCCCACTTCACTTCCCTTCCCTTTGTGTTTTCAACTTTCTCCTTTTTTATTTAGTCCACATACAGCATTTCTCTCCATTTAAAGAGCCCATTAAAAAGTTATTTTGTGTCTGTGTTTGCTTACGCTATTCAGCCATAGATCTCTGCTCTCCATAAAGTTGCGTTTCCGTACAGTCACCAAAGGAACCAGTAAACTATCGTCACAGAGTGGAGCTTTTCACTCAGTAAACCTAACAGGAAAATAACTTTGATTTCTTCAGTCTTCAACCTTTCACCTCCAGTGCATGTATTGCTGATGCTTAACAAATATTGAGTTTTGCTCAGTGTGGAAACTTGGCAATCAATAAACTCGATCTTTTTACACATTTTAACGCAGGTTCACTGCAGAGTGCTTTGCAGACATTTTTCAATGGAACAAAACAGGGCAGGAAAATCTGGAAATTTTTCCCTGATACATTTATCATATAGCTGGAGGCCATCAATTAATACCTGAATAATAATTATCACAGAGCTGTAATGGATGCACTGGACGTGATAAGGAGAGGAGCATTACCGACTCTTAATGAGCTGTATGAGTTATGTTCTCGGTATTCTCCCCGCTAACGTTTTCGACCCTGTCGTTTCTGTAAACACTGGCGGGCCTCAAGCATGGAAACCATTTGCACTTTCGTTTATTTACGTGCTGGCTGCTTCCGTTCAAAGCCACTCGCAGAGTCAGACTGACATGTGGCCACACCCTCTCCTGCACGTCTGTCCCAACTGCAACCCTGCCAATGCAGAAGCATCAGGTCAACGTGCGGCTCCAAGCACAAAGAATGCCCTCCAACGGCACTGTCATGACAGGGCTCAGCAAGGGCTGAATGCGATGGTGACAGATGCCTCTGCACGTTTATTTTCTATGGTCATATTGTCGGGAACTAGATAACAAAGACGCGCTGTGGACGAAATCTTAAGACGCTTGTCACTGGTTGGCAGATAACGTTAATCGGGACCTGTCATTGGCTGGCAAATCGCATTAAATGTTCAACAACATGTTGCTCGACAGACCTCCAGATGCTGCCCAGATCGATGTGCCGATGAACCTGGAGATCTGGAGATCTTGGCACACGTGTCCTCAGCTGGAGATGAGAGACACAAACATACTCTTTAACAGGTGACTGTTGATGAACATATATACACACCCCCACCCTCCCCTCGACTCCCCCACCCTGTTAAATAAACCACGGAGATGGCTGTCGCGTGCATATGTTTGCATGAACCTGTGTGTGTGCGTGTGTGTGTGTGTGTCTGTGCTGCTGGCGTGAACTGACACTATACACCCCCCCCCGCGGGCTGTCCCGCCCTCCTGCGCCTGCAGAGGCGCCGCCCTCCCCGCAGCTGGTGAAAGAGAGAATGCTGTGGGTGTCTGAAGATTCCACAGTTCATTACGGCAACACCAGCGAAGCCACTCAACCGCCCCGTCAGGTTCATCCACCCTCCGCTGTTTTTGGTGTTGGCGTATAATGGCAAAAAAATGATAGTTATTTATCAGAAGAGCTGCATGCTGCATTTGGGACAAGACTCGAGACAAATCCATGCATTTATTTAACTTCCTGGCTCACACTTCAATGCAAAGCTACTTGCAAATGTAGCCATTTTTATATCCATTTTATATGCTTTATCTGTGCAATTAAATCGAGAGGTGCAACATAAAGGCTGCTTCATTCTTCTCTGCACAAGCGCAACAATCGCATATCCATTCTGCGTACACGTACACGGAAACGTTCATAGTTCTCTGGTCAAGCTGCGTACTTCACACATGTGCACAATGAGTCGTATGTATATTATTGTTATTATTAATAAGAATATAAATTATTATTCTGATATTCCCTGCACATATATCAAAGCAGTGAGGTTTCTGTCTGTTTTTCTATGTTTTACAAATTCAGAGAGTCAGTTCAGAGAGTTACCTACTTCGGTCAGCTGGCTGGCGTGAAATTTTCAATTTGAAGCAAGTCTGCACGCACATACACACGCATGTACATGTATGTAAGTTTTATTACCTTGGAAATAGTCTGTAGGGTTTGCAAACTACCCCAACGCTTGTCAAAAGCATCCATTTTGATGTTTGAAGTCGACGCTAGCGAATTCGATCATGTGCAGTGTGTCCAGAGCTGCACGTACACTGGCGGATACGTCTCCCAGAACTTTGCGGGGAAGCAGCAAACTGTACTTCACTGGCCAAGTGGCAAAGAAGATGGAGCCTCCCTGTGACCTTGCCAGTGCCTCTGATTCACCCCAATCCACTGTGCACCTCTACCAGCATTTCTCTCAATATGCGCTTCACTTTGTTCTGAAGCAGACAGGTGGGTGCTCGCTGTGCATGATACTGTTGCACAGTAATACTGTATTCACGAAGCTTCTGAAGCAGACAGGTGGGTGCTCGCTGTGCATGATACTGTTGCACAGTAATACTGTATTCACGAAGCTTCTGAAG
>JAODJU010000108.1:3159129-3186469 GCA_026776725.1 Gnathonemus echidnorhynchus | reverse complement strand
GATTTTGATTATGGGGGGGGGGGGGGGGCATTACCCCCATAATTTGCACCCATCTATATATTTATTTTATGCGTATGCGTCTGTGTAGTCCTGGTATGTCTTTGGAATAATTCAGGACTGAGTATTCATTACGATTACTCATTCATTCAGCTGTTTTAAGGAAAAAACATACGAAAATATTTGTCCTCGTTGCATCAGTCGGCTGCTCGTGGAACTGCACGAGGTTTTATAGGACGTATTTCGCACCTGAGTCACCTACTCTGGCCAGTCGCGTGCTGGGCCAGAGGGGAGCGCGCGATGATGCGCTTGCAGCACAGGTTTTGCGGGTATAGTTGCTTAGAAACCTGTGCGGGGTGTGAGAGGCAGGGTGTGTATTTTTCTTCCTCCTTTTTACACGTCTGCCTATTTTTAAAGGACTATTTAGAGAGCTTTCATAACCTTGGGGCATTTCATATATGTATACAGCATAACTAAAATGACATGAAGTTGTACGACTGATAATTTTGGAGGTAAGCTCTATCCCAATACCTAATAAAGTAATAAGTATCTGATGCATGTTTAATTGATAAAAAACGAAATAATGTATTTTCACTTGCAAGTTACATACGTTTAAATTAAGTGGATAGATGACATATTTAAAAAAACGATTTTTTAAAAATGCTTTGCTATCATGCGGACGGAAAGAAAACCGTAACTGACTTGGAAAACATTCATGGTTACTGTCAACAAGTACTGAATGTTTACCAATCAAAATAAATCCAGAATGCAAACTTACACATTTCTCCATACCCAAGCGGGTAGAGAAAATGGATGGATGAATTGATGGATGGATGGACGGATGTTTTTAGCACCTTACTCATTTGATTAATTAAGAGATTTATGACCGTAGTGGGTCGCAATGCAGCAGCTCGTTCCTGGCCCTACGCTGCTCCTGTATTTACAGGGTGGTCTTAGTCAAATCTGTGAAGAACGCTGATGTGAGAGGAGGATCGCAGTTTGCACCTGTTATGAGGAGAAAGCACATACCACTGCTGTATGAATGGTTTATTGTCCGCTCGGGCGTAGATTCAACGGGGAATACAGCCATCGATGTAAACAGGGGTACATAACATGTATGGTGAGATGGTGTTGAAGTCTCCCCCCTTCCCCCTAATATCCGCATACTCGGGGTTCCGTTGCAGTCCAAATCGGTCTGGCACGGGCCACCTGCTCGCCTTCCAGACAGTCACACGGAGGAACCTTCAGGCATGGCTGCTTTCCCTGGTTGCGCGGTCAGTGCTTTCCCAGTAACCAAGAACCATACCTTTGCTGTGTTGGGGGGGCATCATGGCGAATTTTGTTTCTGATCTCACCGGAAAGTACTCTGGAGATTTAGAAACGTAAAAGCTTTAAAAAATCACTTAAAAGAGCATTTCATAGTTGAAAGGCGTTCTGTTCATCCACACGCAGTTATTTGTAAAATAATTATTGTTGGTTTCTTTCATTGTCATTTCGGTCTAATCAGGGACATGTTATTACTGATGGAAAAGTGTAATTTATGGGTTGTACATTATTTACTTGTTAATTATGCTTTAATGGGGTATCACTTTAGTAGCTTATGAATAATATGTAGTGAACGTTCTAGATAAATGGTCGTTTACGTGCTGGCGGTGTTTAACCGACAGATTAGGCTATAGACTACACGAAATATTAATATATGTTGAGCAGTGGAACGTTAAGGACTCAACTTAAATTCACTGTCAGAAAACAAAATAAATATGCCCAACCGAGCTTTACTGACTTTTTCAGCATTATAGTCCCAATGTGTTTCTTCAGCTGGTACTCAAAACTTAAGGGAAGCATATGACAGCACGTCAACATTCTGAACAGGAGACCCAAATATGGGAACGGCACCCAAAACAAACACACTCAAGATTATGGGAAGCTTATGTTTTTCAATGTACATCGCGTTGATTATTTCCGGACGACTTAAGACCTATTAGACGCGTAACTCCACCTGTTATTAAGTGAGGTAAATTTAGTTTGCGAGTGACTGATTCGAGCTTTGGAAACATCGTAAAGGCCTAAGAAAATGTCAGTAATTATAGATTACTTCCTTTCAACCACCACTGACCATCTGGTGGTTTATAATGATGGAATTAATCCGTTGGTTAAATAAATGTTGGTATTTATATGGTTGAGTGAGGAGGGAATATGACCAGACCTCTTGGGTAACCTGAGACATTGTTTAGAAAATGGGGGAAATGTTTTTTGTGTTGCAACACAGTGAGCTGTTTTGACTGCAGGAAAAGTCAGGTCTGTTGTTCCTCTGGGGACGTTATGTCCTGCTGCCATTCTTATTAATGGCTGCCAGTTGCATACTTTTCTTTCATCTGACTTACATGGATTGTCCGTGCACACAATCCATCCATCCGTTTTCTATACTCGCTTGTGCTATGCAGAACCAAGGGTCTCCGTTGAATCAGTCGGGGTCTTTAAGCTTTTCCTTCTCCCATCGCTTTCTTTAAAACTTCCTCGGTGGGGCGTGTGTCTCATTACATGTCAAGCGACTGTATACAATTTGTCTTCGCGCACAACATGCATTTTTTTTGCAGGATGCCTTTTCCCGAGAGATCGCCTGGGTGTGAGTGTCTCTGTCAAACCGAAAGTTTGTCATTCCAGGGCGAGGGAGCCGTGGAGAATGTCACACAATCGGCCCGTTGTGAGGCCAGGAAGGGGCTTCTATGGCCGATGGCCGCGGCGCTGTAATTACTGCAGTAGCAGGCTGGCAGTGCAGCCGGGGGCAGGGGGGGGGGCAGAGGGGGGGCACCCCCCGATGACTCTGTGGGCCGTGTAAGCGGCGAGTTTCAAATGACGAGGGGAAAAAGCGGGCGCTGTTGCATAAAGGAGGGATTTTAACCACCACTGCATCCGCTCCCCTCGGTCAACATCAGCGACTCGGCTCACGCCTCCCCGTCTTTCTGTAGGCATGCCGGCCGCCAGCCGCTAAGTTAGCCCCGTGTTCCCGGGCTTGGATGAGACCCCAGAACAACCGGACAATGTCCGCCGCCAGCCTGAGCGCCCCGGGGATTCGCTCGCCGCTGAGGGGCGCCTTCGCGCACGGCAGCCGCTGTCACGGCACGGACGTCGCCAGGTCCTACTGGGAACAACAGCACGACCTCAACAAGTGGGTGGGCATTTAAAACTTTTTTTAAATTACTTTTGCGTAAATTATTGTTCAGATGAGTTTTACAGTGACGAAGTAGCACTTAAAATGAAAATTCAATATAGTAATATAACCTTTGCGTTGTTATAATGCGTTGAGAAATGCAGAAACAGAAGGCTTCTACTAGACGTTATTAGTAGCCGTGTATGCATGTAAATGTTACAGGGCAACTAACAGGATGCTTTTAAAAAAATATATTACCCACAGTTTTCAGTTGCCCTACTTGTTCTAACATAATAAATTCTCAAAGGAAGTAAATGCAAAGGTGATAAACATGCCATGTTACATGCATATCTTTTAGACACGGGTTTAACATAAACCTAGGCGAAATTTAAGAGCTTTACCCCAAATGGCCATTGCATCATTGCTTTAGAGAAGTATATCTGCGGTATACTGATATGTGGGCTGTGATGGTGCTTTGCTTTATGCTCAGTCGAATCGGAGATTATCCGTATCGCTCCATCACGCCGCTGTTCTCGTCGCAGCCTTTGCTTCGGGCTGGATGCGGCGCCAGCGGAGTTCAGGTTGAAATCGCAGCAGCGAGTCCCCGTGTCTGACGCCTTCGACGGTGAGTACATGTTACCGGCCAGCAGGGCATCCTGTGTGCGCCTAAAATGAGTATAAATATATGGTGGGCATTAAAGGTCAGCCTTTTGTTTAGTAGGAGTTTTCCATCTGGTGTTCTGACAAAACGTCCTACTTAATCAAAACATTCGACCGTAGTGTTAATCGATAGCCCTAACCCTAACTCTTACCCTAACCCCCCAAAACCCCTAAAACCCTTACCTTAACCCTAACCCATAAAACCTAACCCTAATCCCAAAACGGTGGAACTGCACATGCGCAGAAAGGCTCGATAGCACGTCTCGATAGGTAGGATGTTATGACAGAACACCGGCTGCCCTCATTCGCTATAGGCTACATTAATTAATTGTTCCGTAATAATGTGACTGACATAGCAGACTAGCTGAAATTATGTATTTCGTGTAATGTAAATTAAGCGGCGGGCTTCTGACACGTAGTTTAACAGAGGCATAAAGTTGACTTATTCTGGGTGGGAGTTTGGAGAAGGGTCGTGGGAGAGTCGTTATGGGCAGTGACCACTCAGCTCATTCCAACAGGCATTTAGACATGAAGTAATATTACAGGTTTGACCCAGAATTTATTTCTGGGTGCAGGCCTGCTATCCAGGACTTTTTTTTTGTGAATGTTTAAAAACTGTGGGGTTGTGTCAGGTAAAAGGCACCATTTTGGTTTCGATCAAAGATGCACGCCGATTAGCTTGTTTAAAACAGCTGTGGGTTTGAAGGAATACCCTTCACCCAGTTAAACTGGTAAGAAAATGAGATCTAGTGTAACTGGTTTGGCTTGCCTTGAGATCAGACCCATGTCTTCAAACTGCACAATGTGTCCATAGCCTACACCAGAGCCAAACAAACAAACAAACAAACAAACAAATAAACAAATCAGGAGCTGAGGGGACGAAACCGCAGGTTAGACAACCGGACATAACAGGCAACGGTACATTTACGGCTATCACAAATGCTTTTTTTCCAGAAGATCTCTGGTTCTGCATCAGACAGCTTTAAACAAACAGCTACCTAAAGGAACACTTTGAAAAGGTGCACAAATATAAACTATTCAAGCTCCTTATACACAAAAAAACGAAAGTGGTATTAAGATTACCTTAATTGCAGTATCGTTAAAATTATTGATAGATGCTTGCATTTCTAAGAAGTTATACTAGAATGCATCACACATAAAAGCACCGAAATCAGTATTTAAAAAAAGTTTTTTGTTACGTTTGGAAAATTGTGTTGGTTTTGTACGTCAGCACTACTAGGCTTGCAACAGTTCAGCGGTCGGTCGAGCATAGTCAGGACAGCGTAGACCAGTTTATGACACAGACAATGTTATTGCATATATTTATTTTATCGTTACTGCAGCCACGGATACTTTGTCATTTTTTTTATGCGCTACGTGGGAAGACAGACGGTGGTTTGGCAGCTGTGCTCTTTTATGAATATAATCCTGAGAGCGTCCCGCTAGCTCAGCGGAGGACCTCTCACGTTTGCGACTTAGCCGAGCTCACAGACTGTTGTGAATAATAATAATAATAAAATCACAGGGGTGGCGATGCGCGAGATGTTCCACGTCCTCGTACCAGCAGCCAACATTGACCTAGTCTAACAAGGAAGCTTCAGCCAGAGATAAGCTTAGCCTCATTTGTAGGAACGGTGCTGGAAAAGATTATGGTGGTGCTGTCAGAAGTAAGTAAGGTCATGGGAATTTACACGCTTAAAATGACTCCCCCAATAATAATACCACAAGTTTATGTTGTGGCTGTTTGGGATGTTTTTGCTGGAAGTGTTTTTGTCTGGATGTGTAATGCCCCGGAACAAAAGCAAAAAAACCTTAAATACACGGGAGCTGCCCCGGGAGTTCATTTGTATTTCTCCCACTGAGGAAGAGTCTAATAAAATGTAGAAATGTATTCAATGAATGCTGTATTTTCAAGAGAAAGCTAATTGCGAGAGCGGTGCCATCTAACCGGCGTTTGGTGTGATGTATCCCTGCAGGACAGTCGGCTCTTCCCTGCTCGCCGCAGAGCCCTGGTGCCCAGCGTCTCCCCCCCAAGAAGTTCCGGCCGTCCCTGCTCATCCTGACCCCCAGCCCGGAGCTCTCTTCCCTCAGCTCCCCAGAAGGCGACCAGGTGGTTCCTTCCTTCCAGCGGTTGTCTGTGTACGAGCACACCCCTCCTCTGACGTCGGGTCGCGGCACCAAGCCCCTTCCTCCGCTTCCCGGGCCGGCGGACCTCTCCTCGGACGAGGCCATGGATAACGAGGTGGAGTTCTTCACCAGCACGGACGAGAGCCAGCGGCTGGTGCCGGAGTCGTGCGCCAAGACGGTGGCCTTCCGCTACGGTGCCCAGAGCCGGCGCAGTTTCAGGGGCTGCGGGCAGATCAACTATGCCTACTATGAAGGGCCAAGCGGTGGCAGAGTCCCAGAGGAGGAGGCGCCATCATCTCCTCAAGCACCGCCTCCCGTTACCAGGCAACCGGCCACCCGCGAGGTGCCCAGGCAGCACGAGCGCCCCCAGCGGCGGCTGCGGCGCTCCCATTCGGGGCCTGTGGGCTCCCTGAACAAGCCCGCCGGCCTGCGTCTCTCCTGCACGAACCCCAGCACCCGCGCCCAAGACAAGCCCGAGGTGCCGCCGCGGATCCCCATCCCGCCGCGGCCAACGAAGGGCGCTGACCTCCGCCGCTGGTCGGCCGAGGTGCCTTCCGGGGGCTGCAGCGACGAGGACAAGCCCCCCAAAGTGCCACCCAGGGAGCCGCGATCCTGCGGCAGTCCTCGAACTCCCAGCCCCAAGAGCCTCCCCATATACATCAACGGCGTGATGCCCGCCACCCAAAGCTTCGCCCCCAACCCCAAGTACGTGAGCCGGGCCCTGCAGAGGCAGCACAGCCTGGGCTCGCAGACCCCCCGCTCCCCCTGCATCCTACCTATCATGGAGAACGGCAAGAAGGCCAGCACCACGCACTACTTCCTCCTTCCCAAGCGCCCCGTCTACTTGGATGGGGACAAGATCGACAAGTTCTTTAAGGAGACGGACAGCGAGAGCGACAGCCCCTCGAGCCTGGACTGGGATTGCGAGGCTCGACAGAAAGCACATATACACTTGGTATAGCCTCAGACAGCCGGGGGGGGAGTGAAAAAGACAAAGAATACGAACGACAGACGGTGCCTGAGGACCTAAATGTATAAAATACTCACAGCTGCTCTATTACTTGCACCATTGAGGATCTCATTGTCTAACTGTTTTATTTTATTAGAGACTTGTACTAAATGTGGTTTAAAAACAAACTTTCCACAGAACTACTTAGTTTTTTACCCCAATGTTCTTGAAATTGGGGTAAGTTTTCAGTTGGTTTACACAGTGGGCTATTTTGATCTAAAAGTCAAACACAAGTGACAGATATAGTATATAAGTTTGTATAATATCTAAGTTTATTGCTCCGATTTCTCATCCATGGCTAGTGAAATGGACTGGAAACGGCTTTGGCTGTTCTTTTGACGACTATTTTCTTATTGATATAGAAGCTGTTTTTTTTTTTGAGGTTCCACTGATATGGTGGAGTCACGGCACAAGCTGGACTTGTAGCTGGTGTTTGGTACGTTGCGCATCGCAGAACAAGGCGTGGATAGTATTTCTTCAAGGTGCTTTGTCAGCTCTGACTCACCATGTACTTCAGCAAGCATGGCCACCATGCACGCAGCACACAGAGAAGATGGACTCTCCTAAGCAGACTTGTCACTGTAACCTAATAGCATAGGCGGTGATATTAAATAATTCTCCAATGAAGGATAAATCCCCTAATCCCTTAAGACAGTGTTTCCCAACCCGGTCCTTGGGGACCCCCAGATGGTCCACGTTTTTGCTCCCTCCCAGCTCCCTTGCCAGGCAGCCCACATTTTTGCTCCCTCCCAGCTC
This sequence comes from Gnathonemus echidnorhynchus, assembly GCA_026776725.1. Classification (NCBI taxonomy): domain Eukaryota; kingdom Metazoa; phylum Chordata; class Actinopteri; order Osteoglossiformes; family Mormyridae; genus Gnathonemus; species Gnathonemus echidnorhynchus. Next base: position 3,178,769 of record JAODJU010000108.1, on the reverse strand, counting down.
CCAGGGAGGGAGCAAAAACGTGGACTATCTGGGGGTCACTGAGGACCGGATTGAGAAACACCGCCTTAAGTGTTTCGTGATGTGAAAAATCAAACGCGTATTGCATTTTTGTTAGCCTTTTTTCTGTTCATCAGCTTCACATTAAGGTTACTGTACGTGTATGTTTTACCTGGTGAATGTATAGCGTGTGTTGGACAAATGACGTGCAGGAGGTGGGGAGGGAGATGGCTCCCTCCTGTGTACGTGCGGTGACAGCTTGACCTGAGCATATTTGTGCCTGAGTGCGTGTATGTGTGTGTGTGTGTGGGGAAGTGGATTTTGTGTTACTCAGCCTGGTGGATGCTGCTGTCCATCTATCCCCTGCCAGCTGCACTGTGGATGTTTGTTTCAAAGGCAGATGTTCTGTGACCGAGGATTTCAGAACCATGCAATAACAGAGAATCTGTCAGACCTCTATTAAAGAACATGAAGGAGTTTTTTTTTTCTTCCAATTCCTGCCCCTGCTGTTTTATTTTGATTATGCACAATAATATTCTGAATGTGAATGTATTATAATACTTTTCCAAAATATATATTTTTCAGTAAATTGTTAGCAGATGGTGAATTTGTTAAATACTTCTGGTAAATATTAAAGTAACTTTTCCTTTACTTACAGATGTATGTTACAGTGCTACCTTTCACAGATTTACACAGTGCATTCGATGAAATTTTAAATGGATTTACACTTATTAAATTTAACATTTAATCTGATTGCCCTTTTGACGGAAAAACCATTAGTCACCTATCAAAGCTTCACAACATGAAAGTTTCTGCCAAAACCAGTTTCAAATCACACATATAATTTCTTCATTCATCCAGCTGTCCCTTCATCCAGTCTTAACGATTACTTTAGTAGGTCGAGCCCATAGTGTTGGATGTCGTTTGGAAGAGAAGCCGATCCGATGTTCAAATACAGCCGTGATGTTCACCCTAAACAGCTGCCTGACTTAATGAACCAGGTGACTCAGTTCCTGCAGAAACAGGTTGTTCTGGGCGATGCACAGCACAGCACGTAGTGTGGCAAACTGGGTTTGAGATCCCTTCCACTGCATTACACAGGCTTGTCTGAGGCCGGTAGTACCAGTTCAATAATGACTGCAGAGGGTGTGGTCCCACAAATTCTAGATGATGGTACACCGGAAGCTGAATGTAATTGGGAAGGAAACAAAATACATGAAAACTATGGTAAATAAATTGGCACGCAACATTCAATAAACAGAAAGGTTGCATTTGCCTGGAATTTGTGAAAATAGAAAAACGACACAAAGCTAGATTTGGCTGAAAGCAATTAATACTGGCAGAGGTGCATCCATCCTGAAATCTCTCTCATTCTTCTTGCCTCTCCATGAAAACCAATACTACTGAGTCAACCGCATGTCAGTGCTTCTTGGACCAATCCTGTAAATCTCCATTTTTCTCAGTGTTAGATTACACGCATGCCTGATCCGCCTTAACTTTCATAAACCAGCCCTAGGATTGGCTCTCGTGTCCGTCTGACATGGTGCGTTGTGCCAGGAGTGGCCAATGAACGGCATGATTGTCACATACTTTGAAGGTTAGAAATGGGAGAGATTACATCAGGACTTCCTTTGAGAGGGATGGACGGATTTTACTGACCTTTTGTTTTGTCGAGCACACCTTTAAACGTCTTAAGAACACCCAGGCCTGTCCTAGTTTCTGATTCATTGTGTGTCCTGACAAATGACAGCCGTCAATACAATTTTTAAATGGTTAAATCAAGCTCCTCCTGTTGTATCTGAGATACACTATTTTGTTTTTTATTTATTTGATAGCTAAGTCCATGGAAACATTTACAATCAAGCATTGCTATTGACCATAATAATGTCTGCATCATCTTACACAGTTGGTTAGGTTAATGTTTACATGCTAACTATGTTAAAAATGTGATATCGTCAATGCTTCTTAATGTACGTGAAAATCTTAAAAATCTTAACACCAAATAAATGCACTGTTAAATCCAAGATTAACTGGTCTTATCTGCTGTTGTAAAAACACATACACTATTACAATATGCTGTGATGTGTCAAACTCCCATATGTGATCCTCTGTAATGTATTAAACGAACAAATAAACTAGTTAATTTATTCAGTACACGTTTCTTGTGTCTTCAAAAAATCTTCACCTGTACAATATCTATCAATTTCAGTTTTCGAGTTTTATTCTGATTAGACACCTTTGTTGGGATAATAGTTTGTTTATTATCAAATAGGTGTGAGAAGCCCACCTCAGTAATGTTCTCTCAGAATTTGAGGGATGCTGGTACATCCATGAATACCTATTCATCTTACTAATGTGGTTATTTTGTGATAATATTTTTTGTCATATCACACAATCCTTTTCAAAATTTTGACTGAATAAGAAATGCAGATTTCCTGTTTCAGACTAGGTCAGTTTGTGAGACATACAAACAGCACAGCGTCTAGAAATTCGGCGCCACCACAATATATAATTTTATGTATTCGGGGACCTCTGTGAAGGATACAAGGTCCACACGAGTTAGAAAGATTTGAAAGCGGTGGAACTTTATTTTTAAAGTCGTTGGCGCCACCTGGTGGCAATGGACTGAGAAGAACGTAGAACCTCAAAGTCTCTTTTTGGGTCTAAGAACGAACGGGCAGCAGCCATAGAAAGGCCAATGCGTAAATAACTTAACAGTAATATAAATGTCTTTAAAATACATTTAAAGAAACGTGCTTATGTAGTAAGCACCATATGTGCGAATAAGGGTGTAACCCGAGGGTGTAAACAGCCAAGTGTAACACATAATTTATTTTACAAGAATTAATAAAAGCGACATAAAATTAACAGGCCTATATTTTTCTTTTAACTGCTGTTTTCGTTACTTTAACTTCTTTTGGATTCCTGCAGCGGGAAATAAAACGTAACTCATCTCAATAGTTTAAGTTCGTATTTTTCATACATCAAAACGCCTATAGTTCCCTCGCCAAAAGACCTCGTGTTAAAAAGTTAAAGAGATTTTATTTCTCAGGAACGGTGATAAAATGCTTGATATTCGCCGTCGAGGGTAACGTTACCTGGCAATAATTTCCCTACTCCGACCAAACCGAGTTTATGTGCCTACTTTCCATAGGCAAAACGTAATCGTTGATTTGCGGTAGGCTATTACCTAGATAAAGTTAGCCACATTTTTTGTTCATTTTAAGATATTGTAAATCAAAGGCGCATCGATTATCTACCACTAACAGCGTCTGAAAATCGGGCGCAGTTCCTCTTACAGCCATTGGATCTTTAGGCTGATTATTTAAATACAGTGGTGCTGTGATCTGTGTACGTTTGAAATGTCAGTAAATACTAAACTGTTAAAACATTACAGACTACATCGTGACCATGGCGGACAATCACTACTTTTGTTTTTGTCCGTATCGCTATTGGCCTTTAAAAAACGGAGTAGAGCGCTTCCAAATGTCAGGAGTCACAAACGGTCAAAAAACCCTGCCTGTATCCAGGGGTGGTGCAGGGCTATGGATATCCTGGCAGATTCAGGGGGCCCAGCCCTTTATGGGGGCCCTTGAATATGTAAAATTATAAGATAATGTTATGTAAGGGAGGCCCAAGGTAACATTTTGTCCATTTCTCATGAACAAAGCCTGCTAGTATCACCTGTATTTCAGCCACTTTTAAGTATATGTTTGCAGGGGGCAATGCAACCTGTAGATAGGTGCAATGGTGGTTAGGTTAGGACACTGTGCCTCTAATCAGAAGGTCGTCGGTTCAAGTCCCTCGGCTGGCGGGGCGATGGGTCTGTAAGCATGACCTTTATCCCCATTTACTCCAGGGACTGTCTGATCCTGCCTATTGTAACATCAAGAATCTGCCAATCAGTGCGCGGGATAAAAACTTCTGGGGGTGGCGGTCAGGGCTGCCGGATTGATTGGCTAGTTTTATAAACTGGCAACACTGCTGTCCACATATTTTCTAGGGGTGTCACCCTTGGTAACCGTAGCTAAGAGCCACCCTGGCAGTTTCCAAATACAGGCGAAAATAATGTAAGGCAGGTGTGAAGCAAAAAGTCACCGAGAGAAAAAAATCAGCCACCTGGACAAGTCTCATGGACACATATAACAAAAAATGCAACTTTGTAGATGGTGCCATCGGTGCAGTGATTGAGGGGTCAGCGATGAGCATAATCAGTGTGGGTCACCAGATTAGACTGAAAAAAGACAAGCTCTCCCGAGTTCATATTGTATTTAAAAAACGAGGTGAACATTCACATCTGTGTTTCGTATGTGTGGTATTGTCTCAAATAGGAACAGCAACAAGTTTGCCCCTCTCGCCACTGAAAATTTATTTGTCCCAACTGCCATGGGATGATACGGATGATTGGCTGTTAGTTAATCGTGATATCGATTAAATCATGGAACGAGTACAAGGGGGTCTCCTGTATAAATGCGTGTATGGTCAGCAGAGGGCGCCAGTAAAGAAAGAATATTAAGTTTTCCTTAAGATGCTCACTGTTTGTTACGATATCCTTTTAACAGCTGGGTTTCAGCATATAGCATATTCAGCATATTGGGTTTCAGCGGATTTCATGGGAGGGAAATCCATTGTTTTAAGGTCGTTAACTTACAGTCAAAACCACCTTGCAACAATGCAAAATAGACACACCAGTGATGTTCACTGCTAGAAAATAAAAGATGCTTGCACGACGATTTTTCGTTGGGCAAACTTTTAATCTATATTTTTGCTCTAATGGCAAGCTGCTAAATTTCACTTTTAGGAATTTGTCCAGTTCAGTTGTTTTATTACCCTTCTAGTGGTGGCATAACAGCTAGCCAATGTCTTGACGTAGGCTACGTCAAATAGATTAACATTACATTTTATTGCCTGCTTTCCGCACGGGTCATCCTGATCGTGCATCACAGCCTATTACTGAAAGCGCGTTGAACGTGCGCATACAGTTTTCAGCTGCTCACGCGCGCACCAAATAAAGACTGTTCCGAACAGTCTTGTCTTAGATGCAACAGATACAACAAGATATTTGGAATGCATGACAGTGCTACTATTGCCATATGTAATAAATGCACAATGATATTAGTTAGTTGTGAAGAAAAAAAAATACTGATCATATTGGTCATGTCGCGCACTGCTCAACAGCGACATCTGGAGGGGCCTAGCTCACCGGCCAGTAACGTAGAGCCGCCACTGCGTGGCACGTTTGTGGGAAATAAAAGAAAAATAAGTGAAACTGGGAAAAGTGAAGAAGAACTAGTCACGAAAAGACATTAGTCTGTGATAAAGACGCTACAGCCTAGTTTATACATCTGAATACTTAATCACGGGTGGGTAGAATGGCTTGTATCCTGAGCTCGCCCCTTCTCCAAAACATCCATGTCCACCTCACATTCCCCAATGATTAATTAATGCTTTTATCGCAAATGTTTAAATCAGCTGCTCTGTGTCTCTTACTAAAGTCATTCCTTTAGTTTACTTGATAGGAGTTTAAAGAGCGCAAGTGCTAAAAAGCTAATCTGTTGGTGTTCTTTGTATCTCCAGCAGATGTCCTCAGTATACCATAAAGATACCATTATAGCTTGTTTTAGCTAGAACAGTGGTTCTCATCTGGCGTAGCCTCAGGACCCACATTTTTCCTGGCATTAAGTCACGACCCAAAATTTTAAACATTTGAACCGAAGTTATTTCACAAATAGAAAATGATGCAGCAATACTAAATAGCACATAGTTCAGTAACAGTAGCACAATTCTTGCATTACTGAGAAACGAAAACCTTTTCAAAATACTTTTTTTTAACTACGCACACTGCGACCCAATGCAAATGGTCCTGTGACCCAATACCCATCAGTAAACTAGAATGTAAATATGGAAAAAAAAACATACATATATGTACAACTCGCATAACGTTTTAAATGTCCATAAACGTAAATGCTGTTAACATTATCTAGCTTGTGCTTTAGCTCCTATATCACAGCCTTTTTGGATTTTATATGGCAGGACATCAATCGGTGGCCCATGGAGCCAAAATGCACAACTTCTGCTGAAACAGCACGACATGGCTGAAATGACACACTCCACTAGCACAGGACATCTATAATGTCATCTTCAGCAGTGACTCTGTGACTAGCAGTTAGAAGGGCATTACAGTACCTATCCAAACAATCTCATCTCAGGGCACAAGGCAGGGGACACCCTGGACGGCGTGTCAGTCTATCGCAGGACGAGTCTGAATATATAAGGCTATTCTATGCTGGTCCTCACCCCCAAAGCTTTTACAGAATAAAGGTAGCATTGCGAATTACTGCCCTATAGAGAGGTGGAGAAATGTCTTTGAAATGAGTGGCACAATGTTTTCACTGTGAACAAGCGGTACAGGTCACGTCAAATGTGTTTTTACTCCCTGAAAATGCAGCTTTCTGTTTAAAAAAAGAAACCACTCATCGTCATACTCAAGAGATTTAAGTGACGGATTGATATTCAAATTAGAAGGTTTTTTTTTTTCAAGGATGGACAAGCAGGTGAGATTTTAGGTGTTTCCCTAAAACTGGAGTCAGACAAAGTGCAGTGGGAAAAGAGTTTTGATCACGCTGGCTTTCCACATGTCTGGTTTCCATAAGTTAATCGGTTTGAAGGACAGGCATGACTTCAGATTTATTTTCGACCTCATTTTCAGTGCTTATTGAAGAATAGCAGCCACACTGTTATTAGGCTGACGGAAATGTATAATCTCCACATTTATCTGATGAAACTATATGCAATAAAATGAGCTGGATGGGTTTCAAATTTTTAAAAGGCAAAAAACAGTCTTGTCTTAAGAATCTGTGCTCCGCACATTGTTGGTGTACACTGAATAACAATTTAATTGAGTCTACAGTTCTTACCAAGCTTATCGAGATATCTCGAGATTACTTACATGTAAATGGTTATTCAGTTTGACATGGCCTCTTATATTGATAATAGTAATGTGTTTTGCTTTAACTAGCTTACCCTTTCACACAAATTGCAGCACGGTTGCATGATGAAAACAAACATTCTGCTATATTTTAAGGGAATGACTTTAAATGGTTGGTTCATTAAGAATTTCAGGCCCAGATTCACTGTCTGTGGCAAACACCACTGCTTTTAGGTATAATCTTAAATCAGATATTAGAGGTGAATTAAAATGTGTCATTAGACAGAATGATTGTTTTTCTAATTATCATTTTAGACATCTGTGACTCCTTTAGAATGATGAACTGCTGTAAGCTGAGTATGCTAATGTAATGCAATTAGTTTGTAGACTTTCCCTGGCTCACGTAACCACCCAATTACTGAGTGACATTTTCCCTTTCTTTTTATTTCCTTTCGTCTAAGCACTTATTTTGCTGTTTGATTCTCAATATACTTTATGCATTTGCACATCCCTATATATCACTATATATAATATTTTATATAAACACCGAGAGTGTCAAGTGTCTAAATGAATTCTTCATATTCGGGCACTCAGGGTAAATCTTTAAATTTAGAATAATTTCATTCAGCGTATGTTATTTGACATTATATTCAGTGTAGAGGTTATGATTTCATATAATTGGACTAGACTTTGACTTTCTCAGATGAAAGACGTTAATTTTATCTGCTTGTTTTCATAACAGAAATTGTTGTCTCGGCCTAATGTAAAAAGCTTAAATCAAGCACACTGTTTGAACCAGAGGGCTACTGGCGTCTAATTCCAGAATATAAACATTGTACGAAGAAAAGACTGGAAATGCAAAACACGTCATTGCCATGCAAACCACTTCTCTGGGAAAAAAATAATCTGCAAATGAATAGAAACTTCAGCCGGTTATTTGGCAAAGGAGATGTCTCCTCCCTGGCGAATCCTGCATGGATGTTGATCCCAGAGGTGGCTCATACCGTCAGGCAGGTCCCACGTTCCTTTGGAAATCCGAGTGAGAAGTTCCAGCGAGTCAAACAGTGTGGAGATGCCAGGCTGGCCAGACGAAAGGCCAGTGAAAGACAGAAATACAACTGAGGTGGACTTTCCACTGAGCTGTGATGTAAACTCAGATTCATTTTGAATTATACAGCTGACACTTACGCTTTTAAAGCTGGATGTACTAACGTTACCGTTTGTGGCAAAATTCTTCAAAGTTCATCTGCTTCCTGACACCATTGAACTTAAACACCATGTTCAAAGATTGGTGATGTATGACTGATGGGAATGGGAGAGGCAGGCTCCTCTTGCTTCATTGCTAAGGCACCTACAGGCTAGACTAAAGTTTAGAAAACAGCTACTAGCATTACTCGCTACACTCAATGAATGTAATTAGTGTCTGCTTCACTGTTAATTAAAATGTTGATGGCAATCTCCTTTTATAACCACGAAACTATGCTCATTGACCTGTGCAATGAAAATGACTTGTTTGTGAATCCCTTTCAGTGCGTTTAGATGATTATATGTTGTGTTTTTAAAAAATTAAATTTCTTGGATAAATTAAACCTGCTCTTAATGTGGGTTTTATTTGAATTCATTCGAATTACTTCTTTATTAAACTCCCACAAACGAAGGGGCGATGTCTTCCGTTGTAATATTGCGAAATGTTCTATTCTGTTTGTAATGTGACTTATACAGTAGCCTACGCACTAACAGAGCGCCTGTGTCTTCCGCCGCTGCTCCTATCGTTTATGACCATCAGCGCCTTCATCAGAGCCGCACATTGTGCAGCGACAGAAGGGGAAGCCAGCACAGGGGGATCAAATGACTCCCTTTTCATGCCTCGGCCTTTTAGATTGATTTAGTGAAACCAATTTAGGACGCATGTTAAAATGAGCCCGTCCCTTTCAAGCACTTCGCGATTTTCCTTTGTCTTTTTTTTTTTTCCAACAAGAAGCCTCACTAACTGATTAAGCGAAAACGCAACCAGTGTATCACATGTTGCTGGATTCGGAGGTAGTGTCCTATTTACCCCGACAGCATAAATGTCTTTTTTTGTGGCCGGAATGATGAGTTGAGCTACTCTCATCAGCACGTGCAAATTACTCACTTATTCATTTGGTGTTTATATCGGTTATATCCATATATATTGATTATATCGTGTAATCAATTTGTATGTAACTGCACGTGACATTTTTTTGTTAATGTGTATTTTTTATTGTCCAGTTTCACAGACTCGTTTGCACGTTGGTAAGGTCAATTTCCATTTATGTATATGTTTATCTATCTATCTATCTATCTATCTATCTATCTGTCTGTCTGTCTGTCTGTCTGTCTGTCTGTCTGTCTATCTATCTATCATGCACGTCTCTAACACTGAGGACACCAAAGTCAAGTCCTCAGTATTTTTCCCGCATCTCCAATAACCCTGACCCATTACAGGGCACACCTACGGTGACCTAACACTTTCCACCTCGACGTTTTAAAAATCCCGCCTACAGCCCTATATCTATTTATTTAGTTTTCCATTCTCTATTTGTGAACAAATACACTGACGTTTTGTCAGCATAACAGCTGAGCTTGAATGAGCAATTAACACCAGTTAAGTAATAATCACACGACCTCTTAAGTTTGTTCATTTGATTTCTTTCTTTCCCTTTTCCCGTCCTGTATCTCTCTATAATGATGTTTAATGTATCACAAGGCGCTACATAAAAATAAATTGAATTGAATTTGTTTTGAAAAAAGATGTTATGTCATTGTGCACATTCTGCACTCCAGGTGTTGATTTTAATGAATGTTATATGTGCACAAAGCGTATAGTTGGCCTACATTTCTGTTATTAAATGAAAATTTGTTATACACCATCAGTGGGAAAATAACGATTCAAAATAAGATTCTGATCTTGTCAGCATGTATATTTTAATAGAATTATACATTATTAGACAGATATAAGTGATGATTAGAATAACTTTCACAATTGTGAAAATGCAGTTGGTAGATGCAGTATTTGCCTCATTCCAGAATCCTGTTGAGTGCAGAAATGCACGTTTTCTGGGGAATCTGACTTATCCCAGGTGTCTGTTGCAACTCCTGGGGGAAGAGATGCAGCTGATTGGTCAGTTTATCAACAGTGTTTTTTTAATACACGTAGGCAAAGGTGAAACAGAGCGTGAATACATTTGCGTGCCTTTCATATAAATTTCGGTTAAATTGAATTTAGTGTGATGGTAATAATGAAGGTTATAAGCAGATCCCACAGTTTTTGCACAGTAATGATAGCAGTGAGGAATGGCCCCCATTACAGAGCAATCTGCTTGGAGCCAGAAGTTAGATAATTTTCCCTCTATGAAAGAGAAATCCGGTATTTTTCGCTCCTTAGCGTTTAACTGAAGAGCACAGGTGAGGCCTGCAGTCACATCATAATGACTTTGCCAGCTCAAGGCTGTATCTACTGTGCTTTGTTGTGGGGCATGTAGTTCTACCACTTCCCCCTGGATGCACACACACACACACACACACACAAACTCCATTTGCCATTTGCATTACCAGAAGAGCATCTTGCCTTTCCCTAAACATCACTGAGAAAAATCCATCTCATTCCCACCCCAGGTAATGAGGTCTCCTTTTAGCCATCCCTCCCCCCCGAATGTTCCATGACGCTCCCACCAGCCCAGACGCTGGTGTTAACATATTTCTTCACTGGAATGGGAGCTGGACAATTTGTTAAAGTGCTGAGTTATGAGCCTTTGATACTGTGGGACATGCTTCTTAGCCGTGGTGCTTGACTCTCTTTAAACCTCCACCAACCTCAGTCCTTAAAGCAGAGGCTAAGTCCGCTAACTTAGCATGCTAATTTCACCCCTCTTGGCTGGACTGTAAACCTAGAGACCCTTCGGGGTCAAGTATGAGAAACGTTCTACTGGATGGAAGAAGGAATGCAGCCAGAGGTGCACCTGTCCTGGACCGTTTCCACGTGGCAGATCAGTCCTGTCCACCTGCGTCCAGCACGATCATAGCCTCCAGCAAAAGAATGCGTTGTGTCGATTGCCACCGGGGTGGTGGAGTGCGTTTTTTTCATTTTACTTTTTTTAGTTCTTCTCCTCTTTGCAATGATGAATGTTGACAGGATGTCATTACGGCCCCCCATGATTTAACTCGCCTAAATGCTTCCAGCTGAAAGCCTCTTGTGTCTTGTGCTAAATGTGTCATGTGCCCCCCCCGCCTCCAGGACGGCAGTGTTTCTGTTGTCTTGTGCACCTGCTCGCCTCTATGTCTTCCTTGTGCACTCTCCTTAGGGCCTCTTTCCCTTCTATCCAGATGATCCAGGATGACCCAACCACCTTTGTGTATCTCACAAGCCTAGTGAGATCCTATGTCTTTGTCAGCACCATGCCTTGATCAACTCTTCACTGGAACATTACCTCACCGACATCATCAGTTCCAACAGGTCTTGCAGGTAGCATGGCCCGTTGCCTGGTTACAGCGGTCAACGAGAGCTCATGGAACCTGAGCAGAAAGCCAGGAGATGATTTTCTTTATTATGAGCATGCTGAATAGCCCATGCTTGGCGCTGTCATTCCCATGCTCATACTTAGTTTGGTAATGGACTGGCTCATGAAGATGTTTACACTAATTTATTAATGAGGCATTAAGAAAATGTTCTGCTTTTTAAACCTTTTAAAAATCAAACTGTGAAAACCAACTGTAATATTTCCACCTTTTTTAACTCTAATTATTTATGAGTATGAATTAGAAAAGATGTACCTCTTATCCTAACAACTGTATGACTGCGTTCTCCATGGTCTTCATAATCAATTTTAACAGTTTTGGTGCTTGGTATTTAGTCAGATACCCGGGAATGTTGTTGGCTTCGGAGATATTTCTTAACTCCTCTCTCGGTTGTTATATCTAGGCAGCCCCCTTTCATTGAGATTAATATCTCAAACCTTCTTGACCTGATAGCACAAAGCAGAGGTAAAGTAAGCGGTATCCTCTTCTTCTTACAAGACATTTCATTCAGGCACTTTTAGGCATCCTGATAAAATAATTCCCATAAGGAAGCAATAGCACATTCAAATAATCCCGAGCAGATGTGAGCTTGCCATAACAAGCTAACGAGATCATGCTGGCCGCGTCGTAAGCGCCTCACAAAGGGGAGACTGTCTTGTGGAAGCGTAACTGAATGACGGTTGTTTCCCCGCGGCCTCAACCTGGCTGTAGGCCACATGAGATGGACCATGGCGCATTTCCACGTCGGAGGAGAGCGTCTCGACACGGGGGGGGGGTGGCCTTCCATGGGGTGTCAGTGCTTTATTCGTGTTTGCATTTGCTACTGACCGAAGCAGTACCTGTGCAGCATGTTATGAGATGTAAGGGTGTGTCTGGACTTCCTACTACCTATGTTTATTGTATTTATTTACTATATGCTTCAATCCAAAGCGATAGCCAGTCCCTGGAGCGAGTGGAGTTAAGGATCTTGATTAAGGGCCTAACTCTGAAACCATTTTGTCATTCACTGGGTCAACAGTGCAGAAGAGAGTTTGATGCTGGGGTGGACACAATTTAAATACAAAGGTGTATTTTTAGAAGGGATGAATTAATCAACCCCTATTTGTCAACCCTGTCCCCTACATCCCTGCACGGGATTTGAACCAGTGACTTTCCAACCACTAGGTCCAAAGTCATTGAGTTACACTCTCACATTTTCTTATAGTGTTTTTAAGAAATTCTTTGTTGCGGTTTAACAAAAAACACCTTTTCATTTGACCCACAACTAAAACCACAAGTATATTCTTGTCATTGTTGCAATTTTTTCTGGGTCATCGTAAGCCTGCTTTTGTTAGGGCGTCTGTACCTGAGCGCCGCTGGCGTAATCCAAGCACAGGCGAGGTGTCTGTCTGGTCGCTGGGAGGCCAGACACCCTAAAGGTCAGACCCCTTGTCACAAACTGAATTCACTGCACTTTAAAAGGAAATTGTCCTCATACTTCAGGAAACTGCAGAAAGAATAACACATGTTGGGAAATCTGTTTGACAGTCTTTACACATGCTTGCCGATCTGAAAATGTTTTCTTATACAGCCTCCCTCCAGGTTATGATGGGGTTATGTTCCGATAAACCTATCGCAAGGCAAAAATATCGTTAACTGAAAATGCATTTCGATACAGTACACCTAACCTAACAGACATCATAGCCTGGCCTGGCCTACCTTAGACATGCTTAGAACACTGACTTTAGCTTACAGTTGGGCAAAATCATTAACAGAAAGCCTATTTTATAATTGTCGTATATCTCATGTAATTTATTGAATAATGTACTGAAAGTGAAAAAAATTTACCCATCGTAAAGTCAAAATATAACAACATGGACCATCCTAATCCAGGGAGCGTCTATATATTCTATCATTTGGAAAATGTTCTATTGTACAAAGTACATTACGCCTAAACCTGAGCTATTCCCTGCCATTTGTCTGTAGCTCCAGAGCCTGTGTAGGACAAATGGGTATAGAAAATGGATGGATGGATGGATGGATGGATGGATGGACGGATGGATAGACAAAGGGGATTAAAACACTAATTTTTAAGTTATGGCTATTTACCTTCCAAAGTCCACTCTGTACAGCCAACTTTCATCTGATGGTTCAGCTTCCTGTTACTCAACATCAGAACAACCAGTGGAGGATAAACTTTGAAACATTTGCTTTTTATTTTTAGCAGTAAAGTACTCAACCAGATTCAAGTAAATAAAACGAAAGATTAAGTCGCAGAATTACCAGTGACATCACCCAATGACACAAAATTGGATAAGCAATGGGTAGATGGATGGATAGTGAATAACAAAGGTAGAGAAAGAGTGGAGGCCTATTTCCTAAAGCCCTTTATTATACAACATTTAAGGAACGAACTTAAAGTTGTTCTGTGTTGCTTCCCCCAGTGTCCACATGAGAAAAGCACAGATTGCTGATAGCAGGAACACAGACCCACCTGTTTCAGTTGTCTAATATATTATAGGGTATTACTGTCACCTCAGGCAAATGAAAAAAAATAATCAAAACATGTGACAGCACACAAAATTAAGACCAAAATAAATGGACCCATTTGTCGAAAATATATAAATTTGCTCAAAATGTGATGGAGCTTTCTTTCAATAAATAAATAGACAAACAAACAAACAGAAGTGAGCAGAATTAAGATCAGGGAGCTACTGTTCTCAAAAGAAGAGTTAGAACAACTTATGGAGAAGGTGATCAAAATATTGCATCTTCCACATGCCCAGAGCATGCTCCGCAACGATGCCTATTCTTTGGTGTGCCGTGTCATAGCTCCCCTCAGCCGTGGTTTGGGGATTCTCAATTCCTGAACAGGATACCTGCTGTCTCCTAGTAATCAGTGACCAGCAAACGCACCATCCTTTGCCATGTGAGACACTCCAAAACTGGACCAGATATAAGCATCATGTAGTCCCAGGGCACTTAGCCACAATGTCAGTAAAAAGCCCTTGTTGGACATTAAGGTGTAGTGCAGAAAACCCTTTTCCACAGGTGCAGATGGGATTCAAGAGGCTGAGAGTATGACTGGGATGAGCTTTCCATCCACTGCACCTACAAGGCCAGGTACGCCTGCAATGGCAAGAAAAGCAATTTCACTGTCATGAAAGGCATCTCCTCCTGCTGGAAACTGTATGTAGTTGCACGCATGGCAACCGTAATCGGTTCACTGCATGCACAGATTTGGACACAGCAGCCTGGCTGAGGCCATGTGCATCACCGACGGTCTGCAGGAATCCACAAGTGGCGTAGAAACGGGGAGCTGTCGAAATCATAGCGGGGGTGAGGTCAACATTTCTGTGTGATCCTCTGTTCAGTTCATCCTGCAGCAGACCAAGGAGGCTCATTACAATATTTCACCTGAGGGCAGCCTGTATTTCCCTATTGATTGTTTATTGCTGAGATCGTCTAGGCAGGGGTGGGAAATTATTATTATTATTATTATTATTATTGCGATGCCCGAAAAAGAGCGTAATTACGGCGATCGTTTAGGATGCCTCTGTGACGGAATAGCAGGCAAAACCAGCGCTGCCAGCTCTCACGCATCTGGCGTGACACTCACGCTTTCTGACGCTCACGCAAGCAATCTTACGGCAAATTTACATTATTCCATGAACCTAAAATTAGCTATATCAAGATAGTTGTGGTAGTTTGCGAATCTTAAAGACTATTTACAAGGCAGTAAAACTCTTACATACATGTAAATGCGTGTGCATGTGTGTGCAGACTTGTTTCGACTTGACCATCTAACGCCAGCCAGCTGACCAAAGCTGACAACTCTAGCAAGACTGGCGTACAAAACAACCACAGCGCCCAGTCACTCGTTGATTTACGAACGAGATTCCGCACTACTTCAGTGCTGAGGGATTTCGAGAAACAGTCGCTATAATTAACGGACGATGAGATAACGAAGTACTTAGAGTTACGAAACTTACGTTAAACGTAGACGTGTTTGTTGTAGTTTAAAAAAGTCATTCCGGGGGTTTGAATCCTGCTCCTGGTTCTGTTTTTGTCTGCCTGTTCTCCGGGTGTTTGTGTGGATTCTCTCCCTCAATTCAGAGAAGTAGCGGTATGTGGTTTAGGTGAGTTGGTGTCTTCGATTAGCCCTTCTGTGTGTGTGTGCGCGCGCGCGCGATGTGCTGGCACCTTGTTGACGATGTTCCCTGCCTTAATTAAATAGGCTACAGACTCACTACAACCCCGTACCGAATAAGCTAGTATGTAAAATCAATGATCGGACGGATCTTTAGTGATTACAGAGGATTGTTACACACTTGGATCTTTTAATAGAGCAATTCAGAGTAAGAATCTTGCTGAATGAAAGTCCACTATACTTTCTGCACTTGAACCTGCAACCTACAGGTTACATGATTTGATCTCTGACCACAAAAACGTGTCTAGTCATTCTGCGAGAAACTGTTTGCGGGAAGGATTAGTGAAATGTAAGGTGTGGGGAGAGGGAAGCTGAGCTGGTGCCTTTTGGGAGTTCAAAGGTGAATTACAGGGAACATCGGCTTTTGCGGTTCAGAGTATATAAATCTGCGTCTGTATCCTCCGTAGAACTGAAACGCATGGAAGCCTGGGCGTCAAGGATGAAAATGCATTTTCACTCAAAAGTTCCTCTAATATCGTCTGTCAACAGAGCAGACTCCAAACCCAGTCCCAAAATTAAATTAAGCCGTACTGTATCTTCACACCAGGTTCCCCATATAGAATAGTTGTCTGTCTCAGAGTCCTATTTATAAACAAATTTATCCAAAGTTGCTTTACATTTTCAGGTGCGCTAGTATCCAACTTTCCATTCCCTGCTGATAAATGGCTTAAGAATTTCTCAGTAGTATGAAATTCTGATATAAGCCACAAATATATATTGACTAAAATGTAGCTGATCATCCGCATTGTTTACTGTCCAACATTGAAGGTACAACATTGAATTGCTGAGTCAAGTAATTAACATATAGTCACTGATAAATTTAAAACTTATTTAATATTTAGAAATGTGATATAGAGAATTCGTAATATACTTAGTACAAGTTTAGTATATACTTTTATTCCTATATAGGCCTATACCCGTGCCCTACTAAAATTCAGTTTTTGTAAAGCATAATAAACTGTTATAGCTGATTCGTTTAATAATTTAATTATATAGGCTTTCTGTACGTAACCAAATATAATACAGTAGAAAAGTGAAAAATAAAACCAGATACAACGTAAGTGATAGACAAAAGGCTGAAATGTCAGTCGTCATTCTCTTACGTTAGACGGTTAGCGGTAATTTTAACTATGAAAACTTCGTCGCCCTCTAGCGAAGGCTTAAGACATTATCTCGAGCGCTCCTCGCGTGGTTTCCGTGCATCAGTCTTCAGTGCGTAAGAAAAATTATAAACATTTTGAATTCCTAGTAAATGCGTGGTAACATGTCTCTCTGAACATGTCTAATTTACAAACTATGTGCCATTTCACTTATTACAAAATATTCATTATGTCCTGTATTTCTTTATTTAAAAATATATGTTACATATTTTCTGACGTCTCTTTTCTCATTTTACGCACTTGTCACTTCATGTAGCACGTTTCTTCTTAGTGTGATTGTAACCTATTGAGTCACCAGTGACAGAGATGGTGTATTTCAGTAGCGCTTTCGGCTCACCCGCCAACCCTTGCCGTAGAGATTTCACCAAAAAACATACTAAAGTCGGAATGCATAGCCACGTTTATGACATTTGAAACTTTGAAACGTCATGCTTTCGCATCATTGTGATTATGAATTTGGTTGCAATGGAACACACACAAGAGTGTGGGCAACACCATAATTTAACTGGATAATAATCAGTGGATGGTTTATCGGCCGATAAACAGGTGCTTCGGCTTGAGGCAAGACTAATGAAATCAAAAGTTTACATTGTAAACGCAGTAATGCTTGACATTTGTTGTATTTGGTTACCTATAAAACAGTTTAAACATAATTAGCATATTTCCTCTGTATAGTGTAAAACTTCGGAAAACGCCTCATAAAACTTTACAAGACTAAAATACAGCCTATATAGAAAACAGTTATGATTTCACTTAGTAATCTGCTAATTAGTAGAATCATGAATTTAGCAAATTCGGACAAAAGCTCCATTAAATTACATATTGCACTAATTAAAAAAATGTTTGCAATTAGTGTTGTGCATAACAGAAGGGCGTTTGCCCAAGAGAAGAGAGTTTTCTCTGGAGTCCTTAGCTCTTTATCTAATGTAAATTAATCCTCAACAGCAGACACGGGCAATAATTACCTCTAATTAAATACATACAAATGTCATGGTGACGTCAATATTTCCTTACATTTCACATAAAATGTACGTTCTTTTAATCAGCCAGTAAGTCTGCGATTCAGTTGCAGCTAAACGCACGTGGGCTCCCACCACAGGAGAAAGCAACAGGTGAATTGTCCCAAAGTATCTAATAATTACAAAGAAGTCATAATTATTATAACTATGAATCTTGCGGTGGATAGCACGAAATCCCAAGATCCTAGCGACCACCAGCGTTCACGCCTTGTTTCTTGAAAATCAAAAAGATTTTCCAATACAACTGTAATTCTACATTGTAATTCTCTGCTACGAATTGTATAATTTTACACTGAATGGAATTTCGAATGGTTAAAGACAGGATGCTCTAGCCTCTGAAACGATTTAATTACTGCAGGAACCAACTTTCTGTACCATTAGACATACACTGGACAAGGTGATCTCAGATACATTTCCGACTGGGCAACGTATAAGATTAATAAATAATTATATGCGTTGCATGAAACGGCAACGTCTTCCTTATTTGGCTAAATCTGCCCTTAGACATTAGCTTATATTTATATGATTAGCAGTAGGTATGGTATCATAATAGTTTCACATTCAGATTGCTAAGTGATTCTATCATTCTAACAATAACTTTTCGACGATAAGTAAATACGGTGTGACTCCCAATACCTATACTGGGAATCATGCCCTTGTCATACCTAACACTAAAACTTCGTTTACTCTCCATAGGTTGCAAGTGAACTGCTGAACCTTAGTTAAATCCCAGCAACCACGGGTCTTTACTTGATCATTTTCGTGTCAAAGATCATAGGAACTTTAAGAAGTACATAAAGCCCATCATGGTCGAGCTTGATTGCATGAAATTTTACAATCTTCTGTTTTCACTATGAATGAAACCTATGCGTTTGAACACACGCTTGTTCACGATTCACGCACAAGCGATCCATGGACCTGGCTTTGGTTAAGTTGCCAATCCACGGAACATGAGGTAATTGAACGGAATTCATGTTAAATAAAGGTCTACAGGCGTTGGCAAGTCGTAATTTGTTAGTAACGTCCTCATTTCAGGAGGTTGCGTAGGCGTATTTTACGGTTCAAGGGTCCAGTCAGTGGGGATCGCATCTCACCCGTACTATCAAAAAAGCTGAACACGAGGTAGAGTCAAATGAATAATGTCATATATATTGATAGTAAACATTTTACGCGAATCTACGCGACGTTTAAAATTGCTTGACAAAATTACTTTATTCATGTACATGGTGTCTAGAGTTGCGGCGACGTTGGATGTTAGAAAACGAAATATTGTAAATTAAAATTAAAAATTAAATGAAAAAACAATGAAGAAGGAAATACATAAACACCGCCGAAAATTTAAAGAATGGGGCATCGAGTCTGACGTCATAACTCAAGGTACAATGTAAAATGAAACGCAATTCTGAATGCCGTGAAAAGACATGATGTCTGGACATTTTTAATATTTAATATCGGCCTCGTTTATTTTATGTAAAAGATTAACAATTTCTGATAAGCTAATTATAACTTAATTTAAATTTATTCAAGAATGAAGGAATGCAGACAACCGGGTATAACTTTTATTTTGAACTGTCACACGTTTTAGTGGATCTTATAATTTACAATTCTAGTAAGGCAATGTTAAATGTTCGTTTTTTTTTTTTTAGTCAAACGCCTACGTGAATGGGAAAAGAGAGAGTTGGTGTCTGCATCAGTAGCCGATAACAGCAAGAATAA
Organism: Gnathonemus echidnorhynchus; assembly: GCA_026776725.1. Lineage (NCBI taxonomy): Eukaryota > Metazoa > Chordata > Actinopteri > Osteoglossiformes > Mormyridae > Gnathonemus > Gnathonemus echidnorhynchus. Next base: position 3,159,224 of record JAODJU010000108.1, on the reverse strand, counting down.
AATTGTCCAGCAAAAATGGAATTGGGGGGGGGGGGGGAAGGGGGGTGTGGGTGTGTGGGGTGGGGGGGGCGGCGGTTAAAAACAGGACCTTCCCA
>JAODJU010000108.1:3126786-3139360 GCA_026776725.1 Gnathonemus echidnorhynchus | reverse complement strand
GGGGGGGGGGGGGGGGGGGGGGGAGGGGGGGTGCTGCTCTCGAGGCTCCGTGATCTGTGCTTCGATTAGGGCGAGTATGAGCAAATGGGAATCCGGGCACGATTCCTGGGACGGATGCACACAGCCCCTGTGGGAATGGTGTTGCTCTCTGAGAATCACTTGCCGGATCTGTAACCAGTTTCACCATGATCTCAGCACCAGAGTGTTGTCCCAGGAAGTGCTGTGCATCTCTCTGAGGAATCCTGCTTCATCTACATCTCAGACGCCTGTCATTGAGCACTGCATTTCATCTCATTTAACTAATTTGAACATTCTCTTTCAATGCCACCTCTCAGCATTTGCAATCTCGTTAGCACATAGTCTGTCTTTCAAATGCAATCTTTTATAAAATTTTATGCGATTTTATGGCTGGAAAAACAATCCCATTTTTGCACTCACAAACAGGAGACAAATTAAGAAGAATTATTTCCAAGTCTGCTTAAACTATCAGTTGTAGAGTCATCCATAAAAAAAAATCATTGCAATTAGTATGTTGCTGTTTGGCTTACTGGTTCTTTGAGTAGGATCAGAGAAATGAAAAATGGCAGTACAATTCACATAATATCCCCACTGGGGTGGAAAACTTCCTGAAAGTGCTTTTTAATGTCCATCTCACTTAAAGACTGGTCTTTATGCCAGATAGCCTTGGTCTTTAAACATGATAGACAGCTCTAAGGTTTGCCACTGAGTCTTTATTCCAGAAAGCTACCTGTTGAGGCAAATTCCACGAACTTGCTAATATGTTTTAAATTGTTATAGCTCACGGGGAGAGTGTAATCATGTTGTAAAGCTGTTATGTTATTTGTCCTGCTCTTTAGTCTAATATATATCAGTTACGCAGGCTTTTAGACGTTACCTTTGAAGAAACATTTTTGTTTGTTTATTGGTTCATTTGAGAAGGACGATGCATATTAGCAACATTACTGTTTCTGTGCAATAGTCTTCATCTGTAGTCCTTAGGTTCTTAGTCCATAGAAAAGAGCACATATGAAGATAAAACAGCACAACAGAATACAAAATCATGCAATACAATAAAAGAAAAAAAACAAAACAAATGTTTTTTGTGAAAAACACAAAAAATGTTTATAAAACACAGTCATGAAAACTTTGCCAGAATAGCACCATAGCGACCGATTGCACTTGCAATCACTTGTAAAGCTTTTTTTTTGCGGCAGCCAAAAATATAGATTTGATTTCAGCAGGGTTTCCTTTTTGAGCAGGGAGGCGGGGACTGACTGACCCCTTGGTGGCCAGGGGATGCTGGGCTGGGGTCAGAGGACGGCTGTGAACCTACGGCTTAGTGAAAGTGTGGCCATGGGCAGCCAGGGGACCAGAGCTTACTCAGCCTTTCAGCGGGGTCTCCCAGTCCCACGGGCTCACTAACCCACCACCAACCCGACAAACCTTTTTCACAATCGTGTCACCCTGAAATACCCCCGTTGTTCCATAAACCTTTATAGACATCAACAGATGATGTTAGTGTCATCATAAACAATTTACAAACTATGCACATTTTTTTAATTACTCTTCCTTATTGCTCATGACCAATTGCATTTGCGCTGACCCAAACAGAGCAGGACCAGTGGTCCCATATCAGTGTTTATGAGCTGTCTGGTCCTGCTGGTTCCCTGCGGGGCAAATTGTGCTTTTGCGCTCCCCATAAGAGCAACAAGCTGACCCCCCCTCCCCAACCTCCCCCTGAGAGAGCAGTTGGGTTGAAAAAACATGGATGCACTCCATTGCCCCACAGCCTAAAGTCCCGCTGCCCCCCTCCCCCCCCACTTTTGTTTTACTCTGGAGGTGACAGAGATACAGCTTTACCATGAGCTGTTTCGGTGTGGCCGCAGACCTCGTCACAGCACTGTCATCGCTGCCACATTAAATCTTCCCCTCAGGATTCCCATTCATTAATGCATCTTAATGTGACCCGGCAACCAGCCAGAAATCACAGCCATTATTGACCCTTCAAATATAGTCCTCAAGCTGAGTAATTTGAGAAATTCAAATGCAATGTCCACCACTTCCTTCACGGAGCTTTTCCGTTTTCCTTTTCGTTTATTGTTACTTTTTCATTTATTGCGACTAGTTTTACAGCTTCCTAAGTATTTTTAATGACATTTCGCTGTATTTAAATCTAATATTGCAATCCTTTTCATCTTCAACTCAGTGTTTTCTTTGTTTTCATTCCAGCCATGTGAGTTGAATTTTTAAAAGACCTCATATCTTGTTTTTTTATGACAAGGCCAAAAATTTTCATTCTTTAAACAAAAATGGATAAACAAGCTTTTATAGCTGTTATAGTCTGTAGAACCATCTACAGAATATGATTCTCTCTATTTTTGTCTTTCTTTGTAACAATGTTAAACAGTTTCCACAAATAATTCATCCCTTCTTAATGAAAATGACGACAATAAAGGCTGATGAAATTGCTTTACAATGATTCAAAACTTATGTTTCCTCAGATTTTCTTTGTCTGCCAAAAGTTGTCAAACATTCGACAGCTTGGTTGTAATAGGGGATTATAGATCGGTCTGCTCGTAGCCTAACTGTAGAAGCGCATTAAAAGCTAGAACAGGCTAATTTTATTACAATTGATGCGTTCCCTACGCAGCCTAATGCGCAACGGTAATTAAGCAGGAAGGCATATGCCCAGCGTCGCAGCGATAATAAAGCGTTAGTTAGCACCATGGTCCACTGGTTTAAAAATCACCATCAGCCCATGCCACTTATGTCCATAAAATTTCACATTTTATGCTCTTTAATGACTTCCGACCAGAATCTTCGTTTTCTTTATTTATATGTGTATTTTACGCTCACACAAAGACAATAAACATGTCCGCAGAAGTGTTGCGAATCAGGAATTTGTTCGGATTTTTTCCACCGACTGAAATGGTGGATGATGTGGCCGGTGTGTGAGCGGCGGCGGGGCGGCCAGGGACGCTGCCCTCTGCCTCATTAGACCCCCGTCTCTGCTGCTTGATTCGCTAATGGGCTCGTTTCTACGTGCCCTCTCGTTACGTCTTCAAGATCGCCTCAGACTGGCTTGAAAAAGCAATTTTTCCTCATCTGAGAAATAGAGTATGTACATAAAACATAGAGTGGTTTTAAAATTGTTTTCAGTATCAATGTCCCAGATGTCGCTCATTAATGGTAAACCCATTTAAATTATATTTACTTTAAGCTTCGAAGACCGATTTGCTGTGATTTATCTAGACGATTTATTTCTCTCGTAAGTACAACGATCATTTTACTGTTGGCTTCCAGTTGAGTTCTTACTGGAGTGGTCTCCTCTGTGTTTGATTTTACGTATTTGTGTTCCAGAAGAAATGACAGCCTGTCCGATGATGAGCTCGACAATCTTCTGCGTAAATGCATCTCGGTGCACTTTAAGTATCTATTAGCCATAATCTTTGGAGGAGACTCTGAGAGGCAGAATCAGTCACTTTTGTGCAGCCGAAAAGCCTTTATCGCTGATTATTAATCTCTGCTTTTCAAAATGCGATTTTCGCTCGCCCGTAAAAATTCTGGCATTTTTTCCGTACAGTAGCTGTCCAGTGAGAGGCTGAATTAATAAATACGTTAAGATTCTGCTTCGCGTTTTTTTTTTTTTACTATGTCAGCACTTAGATACACTTAACTCTTCCCATAGTTTATGTGTTTGTTGATATTTGAATGCAGATGAAGCTGAAAGGAGCAGTCTTAGGTAGGGCGCATGTTGTTTTGCAAAGATATAATTCCGTGATGGCACAAAGTTCTGCAAAGACTCAACAATGTCTCTCTCCGTCTTTACTTAAAGATACAGGAGTGCAGAAATAATAGTTTCTGTTCAGATTAACCCATAAAACACTGACAGTGTTCATCTGGACTGTCTATAAAATGTTTGCATGAAATATGAACTTAATTAATTGGTGTTTGAGATAATTACAAGATGCATCAGGTGTCTGAAACTGCAGTTTGGCGTGTCACCATTTGGCATTTCGGTCTGTAGGGGTGAGGTCTCCATAACCGGGCATATTCACCTTACATTCTTCACATCATGATGTTTCTGTTTGGGATATGGGAGCTCTTGGTATGGCCAATGCGCCGCAGAGACTCTCAGCATTTCAGAACATGTGCCAAATAGCGGGGGTGGGACAGACTCTCAATGGCACAAGTTTGGGTTTGATTGCCCGCATTGCCCCTATGTGTGCCTCTCCACATTTCGGGCCCTTTGTTGGTGACTCTGGTCCCAGTGCCAGTTGGCAGATCTTTGCAGGCTTCCTCTGCCTATTTAGACTGTGTTTTTTCCCGCCTCTAATTTCATTACTTTTTTCTGTGACCTCAATTAGCAAGATCTTAATCCCAGGAAATTAAATCCCATTGTCAATAAGGAGGAAGGAGACCTGGTGTAAAACTAAACCCACTTATTTCAATAGCCACCTCCCTAGTGCCGGCAGGTAGAAATTGAATCAGTTCTTTCACAACTTTTCATTGACCGAGTTAAATTACGGAATGTCAACTGCAGCTGCATCTCCGCCTTCCGCAATCTTAGCTCGGAATTTTGATTCTACTTTCTGAGAGTACATAGAACAAATGTGGTATATATGTGGTATATGTGTGCATATATACAATGACTTTTGTGAAGTAAATACAGTGCTAAAAACAGACATGAGTGCACACAGATATGTAACAAATTAACAGTATATAGGAACAACTGTTCTAAATTGCAAGGATTTTGCTTCAATAGAGAAGTTAAAAATTATATGGTTTCATCTGAATGTCACAGTAGAATGCAGTTTGGATGAATTATTGATTATTTATATGGCATATATGTTGTATGTTATGTTACTATTTATTTTAAAATTAAATTTGAATAACAGGATTTTTTAATGGGTTATTCGTCTTGCCAGGTTCTGAAAATGAGTTTAAATGTTCTATATTTATTAATTTATTCAGATTGTAAGGTCTTCCTAACACTGCTTAAGGCTTGATTTTCTCCCCATATTTGTCCTCAATACAAAACATTCCATATTTAAGTTCGTCAATCCCAATCTTGAAAATACAGCCCACCTCCCTTCTCTAAAGAACCACCCAAGCCACTTCACTCCACCTCTACACACACGCACACACACACACACACACACACACACGCATGCACGCCCGCACGCACGCGCACTACCAAACCCTTAATGGATTAATATTCAGGCTGCACCTTCCAGTGGCGTTTGGGTACGGAGAGTCAATATGTCAGCATTTATTGATGCCCCATGGAGCAGTGGAGAGTTGTCAGACCTTCTTTCAGGCTTTAATGGCCCCCTAAGGTGCACCTTCTATGGGTCCTGAAAGGGTCGGGGGCCTCTGAGCCAGCCTGTTGTTTAAGGTGAGCTCACACTCTCAGAGACGCACAGACAGAAAGCACCACTGCCTTCACGGACATGACAGGAGCCTTGAAAGGCCGTCCTCATCGCCTCTGCTGCTTCTTTTCCCTTTTTCTCCCCTTAAACTTTTTTTTTTTCCCTCCTCCTAAAGAAAGAAAAGGGAGCTAATTGTTTGTTGTGGGAGCCAAAGATTATGGAAGCTCCCCTCTCTGCCTCTCTCTATTCTCCGCTGCTGCTGCTGCCTCTTCTTCTTTAAGATGTGTCTTTTTTCCAATGAATGAGAAGAAAAGCAGAGGAATTTTCATGTGCGACGTTTGGGGGGGATGGGGGGGCTCCCTGCCCAAATTTAGAAAGTGACAACGAGACAGAGGAGGCCACTTGACAGCCATGGTGTTTGAAAATGATGTTGAGACAGAACAGAGGTCTCTTTATAGGGCCCAAGGAAAAGCCCAGAGTGAATTCTCACCCGAGACTGACATCGTTAGCTCGTCATAGTGCCTTTCTGGTAATGCAGCACCATTAAAAATAGTTTGTACAGAAATTTAACAGCATTTTTTTTTTTTGCCCAGCTGAGTGAGATAAATATGAAGTATAGAGTGAAAGAGGTCAAATTCAGGGATGTTTTTCACATTAGGTGATGAACTTAGATTTATACAACTGGCAGTTTGAACTTGTGCCAGTTCTGAGGGAAACTGGCAGATTAAAAGAAATAGTGTCTAGAAGAAAGTGTCTGACTGCCGATGACACCTCATTTCCCCAGCAAATAAAGATCTAAACTTGCTAATTGAGGAAAATAGTGTGTCTAATTTGAGAGAAGTTCTGCTGACTGTGAATTAATGACTCAACCTGCTTCGGAAGAGTCAGATTAGCTACTCTGTGCGAGTTACTTGTAAACCCCAAATCCTGTCCTTCTTGCTGGAATAGGTGGGCTTTATATATTAAGCAATACCCCAGTCAGCTGTACTTCACTGTGACTTCTAATGTGTTTTCTGCTTGCAAGTTAATTCCAGACTAGGTATCTGCATGTCAAGAACCAAGTCTTGCCCACAAGTTATGGATTAATAAAATATTTCAGTTCCACTTTACAATAAGGCTCCCCTTTGCCAATAATAAATGGTAGTAACTAAATAAAAAGAAAACTGTGGTAATTGTATATTAATGATTGACATGTTACAACCTAACTAATAACCTGATTATGAAACATTTGTAAACCCTTTATAAGGGAAGTCTTATTGTGAAATGGTAGCAGTATTTTTAATCTATATCACTTCTTTACAGTTAAACTATTGCAAATTGGTTAACTGTTTGCACTTTAATGGCATTTAAATTGCCAGCTTATTTCCTGCTGTATGACAGTATTATTTAGCCTGTATTTTCGTGATACACAGTGTTCCCTAAGTGTGGCCTAGTGACTCATTGTGATGGTGTTTCCTCCCACTTCTGGGGTTTGCAGGGTTAGATATGGCCTCGGCTGTGTGTGTGTGTGTGTGTGGATTTTCCTGGATTTTCTCCGGGTCTCGCAGTACCCATGGCCGCTTCCTGGACCGGCATGTTCCCCGGTCCTCCCGCAGAGCCTCTCCAGCAAGGCCACTTGGCGTCGGGCCCCAAGCCCCGTATCCCCGGTCAGCCTGGCGTCACGCTACGTGCTACATGCCAGCATGTGAAGTGCAGGTCCCTGCAAAGCTGAGTGTAGGCAGGTCATTTCTAATTCACGCCCAGAGCCTGAGAGATCGTGGCAAGGAAGATAGCAGTTAGCCCTACAGGCTACACGCATAATGAGCTTCTCTTCCTTTAGAAAAGTAATACCCCAAAACAAAGATGCACACTAAATATTGAAAGAAAGAGGGCTAAGAGAACAGATCGACTGTTATATTTCCCTGTTTGGAGAAAAAATACAAGTAAAATATGCTAACAGCTAAAAGCATCAACTGGCATGTCATTCATGTCGCTGAGACTCTGGGTCTTTGGTACTTAAAAATTACTTGGGGTGCGATTTGATGGCAATTTTCCTGTAACTAATTTGCTTTTCAAGGTAATCTACCATCAACCCATCTCTCCTTCTTTCTTAAGGAGATGTCCGCGGTCGATCGTGGTAGCATACCTAGTAAAAAAAAAAACAACCAGCCATACTGGCTGGGATTTTGAGAATTAGGCAAAGGATGAACTGGCGATCTGAAAGGGATCTTGTGGTCTGGAAGCTCTGGCGTATCCCTTTCACTCTGTGTCTCTGAGACAGAGAAGGCTTGGCAGGTGGAGGTAATTAACCCACCGCAAGATCAATTCCATTCAATTAAATTTCACAGAGTAGTCTCTCCAGCATACCTGCCCCACAGCGTTTAATACAGATCCAATGGAAGCCACTTCACCTCAGGCGTCACTCCAGAATAAATAACTGGCAAAAGTGGAGGAAGATTCTGTGTCCTCTAGGAAAAATGGTTGGAAAAGCCGATGTGGGAGAGGTTGAGAGGTGGAATGGGGGGGCTGGGGGTGGCTGTATGAAATGGGTGATGGACGTCGCATTTGCTTGTTGTCAGATCAGCAGAACATGCAGCACGGAAGGATTCCCCAATATCTGACAGTCTGGCATGAACTAGATGAAAAGCATGTAGATGATCCTTCATCAAAGCTTTTTATTGGGGAGAATCTTTCAGTAAGGCACCTGTGTGTGTCCCATGTTAATAGGCAGACGTACAAATACATACAATGTAATGGTGATGCTTGGTGAAGCTGAAGGAAACCATAACGATGCTTTGACTGACTTGACGTTGTTCTGTCTTGTGTATTTCTCTCTGGCATCATTTTGCTGGTGCTGGAAGATTATTAGCACTTAGCATAAATCCTTCAATTTACTGCTCCCATCGCAGCAGGTGATATCGATCCCTTTGAGGAAACCTGCAGCTCATTAATTTGATCATTTTATTAAAGGGGTAAACAAGATGCCGTTGACGTAGACTGACAAATGCTCCTTCTGTCTCCAAACCGCCGCCGACTTTCAGTCTTTAATGTTTCACGGTATCAGAATGGGCCGGGCTCATTTAAACGGACCTGACATGATCTTAAATAATGTTATTAAAAAAAGAAATATCTGCCTTTAAAAGCAGCACATGTGTAAACTACCCCGAGGAAATAGAATTTCTGGGAATAATACTCTCTGAGTAACACGCGATTAGGATTTACATCTATGATAAATGACACGGCCTGACAATTTTATCAATCTCCCACACAGCTTTCAAGTGGAATTACAGTGGTGCTCTTATGCCGTAATCAGGCTGTTTTGTGTTGTTGGGATGTGGGTAATTGCTTTCATTTATCTGAAACCGAAACTCTGTAAGACTGCGTGTGAGGCATGCATCACCTGCCTTGAAGGTGTCTGCGGCATTATACTTTGTTCTGAAACACCGCTGGTGCATTGGGGAATGCGCCCGTCTAATGCACCGTGCATTGCGCCGCTGCATGACACGCTGGGCCTCGCTTTCTATGAGCTGCCAGACTTCGCCAGTTCCCCGGGGGCCTAACTGTGGCTGCTCAGGTGCGTGGTGCTCTCAGGGATAGCCGTCCCCGTGACCCCGGAATTACTCCCGCATGTTTTGGCCATATCTCCCGCCGACTGCGGGGCGTTGCACGGCGTGGCTGCGTTCATCCAATTCCGGTCGTGAATTTTCTATTTGAGTTCCAACCACATTGGAAAAAGGCAATAGAAATAGCAACTGGAGACCTGGGGACCACAAGGCGACCAGTGTCAGACTTGGGGTGATGCTCTCCAGATAACCATACAAGCTGGGAAAAAAAATAAATGATGCATGGCGAAAATGGATATGGTGAGACCTGCCCCCCCCCCAAGTAGGCCAAAATCCAGCAGCATGTAGAAGAGCAAATAAATTCCATGCTGTCACTGAAATGGAAGCAGCACCCACCTCACTGCAAGTGCAGGACTCAAGGAGGTTCTTTCCGGAATAAGGACTACAGGACACCATGCTGAACTCAAGTGTTGTCCTGCAGAGTTAACAGCAAATCTCTTTGCCACATCCTCATGAACACTAACAAAGGAATACATTGTGCGTGTGTGTGTGTGTGTGTGTGTGTGCGCGTGTCTGTGTGTGTGTCTGTGTATACGGCATTCCTATTTCTATTTACAAGTGTATTTTTGCAGGGGCACTGTTGGAAAATGAATCATTACTACAGGACGGGGGGGTGGTGGGGGGGGGGGGGAATTGATTTAATTAATGCGGCTGCATGTCCTGCAGCTACATGTAATCCTTTGAGAATTCTCAAGCGTGAGCTCGGGAAGACAAAGAGACATCCACAAGGAGTCGTCTCGAGTGGCCTGCAATGATAGTCTCCACCTAATCCCATAATTCCTTGTTTAATTAAACTCTGGAGCTGGCCAGGAGTCTGAGCCAGTTAGATGGGTCCTGTTAGTATTGTTATTTGCAGGTTGTGGTGTTAACCTTCTTTTTTTAAAAGCTACCTCCAACCATGCACTTAAACACACAGACACGCATGCACGCGCACACAGACCCACTCTCCCTTTCAGACGATTATTCACACCTTCTAAGATCCCTCTTTCTCTGCACCCAACTCATTCCTAGAGAAAGGTCTTATCGTCGACAGGCTGTTCAGCAACATCTCACGGCAAACCGTCGTCCTCGCTGGTGCTCACACCTAGTCTTTGGACCCTGGGTGCTTCAGAACTAGACAAGTTCTTCATTCTTCATCTTCAACATCGTCTGGTGCTCAGATGGGATTAGCGGGACCCTATGTGGTTTCCCGAACTCATGCCCCCCCCGCCTGCATCCTCAATGAATCGGCTTCAGACACAGATAAGACACAGGATCCGGTCATTATGAATCTTCTCAAGCTGCTCCAGCTGTCACTCAATAGCCTGAAGCCCTCTGATCACCCGCAACCCTGGAATCCAGTCCCAGGGGTCTCAGATACTCGGAGAAGGAAAGCATTACCCAGAAATGGATCACATTGAACATGTAGATATCTTCATTGAACTGTTTGAAGGTTAGATGTTTAGACATTGAAATGTTACGAAAATGTTACGAAAATAGAAAAGCAATATGATGATAGAGTTCTCTGCAAAGCGTGGAGTGAGATTTAGCTGCATGTGTGGTGAAGCCCTGCTGCCCGTAACCTGTGATGGAGACCTTCTGGGACACAGGAGCCCAAGTCCCAGTGTGTGATCAGGTCCTCCATAAGCAGTGGTAGACAGACCGCTACCCGACCCAGTCCTGCTGGGAAACCACGCTGTGTGTAATCCCTGGTCCTATTTTCCAAGTTGCAGAAGGTGGTGTAGAAACCTTAAATCTACGGCTGAGTGTGTATGTGTCTGGGGGGGGGGGGACGTTCTCTGGCACAATGATGGGCCCCATCTCTGCCCTGTGCGATCGGCAGTGCTCGCGGGTGGTAGGAGCTGTCTGGTAAAGGAACATCCAAGAATAAAAACCACTATTTATCCCACCTAATTCCAGGCTGGGGAGGGCGACGGGTTAAAGCCTGAGTCTGTGAGACCAGGCCTCTAGCGCCTCTGGGGAGATTTTCAGGGATCAGTCCTTCTCTGTCTAAACTGGAAATGTAAACAGCAAGCTCAAGTTCGAAATGACAAAATGGACTCCCAGGTCCTTCCTGGAATCAACAAGAATGGGGAGAAAAGGCTGGCAGAGTGACAGTAAAGATATTTCCTCCCTGTGCCACTTATGCTAGCTGTTACTAGCCAGGGATGCTAACGAGAACTGCTTCCATCCCTTGTATTGTTCTGTAAACGATACACTGCTTTTTATAACTATGATACTTGTGCTGTAATATAGTGCCTCTTGACTAAACAGCCATCATATTACGCTGCATGGCTATCAGTTTTAGCTCTGTGGGTGAAAGCGTTTCAGTTTTTGTGCATGAAGGGCGCCAGTGTGAGCATTTGACAGGTTTAGTGAAGGCGGCTCCCCTCGTCGTCTGTCTCTCCGAACGGCGGACTCTTTCGCGTCATGTTTACCGGAAAGCAGCGTGGCGTCAACCGTGCGGCCTCCGTGTTTATCCTCACAGCCGGCCGCCGCCCGCAGAGGAAGACCTGTTTCCAGTAACCGAAATGGAGGTTGAAATGTAACCCAATCTGTCGCAGTGACTGTAAACAGTGATGGAGGCTGGAGGCCGGCGCTTCAGCCAAGCCGATGTGGCGTTTTGCTGGGAATATTTACATGCTGGCGGTTTGGTCTAGGAGCCCCAGGCCCTCACAGAAGAATAGTGGTACAGGGATCACTAAGGTGGTCTGGGGAGATTAACCCCCCCCCCCATTCCGCCTTCTCTCCTGGCTCCCAAGTCTGTTTGGATGTGCTGTGATTTGGCATTGTATACACAAAAGCCCCTTATGTATAAATAGCCACAGATTAAAATAATATTTCCCGTCTCTTACTTTCAGCTGTATCATTCAAATCCTCAGCTCCTCGCTCTTCATCCCCCCTCCCCACCCAACAACACCCATATCGCCATGGAAACAGACATGACCAGCATGATGGCCCTTGGACATCCGAAATGGCTGGTGTTGTTGATCCAGTTCGACTTGGGTCTATCTGTTACTTTGACTGTACATTGCCCGTCAGAGCAATTGGACAGTTTAGATGACATCAACTCCTTTCAAAAGGAAGAAAATCTGTTGTGCCTGACACTCTTCTCACCGATATTATAAAAAATTAATGGTTTGTGCTTAGTTTTGCATCATAACATATCTTTACTGCTTTTATACTCTATGTATCTCTGTGCTTCCTTGACTATGTGTACCCATACCTGTCTTTGTAGCTGTGGTAGCATATTTTACACACGTCAGAATGTCTGTAAGGGTGTTCAGGGTGCGCCAGCCGTGTTCAGTGACTTAGCCTGCTTCTCCCAGCCGTGTTCAGTGACTTAGCCTGCTTCTCCCAGCCGTGTTCAGTGACTTAGCCTGCTCCCCCCAGCCGTGTTCAGTGACTTAGCCTGCTCCCCCCAGCCGTATTCATTGACTTAGCCTGCTCCACCCAGCCGTGTACAGTGACTTAGCCTGCTCCCCCCAGCCGTGTTCAGTGACTTAGCCTGCTCCCCCCAGCTGTGTTCAGTGACTTAGCCTGCTCCCCCAGCCGTGTTCAGTGACTTAGCCTGCTCCCCAGCCGTATTCACTAACTTATCCTGCTCCCCCCAGCCATGTT
>JAODJU010000108.1:3105132-3116435 GCA_026776725.1 Gnathonemus echidnorhynchus | reverse complement strand
CCCCCCCCCCCCATCTCCACATGGAGACCGTAATCCTAGGAAGACATATAGCTGGCATCTTTCAGCTGGAAAGAACGGGACACGATAGGCCATTGTGATTGATCGCGAATGGGATGATAGCCCCAATAGTGCCACAGTGTGGGGATCCTTCATCAGCTGCACCCATGTCGATTCCTCACCCCCTTCCATGGGGGTGTCGAGCCACAAGTCAAAATGGCCACCTTTATGTCTTTATTTCACTGTTTTATCGTTATCTTACAAAAAAAAAAAAAGTACAACGATCGACCTGTTCTCTTCCTGTGCTCATCTGTTTGTATCCCATTGCTTAGCTGTCATATCTGTCAAGCTTACAACTCAGTTATGGGTTAAGCATTTTATTCTGGTGGACTTGGATGGGCCACCTTCGGGCTACAGGCTGGAAGTATTACCCACCTCACCAGAAATGCTTGACGTAAAGTGTTTGCTCACATTATGGCCGTAAGGTTGCATTCAGTATCCTGGAATAGAGATTAAGCAGTCGCTGTGCTGCAGAGGAGTTATACTGTGTTGCAGATAGAGAGAGAGAGAGAGAGAGAGAGAGAGATCCCTGTTCCAAGGTGACTTTGCGATCAGGTTCCAGAAGCGGGCAACAGCCTGGGTGCTTTCAGGGGGACCAAGCTGCTTACAGCAGCCGCTGACTCCTCCAGCACACATTCCCGGCTCCGGAAAGCCAGCGCTTTTCAGTCTGGGATTAGGGATGTCCTCCTTTCAGTTCACAGGTGTATAAACTTCAGGGCAACAAGGCTCTCCATTTCTGAGATAACAGTGCGTCGGCCATTTCAGTCCGCTTGTAAACAACGGGCTAACTAACTAGATGGGAGACGCTGTGAAAAATGTAAAATATTGTTTTAGAAACTTGAATACTAAATACACTAAAAGATAGCTCAAACTTCTGTGCAAATATACTGTAAATTGTTTAAGGTTTTATTGGGTATTTAAAGTCTTGCTAAAGTTGAAGACTGTTTCAAAAGAAATGACAGTACAGTGATACAGGTGGTTATGTGTGTGTGTTTGTGTGGGTAATGAATATATTACAATATGGGGACCAAATGTTCCCACAATGTGATAAAAACCTGTTATTTTGATGCTGTTTCTTCGGTTCCCACAAGAGGAAACCCAAATTTATAAAAATCTGTGATTGCAATCAAAAGATTACAAATGTCAAAGTCTTGTATTTTTATTGGTTATTTGTGGTTATGGTTAGGGCTGGGTACGGGTTGGAGTTGTCTTTGTTGGGTTTACGGTTTTTCCTGTAGAAATTAATGGACGATCCTCACAAAGATATGAATACAAACGTGTGTGTGTGTGTGTGTAGTATTTGCTGTTTTTTAAGGGCAACACTGTGGGGAAAAGCCCCCAGTACCTCATGGGGACACATACCACTGGCCCTTTTCTGAATAAACCTGAAGACCCCAAACTACGAGTTTGTTGATATTTGAATATTTTGAAGGTGGGGTTACAAGTCACAGATTACAGTAGGAAATCCTCACTGGGATGAAAAATACGAGGCTTTTGAGACTTTAACGTTTTCGCCCCTTTGAAGCAGAGTCCTCACAAACAGTTTTGCTCCCCGAGCTCAGCCTCCCCTCAGCTCCAGAGAGGAGATCGATCTGACAATAGCAATAGGGCAGGGTTTTGGGGGGGGGGGGTGTACTGGTGATTCGGGGGGTCAGAGGTGAAGGGGGTCCCCTCTGGGGCGGTTCGGTGGAGGGTACTCCCCGGGACGCCAGGCCGTTTGTTTGGCCTCAGCTGGAGTCCGGCCTGTCTCGCCTCGGCCGCTCTCTCATGCAGAACCACCCAGTCATCACGCTCCCATAGAGCCAAATGGCCTCCACTTCCTCCGGGGGGAAGGCCGGGAACGGGGGGGGGCTGGTGCCTTGTGCTGGCTAAGGATGGGGGCTCACACCGCCGATTTCATATAAACAGAAACCTTGCAGCTATTCATTTAAGAACCTTAACATGGATCCACGATAAAACTCGATGTGAAATTCTGTTCTGAGAATAACCCTCTCTGGCTAAAAACAACGGCTAATCGATTAAATAATAACTAATTCTGTCATGCTGAGACCACCTAAAAACATTGGCCCCTCGATACAGAGGAGGCCCTGTTCTCCTTTTCGCCTCGCAGCCATATTTAGCATCCTCGCTAATAGCGACGATTGTAGGAAAAGTGGCCCCGCGGGGGGGGGGGGGGGGGGGGGGGGGGGACGTCATAAAAAGTCCCCGGAGGGGCCCGCATTTAAGCGACGGAGTGGCGCATTTTTAAGGACGCCTGAGCGAGAACCGGATTTCTGCAATGGTGGATGTGACACCGACGAGGAAGAGGAGGAGAAGGAGGTGGAGGCAGGGGAACAAGCGAGAGAGAGCCAGAGAGAGAGGGAGCGAGGGAGCGAGGGAGCGTGTGTTAGAGGGAGTCTGTGCCTTATGGCTCTGCTATCTCTTGATCAATGCGCTGGCTGAAAGAGCAGCTTTTAAAGGACTTCTTAAAAAGGACGCCTTCCCTTTGTGCGCAGTGTTTACCCCACTCCATTGAGAACCTATTGTCCTTCCCCAACCCCCCCCCCCCTTTCAAAGGGGCTTACAATGGGCCAGCTCGTTTGAAACACAACAGTAGATTAACTGCAGTGACAGTGTATTAAACTCTGATGAATCGACAGTGCGAGGCATAGATCAATGTCTTTCAACCTTTTGCACACAGAGGGCCGCAGTGTTGTCTGGCTGAAATACGGCAGGTTGCTGGCTTTTCCCAGCTGGGTGTTTGATTTTTTTTAAGGGCGTGGTGCCATTCATGAGGCCTTTTTAAGCCGCATAAATAACTGATGTAAAAAAAAATAAAAAAAAATTATCCCTCCTCTGCCGAATCATTAAAAAAGCGATATTGAAGTAGATTTTCATTTTTTTTTATTGCTTTAAAATGTTTGGGGGGATTTAGCATCTTCCGTTGAGGTGTTGCAGAAGGTTACTTGCCATTGGCTTCCGCAACCCCAAGGTTGTGAGATGCTTTTGGTTTTGGTCACTTTCTGCTTGACATGGATGGAGGGCTTCCGGAGTTGGGGCCTGTTTCCCCCCCCAACCTTCAGTTGCTCCCCTCACATGGAGACTACGGCTGCTCCATAAACACGGCTAACAGGTCCCTCCCTTGGGGGGTCCCGTCTTCCCCCTGACCTTTTGATTACTGTTGCTTTCTATCTGGAGTCGAGGGATCACCGTTTACACAGACTCCCGCTCGGCCTGTGATCAGGAGCAACAGGCCCCGGCTGCTGTTCTGCGTGGGGATTAGCCTGTCATCCAGATGGAGCTGATCACTGATCTCAGGCCAGATTTTGTTGTGACGCGGATGTCTGGGTTTTGAGTTCTGGCAGAACACTCATGTTCCTTCAACGTGGCATTTTGACATATTTTCACAGATATACACAGGGATCAAAATACTATAAACAACCCTATTGTATAATTTTGACTCACCACCGGGATCAATATACTATAAAAAAACACACCTTTTTTCCATTAAAGCACATTAGTTAGTAAATCCGTAATTACACTTATAATTTTGGTTACTGTTTCAGTTCCTGTTACACAAGACCTTGTGTAGATACGGTCATGAAGTCATGGATCTTGTGACTGTTCAAAGTTCTCATGTAGAGGAAGACTCACCGGCCGCCTTCGCTCACCGCCTCTCCGTCTCCAGGTGTGGTTCAGCAACCGTAGAGCCAGGTGGCGCAAGCAGGCGGGAGCCAATCAGCTGGCAGCCTTCAACCACCTGCTGCCCGGCGGGTTCCCGCCCACTGGGATGCCGACTCTGCCGACATACCAGCTCCCTGAGTCGAGCTACCCCACCGCCACGCTGCCACAGGGTAACGAAAATGCCGGCCACACGTACGCGGGATGCTACTCATATCAGCTCGGCGCCCCTCCAATAAACAAATTAATAAGCATAATTATCTTGGTTATGTTTTCACATATGCAGCTGTTTATATATATATATATATATATGTATATTAATGTTGATGTATGTATTGTAAATAAATATCTGAATGACGCTGAGGATATCGGTTCCCTATACACAGTAGGGAACAATGGGTTACAATGGGGTTACAATGGGGTTACATTCCTACGTAATGGGGTTACAGTAAACCTACTGTAAGGTGAAAATATTGTACGCCGAAAATACATTTTAATACAGTACACCTAACCTAACAGACAACAGCCTGGTCTAGGCCTACCTTAGACATGCTTAGAACACTTACTTTAACCTACAGTTGGGCAAAAGCATTAACACAAAGTCTAATGTATAAAAACATGCTGAATATCTTTTGTTATTTACTGAATGATGTACTGAAAGTGAAACAGAATGCCCATTGTAAAGTCAAAATATTGTGACATAAACCACAGAGCTGCATTAGTTTCCAGCATTTAAGTGATGTTGTGTCACCATGGATACAAGAAGCCATTGTCTTTATGCTACGTGATAGAAGGATGGATGTGAACTGCCACTGAGGTCAACAGAGCAGTAAGTGAGCCTTCCAGAGGTGAGCATTGATCATTGGCCTCACTCCCCCCCCCCCCACAGATGGCAGCAGCACGGTACACCGGCCCCAGCCCCTGCCCCCCTCCACCATGCACCAGGGCGGGCTCACGGGTGACAGCAGCTCCGCCTACGGCCTCTCGTCCAATCGCCACAGCTTCTCCAGTTACTCCGACACCTTCATGAGCCCCTCGGCTTCCAGCAACCACATGAACCCAGTCAGCAATGGGCTCTCTCCGCAGGTCAGTGGGGGTTCAAAGGCTCAGGGTGCAAAAACACAGAGTCACGGCAGGATTCAAACAATCTCTTATTACAAGCCAGTAGCTTTCAGAGGCTCAGGGTATATGCATACCTTTTCCTCAACTGTATCTAGTTACAGGGAGATTTTCAAAATGTCACTTAGCGACATCTGTGGCTGAAGAGTGTCATTGCACATATTCAGACAGCATGACCTATTAAAATCCAATACTGTAGCAATGCATCAATGGAAAGTGAATTTTAATTACATACAAAGCTTCTCCATAAAGCAAGAGAATCATCGGTGAAAGTCTTTCAAAATTAGCATTTAAACACTTAACCGTAATGGTAATATTTCGTTAAAGATGAATTTGAACCAATTTTTAAAATATATCGTCAAGACACAAATTAGATAACAGAATATTACTAACAAACAGTTTATTGAGTCACACCTAGAGTTAGCCGCTGCTGTGCTTGTTTTCGCACTCCTGTGAGGTGTAATTCTTGTTTCTAATTTATGTGCATAGATAGATAACATTACAGGACACTTAATGAAGGGTTTTCTGTGGCAGCCGGTTTGTTCTGTGGCTTCGTCTGGTGCTTGTGTTACCCAAACCTGGCACTAGTAACCTGCTAAGTGCTCGATACAGGCTACACGAGTTCTCTCACCGTTCTCCTGTTGTAGCTATGATACCGTACCGCCCTAACAGCTCTGTCAATTATAAGAGCAAATTCAGGTATATGTGCCTGAGCACATGATTTGCCATGATCTGTGAAAATGCGATTGCTCTGATGTGTGTATTTGGCTGCGTGCGTGAAAAAACCGAGGGAAATTCACCTCACCCTTTATGGACGTGTCGGACAATAAGCATTCAAAATGAGGCATTCTGCTAGAGGTTGACTCTGCAGAATAAAAATGACTGATATTGATGCAAATCACTGGTGAAGAGTAAATTATATGCAATTACCCACCAATACTGGACAGTCTTGCCCATCCTAAGCAACAAGATCTGGCTAACAGGCAGAAAATAAGATTGAAATGGTCTGTAAAGAATTGAAAACGAATTTCAATGCTGCATTTGTCTGCAATTACTCCCTTATTCACACATATTTTATTGGGAGTTTTTTTTATATTTCTCAAAGCAGATTGGAAACATTCTGGTATTGCTCTCTCTTTCTCCAGAGAAGAAAGAATTAAGGATTTTCTGACAAAAAAGAGATTTTCTCTTGTACTGGAGAGTTGAGGGATAAGGCGCGATTCACAGCGTGTTTGATTGTTAATCGTAGTGTTGGGGCTTTAAGCGCTAATGCTTCTTCAGCAAACCTGCATATATATCAGGAAGATGACTGCCTTTTTATTAATGTGATTCAATGCCTCCTTTACAAATGGGGCTCTCACCCGCTCATTCTATTATCTGAAAAAAAACCATAGGGTATATAATAGCCCCCCCACCCAGTTTTACATTGTGGATTATGACATCAGGGGTATAAAGGTATTATTATTCTTGCCGTAATTATTTTAAAGAGGTTTCTTTACCTTGTTGGGTACATATCCATTCAGAGGAACGCCAGTCATTGCTGTTGAGGCATTTCTCTGGCTGGATTGGAAATTATGGTGGGGGGTGGAGTTTGGGGGGGGTGGGGTGGGGAGCTTGCTCAGATGAAGTCGAGCGAATTGAAGCAGTTGGATTTCATTTCTTGATGCGCCGGAGGTCTAAGTGTTTGTTAAATAGGAGAAAAAATGTAAAATAAGGACACTAATATCTGCTTGCCGGCTTTGTGCGCTGTTTTTCACGCTTTTTCACACAAAGGGGCGAGTGAGGGGGAGCGTGCACAATAGCGGTGAAGCAGTGAGCTACAATGCGCATCCAGCTGGAGGCTCGGGCCTTGAATCCAACCCCCCCCTCCAGCCCCGAACTGACACACAAGAGACATGTGGCAATTCCATCAGGGCCTCATTGTAGGGGAAATTAATGTCTCCTTTGACAGGGGCGACGCAGTTCGGGCTTGGCCCTCGCACTCTGCACCCGAAAGCAGAGGGAGATGGTGGGGTGGGGGGCCGGAACAGCCACATACACAGCAAACCCCCCCCCCAACCCCACCCATCGGCAAAAAAACAAAAAATCTGACATCTGCTGCAGTCACTTATGTTTCTGTCCTGGCCTGTCTTGGACCTCTCCTGCTCTCGCTCCATCTCGTCTCTCTCTCTCTCTCTCTCCCTCACACACACACAGACAGGTTTGTAAGTATATCTTTGTGGGGACTCTCTATTAATTTCTATGAGGAAAATTCTAATCTCAACATGACACCCTTAACCCCTACCCAGCCCTAACACTAACCATAAGTAACCAGACAAAATACGAGACATTTGGCATTTTTAGTTTTTTGATTGCAGCCACAAATACTTGAAAAATAGTCCTCATCACGTTAAAATAACAGGTTTTTATCACATATAAATATAAACATAATCCACACACAGACACACACACACACACACACACAAACACACACACACACACTGGCATACTTTCACGTTCTGCTTTCCCCTTTCTTAGACCCCTCTCTTGTTTTTCTCCCTGGTCAGATGACCTTCTCATCTTTGTGTGACATACCTCTCTGACAAGGCAGATAGGGACAGATGCAGGATGAATAAGTGCTATAGCAGTTTTTTTTTTTTTAAAGTTAATTGATAATCAAACAAATTGCATAGTATGACGAACCATAACAAGACAATGCTGGTTAAGTAGTTTGTTTGTAAATCTCGCATTTCAGGAACTGCAGTAGGTGCTAGATTAGAATAAGGCCACTTGGATGAACTATAGGCTGAAGGGACTTCAATTTGTTCTGAAGAAGGAAAAGAAATTTCTTTAATTTTTGTTTGTTGTTGTTATTTGGAATTAAAGCATTCCCCGAAGAACCAAAATGCCTTATAACTTCATACCCCAAAGGAGTTTTTTTTTTTTAAAGTTGCGTTACTTCCATTGCAACAAACTCCCGCTCTTTGACTCTTTGTTCTTTAATGAAGACCTACATTAAAATTTTTGCTTTGCATGCATTCAGTTACTTAGAACTTCCACCAATTGCTCTTTAATGTAACATGTTTTTAGCTCCAAAGCAAAATTTTACTGCACCTGTATCCATTGTGGATTGAAACAAGATAAAACAAGCTTAGATACAGTCTTGGGTAAGCATACAGACATGAAACATCCAAATTTGTGTGAGTAGTACTTGTGAGTACTACTTTTGATTAGTATTTATTCTTGCTACATTTCCCAGCATTCCCAGGGGTTGCCCACTCATGTGGTCATGTGATATCATTCATGTTTATCTCATAATATTCATGTCATCCTGTTGATTATAAAGACCATCAATTCCTCATTCGAAATGTCAACGAGCTGAATTCTTAACCCGCATCTTCAAATATCGATGCTTTCTCCATTTTCTCCTACTGGAAAAACCAGTTCATCTAATGTATTTGTGCTGCCTTTCTTTGTCCTCTTGACCATAAGCGCAAGAATTCCGTGTTATCAGAGTGTCAGACAACATCTGTTAGCGGTAACGCATCTGTGCGTTCTCCTATATGCGGCATAATTTTTTTTCCATGAACAGTTTTGACAGGCAACTTGTTGTCTCAGAGATGCTGACGAGAATGTGTAATCTTCGGCGAATCGGTTCTGGTGGCCGTTTGCCAGGCAGTAATGGAATCCCGCTGCGCTTGTTGCTCCGACAGGTGCGATGGTCGGCCAGCCCCGGGCCTCAGCCTGACCGGCACATTCTTTCATCAGCCGTCTGGAAAGTGCATTATTATTAGAGTCGTACTTGGCGGTAGCGTAGGAGGTGAGGTTTTCACATGCACGCTACAGATGCGTCCCCCGCTGGCCCCGATAGCCGAGGGACCGAGCCGTGGAGGGGTGGGGGTGGTGGGGGGAGGCAGTAAACAGGAGCTGGAGCCCCATACAGGAGAAGTGTCGCTTGCAATTGGGGGGGGGGGGGGGGTCGTTTCATAGCCTTTGTGAAATTCAATAAATTACCCACGCGTGGACTCTGATTACATGATCTGATCACACGTTTAACGCCCAGCTGGTCATGTGCAGCAAAATGCCCCATGTGAAGTGAACAAATGGGGTCAAAGGGAGGCCTGGTGGGAACCCAGAAATGGCTGATTGAAGATGTGACTGTCAAGACCTCCGGAAACTGGTCTGCCATTGATTCACATCACCGCCCATCTTGTAAGGCCAATCCTTTCCATGCTAGTGGCTTAGATATGCATTTTTCTGCTGATTAAATTGATATGTTAATGCTGATATGAATCTGATAATCATTTTGATTCTAGTTCTTTTATGACATTTATACATCGAATTTGCTGATGGATTTCCATATGACATGAGAATTTTAACTAGTGTGTGGTGTTGAACAAAGAGTATACTGGCTTGCAGTGTTAAGCGTTGAGTATGTTGCTATGCTGTTGAGTGTTAAGTAGGTTGGGGCACAGTGTGGAGTATGTTGATGTATGGTTTTGTGCATTGCACAATGTAGAGTGTGCGATATGTAGACAGGCAGCGTAAGCTTATCAGTGTGTAGTACTGAGCATCAATTTGTTGGTACATGTTGTTGAGTGTTGAGTATGTTGGTAAGCATCTGAAAGACTTCAGTGTTCAGTAGAATGATGTGCAGTGCTGGGACCCAGTACCCTGAATCGTACTGCGGAATGTGCCCTTCAGCATTTAGGATGCTGGTGCACCGTTTCCAGTGATGACTATATAGGCACACAGTGTTCAGGGGTCCGTCCCCTTGATGGCCTTGTGGAGATGATAGGACTGCAGAATAAGCAGTACGCCTCTCAGTGAGAGCCAAGTAGGATCCAGCATCACAGCAGGCCGCTGAGTTATCAGCCATCTCTCATATCAATGCTGCAAAGGTGCATCTTTACCCGTGCATGACAGAAAGCCACGTGACACAGTTAGATCTCTCCAAATGTGCCTTTTAAACTGAGTTAATGAATATTTGTCTTTACTGCAAGACAGGGATACAGTCTGGGAAAGCAGATATAGCAGACAAAAAAGAAACCCAAAACACAAAGAAATTTTTGCGTCATTTGGTCAAGGTTGGCCGAGTTTGTACATTTTAGAGACAAATGTGTACAAAACGAGCAGATCAAAGGGACACAGGCTCAAGGCTGTGTACATACGAAAGGACTAACAAACTTCATAGGTTTTTCGATAGACTTTTAAAAATATCAGTAATCAAGAATATGAAGTTTATGAGGGAATCCCTAGTACCAGAGAAATTAAATGTTATTTTATTGTTTGAGAATAAATAATTCATCTAGCAATTTGATAGAACAGTTTTCATCTGTACTGTAACTACTTATCCTGGTCTGGTTGTGGGAGGTGAGACCACAGGGGATGGGGGGCAGGGGGCAGGGGGCGGGGGGCAGGAGTACACCCTGAGTGGGATGCCATTCCATTGTAGGGCAAACAGACGTACACACTCACACGCAAAGTTATACAAAAACTAACCTTGATTTGTTTTTTTGTTTTTTTAAGAACAATAACTCAAACTGAGGTTTGTATTGCTGGCCATAACTGATCAGTACTGGCAGAACATTTATAAACGAATCCTTTTTTCAGCAAAAAACTATATGCTTGCGCCTTGTTAGTGCTTGGAAAAGCAGAGCCGCATTTAACAACTTAATGAATGAACGAACGAATGAATGAATGAATGAATGAATGAATGATTGACCTATAATATGTCACACTTCCCAAAAAAACAGTTTGATGACACTCTAGAGGGAAAAAAACAATTGTCACAGCTATGGCAGGAATGGAGAAGAAGGAATTTTTTTGCAAGTGTTTTTTTTTTCCAGTGCAGTTGGAAGATTTGTGTTTTGGAGTGAAGGAACTGGCTAGCATTTGATGTTGGGAAGGGAGTGTGAATAGGCTGGGTTTCAGCACTAGGGGATCAGAGGCAGAACAGTGCTCACCAATACTTCCTTTGATCCATATCCCCAGGCTAGCCTGAGTGCGCCGCGCGCTAGCCGCAGCCTTGCTAGTGATTCCTGACAACTGTCTGGCGGAGATAAGGGAGGGGACCCAAACGGCACTCCGGAGTTCCATTAGCACAGAAGCCACTTTAAACGGGATGAATTATATTTAAGAAGCCTGCACAGGGGTTGCCAAAAAAGAAAATGTAGGAAAAAATAAAAAATAAATAAATATAAAAAAAAATGAGTTTTTTTGGCTCACTCCATTTCCGTTTCTTGCTCTAGACAAGACATTGTGCACCTGAATATGAATGAGCGGGAGTTTTCCTGTAGTCTCCTGCCTTATTAAAACTAGTGCATTAAGCCTGTCGCTGGGCACCTTGTCAGCTGGCAGGCTTTAGCCTTCCACAAATCAAAAGGATGAATGCATATATTTACATTCACATCCATACTCAGAGTGTGCGCTGTGTGTGTGCGTGCATGTGGGTCTGTGTGTGTGTGTGGTCATCCACCACAGACTGG
>JAODJU010000108.1:3052410-3064566 GCA_026776725.1 Gnathonemus echidnorhynchus | reverse complement strand
GGGGGGGGGGGGGGGGGGGGGGGGGGGGGGGGCGTTTTAACTGTGTTGGATGTCGCTAATAAAGATGGACATGTAAAATCCTGGGGATGGGTCTGTTTCCGCGAGCCGTCGTTTCTGATCGCGTATTTTTTTTTTTTAACTTGCTGGAAGCGGCCGATTACAGCCGGTCATTTTAACAGGGGCTGCTCTGTCACAGGGTCCCACGGGGGTCGAACAGCGCGAGAGCTCTTAGCAAAATCATTCACAGAGTCGCTGTCAGTCCCTACCGCTTCTCGCGTGCCACTTTTTTAAAGGCTCATATGTAAAACAGCAGATCAATTTATTATAACAATGTAATGTAGTTCCTGCCGGCAACGTAACAGAAACAAACTTTTCTTTTAATTCTCCAATGAATAAACAAATCACAGCGACTGAAATTATTACTTTATTGTTATTACTTCTTCTTATTGTAAAGGAATAGTTTACACATGTTAAATTCCCCCCTGCATTGTTTTGGTAAACCGGGGGTGTGTATACGTTTCTGAATCGATTTCGGTCAGGTAGATTAGGGGCACTGAGCGTCCCCCGCAGGTGACACAGCTAAAACACACTGCTGTCACTGTTGCATCATGCAGTAATGATGTGAGGCATAAAATGCACAAAGACAACGATGCAGACAGGCACCGCTGCTGGGTCTATAGCGGTCAGAGCCGCATCTGTATGTCTGTGGCACGAGAAAGTATCAGCGCAAACATTTACGACTCATGGAAACTTCCCAACGGTCAATACAACAGCTTTTGTGCACATGCTGAAAGGGATTCGATGATCGATCGAGAAACAGTATTAGAAAAACTATTATCATTTACTTTCATTGGCCCTCATTCATAACAAATAGATGGGTTTGTTATTTGAAAAAGGCAGGGACCACAGACGGAAAAACCGCGAGAAACAAGAGAACTAAAGATGTGTAGTTTCACATGAAAGACACAGGGGTGTTGCTAAATTTACTAAACGATTATAATGGCACCAAAGACAGGATCATCCAGGAATAGATGGTAAGGCTGAAAATGCATTTTACAAATATAACAAAATGTCCTCCTTCATTTGTGTTCATAGAAAACTTCCAAAGCTCTTCACACTCAGAAGGTTTATTTATAATCAAAATTAAAGCATTTACATGGTTAGAGATTTTATTCTTTATACGTGTACCAAAATCATATTTTACAACATTGTATTTCCACTTTGAAAAACATATTGTTTGAAATTGATTTTTTAAAAGGGCTTAAAAATCTTTTTTTAAAAAATCCTGGAATTGTAAATAAGCAAATCTAAAATGTATGCAAAATATGATACAAAAACCATCCATCCATTATTATTAAAAGCCTTTTGTCATTTATAATCCATCTTTTAACACACTTTTCCTGTGTTATGAAGAATTTAGTATCACGCCTTTGAAATTTGGAATAAAGGCACAGAACAATTCCCGCCGTTCTCTGCTTTCCTGTGCTGGGAAGTGTCATCACACCCTGTTCCACCTTCAAAATCTGGACCTGTCTCACGAAGTTCCCTTTGTCTCTAAATTCCTTTTCATTCTTTCTTTACAGACCACCGCTTCCCCAGCTCTGTGGTAACAAGTCAAGCCTAATTGTCCTAAATTGCGGGGGCTGGCTTCTGAAGATGTGTCTGACAACAGATTTGTGCCGTCCCATCCCAGGTGTATATTCTAAGAGAGATTATCACTGATACCAGACTGGGGGATGAGGTCCAGTCATTAACCAGATTAGCTACAGGCTGGTATCTGGTCCACACTGTGGAAACGGCTGATTGGTTGATGAATGATCCACGTCTGGGTTTGCGGTGATGAGATCCATTGATTCATCTCTTTGTCTATGGGGATTGTGCATGTTTTGTCTGATTGGACGCATGCAGACCCAGGGAAGGGGGCCTCTGCTTTCTCCCTAGAGGAGAGCAGCAGCCTATAAAGCCCCCCAACCTCAAACCTGGGCGAGATCATGAACCCTCAGCGGGCTTCATGACTAAGAGTATGGGACTCAGAGTGTCACCCAGGGTAGCTTTAAACACTCTGCTCTCAGGACACTTTCCCACATTCTATTTTCCAACGTATTCCATTCTACTGATTGATTAGGGTGCCCTCTGTTGGCAAAGTAGAATATTCCAGCGGTTTCATATTTGGTTGGTTATTGGAGAACAAAATATGTATTCTTTTGGATTTAAAAAACCGAGCTTTGAAAATTGCTTTAAAAGTAGTTCCTAGGGTGTAGGAGAAGGTTAAGGTATTACACACATGCTGTGATGGCGCTTAATCAGTAACACACTGCAACACTGACATCTCACTGTCATGTTTAAGATAAATAAGTCAGATATATTTCCAGCAGTTTGCAAGAGTTTCCAGCATGAGTTTCCAGTGACGTCTTTCTGTTGGGGAAAGATCTAGGCGTCGATCGAGCGGCTCTCAGCGGGACGCAAACCCATCCACCTGCTGCAATGTGGCACTAAGGGCAGCCAGGCTGTGGGACCTCCTACTCGTCACCACCCTACTCCAGATGTGCACCACCCCCTCCCCTGCCAATCCTCACTGCCACCAAGGTTCCAAGATTGTCCCCTTGCTCCTTAATTTAGGGGATGGGGGGGGGGGAATGGCAGTGGGTGGTGGGTGCTAGTCGAGCCAGAGAAGGCCGCGGAGCCGTTCCGGTGCTTTCCGCTCGGGATGGGAAGGACGGGGGTGGGGGGGCGGCTGCATGCTTGCCAGTCAATTGGCTGAAACATCAATTTTCACCCTCTTTAAGGGGCAGAATATCCGTTTAAAATTTAAACAAACTGAATCAGGCAGATTCTTTGGAGCTCCGTGGGATCTTCCCAGTGCCGACTCGAGTCCGGAGGCCGATCGTTTGGTGACGGCCATGTGTCACTCACTAATGGCTGCTTTCTCACGTGGACACGTATGCAGCTGCATTTTGTTCAGGTGGGAATAAATCATTCACAAAGACAAATAAGCTAAAGAATGATTGCACACATTTTTCCCGAATCAGAAAATATGTCTTTAGCTAGCGCAAACTGCAACTTTTGCATATTTGTGGAAGTGGAACCTCAACCAACACATACCGCCTATAAATAACCCAAAACCTGATCGCAGACATTTTTGCACAATCAGAAAATACTCTCTCGTTGCTCAGAACCAGCTGTGTTTGCAAACTATTAGTTTGCCAGTGTTTGAAAACACAGCATAAAAGAGAGATCGAAAAAAAACAAATCATTTAACTCAGCTAAGATTTATTTTGAACATTTCAGTGGGCATCACTGTATAACAGCCGCTGACGGCTTTCATCGATTCATTTTGAATCTCTTGTGGTTTGCTCCTGTTTTTGTACAACCCCAAATGTACGAGATACTTTCTGGGTGGACTCACTGTTAACGCACAATTGATCTGCCGTTCCGCACCACAACAATTTGATCACAATGACCTCGGCTCAATCGACGTTTATGAGTATGAGAGAGGCATAAAAAAAAAAATTGTCCAGTACTGTCCCGAGGTCTCTGCGGGAAGCTCGACACCAGGGACTGGGGAGAGATGGAGAGACTCACAGGGAATTTGCCTGAGAAAGCGGAACAGGCCGAGAAGAGGAAAGAGACAATGATGAAGCACCATCTTTCTCGCTCTCCAAGTTTCTATTTAGTTTTTTTTTCCTCCCAAAACGTTTCCTCCGCGCAGAACACGTGGTGACAAGCCGCTCTCCACCTGTGGTCAGATGGCGAGGATCCGTTTCATGGGAAATGGGGCAAAGCGGGGCGGCTCGATTTCGGTCTGATTAATTCCTCACATCCCGGCTAAGATGTTACGCATAAATAATTGATTGTTGGAGCAGCATGGCCGTCGTTGGATCTCGACGGCACCACAGAAATGTCACCTTTCTGATGTTTTGGTGCCTGAAATATTAAAGACAGAGAAATCAAATGCTTCAATTCTTTTTGTTTTCTTTCTTTCAAAATGCAGAAGAAAGAAGAGAGGAGTGTTTGTCGGGGCTCTGTGTCGGCTCGGGTGAATCGCACGCGATGGGCCTTATCTGCGACTGGCAGGAGACTCTCTCCTCCATGCATCGAAAATCTGAAATTGGAGGAATATCACCATATCTTTTCAAGTGCAAATTTTAAATACAGAAACAGTTAAAAGAAAAAAAAAAACACTTAATTTCTTTATCTGTCTGGCCGCGTTCTGAGACACGTATGCACATATGTATGTAACTGAGTAACAAAAACACTACAGTCGTACCCCGTGACACAAAGGCCCGTCGCCTTATCCTTCTCCTGGATACAAAATTCCAACTTTTTTTATTTTCTTGACGTGTTCGTTCTTTCTCTTTTTTGTGTTCGCTACAGGGGAATTCTTTTGAAATTGAGTCACGTGGCAGCTTCGCTCGATATAAAAAGAGGTGTGGTGGAAAAAAAAAATGTAATTCTGCACAATCCACTTAATTGCAATATTAGCATGAGCCAGAGGAGAATCATCACTGCCGGCTGTCGGTGCTGGGGTGAGCTTTGCCGGGCCTCAGCAGAGCCCGGAGTGAGGACGTGGTGAAAAGTCTAACTTAGCGAGATACCTGCTGTATTATAAGAAAAGCAAAGCAAGCCTCCAGTGCAAATCTTCACTTCCAATACTGCCTTGCTCAATTACAGGAGATTCACACAGCGTTATTATTTTCAGTTGAATTGCTCTCACCCTATTGCTCTGATAGTTTTTGTCTTCTGGCATATAATACTCCCAGAGTTTTATTTTTAGTCGTGTTCCGTTCACACGACACATGTTTTTTTCCACATATGCATCTTTACATATTACAATGTGTCGGGAATGCTGTGATTTGGCCGTCAAGTGCAACCCCCCTGACTGCAGTGATCGGGAATTTTTCAAGGACACTCACATTAAAGTGTAGTGCCTAGCGAATGGCTCCTAATTCCCACTGATTACAATGTTTCTATGATGACACATAGGCATTTCTTCAATGGATGCTGCTTTAACCAAACCAGCGTCTCAATGACTACAAAGGCAGTTCGGTCCCAGCTGACTTTTTCAACAAAGGTTTAACTCCAGTGGCTCTTCAGTGACCTCTGATATTCATTAACTGTGAAAGGTCATGGATGGAGGCCTGTCAATAGCACCGCTGGCTACCTGATCTCATGACCAAGGGGGGCGGAGTTACGATACGTGGCGTTAAAGTTCACTGTTTACTTTTTATATGACACCTGTGGCATCGCAAAATCAGCATTTTTCTCAGCTATAAAGACATGGGAGCATCGCAACTTTGTAAGTGACAAGCTACAAAAATACTATTATTATTAATAATGTAAATACGCAAAACTGGGAATAGTTTGCGTTTGAACCATGACATCATGCAGTATGGAGTCTAGAAAGTACTATGGTGTAAGTACAAGGGAACACGATTCCAAACTTTATCAGTGAATTAAACCCCACCCCGTTCTACCTGTCATTTACCCACAAGTGTCTCCAAAATGATAAATCCTACTCCTTGGCAATTATCATCGCTTACTATGGTCTGTCCTCTACTTAACCTTCAAACAAAACCACCAGAACCATATATGCGTTTAAATTTTGCTTGCTTGGTTGTCACTTTCATACAGAATGGCTTTGTTTCCAGGTCAGTGCTGCGGGGGACTCTTCCAGAAGAAATTCAGATCAAGAATCTTGAAAAAAGTACCATGCCCTTGGACAACTAGAAATCTTTGTCCAAAGGTTCACTGTGATCACTGTGCCTCGTACCTACACATTCACAATTTAGTAATGAAAGGGCTATCTCACAATATTATTTAGAAAATACATTTTAGAAAACTACTTACACAGAATTTGAGTAGAACAGCAACATTTCACTACAGACTATAAAACAAATTCCTGAAAGACACTAGCACCTAATAATGTCGACACTGACTCTCTGTTATCGAATTATTTCACATTATTCAGTGTCAATAGTGCTTTCGATTGGCTAAGACCATTCCCAGCCGGAGTCGATGTTTCTTCTTTCCAAACATGGATCAAATTCGCCATGTCTTTTCTTGGTGATTAAGTGTGAACAGCCATGTAAACTTAGCCTGACTTTGACAAAAACCTGCCCTTCTGCCTGACGTACAGGAACCATGTGAATCTTCAACCTCGTAACAGGGTCAAAGAGCAGACTGGGGTAAGACAGACAGGGGATGGAAAGAGGAAGGGAAAAAAATGAGGGGAAGAAAGAGACTATGTGAAGCCAACACAGCTGTAAATTTCAGCAGAGGGGGTGTGGCATAAAAGGATGGGAAATGCATAGGACTGGAGGGCATAATGAAGTGATGGTGACCATATGTCCATGGAGGCAGGCCTACAGTGCATTACATCACCTGCTGCTAACCTGTGCGGGCTGAGAGGCGACATCACACCGCTACCCATGTGAAAAGCAGCCGTTGGTTTGTGAGAAGGACGTGGCACCTGTCCTGCCCCTCTCGCACGCTTGTTTCTGCTCTAGCATCTGGGGGGTGTAAAAGGGGAGAGTGGATCCCAGGGGGGAGAGTCTGTGTGGGAGGGGGGCAACAAGGCTCACCTGCTCCATCCTGTTAGGAACACGGGGGTTCTGAGGGTAGCAGGCCGGGGAGACTGAGCCCCAAGTGCAGATGCTACATCTGTAGCTTTTCTTTTTTTTTTTTGAGTTTCTCATCCAGACATCAGCAGGTTTCACACGTGTTCAGTGCCGACAGACTGGTTAAGGTAACACAGGAGCTGTGACTAGTTTCCCAGGTCCCAACCTTCAATTGAGGCTCTGCTTTAGGCCAAAAAAACACCTCTGTCCTTCTCTGAAGGGAAGCCCACTGAGCATCATGCAGGGGCAGTGTCAGGCTGCGCTTCAGCGGGCTGCACTTCAGCAGGCTGTGCTTCAGCAGGCTGCACTTCTGACCAGAAGGCCCTTAACAGCCAAAAGCTGCAGGTACTGTCTGACCTGGTTTCTTAAGAAAAACAGTCAGTTGCTTTAGTTAAAGTGGTAGCTAAATAAATGAAAGTAAAAATGTAAATACCAGTGAGTTGCCAAGTTAAGGGTGCAGGCTCAATATAGGTATCGTAATATGAAATGTAGATACAAAAATCAAAGGGAAGCACTGAAAAAGTATTTAATTAAGAATATGTTTCCTTAATAGAGAACCAAAAATGTAGATTTTTGGTGATTTCTTTCCAGCAATGTAGCAAGCATTCATGAAGAATAAAGATTTCACAATGGTGCCATGAAATGTATTATTACACATGCTGAATTTAGTGTGATTATATTGATGCCTTTTTCCATTTAGAAACAAATAATATCACATTAGTGACAGCCCCCCCCCCCCTCCAAAAAAAAAAAGCTGGAACATACTTGGATTGGTTTGGGTTGGGGACCCAATACGATATGCTTTCATGGGGCCCAAAATCCCAAGCGGTTCTGAGGTCAAAACCACAATGCTCAAGGTGTGATACCATGACTCTGCTCACTGAGCCACAAATAACTACAGTAAAGACAATGAGCAAACATAAATGAGAGAAGAATAAAAAAGTACCCATAATCCTGCCAGTGTATCATAAAAAAAGTCGCAGGAGGACCCGCCAAAGACGCCAAGCTCTGGGCGAGACCCCCGAAAGCTCTAACTTTACGCTGAATTCCTGCTCGTCTGTGTTGGGTTGCATGAGCAGTACTTCGACCGAGTCCCCCAGCATGACAGACTATATGATTAACAGGTAAAACAGCGGGTGGGATCGCAAGCAGATGTTCCCGTTCGAAAAGCAGTATGTATGTGAAACATAATATGATGATCTGTTAATGCCCCAAACAACTACGCTATATCTTTTTCATATATGCGGAAAAGGTTAGAAAAATATGAATAACATATGGATTTATTTTCCTGAGGCACTTTTAAAAGACACGCCGTTCCCCAATTTAAACAGTTTTTATATTACAGTTATCTTTATTATGTGCGACTGACCAGAACAAGCAGTCTTAGATTGCAGAAGATAGAATGTAAGCCGTCCCTGTCTTTTTATTTAACTTGAATGCTACACAAACGTACATTTTTGGCAAGGTTACAAATTTTAAAACGCGAAAGATCCGCACTGAATTGCGATAAAATGGGACCGACGCCAGCTTGTGCATCTGCAGTAAAGTTCATTTTCTAGGGACAGCCAAACCAGACATGATCCACAAGACGCATCGGTGTCTAAAGCAGGCTGAAGAACTCGGGTAATAACAAGGACAAGAGGACGAGATTGGTGTGATAAACAAATGGTCAAATATGGATCCAAGTTCAGATCTGGGACGGTCAGTGTCGGTGTAATTCGAAGTAATCAAAAGGACAGCTTGTGTTAGGGATGTAGTGCTACTTTAATTTGATCTACAGTGTACCGGTGCAAATAAAATATGCATTTGAACCAGTTTAAATATTAAATGCATTATTAGTAAGATATGTTAATGAATACTAATTCTCTGCGAAGCGATCAGGGCGCATTTTGTTGTTGTGTGTATCGTAGTGAAACCGGAGTATATCGGAGTGAAACCGGAGCCTATTTTTCAATTCAAGAATACAAGTCGCGCCATTCCCTATTCGCACTGTTTGTAACAGGATTACTCGTGTGACGAACAAGAATTTGTCTAATGTTGTGACTTATTCTGCCTATGGACTTCTTTAAAAAACACAGAGTGCCTTGGAGAATACCCAGGGGTTAAAGTCCGGGAAAGCCCTTGCCTTTGCGAGGACGGCTGTCGCGGGCCAGATAGGCTCTTCCCAGTCACTTGAGAGGGGTGCCGGGGGGAGGCGCTAGTCAGCCTTGTGGCCCCCGGGGGACAGCTCCGGGCCCTTTCGGTTCTTGTAGAGGAGATCCCACACAGAGGCAAACATGGTAACACAGCCAGCGGAAGATCAAAAGGTGCTTTTGTCCGGGGTAACTTTGGTTTACTGACATACCGGGTTAACCATAGTCGCACTAGTGATAATTTAACACAACATAAACACTCAAAAATAATGTCGGAAAAATAATGAAACAATAATAATCAGAAGCACAGTAGCAGAATCTGATGTCTTCTTTGCACATCTGTGCATGTGTCGGTGTGAAGTCTGTCTTTTATAACTAAAAGTATATGTTATTGGTGGGACACAGCTGGATGACATGCTGTCGTATTATAAACAAATTGTGGGTGAATCGGCAGGTAGGACACACTTATTAACTCTTTATATTGTTAGTGCTGATGGTGCCTTAATATGACCCATCGAGCGTTCGTGTGCGCGTTTACCTGGTAAAATCCCATGTGTTTTCCAGCTTATGGGTTCCTGATGACAGTGTTTTAATGGTGAGACTTTTCTTAAAAAAATCTCTCTCACGCGATGTTTAACAATTAGGCTCCTGCATTT
The DNA here is from genome assembly GCA_026776725.1 of Gnathonemus echidnorhynchus. Lineage (NCBI taxonomy): Eukaryota > Metazoa > Chordata > Actinopteri > Osteoglossiformes > Mormyridae > Gnathonemus > Gnathonemus echidnorhynchus. Next base: position 3,055,161 of record JAODJU010000108.1, on the reverse strand, counting down.
ACATCAAAGCATTCTGGTCGAACGATCCTTACAAAATTTTATGTCAAGTATCGTATAAATAATTATTAACTTTACTTCGAGGTTTCTAAATATTGAATAATATAATTTATAATAAGCTCGACTTCCCCTCCTGCCAATTTAGTTCGCCAGCTCGTTGTGTTTTCAAGTCTATTAAGATAATGGTGTTTAGTCCTTTCTCCATTTAGCGCTCACCACAGACAGAGGAGAATGTTAATAAATGCTGCTAAAAAGGGTGGCTGGCAAATGCAAACGAGTCTCTCGGAGCGGCGCCGGTTTGCACGGTCCAACAATCTCATCTGTACGGAATAAGGCGCAGAGAGCGCGGATACAATGGGATTCTCATCGGCCGCGTTTAAACATCAGAATTAGTCATAAAAAGGCTACAATAGTAAAGGGAGAGAAAAGCGCCCGAAAAAGCAATTACTCCTTAAGAGGCTTTTGTTTATTCTCCCCTTGCTTTTGGAGCAGGTTCTTCCTGCATTACAACAACAAAAGGGCGGCAGAAAGGAAAGTTGGATGTTTAGGGGGATGCGCTCGCCACGCCTGATTTAAGTTTTGCCGCGTCGCACGGATGCCTCGGTGAGTGAATCTGCATTGTCAGTGTTTCCGAGCCTAATCCCTATTCTTATGAGGTTACCTGGTTTACAAGCACGCTTAATAAGCATCCCGTCGCATGATCATATGCTCACCATAAGCTCCTTATATAAAGAATTTTAAAAATAAATAGACGCTTGTTTAGAGAAAATAGTTGTTGTATCACTGTGTGGCAAGCTCCGAGATCCCAGTCGCGTATTTTTGTAATCATTATTGCCCCGTGGATTTGCAAACATGCACAGGGAAAGTGGGTTGACTGCGGCACTCCAAATCTTTGCTTAATCCGTTGTTTCATTGGTCTCTTCTGAGAAACACAAATATAAAATTATACAAGCGCTAAAGAATACACACTGGTGAATAAATTTGGACACGCGCCTGTTTATTAAATCTGTTGACATCTACTTCGGGATTTACATTGGAATGTAGTGCCGTAGCTTCCGCTGAGTAGGCCTGTTTTGTTCAGCAATTAAAGTTGACCTTCTACAGGAAACGCACCTTACAGTTAATTTCAATAGCCTATATGGCAAAACAAGCTCTTAATTTTATTTAAAATAGCACGCCGTTATATTCCATGTGCTGCCAATTTAACAGATTGTTATAAGATCATTGTTTTGCCAACAGCACGATATTCTGCCAAAATTTGGTTTAAATGAAACAGTTTCAGCATATTAAAATTCAAATCTTGGCAGACCAGCAGTTTGAATATATAATTAATATTCTTCTTTTAATTAATATACCAAATAAGTCCTGAAACTTCGCCGTCCAATTAAACGAATTTGAACAATCTGAAGACGTTTTAAAATTTCATCTCTCAATCAGTAGGACCTTACTGCCCTCTGGTGGCTAAGAATGAAAAGTTGTCATTGCGCTGATATAGGTGAATGCTGTATTTGTTAAACTGTGGTTCAACATCTGCACTTGGTGATGCTAACAGGGCCTGACCAGTATGTGTTCATTCTGTCACTGAAGATGGACTAGAGTTGTGGTGGGAGAAAATAGCACAGCTTATTGGCCACTTTGTGTCAAACGGTTTGGAAAATAAAGGTTGGAAGATGGATGGATGGATGGATGGTGGGTAATACAGATGATGTGCCATACATATGTTGACATTTTAAGATGGGGGGAGGAGGAATTCTGCAGAATAAGGTTTAATGTAAAAGCTGATAATTGATATTTGAGTTTATGTAAAATTATTGGTTTGAATCCCAGAAGGATCCTGAATTACTGAAAAACACCAGCTGTATGAATAGAGATAAATCCAGTAAAAACAAGGAGAAGCTGAGAATGACTCTGGTTTGGTGGCTGGATCAGAGTCGTATCCAGTGCCACTGTGTCTAGTTGTGCATGAAGGTCTGCTGAGATGTTTTTTGTGGGTATGTTTCTTACTGCTTTTTGACTTGGAATCAAACTATGCAGTTTTTAAAAATGTTATTCTAGTGCTGGGTGCTGTGTGCATAGAGCATGCCTGGAAAATGTTCAGTAAAGCTTCTCTGGACTGTAATCATCACATGGGGTCTCGTCCACTACAGGTCAATAGCATCTACTATGACTGCTTCTCCAGTAATGGTCATGGAGAGCTTGTCTGAACATATATTACTGACATCGGAGGAAGAACGGGGAACAAGGAATGAGCCACCAGGTATAAAATGTTAACAGAATAGGCACTGAATCGGAGTGGATAGTCTATATATGTAAAGATTAGGTGTTAGTGAACTGGTCTCTGTGGTTTGGTAGATTTGGGGGACAGAAACAAAAATGAAAGTAAAAGAACCAATCCAGAGGTAGCAAGGCCCTGGGATTGTCTTGAAATACTTTCATTTTTTCCCTCCCTGTTCCATTGTCAGAAGAAATTGCATCCCTGAATGGCAGCTACGTTCGCTTAAGCAGACGGATGGAAGTTTGGCACCCAGGTCACTTGAAGGTGAGACACGTTGGTGCAGCGGCAATTGTGATTTCCCCCGCGTGCTACGCTCGCACAAGGACACGGCGAAGGACTTTGTGTGAGCGGGCTGGAAACGGGGACACGACTGCGCAAAGTGGAGAGAAAGGCGTCCTAGAAAGAGAAAGAGACACCCCCGGGGACTGGGACCAAGCCAGCTAGGGGGGGCGGGGTCTGCAGACTTGCCGGATGGTGCC
>JAODJU010000108.1:3005117-3027024 GCA_026776725.1 Gnathonemus echidnorhynchus | reverse complement strand
TCACACTGAACGCCAGGTGCTACACTAGTTAAGAACTTGTTCTGAAAGGTTGTTGGTTCAGCCCCTAGAAAGCTTTACTTCCTCCTCCTTTCTCAGCAGGCGACACGCACTGCGAATACCTCACTTCAGTAAGGAAAGCCCTGGATATAAACATAAAATGCAAAACAGTCACCTATGGTTGAAAGTGCTCATGGGAGAAATAGGACTTTGAAAGCCACCGTGGATGAGATTATCGTGGGATGTCAATCACTGCCGGGTTTAGCCCACAGACCAGGGAGTGATTGACAGCTCACGGGAGTCCCGCCCACCCTGGGCTCCTAATCCTCTTTTCACTCATCACTAGATAAAAGTGTCTGCTGAGCGACTAAGCCATGTAAATGACACACAGTCACACTGCCCACAATGCTCCTCACCTACTTACTCACAAAAATACCTCAAATATTGCTTATCTATATTTCGCATGTAAATAGACCACAGCACTGATATGTGTTTTATCAGTCGGCCGCCATTGATCAGTAAAGTACCAAAAAGTAAAGTGATTTTTTAAATTCAGTGTTAAAATGTTCTACTACAATTTTTCATGCGTTGTATATTAATAGCTTCCTAACCGTATAATCTTGTTATTTCACTGCAGTTACCCACATTATGTAACATCATGGATAAGTTAAAAGCATTTCTGTGTAGGTGAAATCAAAGCGTAATGTCCACCCATCCATCTTCCATCCGATTATCTAATGTGTGTGTGTGTGTGTCTGTGTGAGTGTGTGTGTGGATTATGTTTATATTACATTTTGGGGACCAAATGTCCCCCACAATGTGATAAAAACCTGTTATTTTGATGATCTGGGGACCATTTTTCACACAGATTTGTGAATGCAATCAAAAAACTAAAAATGGTTAAGGTTAGGGCTGGGTAGGGGTTAAGGTCGTTTTCCCCCATAGAAATTAATGGTGAGTCCCCACAAAGATATAATTACAAACCTGTGTGTATGTGTCTCAGGAATATACAGTCAAGAAAAAAATCTCTGTTGAAAATGTTCATATTACACTAGTTATTCAGTGACCCATGAAACATTTAATCAATTCCATGTTACTATGCAGCCGCTTAAATCATCTCTGACTCACTCAGTTCACAAAGGAACCAGCATAGTACAATCCAACATTGACAGAGTTTGAAGCCGTCCCTGTCCTTTCAAGGAATGTATTTGAAGAGATAATTGCTAGTATTGAATTTGCCATTTCATAATTTTGACACCGTATTTAAAAGTCTGTAGCGCAGATTTTGCTGTGATGCGTCTTATTATGCATTGTAGATCACTGTTTATAACTAGCGATGGGAAGGAGTCTGCGTGTGTATGTTTGGGTGTGTGTGTGTGTGCGCGCGCGTGTGTCTTTTAGCTTGCCGGGCCAGGACCGGTTGCTGTGAGGCAGAAGGTTCTGTCAGCAGGCTGCTTTAAGTACAGATTGTGTGGATACAAGAGGGCTGTAGTGAAATCTGTAGCCCTTCCCCTGTGACCTTGAGGACTCTGACGCTCAAGGGCAGGAAACAGTATCCTGCTGACGTGCGTGAGTGTGACACGTACTAATTCGCACAAGGAAAAAACGTCGTCTGAATAAAGTCGGGGGTGTGAATGGTTTGCAGTGGGTCGAGACAGAGCAGAAGGGGGTCGGTAGCTACAGAACATCACTCTGTACGCCCATGACACAGTGCTTTAGGAGTGATATGTGGTGCAGGTCCACGTTTAGCAGCAGGAGGGGGGTCCTGTATCAGACGCCCCCCCCCATTGCACATTTTAGACTCGCCAGTTAGTGGCTTATTCACACGTGCCACTTCCAGTGAAATGCCCAAATCCAAACAGTGACTTGACAGGCTTTAGCGAGTGAGCGGCCTAATCGTCGATTAGCCGATCATGGTTTCGGTCGATTTTCACCCGGTAACAGATTGAGCGTTTGGGACTGAAAAGCAGCACCTCCCCCGTGGGCCTCAATCAGCAGAACCACCCGGCCGTGTGATGCACCGTCCAGCCACACGAGGGGCGAGTGAGACACGGTCCTCGCGAGCGGAGTCACCTTTATGCTCGCTGGTGAACCGGCACCTTTTGCGCTGACGTGCCCCCCCCCGCGGCCTCTCCATCTGTGCGTTTTGTCTCCGTTTTGGACGGTCCGCTTCTTTTTTTTGGCCGCGGCTGCCCGCGCCCTGGGAGACCGCGTGGCCCGCGTTTCTGTTGTCACCGCGATCCCCCCCCACTGCCTTGTATTTTTGGGAACCCTGTGGCGTCATGGGGACCAGCCTGTGTGCTTCTGTGACCGTGCTTTGAAATTGTTGCCCAGTTGTCGGGAAGCCAGACCGTGTAAAAGTTTGTCTCGGATGGAGCTGAGCGACTCCCATCAGTGCTGCCGCTGAAATTAGGGGGGAATGTTGCTGATAAAATGGTCTGTTTTAGAAAAATTGAGCTTTTGGGAAAAAACCCATTAAATTATCCAACCTTCTTTCAAACGAATCCAGTACAGGATTTGGGTGAGGAATTTTGGATCTTATCCCAGTCAGCACAGGGCACAATGCAGGGGACACTGAGGACGGGATAGAGGTCCAGGGCCATCTCAGGGCACATAAAAGTTCTGGGTTCATATTTTTTTTTTCGCAGGTCCTTTTCCATAATTTAAATGGCATTTACAGTGATTTTATCTACAGAAAAGGTCAATTGGGTTTTATAATAGAAAGTCTTTTATGGAAAGCTGTTTTATTTATGTTCTGTCTTCTAAGTTCTGGAATGTTCTCAGGCCAGGCTGGTGCCTAGCTGCCCAGGCCCCCGGTTCCTCTCCCTGTGAGGAGACCACGGCTGAAGGTCAGGACGCCGTGGGCGTGATCTGATCTGCGATTCCCGTCATCTCAGTGCGGAGAGGATGCCATACTGTGTCTTCAGCGATGTACAAAATTGCAGGATAATTAAGAAGACAAGGAACAAAAACATAAAGGCATCTTGCCAATCAAATCTTACGATTCATTACAGAGGCACCTTTGCTGTTTTATTCCCGCGTTCATAACTTAAATAACTATGGGGTGATGAGTGGCTCAGGGGGTTAAGTCTCTGTGCCTCTAATCAGAAGGTTGTTGGTTCGAGTCCCACCCCCAGCCAAACAGTCACATGACCATGGGCCTTCGGACAATTAACTTACAGCTCCAGGGCTGCTGCATATTAGCTTATCCTGTGCTGTGACCCCCCCCCCCCCCCCCCAAAAAGCTATAGAGAGCAAGATAGGGCAGGTTAAAGGAAGCATTCCAATGTGCTTGTGCAAATAAACAATTTGTCCCTTTAACCTTAAGCTGAATAATATTAATACACACTTTTCTGAATCTAATACACATAAGAGAGACAGAAGACAGAGATATATTACATAAATTTATTACATAAATACACTTCCTGATAAGATACAGATGACATTTCTGCGTGCTGACAGGCTCTGGGTGAACAAAGCTGAGAAGTATGTTAGACTTCGGATTTTCTCCTGGTGCCAAATTTCATGAAGCGTTTCATCAATGTTATTTCTTCAGTAAAAAGGGGAAGCTGGATACCATATGTAGGACGTGCATTTAGTCCGCTGGTTCCATTCATCCCTCCGTTTCCACTTAGCAGCTCAGCCCACAGCTCCTATCTGCATTAGTGAAAATGAATGAAAAATTATATTAAGTTAATAGTGTTCATCACATAACAGTGCCTGATGTAATTTGATTATATCGGGGGCACCTTGAATAGAGAAGAAAGACACGAGAGAAATTACACTTTCTGATGTCACCCGGAGACATTTCCATTCCCCCGTTCCACGAAGCTCAATCGAGAGTAAAATTTGCAAATCGTCAGTTACGTACTTTTCAACATTACTGATATTCTTTTAAAACACCTGCAATAATGATGTGTACATTCAAATGCAGGGATTACCCTGAGATCAAGCCACACTTTTCCATTCTGCAAAAGTAGAATTGTCTAGGTAGTGAAACGTCTTTTGTAGGAATTTGTATGAAACAGCCAGACCATTGATGGATCTGTGCACTGGGAAGCCAAAAGGCTCCATGACAATGAACATAGGAGGACTGAATGTCAAAATGGCCCTTTTAAAAAAGTCTTGAGCTAGAGTAGTATAGTGTATCATCCATTTCTATCATTTGACCTATAAATCTATTTCTCATCTGTGCAGTAATAAACCCAGGATAAAATTCACTCCTTTGTTTGGTTTTGGGAACAAAAGGTAGAAGATAAAACTGTATATTTACATAGTAGGTGCTTCTGTCCAAAGTGATGTGTGTGGCGAGAGAGCAGGGTCAGATAGCCTACCTCAAGGGCCCAATGGCAACATCACTCTGTAGACCCTGGGATTTAACCTGGTGACCTTCTAGTCACAGGCACAGTTTTCCAACCTTTTGAGACACACACCGCCCATCGGACGTGTGAAACGTGTTTGCTGTTTCCGTTCTGGTTGAGTGTTTCTGCACTCATGTAGCTCACAAAATATTATATTACCTGTTGCCTTTAGCTGACGTGTTGTATCTTTAACCAGTTATACAGGTGGGTGTTACAGTGGAATGTTTAGGTTAAGCACCTCACCCAAGGGCATAGCAGCCAGACCTCTCTAGGGGTTGGAAAAAGGTATTAGTGCTTTAATTAGCCACAATACTCGAAACTGATATATTGAGTCTGTACATGTATGTTTTAAGGGAGCATGCAAGGCTGTACAGCATCTGCCTGGGTCCCGGTTGTCTGTCATTCTTGTAGCCTTCAAGTAAGAAATAGTCTTTCATAAGTCCTGAGACTCTCGCTTCGTCCTCTGTCCCCTTACACGTCCCTTTGTCAGCCCATCCTTACCTACCACATGACCAGTTATTTTAAGACGTTCCCTTATGACGGCAATCAGGCACTAGACTGTCTGAATTCAAATTGTACATGATTGCAGATTCGCTCTCCTGCAGGGCTCAATTACAGAGAAATAGTAATTGTGTCTTATCTTTTCTGCACATTCCTTAAATCTTAAATCTCCTCTTTGTTCATAACTTTACCGATGTAATGGAAAATTAGATTAACTGGTGGAAATTCCTTCTATATATATATACACACACACATATATATACATTTATTACCATGCTTGAAAGTTCATAAAATCTTTGTTCTCTTCTGCTTAAGAAAGAAAACACACAAAGTGGAAAAATGTAATAGAAACACCACATGAAAAAAGGCTTTAGCTTTAAAGTGACTGAATTACAAACGCAGTTACAAAGGTGAGTCATATTAGCCTGAATGCAGATTTGCAGCACAATTGGCTTTAATTAGCTACTACAATTAGCGGTTTGATATGTGAATTTTCAAAACAACATGAGGCAGCTGAGAGAGTTGCAAAGAGGCCAGATAGTCAGCGCCTGAACTGTAGGTGCATTGCTCACAAAAACTGTAGGACGAATGTAGAACCTTCAGGATGCAAGTTCAGCTGCAAAGTGGGGGCCACCTAAGCTCACACAAAGGGACCTGATCACCCAACATCAATACCCAACCTGAATGGCAGCAGATCCCACCAGCAATGTTCCAGCATCTAATGGAACGCCTTCCCAGGAGAGTTCAGGCTGTTACAACAGCAACAGGCTGACCAGCTTCCTATTAAAATCCTTGGTTCTGGAATGAAATGGACAAGCTGGTGTCCTCATCCTTTTAGGAAGAACTGAAGATATTTTACGGGCAGAGTTTTTTTGCTTCTCTAAGAATCACTTCTATCATAATTATTTACACCTTTAAATATTTCTTTAAAAATATGTAATTAAAGTAAATTGGCACGGAGGTTTTGCATATCGAGGTTAATTGCTGAGCTGTGGCAATGTCCCGTACTGATCTCTCATGGCTTTCTGTTCTCCTGGGATGCCCGTGACCAAAAAAAACGCAGACACTATTAAAATGTTAATTTGTGGTTATTATTGCTATTGTCGTTGTTGTTTGTGCCACGATTATCCCACCTGGTTCATCAGTTATGTTTGAAGAAAAAGCCAGTATGCAAATTTTTCTGTATATTTCACATTCTGTATATTTTACATTAGTACCTACCAGGACCGGAACGGGGATTTTTTAAATGCCAAGGTCTGAAGTCTTCGGCCTTCCTAGGCGTGCCCTCGTAACGGATCGTGGTTATTGGAGATGCAGAAAAAAATGTCCTCAGTATTACGTATAAGTGTCCTCAGTATTACGTGCGGCAATGGTACCTACTTTTCTTTCCTATATTTTATGTACTAGCTACTGTGGCAAGATTTTTCTATTTAAATTTTATCTTTTTTGCAGAAAGTGGGGCAACCAAAATAAGAATTTTATTGTGTACTGCACATATGACAAATTTCTCGAATCTTGAAGCTCAGTACTTGCTAGCGACTTGTTGTCTTATTAGAAACTGAAGGTGCGTCGTTTAGCTGTTCCGTTGGCTGTGCTGGTTCCTCTGTAGCGGTCCTGCATATGCAATGGGCCAAATCTGGGGCAGCGCGAATCAGCCAGCTGAGAGGCTCAGGGTGATCGCAGCGGTGCTGGAGTCTGCTGGCAGTATGCTGGCTGCAGATAGGAAGGCTGCGGTACAGAAAGGCCCTATCTCACCCCCCCCAGCCGGGGCACCCCCAGCATCACCCGGCCAGCAGTGCTCTCGTTATCCACTGCGCGTGGAGTGATGTGTTTTGCTGCATCCACACCCTGCCATCCATCTGAGGAAATCGTCGCTGCCTGGAAGCAGATGGGGAAATATCAGAATAATAATAATAATAATAATCAAGCTCCAGATATCTTCTGGACAGCATTGTTCCTTCACACCGTCAAGGCTGGGCCTTTGAATCCTGCCTCCTGCTCTGTGTATGGAGTTTACTTGTTCTCCCTGTTTTTTGTGCATTTCCTCCTGCATTTCAAAGACATGTGTTGGGCTAATGATGTACGTGCTGTGTGATTGGCTGGCATCCCCTCCAAGCTGTACCCAGCTTCCTTCCCCATGCTGCTTGAGATCAGCTCCAGATGACCTTGACTGGGATCTGTGGACGGATGGATATCTTGTTCTTAGAATAGATTTTTTTTTTCCCTTGACTGCATTTCTCCAGTGCAGCAAGGCGGAGCCAAGCTCTGCGTGACAACGGTGTCCGCATGTACTGAGCTGCACTACAAGCCGGTGATGAGGGAAGCTTCGGTTCATTTTCAGATAGAGTTCTACTCAACATGGTTGCCCTTAAGCTCTTAACAACTTGACTGCAAGGCCATCAGAGAGGTGCAGTTTAATTATAGAGTATTAAAAACGTGAGTGGACACTACCAGATGACACAGGAAACAAAACACCAAGGTTAGCCGACATCCTGACCCTCTTGTAATATGTCATCCATAAACATTGTGAGAAATAAGTGCATATGTGTTGGGATTAGTTTGGAGTGGAGTGATAGATCGAGGGATGTCTAGAGTCACTATGCAGTGATGATGCTCCTGTGGTTAGTCTGACATTCCAGGCACTGAAGCTTGATGTTCTCCTTAAGCAAGAAAGGGGGCTTAGAAACCCACAGTGCGTGAGATTATGATGCACTGTCAGTCACTGACTGGTTTAAAGAACAAGTACAAATACAGTAACCAGAATCTCCATTTCTCTAGAAAATGCATCACATGGAAACAAAATATAATGGACTTACTACATTCATTATATTTGGACTTTTACTATATAGCAGGGGTAGCCAATCTTATCTGCAATGGGCCGGTGTGTATGCAGGTTTTTGGGATAACCTGTAGGTCAGATGTGAGGACTCTTTCAGCCAATCAGTCCTCTAATTAGTAATCTAATTAGGGAGTTGCAGCGAAAACCCGCATACACACCGGCCCTTTGCGCATAAGATTGGCTACCCCTGCTATATAGACTATATATAATGTACACACATCTCTATTAAACTGCTTAAGTTTAATAACTAACCTATGGAACAACTAACCTATGAAATGTAATCTACATAAAATACAGATTTTGCATAGTATGGATTTCACACAGAAAGGCATCCTGTTGTGTTCTAGGAGGTTCTGTGAGTGTTCTGCAAAGTCCCATCAGTGTTCTCTGAGGCTCTTGCAGTATTGTCTGAGGTTCCATCAGTGTTCTCTGAGGTTCTCGCAGGATTGTCTGAGGTTCCAATAGTGTTCTCTAAGGTTCTCATCTTGTTCTGCATTGTTCCAGCAATGTTTTATTTCTCAGGCTGTGGTGACATACACCATCCTATTGTTGTCAATATACCAGAGAAACAAAGGAAAGTTTCATCATGTTTTGATTTGACTTGAATACAATACACTACAGCTGACGTGTCTACTGGCCTTCATGGAAGATGACCCCATTACAACTCATACTTCTTTTAAAAATGCAGACAGGTCTACGTTCATTTGGGTGGTGATATTTTGTATCTAAAGCTAATTATACCTGTTTATATAGTTCAATCATTTACTTCCCATTTAGCTGCTCAGGGTTCTAGAACTGGGAGCTTCCTGGAACTTGGTGAAGTGAGTCCAGGTCCTTAACCGCTACGCCACTCGCCGCCCACAGGGCCTCCCTGCCGGCTTTTTCCCTTCTGCTGAATATAACCCAGAGTCCTTGGGAGAACAGAGTTACATTGTATGTCTTTATTTTTATACCTGTGTGGGACTGCTTGGCATTGCGATTCTAAGAGAGAGTCACCAGTATTTCACATCTCTTCCACTGCTCTGTTCATGATTGTCTTTGTCAATGGCTAGCCTAGCCTGCTGGCTAATGAAACTCGCTCTCCTTCACAAACACTCTCCTTCCGGTGGGTCCTCTGAGTCCTGGGGGCAAAGTGACGTATCCTTTCATTTTTTAGTTTTTTTTCTTGTACCTGCAATAGTTTGTCAGACGAGGCGTTTGCCCAGAGGACCATGCAATTTCCCTATTATACAGTCAGCACAATTTGGATTAAGCACTTCAGCAAAATTCCTGGGTCATGAACCAACAACCTTTAGCTCATGTATGCTTTACCCCAGTCCTTCCGATACCCACTAATACATAGAGCCTCCCAGGAGCAGGTGTGTTTTACAGTACATCATGAATTCACAGCATCTGAGGTGCCAGGAGGGAATTATCGTATAATCACTGTTTTGTACGATTCACCCGATCTGTTACCTGGTGGCCTAACACTCTCTGTCCTTTCTAACTTCCAAGGCTTTGGGTAAATATGCTAAAAGCCCATTATATACAGTGCTGAGCACCTAAACCTAATATAAGTTCTAGTGTCGTACAGACACCATCAGAGCATAGAAGCCTCTCTGAGGCCTGATATACAGCCAGGGGTTTGTTGGGTAAATCTGCTTGCTAATGCAAACAGCAAGTCATGTGGCTACAACTGAATACATATAGCATACAGACAGGGTCACAGGGTAAACTTATTGTTCGGGATCTAAGTGATTTTGAATGTGGTGCCATTACTGGTGCCCGATTTGGTGGTTCCATGGATTTTCAGTGTCTGGAGATTGATGTGAAGAACGTCTAGTTTGCCACAGTTCGGTTGTCGTATACGGCCTGTTAATTAGCGAGATTAGAGTAGAATGGCCAGGCTCTTTAAAACCAATGGGAAGGCAGCAAGTACAAAAATAAGAGCTCAGTACAGCAGCATTGCGCGGAATGGCTTGTCTGAATGCACAGCTCCTCTACACTTGAAGCAGTCCTGCAGGCAAATCTAGTAATAACTAAGTGTACCTAATAAAGTGGCTACTAAAAGTCTCACAAACATACATACACACACACACCCTACTCGGGGTCATGGGGGGCCCAGAGCCTATCCCAGAAGCTATGTCTGCACAGCCTACAGCAACCCAGGATGGGCCACCGACCCATCACAGTACTCACTCACATACCATTCACACCTATGGGCAATTTGGTAACTCCGATTAACCACCACATGTTCATGGGGGAAACTGGAGGAAACCCCACAACAACATGGGGAGAACATTGGAACCCTGACAGAGACCTGAACTGTGGTCCCAGAGGTGTGAGACAACTGTGCTAACCACAGTACCAGTGTGTTGCCTCACCTTAAAAGCATATACCTAGCAATTTATGGACCTCAGACACATATACCTAACCGCCCATTCTTCTTCTGAGACGTTCCCGTTCTCTGCACATGGCTCCCAACACTAGAACACAGGGATCATCGGTACAGAAGCACATCCGCAATGCACCGCAACAAACCCTGACTCATATACCACTGGCATTCCTATAAGCGGCACTCATACACCAAGATAGTATCAGCAAGGAAAGCATAGCGGCCAGGTGGCCCTGATTGGCTGGAGGTGGCCGTGGGGCTATAAAATGAGGGCTGTGTTCAGTGCAGGGCGACATGAGACGGGGGAAGAAATCAAGGAGTCAGACGCCTGGGTCCCACTTGGACATGCGAGGCAGATGCGGCTCCAGCTTTATCTTGGTCGAGCTTCGGTCATATGGAGCAGAGAGAGACAGAGATTGTCTTTCATTACCCAGAACTTTAAAAGGTTTCACGGGACACATATTTATAATCAAAGGATGTGATCCAAAGAAATAGCATTCTTCATGTTCATGCTTCACCACAGCGGTGCGCTATCAGAAAAAAAGTACCAATTTGTACCTTTGAGGGTTGGCCCCTCTGTATGAATTATGGCCCCTCTAATGCCCCCACCGTAAAAACCCCCTAGAATTGGCCCTCCTCCTATCCAGTACAGGGTCACTGGAAGCCAGTGAGTTCATCCCAGTGAGCACAGAGGCCAAAGGAGGGAGGACCCAGGCTGGGAGGCCATTCCATTGCAGGGCCCAGATCTAGTAAGTCCTGGTAATTGCTGATGTGAATTAATTTTAAGACTGTGTCTCAAAGACCCCCCTCCCGCCCCCCCGGCCTTTTCGGGAGCCAGTGCTAACAGACGTACAGTGTCAGCCGATGTACCTTGTGTGTTCCTTTGAAGATTTTTCACACTTGGAAATCAAATCATGCTATCCAGTCAAATAGCAGCACAGCTAGTAACTAGCTGTACATCAGTGCCTTTGACCCCAGTGGTTTATAAAGGGTCAGACAGGCTCATGTGAGTTACGATGTATTTTCGAATCCCGGAGTTGGTGTGTTTGTGCACGTAGAGAGGAACCGGGACCCCTGGCCTGATTCCCACAGTGGTCGCACACTCCACAGCGGGGCTGACTGGACCTCGGCCGGCCAGAACACTGCGGGCTTTGCAGTCACCCTCCTAGGACATCTCCAACTACTTCTGCATGCCATTAAGTTAAAAACCCCTAACAACTAAACAACTAACCTCCGATTGCGAGCATCTGCTGCCTTAGGACCACTTCAGAGAAAACATCTAAGACCTGGACTGCCAAACTTTCAGGGTAGAATCAGTATTTGGCTGGATTTGCCAACATTCGGTGCAGAATTAGACCGTAAATACTTGTGGATAATCAAGGGGTGAATTTTATGTAGAATTATTTTTAAAAGATTTTACAGTCCTGTTTATTGTCTGATGTTGCCATTTTTTTCTTTTTTGCTGGTTAGCTGTAGAACAGTGTATATCACGCCGGGGCAGACACAAAGCAACATTCTGATTGCTTCGGTTGAATGGATTAAAGACTCGGAAATTAATAATCCATAATGGGAGCGGTAAGGAAATCCTACTCAAATACGGCTTTTTAATTAGATGGAGCCTAAAAATACACGCTTAGCAGTAACACAGACTGGAATGCATTTGGTTTAATTGCAGTTACCCTTTAGAAACTACAGAATTTGAGATGCTATCTCTAAGGGACTTTTATATTTACTTCTACTGTTTGTCTAGGAAATCCTAAACGCGGATTCATTACGGTTGGAAAATGGCGCCATCTATTGGTGTACATGCAATATAACAATTGTATTATTATCGTTGTTAGGAAGGGTACGTGGTACAGTGACTTAATACCTAACGCTGTTGTTTCACACCTAAAGGATTGGGGGGTTTAATCCTGCCTGCTCTCCTTGCAGTTTCCTCCTGCATTGCAGAGATATATGGTTAGGTATCCCATTCAGCACGTACCACAGCCTTGTGCCCTCTGCTGTTTGGGATAGGCTACACCACCCAAAGCAGCCCTGACCACCATAAGTGGTTTGAAGACAGATCTACACACAAACAAACACACATTTTCATGAGGGAAAAATGCCACCACAAATCTGCTTGAACTGAAGGTCTTTAGGAGACATCTGGAGTACCTTTAGGAGGCTTGCTTGAAGCAAACACCACACACTCAGATCTGGTTCTGTGAGGTGTTAACTGAGCTCCTTACCTGCTCATTAGACTCCATCTCCACCATCAAAACACTTCAATGTTCCAGGGATGCCTCTACTAACCGACTAACCGAATAACCGACTAACCTACACCACCCCACGTTTCCCGAAACTCTTAATATTGTACTTTCTGCTGAATTGAATAGTTGTCTTGCCTCGTGTGGAAGATGTCCTGTATCTCTTGCTGTTATACACTTCTACCTGAGCATTCAGTGGAAGCTCAGCCTATCTGCACGTACTTAAGCCTAGCCAACTCCTTGACAGCACGTATGCTTGTAATCTGCTGTTTGCCTTAGCTGTGCGCTATTTTGGACAAACGTGTCTTGTAAATGAAGTAAAAGCAAATACGCGTGGACTGCCTGTCAAGTGGTTATATTAACTTTGCTGGAGCCTGTGGATTAATTTGCATTTAGGGTGAGTATTGTTAAAATGGGACACCAGGCAAAATGAGACAGTTAACCTTTGCAGGTAATATATGTTTTTAGCAATACTTTATTTTCTCTTCTATACAGTATTCAAGGGGTATTAATGTGTTTAGAAAGGTATCAAGTTGGGATTTAAGACATTGAGATGATTCTACAAATTTTCCCAGAAAGCTAATTTTCTGAAAGTGTCCCATTTTAACAATACTCACACTATTTATTTAAGAGACACTTTTATCCAAAGTGACATGCAGTAGAAAGCAGGGTCAGCCTGTCCCTCAAGTAGGCTTGCAAAAAATGATCGTTTTAAATGATTAATTATGTGATCAGGTGATCAACTAATTGATTAGTTGGGCCAAAACTCAGGACTTTAAAGAAATGTGCAATTACTTTAGGCCTATTTGAAAATCATTAAGAGGTATAAGTCACTTAAGTAATGCTATTCATGCATTTTGAAATCTTTACGCTGAAAATGGTGCTAATTTTATCGGCAAGACTTAAAATTACTGTGGTACACCATATTACTGTGGTACACCATATTACCGTGATACCGGCCAAGCCTAGCAACAGCTTTAAAAGCAGTTCATAGTGTTACCCATCTTACTGCTTGTATTTGTGTTTGTTGCCCTCTGCTGGTATTCTGGAATATTACTACTCTACACATGCGCCAACCGCGACCGTCTGTGTGCGCAGACAGCTGTAATCAGACAGCCAAGTGCAGTAGTGACACATGGAACAGTGAAGCGTGAACTAGGCTTAACCCCAACGTCAACACCAGCGGTAACGTTACTGCTGGGTGGTGATGAGATTTTGTGCAAATTTACACAGAAAATACAAACAAACCACGACAAAATTTGTTCTCAGCTACTTCTTTATACCGGTTATTATCGACATCACTGATTATCTGCAGCCTTGCGGTGAAGCATTTGAGGTTAAGAGCCCAACTCAAAGACCTGATGGTGTAATCATTCCACCAGCATTAGCATTTGAACCGGCAACCTTCTAATCACAGGCGCAGTTTACACA
This sequence comes from Gnathonemus echidnorhynchus, assembly GCA_026776725.1. Lineage (NCBI taxonomy): Eukaryota > Metazoa > Chordata > Actinopteri > Osteoglossiformes > Mormyridae > Gnathonemus > Gnathonemus echidnorhynchus. The sequence continues at coordinate 3,013,272 of JAODJU010000108.1, read as the reverse complement.
CCTACTGAGCCACACGCCGTAAAGGGCTGCGGAGTGACTGTGTTGGAGTGTGTATAACCTTCTTGGGGGGGGTGGCTTGATTCTGACACAGGGGTATGGATTGAGTTTATTGATGTGGACTGACTCTCACTTTCCTTTCAGAGACCCTCTAGTGGTGAGAGAGACCCCGCCTGTCTGTCTGCCCGCCCCACCCAACACCCGGCCCCATGTACCCAGAACCCACCACAGACTCCCCTGCCCGCCTCTCCCACCGACAGACGGCCTCTCCGGGCATGATCTACAGGTGAGGCCACACACACACACACACACTCACACACACATACACTGGTTAAGCGTCATTTTTGGCATGCCATAGATACCCTCCTCCTGAAACGTGTCAGTCACCAATAGGATTTTTTTTTTAAAGTGAGAACAGGCCAGATTTTATGTTCTACCTGCTTGTAATATTACTCATTTATATGCCTGAATATTTTGCCAAAGGATGTCAGGATGCATACCTTGCTGCAGTAACGTGTGGTAGGTCCTAGCTACCTTCAGGACCCTTCATGTCTTGACCACTATGCCACCTGCTGGCCAGCTGGCAGGATTGTAAATAGATAAGAATCCATCACGACTCTCAGTGCACAACCACACAAGAATTTCTGCTCCATCTCTGCATTACAGCTCTAACAGAGGCACGTTACTTATGTCAGCTGTAATTTCACCGGTTGTACCTTTCTGTTATTAACATTTTAACCACGGAAAATACAAATGACAGCTAGAAAATTATTTGACGTGAGCTTGGGTAAGGGAAACCGCAATCCGCATTGTGGCATTTAAGTACTCGAGTTTTTTTTCATGAGAAATGCAAATTTAAATTTCAATTAATCAGCTTGCAAAGCCGCCGTCAGTAGGACGCTAACCTTGACAGCATTCGGGGGAATATCAAATTAATCACCTTAAAGTGTGCATTCTGGGGGGGGGGGGGGAGGTTCCAGGCGTCACCAGCGGACTTCACCTTGTGTCAGAATACGTCCCGTTAAAGCCAGCTTATGTACCGAGAAGCACAATGAACTCCTGCCTGCCAGCTTCCGCTGCGGGAATAACAAGTGACTTTTTATAAATAAATCGACCGTCTGACGATAATCATTTTTATGATGCAAGCAGTGGAAAATCAGTTTTGCGTAGCAGCAGTGCTCCTCCTGACTCCCTTAGGCGCTAATGCACGCTTCATTGTGAGTTCATATTGTCTAATACAGCCGTTTACATACTGAGTATATAACCGCCATAATATTATTTGTTACGCAGTCATTCTGTGGTGGAATTCACACCTGTTTTGCATTTTTATTTGATGTGAAGCGTGATGGGTGGGGTTAATATATAATTTCTTATGATGCTCCGTACGCGTTGCCCTAGCATCTAATTAGTACGGAGAGGAAATTTCGCTTTTCAAAAAAGCAAACACTAGGGGGAGATGCATCTGCACAGATGAAATTTCCGAACGTTGTGAGACAAGGGTAGGCAACAGCAACCAACTAAGACGTAAAAATACATGAAGTGCATTTATGTGCTAATGTGCACCTTTAGACGTTTTTGAGTTTATGAGTTTTCTTCGCCAAAGTAATACAAGTGACCTGACTGACCGGTGTTAAAGTACCTGGGCTGAGGAGGTCGCTGGATCTCATAGGATGCTGTGAAAGTCACATAAAACATGTACAGACAGTCTGCACTACAGTGGTGTCAAATTGCAGGCTGTGTGTCATTTTTACAACATAATGCATCTCTGAAAGACACAGAATGCATTATAATCCTTGTTCGCTGCTTTGTGCTATAATTTATCACCGAGTATATTCTGTTGGTTTGCTTACTTCTTAGGTATATGATTATTTAAACGTTATTTGTAATGATGCCGGGCTGAACCAGCCTGTGTGCCTGCCTTACCCATCGCTTTGGACAGCATTTGCATAAAATAATCAAACAAGTACATTTATGTCAGCCACAAAAGGAACCCCACCAGCCAATGGCTTTGTGGCATCCTCCTTTCAGTGCTGATTTTGTGTAGTAGTATGTCTGCTTGGGCATGTTCACTGGCACGTTACTGTCCAGCTGGCTCTTGTGTTTTCATGCTGTATAACCAGCTTTTTCATGCTGTATAAACCCTCCTTTTCTGAATTCTCTCTCCTGTCTGTCTCTCTTTTGCTGGTACCAGCGCTCGGTATGGCAGTCCCAAGAGGCAGCTGCAGTTCTACAGGTACTGGACACGCTGACCGTCGATCCTGCAGGGTCCTAACCTCCTCCCCTTTCCGTCTGTGCTTCGTGTTCATGCTTCCCTGTCCTGCATGTTACCACCTGCTCTTCACTCTACAATCTGATTGGCCAGCTGGTATTTCAGAGTGGTGCCAGATGTGTCACCGTTCCTGACCTAAGGAAAGTGAAAATGCTTTTATTTTTAACCTGCTTTAACCAGGCGAGACGCAGCAGGATGTGAGTGTGAGTCGGGGGTCTTGTTTGCCTCAGATCTTGGCTGTCTGTGCCAGTGTTGCCCTCTGATTCTTTGCCCAGATTGCTTTTGGAGAGCTGGACCCGTAGCTCTGCTGCACAGTGGTAGAGTTTGTAATGCCCAGTCTGGAGGTTGGCGCTGTGGATGTGGGAAGCGCTTCAGTGCTCATGTTTGCGGCTGTTTAGGTCGGCATGGTGTGGGGCTGTGGCAGAGGCTGATCCACACGAGCTGATCAGTGTGTGATCAGCCTCTGGGGAACCATGGGTCTGGAGGTACAAAGCTGTGGGGCACTGCGGCTCGTTTTACTCCCCGTATGCATGTAGTGTGAGTATGTGACATTATGGGCTTTTACAACAAAAATTTTTAAGTGTAACAGATCGCTCACCGGGAGCCAAGTTTTTTCAGAAAGTACTGTGCAAAAAAAAACAAATACGTGGTTCGTCTGTGCAGTCATGTGTGGCATTATGTTATGTATGTCCTTCTATAACGTTTCAAAGCATAACTGCTGTGGTAATATCCGCTTGTAACTTTTACCGAGTGCAGAGTTACGGGAAGAGTGCGCTGTGCGTGGGGTGCTAGTCCATCAGAGGGCATGAAACACCGTGAGACACCAGGAAACACCAGGGAACACCAGGGAACACCAGGAAACACCAGGGAACACCAGGAAACACCAGGGAACACCAGGGAACACAATAATTTCGAGAAACCGCACATGGATTGTGGAAGTACACGCACAACAAACATGGAAACTTCACCCACAGAAATTGGGTGGGAATCAGACCTAGACCCATAGAAATTTGAAGTCTTGCTCTTACCCATAAAACAGGTCAAGGTAGCAGTAAACTCCACAGTCTTATTCCCTGGCTGACTGGGCCAGGAGAGCCCCTGAGATCGCCCTCTGGTGGACACAAGCACAAAACCTCCTGTCTATGCAGGGCAGGCACACTCTGTGCAGTGTGCCAGTGCATTGTGGGATTGCGTGTTTTTATTAAGAAGGAAAAGTTGCTTTCTGCTGATAAAGATATAAGACGTTTGACAGAATCAAACCATGATAATGAGCTCTGTATTGAATTTTTATTTGGCAAGGTAGGTACCCCTTCCTTTTTAAGTGCAAAGAATCTGCATCATGACACAGTCCGATGGCTATTGATTCATCCCCGAGTCTGATTTCATCTGGTAATGGCAGTAAAGGCTTCCTCTTTCTTCAGCATTTATTTTTTTCATTATAATGGAAGTCAGGTTGACACAAATGTACAAATAAATAATCACTAATGGCCTTAATGGTTTAAAGTTTCCTCTTAATCAATATAGTTAACGCTCACTGAAGTATTCGGGCTGCATGTAAAATATAACTTTATGTCATTGTGAGGCACTAGCGAGCATTTAAGTGTCACCAAGGGCCAAATGAATGTGGACTTTTGAAGAGCAAAAGGGTGGTCTTTATGCTGGGAGGACTGGGAGGAATGGGTTTATTAATGTGCTGCGTCAAAACGAGAGAGAGAGAGACAGAGAGAGAGACAGACAAACACAGAGACGGGATACAGGCCCCGCCAGGCACCAAACCACAATGTTGCTGTTTTATATTTAGTGCGAGTCTGACATTGTAGAGAAATGACGTCCCCTAAATAATACTGGGGGGCCACTTTCAGGGTCTGTGGGGACGGCATCCCAGGAAGCTCATCGACACACGAGCGTTACATGGGTTTCCGCCCAGTGATGGCGCCATGAGTCATTTTGACTGGGCCACGGCGGTGCGGCTTGTCCCGCATACATAATGAGCCAGGTGGGCGGGGCTTTCTGCATCGCTTACCTTCCCGCTGCTTGGAACTATGGGAATTGCAAGTTCAACAAGGACGCCATGTGGTGGGTACACTGCAACAGGAGGAAAACAGTCAGATCAGCAGTCCTGCACTCTTCTGTTATTAATCCAGCTGATATAAATAGACAGTATATGTACATGTTTACAGTACACAGCCGCCCATTCATTCATCTTCTAACTGCTTACTCAGTACTGGGATGTGGGGGGCCTGCAAACCATTCCAGACAGCACAGGGCACAAAACAGGGGGACAGCTTTTTACACACACCATCAGAGCTTAGCTGCTTGGCTTCATAAATAGCAGAAGTGGATAGTCCAGGTCCAGAAAGTAAAAGTCCAGACCAAGATTTTTTTCAACAGTCACAGAGTACTGTGACTGTGACTCTTTATCCAAAACTGGCTGGTTGAAACAAAATCTTGGCCTGAATTTTTACTTTCTGGGCCTGAACTGTCCACCTCTGACAAATAAATGAACAGATCAACGTGAGTGGTCGGTTGTACTTTGTGGTTATCTAAGTGTACCATAGTACGGTCATCTGAACTAGTTACACTTAGAGTGCGTTGGTAATTTTGAAGGTTTTCAAGACATATGCCAGGCTTTGGAGAGGCACCTCTGATGTGGATGCACCAGAGTTAAATGTTATTATACCACAAACTGTGTTTATAGGTATTCACAGTATATATGCACAATCTGCTATATTTATCACATGCCTTGCATTTTCTCACCTCTGCTGTGTATCTTGTGTCTTGTATTTATTCTCTGCCTGCGTTATGCCCTAATCGTTAATTGTATATTGTTATGGTGTCACTGACAGTAGCAAGTTGTGCAAACAAAAAATTCCACTGGCCTTGGTAGTGTGGCAGTACAGATTCTGATTCTGATCCATCCATCCATCCATCCATTCCACCCTCTTATCCAGTACAGGCTCATGGAGGAGGGGGTCAGAGCCTACCCCAGGCAGCATGGGGTACAAGGCAGAGGAATGTTTACATATATATGGTCTTCTCAAAATTATACTTTTAACATTAACAGTAGCTTCTGTCAAATACACAGAAATGTCATGTTTTATCTATAGTTCTGCACGGTGCTTAAGTTCATGCCCTCGAAGGACAGGGCCGTAAAAGTCCATTTGGGTTGGGCGTCCTTCCATGAAAACCACGGGGCTCTGCTGTTTCCGTCGATTGATTAATTGAAGTGGCCGCTTTGTATGGAAAAATAACACAGGCTGGAACGTTCAGGTGTGGCTGCTTTGCTGATCGGGTCTCTTCTGGCCCGCAGCTGGTTTCTACCTGGCAAACCAGGTCATGTCGCTCCAGTGTCTGAAAATTTCAGGACGCGATTTAAAGGCAGAGTACCGTATGCGTAAAGTCTTCACACTGCCAGAGTGTAAAGACACGGATCCAGGGGGGATATTACTGAGAGGCATGTTTCGCATTATCTAAATGTGTGAAACTCTATCGGCTAAATTGTTTTTTTTTTTTCTTTTTTAAATTGCATATATTCTAAGTGGACCTGGAGCTAATCGGAGGTAATGGCACAGTGATAATGCTGCAGAGACAGTATCAGGTTCCTAATCAGGTTCCTGATATGACTCTAAAGTGTTCCTCATGCACACGCCTGTTTGTGTACAGGGGCTGCGTGCATGAGTGGAGGGGCTCTGCCTCCCACCGAACAATCAGAGGCTTTTAGCGCGAAAGCGCCGCTAAATTATTCAGGTCCGGTAGGATTTGTTGCGGTTTTCCGGACACCCTCGCGCGGTGACAGGCATAAATGGATCCCCAACCCCCTCCCTCCCCACTCCATGAGCAGCACTGGGAGCGCTCTCTCTCCCTCCCGTCTGCTAATTGGTCGGGATGCCTCCGACGAAGCTACTCCCACTTTGGGTAGGCGGGGGTCGGTGGGGGGTGGGATGCTAAAAAGTTAGAATCCTAACATTTGCTGACCACTGTCCTTCCCCCCCGATGAGCAACATGGTCCAGAAACCCTCGTACATGAGCCGATCCCGGCGGAACCGGGTAAGTGGAGAGATTTTTAAACACAGGGGGTGGCTGGGTGGGTTTTCCTGGTGTGTGGGGTGGTGGGGGAGGTGGGATGCTGGACAGAGATGCTGCCTGTCGCTTTTCGGGTAAACGTCTGTGCCTGGACTGGGCTGGACTGGACTGGGCTGAGCTGGTCTGGGACGGGACCGTGTCCGGAGCCGGGGGGGGGTGGGTAAGTGGCCATGTCGGCCAACCGCTCTCCAGACAGCTCAGCATCACTATATTTTAGTCAGGAAGAAGGTGCAGAGCTTAAAATAAAGAACAGTTATGTCCTTGTCGCTCTTTTTTTTCTAGCCTAAGAGGTTGAGGCGAAACACGGTGCAGCAGAAACATCCTTTACGAGGTCTTAGGTTCCTTCGGTGCCACATGCGTTTGTTAGCTGGACAGGAGCGGCCATATTGGCGCCCGGGAGTGTGGTGGGTGTTTTGGTGACTTTCAGAGAGCGGTCCCTGTGTATCCACTGTCCTGAAGACGGATTTGTAAAAACATATATCAAAAAATATACATGTCCAATTAAAACTGTATTATTTACCAGAAAATATTATATGACTATATGCCTTCAATTTTTAAAAGTGAACATAAAACAGTTGTATTGTTGTTTGATATCCTAATACTGATTGCCATAATGTTACTATGACACTATGAAGTCCAGAATTAATTTATTCTAATTACTCTTTGGTGACTAGGTTAGGTTTCTGTTTTTTCCCATCATCAGTTATCTGTGGTCTTTAGTGAACTTAATAAAAATTTTTAAAAAATCAGTATTTTGTTGGTAATTCCTCTTGATTGATGTTTTCATCAACCAAAAACTAATTCATAAAGTTTTAAATGTTTACTAAACATTACTTATCTTATCCTGTAATATTTTATGTCATTTTGGTAATTTGCAAAAAATAACCAACATTTGAATATCTAAAACTTGCTATTTGTGAATGTGTGATATGATGCACAAATTGATGCCAATTAATGCGGCAGTTAATGCATAAATATGTCTAATATTCAGATAACCAAATTCTATCTGAGTGCAGGGTATAATATGCACTGTCCAGTGCTTAATGCTCTGGATTCATTATTGAAATGTAAGACGTGTTTTCAGGAAACTGCCAAATTATCCATAGCGCTGCCTTCTATGGTCAGCACACGGCTTAGAACATGCGTGTTCCTTCCACCTTAAGAGAGATACATAACGTAACATAAAGAAAGACATCAGAGTCAAGCAGTGATATCTTTACATGGATAAAGTCACCTGCACGTCCCTTCTCCTTGCGCTGAGTGGGGGGCTTCGCTCACCTTCGTATGTAGGTAACCGTGCCAAAGCGTGTAGCGTGCTTACAGACACGTCTCAGTCCTGCTGCACAGCTCATGAAGTCATTCTGACGCCTGGAGACGGCTGTCGACCTGCACAGCCCGGGCTACTGGCAGGAGCAGAAATATTATATGCAAATCCGCTACTTAATATTCTTTCGAGAAAATTTTTCCATAAGGACAAAAAGAAACAGGTCATTTGCCCTGTGTAAGTGGTTTGCTGGGACCCAGCAGACATTATAGCAAGCTAGGCAGCCTAGTATTTAATATGCGATTAGAGGGACAAGCTACTGGAGACAGATTGTTATTGTTTCTGGGGAAGAAACAAGCATTATTCTACATGTACTCGACGGAACCTGAAAGTTGTTCCGGACATTTAAAACTTTGCCCAGGAGCCAGTACTGTCACTGCAGGGAAACACACTGAACTGTGTGTTACTAAATGTAAAGTGTTAATATTCAGGCCCTTGGCTTTTGTGCCTGTGGTGGAACGGCGGGTGGGGGCTTTTCCGAT
>JAODJU010000108.1:2977472-3002320 GCA_026776725.1 Gnathonemus echidnorhynchus | reverse complement strand
TAAGTCAGTCACTCTTGTTCTTTCTATTCGTATCACGAAGCTGTAAAAATATATTTAGTTTCTACCTATATATATATATATTTGAAAAGTAGTCCGTCCAAGGTTTCTGAGGGTGTTTTTAAAATGTTTATATGACAAAAACTCGCAGTGTTATTTAAACAGTTTGGCGAAATTTCTGTGATATCCCGCCGGCAGAATGGCCGAGGGTTAAGTAGAACCTCAACAGTAAAATTCAGAAGAACTGGTGTGCAGCTTATAAATTTTATGGATGTTTTATCCTTGGTATGTCGGAAATACGGATATTCAGGCGTGAAGATTGAGCTTTTACTTTTAATGCCACGTGTCCGCATGGAAACTACATAAAATGCAATAAACATACAGTATTATAGGTAATGTGTATTGTATAACACAATTCATACCATCCATCTTTCATACCTGCTTGTCCTGTTTAGGGTCACACACCATTTGAACCTGCTCACAATTTGGCAACTCTTCACATGTTTTTGGATTATTAGTGGTAATTGGAGGAAACCCTGCAATGAAATGGTGAGAACACACACTCTGCCCACACAATCCATACCATGATCAGAATATATGATCCATCCTTCCCCATAACTGCTTAATCCCAACTGAGGTGACCCAGAGCCTATGCTGGGAACAGGGGGTGCAGGTGGGAACTGACCCCAGGCAGATGCCCCACACACACACACATACATACACACACACACACACACACACACCATTATAGACTCGCAAATCAACTTGCCCTACATGCTTTTGGACCATGGGAGGAAACTGGAGCCCCGCAGTGGAAACCCACATGAACGAGGGGTGAGCATGTGAACTCAACACAAAACACAGGACCTTCTTGCTGTGAGGCAGCAGCGCTAACCACTGTGCCACCATGCCATCCCCAGAATGTATGATCTGAATCGAAATATATTCATCCTGTACTTTCTGGGGTACTTTCTGACCCCAGGTGCCCCCAGAAGGACCCCTTTTCTCCATGTGTGATGTTGAGTCCACTCCAGAGGCCAGGAAGGCTCTGCTGGGTGGTTTCACTGTTCATGGCTCCCGGTCGTGCAGCGAGAGGGGACTTTATACCTGAAGGCCTAGAAGAGAAAAGCCCCTCCAGCTAGCTGTCACACGTTCACGCCCGTGCTAAGCCTTGTATTCATTCTTTAGGGGATTGCTTTGACAGACCGTCAGTTCCTCCGTGTGGCAATCCGTAAGAATTATTAACCTAAGCTAAACTGTCATCACAGACGGAGCTTATCGGACAGACAGCTCTGTGGAAGGTGCAGGGGGTTAGGACTTGGTTCCAGGTGGAGTTGGAGTCAGTGCTGATGGGCTTTGCCTTGCGACACGGAAGCCTCCTGTTCCCAAATCTCTTTGTGAGACCTGAAGAATGAACAAGTGGAGCCATCTAGTGGGGATTTCAGGATTTACCTTGTGTATTGTTCTCCGTATGTAAAGTACATTTACAGCATATATCCCTCCAGCTTCCGACCGCTTTTGCCATTTTGTGCATCATTGATTTAATTTAAAAAATAAAATGTGACGGCAAGTCTGTCAAACAGCAATAAAAATTCACAGCATGTTTGCAGGTTTATTCTAGTTGGTTCATGGAAACAGACATTAAAATACCAAAGAGCTATTTTTGCATCATGGCCTGTAGAAAGACTGCAGCTTTGTTGCCACTAGGGGGTGCATGAGATACGAATCTTTGTCAGAGACTGAAGAACCTAACAGTAATATAGCCCAGGCATGAGGCTCCTAAGATGGTTTGACTGTCTCTAAACTATTAACCAAAAGGTTGCAGCGTCAGTCAGGAGAAGCGTACTGGTGAATCCGTAAGTTGTTTAAATGAACATATATTTCATTCTCTTCGAGTCAAAGTTTCAGCAACTACTAATGCTATCTGAGAACGTCTTTTGAATTTGAGCCCATATACATACAGCTACTGATTTCATTATTACATCTTTCAACAACATTACACATATACTCAGGATCTTTTATGCCAGTGGTAGAATTCCATCCCATAATACTGTCCTTACATATATGGTCTTCTCTGCACTTCCATAAATTCTTTAGAAATACTATGATCCATATGTGTTTTNNNATAATCTGCTCATTGATACTTATTTCACCAATACTCTGCACCCACAATACTGTGGATATAGATGCTGTGTATCAGCCATAGTGCTACAATGTAATGACTGATCTTCCATCACTGAAGTGAATCTTCTGTATGACTGAAAGAAAGAAACATTGATCTCAGCAGCAGTTAATGACCTTTTCCAGGACTCATTACAATTGAGCTGACTGAGCACTATGAATATCAGACAGCTGGGCTGTTGGGATATGAGTAATGGACACTTCCTTGTTTTATGTTTACTGTGGTATAATATGCTATGCAGCCATTCAGGCCAGACAAGATCTGCCTTGCAGTAAAACACCAGGATCTTCACAGACCAACAACCCAACTAGGCTCCCATCCAAGCACTGGCCAGACCAAATCCTACTTGCTTCACACAGACTACCAGGTCCAAACTACAGGTACCATGGTTGCTGACAGCTTGAAACACTGATCACTGAGAATGTGAGCTGGAGCCTAAAGAAAGCAACTACATCAGTTACCTACAGGAGTCAGTAGGAGGGGGGTGGCCAGATAGCACAGTGATTAGAGCTGCTGCCTCACAGCCCAAGGACCAGCATTCAAATCCCTGCCCCCCCCCCAGCACCCTGTGTGTGGAACCTGCACAGTCAGGTAGTCTGCACACTACATGTGGGCTCCCAGACACCCCCACCACACACAGCCCCCCCCCCATAGCCTGAGAAAACAGATTGCCAGATTTTAGTCAGGACATCACCCCTACATTTTCCAAAAGATACCAAACAACCCTTAAACTTACTACTCAGGTACACTCACTCATGCTTATTCATACTGATTCATGTTCCTTGACGCTTAATCATACTTATTCATACCTCTTCATATTCATCATGCTCATTTTTACTTGATCATAATCCTTGCATGGTATTACTTGCCTATTGGGTATTGTGTCTACACTTGATCTTGAGTTCTTGCACTATATCAGAAAGGGCCACTGTGTTTGGAGATTTTTGCTGCAGCTCCCTAATTAGGTTACAAACTAGAGAACTGATTGGCTGAAGATTCCTCACACCTGGGTTTGAACAGCTGACCCAATGGTTATCCCAAAAACCTGCATACAGACCAGCCCTTTGCGGATAAGATTGCACACCCCTGTACTATATGTTTGTATCTATACACTACAGTATATGTACCTTGTTGCTGTATGTGAATGAATTTACCCCATGGATCAGTAAAGTCAGTCAGTAAATCAGTCAATCAATCCATCATTCAAGTGATGACACAGTAACCATAATGGTAGCACTTATTATCAGGTGCCTATTGTCATGTACCTCGTTTTTCTGGGTTATGGTATGCCTGGGAGCCCACACTACTTCTCAAAGACCATATATTTTTTTTGCTTTTCTTGTTTTTGGGAGCAAAGAGAGTCTGTTTGTCGGGCGTCCCCCTTCTTTTTTAGGCCTCATGACCTTGTAGGGTACGTGTTGTGGACCGAGTCCAGCTGAGCCCTGTTGGCAGCTGCATCATGTCTAAAGAAGGTCCTGTGTGCAGTGGTTCCTCATTCCTTTGAGAAAATGTACACCGCTTGCATGTATATAGTGAGTGACAGTAGAGTTTGTAACTGGTGTCAGGTGAAATTGCTAACAAAAACAGCCTAACGCTCATAATGATGAACCGGTCAGTAGATATGGGCATGCAGATGGTTCAGAAAAGGTTCGCATGATGGATGTGTCTCTTGGCCTGTCTAAGGTCAGGGGACACACTTGTGCACCCAAGAAATGGTGTGTAAGGGGCACGCAGACAGTGGAAAGGCCAAGTTCCATAGGTGTGTTTCCCCCCTGCTCACGTCCAGTGTTTTCACTGCACATTTGCAAATAACGTTGCGGCCGCAGAACGATGCATTCTGTGTCGCATGCATATACCGTCGGGTACATCCGCTACGGGGAAACCTCACTGCCGGCCTGCACTGCTCATTCATTATCACATTTTTAATGCCATTTATTGAATATTAAATACTTGTGTTCAAACATATAGACCAAGCTGATCAAACCCTCTCTTTTAAGATTTAGCGTTGTATTACTAGATAGAATAGATTTGTCGTATCTACATGTTACAACTCCGGAAAGATATTAGTATCTGTATCTGATTAAAAATCCCTGAAGTGGGTTAAACACCAGAAGAGATTTAAGATTTGAGATAATGCAAGCAGTACTGCCAATGGCAGATCTTTGTCAATTAAGCAGTGAAGTTCCCCGCATTGCCAGGCAGTCCGGAAAGCTGGGAAGCAGGTGCCCAGATCCCGTTGCAGCACTGCTGCCTTTGTCCGGGGAGATCCCCTCCCATCCGGCATGTCTGCAGTCAGTCTCCTCCTGAGCGCGTTAGACGGTGTTCGTATTACAAATCACATCACGATGCATTGTGGCTGGATATGTGCGTTGCCCAAGCAGTAAGCTTGTACCCCCATGGACTCCCCTGTTTCTATCAAATTGACATCAGGACATTTGCACTCTCTGCATTGTCAAATAAAAACAGAACAGCCCTCTGACAGTTTTGTTCCCCAAGATACAAACCGGTCAGTACTGTACCCCCAATAGTACATAAATATTCCTCAGAGTGCATTTCTGTACCTTAAAAGGTACATTTACCTGCGGTTAAGGGTACAGTTGCCAGGCCCTTGAGGGTACAGACCCAGTGATAAGTAACTGTACCCTCAAAGCTACAAACTGGTACTTTTTTTCTCTGCGAGTGTCTTACCCATTACAAGGGAACTTTTTAACCAGGCTTAATGTATCCGTACAGTAATCTTTTTTTCTCAAATGAATGTTTCTCAGATTTATTCACATGAAAAAATGACAATTATATCAAACACGCATTTAAATATTAAAAAAAAACATGTAAGTTGTCATTACGCATACCTTGTCTCCTCCTTGTGGTGATTTGTGTGTGCTGCAGGCTCTCTACACCCATTTCCCAATTTTATAATTTTTGTATTTTGTATTTAGCCGTGTTAAGCTGTTTCGTTATAAGTTTCTATGGAGGGTGGCGCGGTGGCTCACTAAGTTGTGCTTGTGTCCAGGGTGAGCCCTTCGTATGAGCCTTGTGTTGCCTAGAGAGGAAACGGTTTTAGATTAATTTTAGAAAGGTGCCTTTACAGTTCAACCCATTTGGCAGTATGTAAAGCGTTCTACTCCCCACATTAAGATTATTAGAATGTCCCACTCATTCTGATATACAGAAAACTCAAAGCTGACTGTTTTCCTCATGTGTTTCTTTTATAGTTCAATTGCTTTTCAAAACCGGAGCAGAATGAGTGTCACTCGCATATCCAGTACAGTACTGCATAAAAGTGCGGGAGGGGGGGTTCCTCGTATACAAATGAGTCTGAACATGAGCCAGAGCAACGTCAACTTAGCCACGTCCTTCAGCTTGGGATTAAGAGATGAAAGCGCGTGAAATGCGACAAACTCAAAAGTACGAAAAAAAGCACGCTACTGTTTTTTTTTTCTTTCTTTGGGGACGGCATCATCCCGGCCTGCTGTGCAGCCCTGTTTAAGAGCTCAGCAACGTGTTTGAAGTGGTTGAAAGCGAAACCGGGGGAAGTGGCTGGGGGGTGCAATCACGGTGATGGTTGAGGGCGGCTCATGGAAAACCCGCAACCTTGCTGCCGGGAAAGAGTAGCGAAAACGTCATTTTCCCAACACTATGAGCTAAGTTGAACTTGCTTGGAAGAGCAAGAGCAGTTATCCCATACTATACTTTAATTCATTCACTGAAATGCTAAAGTGTACGTAATAAAATATATTTTGCATCGCGATCAGTTTGTGTGAATTACTACGTCCTACATTAATGCTGGGAGCACAAAACAAAACCAATGACATGCGTATATCGAAACGGCACATCTATGCGATTTGTCTGTAAAAATTACAATGACGACGTTTCGCTACATTGTATAACCTTTGTCTCAGGTGAAGAAAAAAAATCAAGAGTCATAACACCAAATCTGTCAGTGAAACCAATTAAAATGTGTTGACCTACAGAATGTGAAAAGATAAGTGTGTGATAGCCCACAGACAGCAAATGCTGACGGCCAGATCGTCCATCACGGAGCAGCCCCTTTGAACAGGCCACCGGTTCGGGTTCGAGGAGCCGCTGTTGCCTTCAAATATGCTGAAACCAAACGGTTAAAGTGTTGAACTGCGAAAGGCGGTCACATCGTGAGCCGTGCGAATTGCTTCGGAGGAAAGTGCCTGTTAAGCGCCTGAATTCAATTACATTGCGCCGCCGTAATTACATTGCGCAGCTGCTGCAGGCCGCCGCTGTAATTGCTTTACCTGTCAGGAAGTCGGTGCCGATCAGCGTCACTGTCACTTAACAATTAGAGCCGTCACATTCATTGCTTTGGGTCACCCTGAGGTGGCATACATTTTACCCCAGGTGGATCCCCACTGCTGGCACGTGACTGGCTGCCCCCCTCGCCACGCAGAGTGATCAGCCATATCCTACCCCTTGCAATTTTACCCTAACCTATTTTTTAACCCATTTATACAGCCATTTTACTCAAGCGATTGGGGTTAATGACCTTACTCAGTGGTGGAACATCATCACTCCTGGGACTACAACTGGAAAGAATTCCGTGACTAGTTTGCTGCTTTTCTGTTATTCAAATGATGGACGTATGTACAAATAAAAATTTTTAACTCTCCTCATAAATATTCATATAGCCTATTAACAATCAAGCCTATTAAAGTTGCTATGTAACCTATACATAGACCGCTTGTTAAAACAGTGTAACTGAAATATTTGGGACACTTTTATTACATCATTTGCTAAAAATGTTTACCTAAATTCCCTGATTAAAATCCGCTGATATATAATAGGTATGTGTATATAACATGTTTTAGCCTAGTTTGGGTAAATAACACATAACGAGCTATTAGTTAAGTTCTCCCCAAACGAGCTTGATGGCCCGAATGGCCTCCTCTCCTTTGTAAATTTCTTATGTTCTTAACGAGGTTTATCATTAATATACATTATAACAGCGCTCAGCTAGCAGTGCTGGAGGATAGGAACGGATGAGGGAGAGCTGCTGATCTCCAGGTCCATCCACACAGCTCCCGCTAATTCTGTTTTGTCACGATGTTTACTACGTCCTACATTAATGTTGGGAGTACAAAACAAAACTAATGAAATGCGTATATCTAAACGGCACATCTGTGCGATTTGTCTGTAAAAATTACTAGATAGGAAAAATCTAGTTTTCGCAGCAAATTGAAATTGCCTTTGATCCACTTAAAAGCAGCATAATCTCATCCAGCACTGCTGAATATTAGTCACTACAGAGACTTTGTTGTGTTATTAAACCCTTGGTGGCTCTGTCCTGTCATCCGTTTGCAATGGTTCTGGCATTCAGTGCTTGCACATCCAATATTTGTTCCGTCCCTGCAGAGACGATGTAGTTCCTGTCTTGTTCGCCCAACATGTCGCTGTTCTGAGGATGAACTGCAGAAATTCCAGTGTGTCTGTAGCTTGGAAGTGGGCAGACTGCTAAACTGAGAGGAACACTCTGTGATAATCCCTGAAAAGAAGGTACAACCGTCTCTAAGCACGCCAGAACTATCTAAAGACCTTAGTTTTGGTCTAAATTTCAGATGGAGCTTTGAGAACTCGAACATGGCTGGGAATTTTGTGGGGAAGAGGCAGGTTCAGAGTTCATGTACTTCAAATCAAGTTGCCATTGCACCACGTGAGCCAGAAGGAGCACAGACAGACCCTCACATACAACCAAGTGTCAGAATCACTTTAAATATGCAACATTCTGCTTATGAGAGGGGAGAGCTGTCATAGGATCAGAGGAGTGGTTTTTTATGTGTGTGTGTGTGGGGGGGGGGTGCTTCTTTTGAAGTATTTCGTTGGTCTGTTAGAATCCAATTTAAATGTCTCTCTGGATTACCTTTGACGTTGTGCTCAATGGCCTGAAGCGCAGTATCTCACAGCAAATTTAGCAGAGCGAGAGCTTGATGTTTGTCTCCGTTTTGGCAGCTTTCATTATATCTGCGTGCCTTTTCTGTTTCTGTTGGGGGCTTTTAAGAAAAAAATACAACACTAAGTCGTTCCTTTCTTGATTTTTTTTCCCGTAGTGACCGTTTTGTCTTCAGTACTACAACAAGGATATTGCATCATTTTAATTATTGTGGAAATGACATTTTTGTCCTTTTAAAGGATTTTTTGCTCCTTGTTTGTTTTGACCATACAGAACCTTGTGAAGCCAGGGGAATTTAAGTCGCATGCCTGTCCTGTTACGCTAGGCATTATGGGCCAGATGATCACATGACACAGACGCTCAAAAAGAAGCTCTAGCATCTGACTCCCTGATTTCAGTATTTTCAATATTTTCAGCAAATGTTTTTTCCCCCCAAGGACTTGGAGATGTGTCTGGGGTTTGTGTTGAATTCCACTGAAATCGAATTCCATTTTCATTATGCCGTGAATACTTTTCCTGGAAGTTTTTCGTTCAGGCTGCACTGGAGTTTGAAGTGCCAAGCTCTTTACTCTTTATTTGGTATATGAATGATGCAGTTACTGTCAATGAAAGGGAGATTCGATGCAACATTCAAATTCGCAACCAGTCTGATGTCATTTTTTTTGTAAGTATGCTTGGAAACGTTTGGATCATTGGCTCTGAAGGGAAGTTAAAGATGGCTGGAAAGTTGTAGAATATCGGCTCGTGTCACTCTTGGGGACAAATACTAGTTTGGATGAGGGTTACACATCCGCTGTCAGTGTGGTGCCCCCTACTGGAGAATGTTAGGAAGTGTGCAAGGACATTGCGGTTACAGAAGCCGGACACATTCTGGAGGCTGCCCTCCCCACTCTCTGTCGCTCACTGCTCTCCCATCATCGCCCCCCCCAGCATTAGCAGCTCCTCTCTCTCCAAACTGTCTCTCTCAGGCTCATGTGAGCAGCACTGACATGTAAATTTAACCCAGTAGACAGAGACCAGCGTCGATGTCCATGTTCCCTATGCAGTGGGTGCTTCAGCAACGGGCTTGTTCCACTCTCTCTCTCTCTCTCTCTCTCTCCCTCTCTCTCCCCCACTTTCTCTCTCTCTCCACCTCATCATCGCGCTCTCTCTTTCACTTCACGCCTTCACGTGCGCGGAGTTGGTGCCGCGCGAACGCCGATCTCAGCCGCCGGCTCACAAGGGGGACGCGGCTTGGGAGCTTGGACGAGGGAGACGGAGGCTCTCAGCACAGGGGAGGAGGCTCTGCGGGGTGCTTAGCAGGAGAAACTTGAGGGGAGACTGGGCTCCTTTGTGAACATGGACTGCTGTGCTCTCTGAGCTTAGGGTCTCTGCTCCCCATCCTGGGGGCTGCGGCAGCTGGGCTCCCCCCAAGGAAAGACTTTTTTTTTACCGCTTTGACCCCCTGGAAAATCCCTGAGGCCAGCTGTTGCTCCTGTTTTTGTGGCCGTCCTCTCTCGTACCGCGAAGGGAACTCGCGTCCATCCTCGTGCACGTCCGCGTGAGTACGTGTAAGGGCACAGCGGCAAGGCCGGGATGCAGGTGTCTTTCGTGTGCAGCGACCACCGGGCGGTGAACCGCAGCGCGGAGGACCGGCTGAACCGGCAGAATGCGAGCAGCCCGGGCACGCGCAGCAAGTTCCGTGCCGTCGCAATGGTAGCCCGCAGCTTGGGTCAGCTGTCCGTGCAGAACACGCCCTCTGCTGGTGACCAGGCCACCCGCACCGGCATGAAATACAGGTAGGCCAGCAGTCCAAAGGAACCCCTCACCGCCTTGTAGCACAATGGTGAGCTGATTCAGTCCAGGTGTCTGTCACGGTCTGGCCAGTCTGTTGTTGTAGCAACTGCTTCATGGTGGTCTGTCGCTATCGTCATGGGGCCGTCTGTCATCAGGGAACTGTGGTGGTCCAGGTCAAACTCACTAGGCTGTCTTGGGTGTCACTTCAGTAACAGGGTGGGGGGGGGGCGGATATCTCCATGAGTAGCCAAGTGGTTTTATGTTCAGCAATTCAACACATCTCATAATGGTCTGGCCAGAATGGTATGCGTATTATCAGTCACCATTAGCAAACCGGTAACCTTTTTAGCAAATTGCCCCTATTGTTGTGGAGTGTGAGGACTCTCCCGCTGTCTCCTGCATCTTCCGTGTTTAACGGCGTGCTGTTTTCAGCGTCTGCTTTGCTGCGGGGGTTAACGTGGTCTCTCACAGTGTCTTGGCCCAGCGTGAAACCGAAGACCTGCTTAACGGCGTGAGACGGACATCCCGTGTCCGCCATCCATTACCCGCGAGGTGTTAAGGGATCCTCCTCTAATGAGCTCTGTGCCATGTCAACAGTTCACCGATCTCCCCCTCGGTCGCTATCGACGCTTTACACTGGAGGCTGGGTTGCCAGATATGTGGGGGATGTCAGGGGGATTTATGAGATGTGACAGAAAACACAGTCAATAAATGTTGCAGAGTGTAAAAAGGTTAATGACATTGGGTGACACGCGCTATATTCTGTGTTTGTAGCTTGCAGGATTCCTGTTGCATTGTGAGCTGTTTGCACTGATACATACTTCCCTTCAAATACTGCCCATTCCGTATCACAGAAATTATTATGCAATATTGGAACACTACGCTCTATTTTTGCTGCTGCAACATCTCTTATGACTCTTCAGAGCTCACTTATATAACTGCAACGAGAGAGAGAATTTTTTTTTATCATAGTAAGACAAAAGTTGTTGATACATTTCACCTACTGGACGTCACATGGCAGCATGTTCAGTGTGTTTAAGTAATGGAATGGATTTAAATTTAAAACTGGTGCTAATATTCCTGAAGTTTCCATTTTGCTGTGCATCTGTTTGACGTCTGCTATTACCTGGTAAAGCATTTACAGAATCTGTTTTTTTTCCCCCTTTCCTATTTGTTATTAGTCAGTTTCCTGGCTTACTTTGATTCATTGCGTAATTTTTTCTTTGGTCTCTGGTGGCACATAATATCAGTGACGATGATGATGATGGCAGCGGATTTGATGGGAAGCTGTACTGGTGGCCCAGAGTCTCAGTATTCCAGGTGTATTATCACAGAATACCCCCACTAAATGACGTGGGGAGATATGACTTCATACGAGCGTGTCATACGAGAGGTTAATTAGCCAAAGCGTTGAGCACTGCTGGCCGCGCTGCACATGTCGTATGGAAGCTCAGGCAGATGTAGTGAAGCAGGTGTTCCTCAGATGCTCGTTTCCATCAAGGCTGCGTTGACGCAAAGCCATCTCATTATCTGGGTGACTGCTGGGGACGTTCCGCTCAACTCTTCTGTGTCCGTCTCTTCCTGCCTGCTTCTTCTCCTGGACGGAATCCGGGCGCTTCACGCTGTTTCAGCCAGTCAGGACCGATAGCTTCCATTTGGCCATTCTGCCCTTCAAGGACCCCCAGACCACCCACTTACCTCAGGGTCCTGGAAGTACTTCCAAGAATCCCCCATTCCTACTGGTTTTCCACGCAGTATCCGCTCAACTCATTAAAGATGTATAGGCACGTCCAAGAACATCGAGAGCTTCTAAATAACATGTATCGATATATTCTATGTGGGGGCCTCTTTCACTTTGGATGTGCTAGACTGGCAGGGGCTATTTTGGTCCGGCTTTCTGTGCAAGCACATGTACTGCATGTCTGCATAGTCACGGTGAATTCCAGCTGCCTGCTGTATTTATGGCTTGGTGTTGCTTGCTTTGTAATTAAATGAGAAATTTGAAGAAATGTTTTCTTTCCATGTCTCTTGTATCAGATTCTGTTTTCTCTCTGCATTCCATTTTTCTTTGCAAGTGGAAACGTTTCGGTGTATAGCTTACTTTTTTGCCCCTTACGTGACTGTTTTAATTCTGTATTCCGTTAGTCTAAGTTAATCGTCTTTCCTTCTGTGTGGGAAAGTGCCATAGGTGGAGCTTCTGATAATGGAATGAATAACAGCAAATCAGGGTGAGACTGTTTTTTTAAAGACAGCCTTCATACACTGGCAGCAGGCCGGATTGGGGTTCCAACTGGGAGCTGTGGCGGCCATCGAACACAGTCCCACTGGAAGCTTTACTGCTCCGTAAGAATAACCTCAGGACCTGGACGGCTGAGCTCCAGTCCCTTTAGCAACCTCACTCTTAGCCAGCAACCTACTGCCGTTAGCTGGGTTTCTGTGTGTGTGTGTGTGTGTGTGTGTGTGTGTCTGAGATCCCTCTTTTTGGTACGGTTGTGTATGTGAATGCCTACAAGGAACAGTCTGTTCCATATTGTAGCTGTTTTAATATCAGTTATCAGCAGATTGTACTGTATGCAAACATTGTACGGCTTAGCTGCATAGAAGGACATTGGGTCAGTATGAATTCTTGTTCAAACTCTGTTTAAAATGCTTATCTTCCGGTCCCTGGTACCAGATGCTCGTCCTGTCAGAGTGTCATGAGATGGACGGCATTCCTGTTGGCAAGAGAGGGCATGAAAGGTATTCAGGCCCAGCAACTAGGGGTGACTGAAGGTCAGATTCTTTACTGTAATGACACTGCAGTGTTGGGATTAACGTCACATGTAAAATAAGCTCATATTTGCCGGTTTTTTAGTCAGGTGGTTTCAGAAAGTCGCTCCAGTGGACTCCCGACGCTTTGGTGTTAGGGACAAAAAAGATGACTCCAGGACAGTGGCATAGGCTGCTTTGAAATATTTCGTTACACTCTGAGTGTCCTTACCTGTCTTACCCGTAAGACAGAAGATACCAGATGCATCTCTCTGCTCTTTTTTTTCCCGTTTGTGATACATTCCCGGTTAACAGCTGAAACATTTGATGTCTAACACCCTTATAGACGAGTAGAGAGCCTCAGTGGATGCCTCCCCCCAGTATAATCTTGCAGATGCATGTCTATTGCATAAATAAGGCTCGCATTAGATAATGCGATTCCCGATTTGCTGCGGGAGGGGGGAGTGGTCCTGTTGTCTGGCCTGAGTGGTTCAGAAAGGTCGAGCGCCGCTTGCGCCGGGGGCCTTGGGAGCTGCTTGTGTGTCAGCGTCAGTGTTTACAGCTCGGTTTGTCTCCTGTCGTGCCTCTTGGCAGCCGTTTGAGCCCCCTGGCTCAGCTGTAATTAGGTTACATTCTCCTGAATCTATTTCCCCTCAGCGCTGAAAGGTCTCGTCTTGTACGGTCAACATGCAGAGCGTTAGTTTGTTTATCGAAGAAAGAAACTCAAACATTTACATTTATAGATACTTGTCTGGTGCTTTTATGCAAAGTAGCTTATAATTTTACATACTAATACGAACAGGTCAAACAGCTCATGGGCTCCTGAAGCAGTAACTCTCCATTCTCTGTTCACTCTTTTTTTAAAATCACATATGCCACCTTCTGGGTATTTTGTCCAGGGTGGTATTTGCCAGGCATTGTAGCCTTACAACCATGTGGCTGTGTGCTTGGTGTTGGACTGGCATTCCCTCCAGGGTGCTCCCTGCCCTGTGCCCTTTCCTCTGCCCTCTGTTTCCTGGGATTGCCTCATTGTGACTCTGTTCTGCATAGGTTGTATTGAATAAAGATGAATATACATCCATCTCCCAATCGCTAATCCTGGTCAGGGTCACAGGAGGGCCAGCCCCCTATCCCAGGCAGTACAGGGCACAGGGTGCTGGACACTCAGGGCAGGATGCATGGGCATCCTAGGGCACTGAAGGGGGCACCCAGGGCACTTTTCCACTGCACCTGGTACCAAATTTTTGGTACTTCGGGAAAATACCAAAAGTACGGTTCTTCAAGGTGTTGGTTTTCCACTGGCATATAACCTATATGAACATCATATGTCTTGCACATGCAATTCTTATATCACTAGTCAACTAGATTCAGATCAGGCTTTTCCTTACTTTCAATTCTGTATGGACATTGTAGCACAGGGAGTTTTAGTTCCTCTAAAACATTTTACTCTGTCATAGAAAAACAACCTTAGATAGCTTTGCAATTTTAATTATTATTCTTTTTATGGATTATCTAATATATGTTTATAAATCAGGTTAAACTTTACCTCTGCTGCTTTTGCATGAGCGGAGGCAATCATTTTCCGAGACAGTCATAATCATTTTCATCCTTGCTGCTTTATAGCACACCTAGATGAGTTTGTGAGAAATGTATGAAACTCCTTTTTGCTTTATAAATACTTTTTACACTATTTTTTACATCGGCAGGACAGCACACTGTATGTGAATATTAAACAAACTAAATGTTTTATTTCCTGTCACGCAGTTCTGATCATTCTGTTCTTCTGACCAGATCACATTTTTTTTTACTTTGTCTATTGTTGCTTTCTGAGTTTGTAAATCTATTACAAAGTGGCGTTTGTATTGTGTTTCTGAGGCAGGCTATTTGCGTAACCAATCGACAAAGACAGTATTTCAAGTCCCACCCCAAAGTACCAAAGAAGTACCAAAGAAGTACCCCAGCTGACTTGGCACTTTTGGTACTGGGACTCGACGGGAAGTCAATGGAAAAGCGAAAGTACCAAAAGTACCGTCCCGAAAGGTGCGATGGGAAAGCGCCCTCAGGGCAGGGTGCAAGGCCATCGTAGGACATTCACAGGGATAGATTTGTGAACACAGAAACATCAAGAATGTATCTGTGCTGTAGAGGAAAGTTCCATCTACTCACATTAATTATGTATTCAGAACAGTTTGTTGTAATGAAATTTTCCAAAACCTTTTGAATTACCCATGGAGAAGGGATTTGATGCTGTATTGCAGTAAATGCTAAAATGTGTTATGTAACCATTACCCATGGAACCCCGGGTTGGGCTTTAAAGGGGGGGGGGGGGGGGGGGGCTCTGATTTTAAAGAGGACTCTTCTTTGGGCAATTCCTCCATCAAAATCAACATGACTGGCCAACTCAGCCAATCAGGAGTGGTGCCAGAACTTTTATGTATCTGGAGGGGCTGTGGGCTGCTGTTGAGGTCCCTTCACTTTTATGGGGGTATAGAGGGGAATGCTCCACTCCTTAACATTATGCTCTGTGGGGGGGTGTCAGTGTGAAGAGGGGCTGTGGATATGTAGTTAAGGACACATTGAGAACCGTCCACGCTGCTGCGACCAGGCCTGCTCCACTCGCCAGGCCTGCTCCACTCGCCAGGCCTGCTCCACCTGACCAATCCCTGGGCGGCTGAGAGAATATCAGAATTACGTAACCGAGCAGAACGGCTTCCGATGCACCTCAGGCGCTCAGTCAGACACCGCGGCTGCACATAGAGATCCATCCTCCTGCTTGATTAGGAAGGATGGCTGCAGTGAAGGACGTTAACCTGAGGACGTTATCCTGTGGTGATGCCACACAAGATCTGCAAGGACCCAATGAAAAGCAGGAGCACGTCAGGCTGTCAGGTTGTCGGCTTCCTACACAAAGTCACGGCAAAGCTGACCACCAGTGCCAGTTTCCTCACTCACGTTATGACTGAATTTTCTCTTGCACCAGCATTTGTGCTCGATCCGGACATTGACCTCCATCTTATTTCGTTCCGTGACGTCAAGGATGTTTTAGTGTCCCCTAGTGCCGACACAGAAATGTCTATCTTTTGTTTTCTCCCCTGGCTAAGTTAATTTTATTAAAATTGTTTCTGCACACTGAAAATACGTCCCGGTTACTTTCTCCCATCCCCATGCCTGATCCTGTTCGCCCCGCTGCCCAAGGCCAGTCTATGTTTTATTTAAAGCACTACTTTTTGTGAATTTGTGCGATGGTTTGTCAAACTATGCATGGAACATGGCAGCAAGACGTGTGATTGTTCATGCGCGTGGATTAATGCATGTGAAAGTGCAAAGGGATGCTGGTACACACCAGTCACACATTTTTACAGGTATTATTTCCATAGCTCTAGCTATGGCAGGTATAGCAGGTATTATTTCCTTAGCTGTGGCTATGGCAGGTATAGCAGGTATTATTTCCTTAGCTGTAGCTATGGCAGGTATAGCAGGTATTATTTCCTTAGCTGTAGCTAAGGCAGGTATAGCAGGTATTATTTCCTTAGCTGTGGCTATGGCAGGTATAGCAGGTATTATTTCCTTAGCTGTGGCTATGGCAGGTATAGCATAGGCAGGTAAGTCAGGATCAGCTGAGTCATGTAGTTTGTACTATTTTTGTACAAGTGACAAACGCCATGCACATGGAAAGCACGTCAAATGGATTATGATTAGGGGGTTTCTTAATGATTAATGTGTGATTACTATTCATTCTGTCTATTATCTGACTTTGCTCAATGATAAACTATTGTTCACTGAGTTCATTATAAGGAGGTCGTAGGTTATTGTCTGTAAATTAAACTGTAGGTTTGGGAGCAGATCACTGAAGTGTGTCAGCCTTCTCAGCCTTCATTTCTGCTTCATGTACCTTATCGTAATTTATGGTCTTAGACTCCTCATGTCCGGCTAAGATTTAGAACATGGGGAGTCACGAAGACTGAGGAAGAGAGCTGAGGATGGTCTGTGTGCTCAGTAACAGGGTCACTTGCGTCTGTAAACATCTCATAAGTGCAGGTCCAGAGTCAAGTAGCCACCTAGTGCCAACATGAGTAAAGGCATTACATTCGGTTGAACACAGGAGGGTTTGAGGTCTCCACCCATTCATTATAATGATTCACATTGTTTTTCTCTTTTCTGTGTGGTTACAGAGCTGTACATGTTACCATATGTGTTTACCGTTTAAGTCGTTTGTGAGCATAATATCGCATAATGGACTTAAATGATGCATATGTGTGAAACACTAGAGTTTTCTGCTGGGATTCTGGGCCTCTTCTCCTCAGGCTTTATTTTTCTTTGTTACTTTGTTTTTGTAATCCTCTCAGCAAACTATCTTTGAATATTAGTTACTTGTGTGTGAATTACCCCACAACGTTTTATCCTTTTGTAGCTTTTATATGACAGATGGCGATGCTGATGGTAGATTGTCTTTTCTCATTATTTTCCCAGAAGCTGGGCTGTACTTCTGATTATAGAAAATGCTTTTCGATTCTTTTTTACCAGCAAGCAACAAAAAAAGCCATGAAGTGCGAACTGTGATTTTGGCACGAATCGGCACACTGGAATAGGAAGAGCAGCCTGATGAAATACTGTAAAAGTTACCTTGCCCTCTAAAAGGGCACCCATGTGGAATTCTGGAAGAGGTTTCACAAAGTCTGTATGTCTTTGTGCAGTTTGGAGTAGTAGATGCCAGTCCCGTTCGGTTAGTGACGCAATGCCACAGAATTTCTCACATAACGGCACAAAATTGCTTGATATTTTATTATGCCTCATATTGCATTAAACAAGCTGCTGTTTAGAAACTTTGGATATTGGTAACAAGAATTATTTCTGCTGGTTTGATGGAGGGTATACATATTAAGGATGGAGTTTGGTTCCACTGTTTATTTCCAGACTGCACCAGAGGCTCCTGGTTTATCCCAACACAGGCCTTGGTCTGTGTTCATATTGGTCTTGGATTAAAAGTGTTTAAATGTTCAGATACAAGCAAGCATAGTGGTCTGTATTAAGCAGTTTTTCATGGAATCATATGTGCGTGTAGTAGGTGTGGCGTGTATTGCATGCTGAGTGGTGTATCGCATGTCCAGTGCGTCACTGTATGCGTAAATGAGTGCTGGGCGTTTGCTTTCCATTTCTGTGCGCGCGTGGGGGGGCGGCTCTCTTCAAAGGCCACACTCTAAACATACGTGTGAATCATCAAACACGGGGCTCCGACATACCTTAATCGTGGATTTGGAATATTCCTCGTCTATATTTAACCTGTGTCGGTATTCGCTCGTTAATGATCAGATTTTGTTATGTAAACATAACGGTTAGATGATGCTTGGGTAACATGATTAATATGTCATTTTCCTTACAGGTTGAATAGTGTGTGTTGTTCTGTGTTATTAGAAAATCTCTTATTATTGTGGACAATAGTTTTTATGGCTTTTTACACGTGTTATACCTTGGAAAGACAGCAGGCGGCACTGAGTTAAGCAACAGGCATGGTTGATGTTCTCTGCATTGTGGGATCACTATTCAACCAGCTTCGCATAATTTTTTCCCTTGTTGCCCGAATTTGTGTCTTATTTCTGAGGATGCCATAGTCACGCATGGGAGTCAGTGGAGGTTTGTGCTACGGAGGGGTCGTTGGGGGGCTGTGGTAAGGACAGCGGAGGAGAATGGTCGGGCAGTGGGGTTAGTGAAGAGGTGTAGTCAGGAAGTGCCAATTTCAATTTTAACAGCTTCCATTTTAGAAGTGTCTGTAATGTCAGTAGCAATGCACTCTGGGAACCCATGTCAGTGAGTATGTTTACAAAGCAAAATTCTCAGTGTTTATTTAATACTGAGAACTTTATTATGAATTTATTGGTATTGGTAGTCATGCTGTTTAGGCACACATGGGTACTGTATGCATACCTGATGTGAGGGCTGCACATCTCCTTAATTTCAGAAACAGTACCTGGCTAGCAGACCGTCCCTTTGCCTTTGACTGTCTCACAGGACACCGTGCAACATAAAGGCTCTTACTGCTTGGCCCACATCTCATAATCCATCTTAATTACAGAGGCCGGTGCTAATTGCTGGTGTTCATCATAATTAATGAAGGGGAAGTCATGAGATGTTGTGGCTTTTCTCATTCTTTTCATTGTTTGAGTGAGATTGCATGTGGCAATTTAACACAAACCAGCCCAATTCTGGATATATATACTGCGTCAATCCCTTTCACATGCAGTCAGACCCCCTCAGATACCGAGAGCCATAAAGTCTCAGGTAATGACTTCTGCTCTGGTCAGCAGCTGCTGGGCGGCAGTAACAATCAGCACGCCTGCGAGGCGGTGTGGCTGTCTATCATCCCACCCGGCTGCTGCCGTTAAAAATTAATCACTGTGTTCTGTGGTCCGGTCAAATTTGCTGGCACTGCACCCTAGTGAGATTGGTCACACTTCCTGGTCACAGCGCCTTCCGAATGCGCCCCGGCGGAGTCCTGGCGATACGCAGTCGGGGCTGTCACTGCCAGGGCACTCTGGGAGCCGCAGAAGCACGATGTGTATGCAGTGTGCAGTGAATGATCATTTTTGGGATCATCGCTTTCAGAATAGCTAAGCTTTAACTAACACTGAGTTTCTGTTCTGGGAGATTTTCCTGAGAAACCTTGACTTAAATAGAGCAAACCTTAGTCGACTGATAGATAAATATACGTGGGATTAACTGTCCCCCCCAGTTAAGATTCCCCTCTGTTCCCAGGCTCCACCCAGTCCAGTTTGCCCCTCTTGTGCCCTCGAGCCTCATCAGCTTGGGCATGAAATCCCACTGTCACTGCGGCTCTCTTATTAAGCGCTCGTATACCTCTGCCGCCAGCCACATGCCGAGATCAAGCTTTTGCCGGGGTGGGTGGGCGTGGGGCGTGCAGGATATTTACAGTCTGCTCTGCATTGCCACCGTCTGTCCTCGCGAACATGACCCAGAACCCCACAGGGGTCTTCCGGGGATCTTCCGCAGGCTCTCCTCCAGACTCGAGCCGGACTCCGGACCCCGTGCTCCTTCCTGCCAAGCCTCTGGTTTCATGCGGCTTCTCAGGCCATGATGTTGTTTTCTCACAGTCTTGTGAGTGGACTCTGGTCCCATGCTGCTCTGTATTCCTGTCATTCTCAAACAAGGGCAGCAGTATTGGTTATATAGGAAAATGACCAATTTCCTTAATTTTCTACATAAAGTATTGGAAAACATCAGTTGTCCTTTGTTTATATAGGTGACATTTTGTAGAATGTCAGTCCTGCTTCATTTATATAAGGAATGAACTGTCAGGAATGAACACCAGTTCTCCTCAATTTGCATTATTTATTGACTCATATTGCTGCACTCTGTTTTACTGCCAGGAAGTCAGCTTCTCACAGCATAAAACACTGTTGATTTTTCTGCTAGACTTGAATCACTTTTCCTTTTTTAGAGAGATTATTGTATAGCCCCCAGTTCACAGATTATCAGCAAGCATTCCTACCCAGCCGAACCTTCTTTTCCCAGACTGTCACCATCTCCAAAAACTTATCTCTGGAGATCTAGCGGATATGCCGTTTGGAATTCGGTGAGCCCGTGTGCTTCCATTGGGATCCCTGCAAGTTTATTGCAAAGTTTGGTGCATGTTCGACCCGCTGGGCGAACTTCTGTCCCCAAAGGAGCAGAAGATGAGTGAAGGAGAGGCCTCAACAGAGCAGAAACTCAAAAACCTCTGATACACGTGCCTTGAGGTATAACGTCTGCTCACCTTCTCATCAGCTTGTGATATATACAGGTATCTCAAGGTGCTCATCACTTGCCATTTCAGTCTGTGCTTCAGCTTGGAGAGTTCTGAATGTCATGACAGTACTCATTTATCTGCTTTATTTACATCAAAACGTGGCTGTAGGTTCACCTTCTGCATCAGTAGTTCAATGCCTGGAAGTGAGGTATAATCAATAAGATAAATGAGTGTTCAGAGGCAGGTTAACTCTCCTCCGTCATATAAACAGTATTAATAGGAATTACTTACTGTTTATATATTTGTCTTTTTTTTTGCCATGGTTGCATAACATAACTTTTAGAACATCAGGGACAGTTATAAATAAACTTCAAATCTCAGATATTCCTTAGGAAGGAGAGCCTATAAAAATAGATGCATGTTTTGCACTTCTCCTAGCTGGCATCTGCGCACACATTGCAGCGATGAGCAACGCGTCTGTCTGACTTCTGCTCCTTCGATGTACAGCTTTGAATCCGAGCCCTGGGTCTTTGTGAGAGATCTGTGGGTAGTGGACCTGGTGGGTGTTGTGACTAGGTGCTGTGGGCCAGACTGGAGCATGGGGGCAGAGCTGTGTCAGTACTGATAGGCCTTCTCCTGGCCTCTTCCCCACCACAAGGGCACCGATGGGGGTTTGGCAGCTCTGCTGCCCATCTTTACGCCACCTACCAGCTGGACACCAGCTCAGACCATGGGCACGGATGTCCGGTCAGTGGGGGGTATCTTGACATTTGCATGAAGTTCCATTTTGTCAAATACTGCTTCCGGCTTCCATGGGCAAGTCCAGACCTTCTCTCTGAGGGGGACTGGCTGAAGTCTCAGAGCAGGAGGCTCATCCAAGGTCTTTGTTACCTTGGTGGCTTTGGATTTCAGGGTGGAGAATGTCTAGAGAGCTTCAATGAGATAGTATTAGATAATCACCCTCAACTCTTTCACTGACCACTCCCAAAATAACACATTATTATGGTACTAAACTGCCTTAATGGGTTTGTTAGTGTTGTGTCTGACGTGATGATAATGTCCTTTAACTTTGCAGAAACCTTGGAAAATCTGGACTGAGAGTCTCCTGCCTTGGGCTAGGTGAGTGTGTGTCTGTGTGAACAGGATTGGTCTGCAAAAGCAGAGCTCTAAGTGTACGGCATGAAAAGGAAACCCAGCGAAGGGATTCTTCTAGGTTCTTCTTAGTTTGTCAGAATGGGCTGCAGATGTCGTCACAGGTAGGTGATGGATATATTAAGAACCAAGTCATTTTGCCACAGAAATAGGATCATTCCTGGCACACCCAGTGTTTTCTATAGTTTTGTACAAATAGAATGAGACTGAAAGAAGTCAATTGCAACTGGAGACAGTGGGTAACAACAATGCAGTTTTCTGCATTTTGTCCAAAGTAGGGAAAAGGAAAATTGTGATGAGACCCATGTTTTTTTCCTTTCTATATTACCTCAAGATAAGACTTACGGCTTGACATCCTTTTTGTTATTTTTTACCTTTGTTTTGTGACTGACTCATATTTTTTAATCTCTAAGAAGTACATAAAGATTATTGTAATTGTAATTATGTAATTATTCTTTCTGCTGGGCGGGCAGTTTGATCTGTGGATCCTTCGAGTCAAAAACATCACTGTCTGACTTTATGCTTTGTCTGTGTGGCCTCTCTACAGGAACATGGGTTACTTTTGGAGGGCAGGTCACGGATGAGGTGAGTAAGGCCTCCTTTTCTGTATGTTGTTCTTTGGCTGCTGTCATGCCATATTAGTAAAACGTGGGATCAGGTAATGCTGCTTGGTATTTAAATAAAGTCTGTGCTCTTTGCAAAGAGCTGGCAGGCAGCATTTTACTGAACCAAAATAAATTAAAACCTTTAAATCCTTTGAATAATAAAATATTAACACGGTCAAACTTGCTGGAAAAAACATCCAAGTACAAAACGTGCTGAGCAGTGAAAAGCAAAAGTTCATATTAATTAAGTTCATGGTAAATATGAGGAGAAATATCCCTCAGGGGTCAAAGGTCACTCAGGCTGCCTTTTTGTGGGTTTGTAAGCTCTCTGGTAATAAATACGGCCATCATCTCGGAGGATTATCAGTCCACCCGAGAGTTTCCCAAGTGACCGCTGTCTGTCTCCCTTATCCTGCCTCCTTAAGATGGCGGAGCAGCTGATGACTTTGGCGTACGAGAACGGGATCAACCTGTTTGACACGGCGGAGGTTTACGCCGCAGGAAAGTGAGTGGCCGTTAACCTCTGTCCCTTTTCACCATGAGTGCGGCAACCGCTGCCAGGTTCAGCTGCATGTCAGGACTAATGAAGATGAACACCATCACTTCTGTTAGGTTGCAGGTGCTGAAGGCTTATGGGTCTAAGGTTACTTTTAATGGGGTTGAGCTACTTAACAGCCTTGTAATGGAGATGAATCGTGGCCCTCAATTTAATCTCTCCCGATGGTGACCCCTGTCCGATCACTTTACCTCAGAGGGACCAGATTGTCCACAGCATGTCTCATTGTCCTTGACTTTGAGTCAGGGTAGGAAAGGCTACATGTCATGAAATCGTGAAAAAAGAACTCAGCCGAATTAAATTCTTCATTCTTCAATTGATAAATTTCATATGATTTCAGTGGATTAAAACATTCTTTTTAAGGAAAAACTCCAATGCATGAATTAATTATCAGCCAACTAAATCTGAAAACAATAGAGACGTTTATATCTGTGTTTGTGTATAGAATTGCATCACTCAAATTATAATGTTCTATTACCATGGTAGTATACTTATGGAAATAAGTCAGTCATCCTCATCCAAGACAATGTGTGCAGTATTCACAGTATTCACAGTATTCACCATATTCACAGTATTCACAGTATTCACCATATTCACAGTATTCACAGCCATCTTTGGCATGACAGCTTTGTTGTTACTGTCAAAGTGGTTAGACCTCACAGAGAGCTGCGCTATGTACAGCGTTGTGTGATAATAGCTGGACGTGGGAGATTCCAGTCTCTGCTCAGCATTCACATTCGACGTACTGAACAGATCATCCTGTTGTTGTGCGAAGTGCTTGAGTTCCCATGTGGAATTAACTGTTTTTATGTCTGTATTGAGTATGAAATGTATACACTCATGTATACTCTCATGTATACTCACATGTATACTCTCATGTATACTTACATGTATACCATAACCTTGGTCTGACTGTTAGTCACAATGACCTATTTCAAACATCCCCAGGGGGGTTCAAGTGGTACAGTTCTTTCAGAAGCCACAGTAGCACCGCGGTTTTTCGCACCATGACACTTTCGCAAGTTGTAGAGACCCCCAGGTCACCCCACCACTGAGCTGTGAGCATGGAGAGAGCTGTGTGTTTCACAAAGAAGGCAGGGCTTCTGTGGCAGGGTCACTTGTCTGTTATTAGAGTACTACACTCCCTTGCTTGCTCACTATTCATGACTTATTTACTTTTTCCTGGGCTATGACCTCCAGTAAGTTACTTCAATGCTACAGTATAGCAGAAATACAAATTAAAACTTTTTAAATTTTTTTAAAAGAAAAACCTGAGATCTCATGCCTGAGAAGATGCACTGATTTCTGATGACTCTCATCTCTTATCCAGGGCAGAAGTGGTCCTTGGAACCATAATCAAGAAGAAGGGATGGAGGTATGGTCCACTGAACGTTTTGGTTTTAATCTGCATCGCTTTCCTTAAATGTCATCTAGAGAGAGGAAGAGTGCCCACGTTAAAGGCCTTGGCTCACTGCGGGCCCTGTGAGATTGTGGTTAGGGAACCTGGATTATCACCAGATGGTTGCAGGTTTGAGTCCCTTTTACTGTACTAATAGGCCTCAGTGAGTATATCTGTTATTGCAATACTCTGAAAGGATGAAAAGAGTAGTGTAAGTGGGCTTTACCAATCTGGGGGCTCAGCCCTTTTATTGGTGTCTGTCCAGGAGAGTCGCACGCTTTCACTGTTCACCATTAAGGGTGGTCGTGATGAAAAAAAGTGAGGAGTGCATGGTGTGAATGAGTTTGCTGGGATATGTGATGCAGTAACAGATGTCCCCCCTTACATGCTTAGGCGTCTGATGGCTGTTTTCCTTTTTAATTTCCCTATTTTTGTTGCGCGCTCTTGTCTTCCACAGGCGCTCCAGTCTGGTCATCACCACCAAGATATTCTGGGGTGGAAAGTACGTCAGCAGAACCTGATGAGAACACCAAGGAAGGGAGGGGGCTACAGACCACACCTAGACTTCTGTCCTTCCCCAACACTAACCCACACAAAGCGGGGCCTCGATTAATTGACTCAAAACTCGATGGTTGTTGGGTGGGGGGTGCATTGGTGCTGCGGGCTGACGGAGAGTAAGCGAGGCTTCCTATCTGGTTGTTCGCAGCCCCCCCCCTCAGGGGGCACAGTTGAATCATCCCCTTGTGAGGTGTGTGGGGGGGGGCACGTTAATAGCTTC
>JAODJU010000108.1:2964831-2977372 GCA_026776725.1 Gnathonemus echidnorhynchus | reverse complement strand
ATAGCTTCCTGTGTGGGGGGTGGGGGGGGGAGGGACCTCCTGGGCAGTTTGCTCTTTCACTGAGAGCCAATTAAAGGTTCCCCTGCAATGCAGGATGAAAACCCCCGAAGAGCCTTTGATGTTTCTGAGTGCTGCATTTACCTGCTAATTGGGCGACTCCAGTGGAGACTCGGTATGTCGTGTCCCGCTCAGCAAAGGCAGTGGGGAAGTTGCCTCTCTCCTCGGCCCTAAATGCGATGCTGCCTAATGCGATCAAATGCTGAGCCCTTATTATGCACGTTCTGCAAACTGGCCCCCGCGATTGCAGGCAGTCCGTGTTGAATCGTGCTCGGCTATTTGCTAATTGACTCATTGCATTGCAAATAATTGACTTATCCGCGCTGAAGGCAGACAGACTGAGTGGTGTAATATTGTTCTGTGTTGTATTTTAGGGCGGAAACTGAAAGAGGGTTATCCAGAAAGCATATAATAGAGGGTAAGTTAATCCCATAGCTTTCAGCCTTGTTAGGGATTGTTATGATGCCGACATGGTATCTTGCTGCTTTGTAACTTACGGTGTAATGATTCTGTGGGTATTCAGCATTTGTTTCACTGTAACTTCTGTGCCCTACCCGCTGTGCAGGGCTGAAGGCTTCCCTAGAGCGGCTGCAGTTAGATTACGTGGACGTGGTGTTTGCCAACCGGCCGGATCCCAACACGCCTATGGAAGGTGAGCTCCCAAGGCCCCCAGCCCCCGAGATGTTAGGGAGGGGGAACGCATAGACCCCGCAGAGGCAAGACCTCTGCCACACAGCTTTGTTCACTTTCAGGGGCCAAATCCTCTTGATGAGGGACCCCAGCAAACGTCGGCTTCATGTTGCCTGGCAGATACTATATGTCTGTATGGAGTGACTTACAAAGAGTGTAGTTTCATGCATTCTCCTGGGGGGGGGGGGGCGCTCCGGGGCAGCACAGAGGCAGCAGGGGGTTACATGAACAAAAACGGTTAAATGAAAAGACAGACAGCATGAAAACAGGGTGAGGCCAATTAAAAAAAAACTCCCCAAAGCAGAAAGAACATCTAAATAAACCCATAAATCTCGTCCCTCAGTCCCCCCAGCCGACCCTGTAAACAACCTAACAGCAGCCAGTTAAGTATCCCAGGGAGTGTCCTGTTTAGCTGGGTGCCTAACCTGAATGGATCCGCTGAAGTATCTAGTGAGGCTTAGAAGCAGCAGATGGAAACGTGTGTTTAGGGGCTGAGGGTGGGTCAGAGACGGCAGCCTCCTTCAGCTCAAAAGCTCGTTCATTTCCACTAGATTGGAGTATCTGCCAGACAATTCGGCGAATGTTTGCTCAAAATGTTGCAGATATGGACAAATGCAGACGGAGCTGTTTCTTATTTTAGTTTATTTGTTCCCTGTTTCGTGGGTGCCCTTTTGCAAAGCATCTAACCACCTTCCCAGCCTTATAAAGCAGTGAGATTGTTGCTGGCTTGGGCTAATGATGCGTGCTGAATGACGGCAGTACTGTAGGTGTGACGGTGTGCGGTTCAGAGAGACACAGACCCCTGAACATGAAGCTAAGGGCACAGGGGTGGTTCCTTTGCTGTGCGTTTCGTCTCGCAGCACAGCTGAGCCGAGAACATCGTGTTTTAATGGGTACGGAGCAGCATGCAAGCAGTAGGCTTCTTCTCCCAGTATGGATTTCCCAGTCTAACAGGGACTGGGGCGCCGGTGACATCATTCCATTAATACATGCTCCTTTTTCCACAATCTTTTTTTCCCCATGTCACCAGGAGATCCATTTAACAGTTCAAAGTCAAGACCATTCATCATAGAAGGTACATGGAGCGCTTAGTGCAAGTACTGACAGCCTGTACTGAGGCTTCTGATGGCAGTGGCCAGTTTCTCTCCAGCCCTTTTCCTGACATGGAAAACATGAAATCCATAAAATGCTGTATTTCCTCGTAGAACGTAGCGGTGTACATACTGTATTTTATGGATATGTGAAATCCTAACCTTCACATGCATCTTGCAAGTAAAATCTGGAGGCCGAAAATTCACTCAGATTTGTGTTTTTATTTTTTTCCCCCGTTGAATCCCTGCACTGTGTGTCCCTGACTCAGCTCAATCGAGAGTAGCTTAAGATGATGTGCTTTCCCAGCGACTCCTCTCCCATCTCCATGACGACGCCCAGATCTGCTGGGGGACTCGCATTCAATGCTTTCTGTCAGGGCACAGAAATGCTGGGTATCTAGCATGGCAACACCCTGCAGAACCAATCACTCCTCTGCCAGCTGTGTGGTGGACATTACCCTGAATTCACCATGCTGTCTCGGTTATGGAGCCTTACTGACAGGAACAGCTTGAACTCGTGCTCCCATTTCCTGTCTCCCGTCAATTTTCTTTCCGTCTTCTGGGTTATCATTATTTTTATTGTATGTATTCTTTCATTTTTTTCCAGCTGTTGTTAGTAAAATGTCAGGTAGCATTTTACATTAACTGCACCTTCATAATGCCTTTATAATGCACTCATGGAACATTCAGTGCACCTACATAATGCATTCATAGAACATTATTGATTCTTCTAAGTATATCATAACATCCTAACACACTTTATCAGCTTTGATATACATTAATAACAAACATTACACAATTACACAATTTAAATTTTTGTTATCATCATATAATGTTTATTATTAATGTATATTAAAGCAGTTGAAGTATGTTAGGCTGTTAAGCAATATGCACATGGTGCTTATGAATGTTCTATGAATCCATCATGAATGCATTATGAAGGTGTAGTTAATGTAAAGCATTACCGAATGGCATGCAGGTTTCCTTTTTGCTGATTCACTGAAGAGTCAAGGATCACAGCAAATTGATAATAAGATAAGATAAGATAAGATAAGATGAGGTGCATACAGGGCACTGTATAAATGTGCAAAACTGTAGGATAGCTTATTTCTGTGCAAAAGAATGAAGCAGACTGTTCGTAAATTCTACTAAAAGCAGAGTCCAAAAGTGTCAAGAAAGCTGTGAGAGTCTCCCGGTCCTCGATGCGGACTGGTGTGGAGGTCTGCTTCCCACTGGAGTGAGAGGAGTTATACAGTTTAATGAAGGATCTCCTGTGGCTCTCAGTGGAACATCTAGGTGATGTGAGTCGCCTTGGTGATGTGAGTCTTTTGTTAAATCCTTTAGGGATACCTATATAGGAATGGGATTTCTGTAGGGACGTGTCAGACTAGAAGAGTCGTTAACGCAATTGTACCCCCCCCACAGCACCTTGAGGGTGCCCAGTCAGAGCGCTACGCTAAGCCAGGACAGCCCAAGCCGAAGCTGACATCACAGGAGTGGGAGAAAGCAGTAGTGCAATTCATTCATTTGGAAATGAATTTGGAATCGCCAGACAGACAGGCAGCCACATGCACACACACACACACACACACAAGCTTCAGTTTCATGCCATTTCAGGCCATCGGCTGAGTAAAGGGTTCTTCCCATGTGGTGTCGCTTCTCCCTCCGGACTGGCAAGGAGCTGCCCTCGCTTTTGCGTGCTGCATGGCGTATTTATGTACTTATCATTATCTCTGCTGCAAGATGATGGCTGAAGAGACAGCGCCCCCTTCCTGTTGCTCTGAACATGCCTTGATACCGCGCTGTGCAGTTTTTTTCCTCTCCTCCGCGTCCCTTTTTACTCTACTGATCATCAGACTCTTTCTGGTTGCTGTTTCTTTGCTGCTGTTTGTTTTTCACCTCGCATGTGTGGTTTTTTGCCATAATGCAAAGTATTCACAAATTTTTGCAAATGACAGCATTTAAAGTGTGTTAAAAGACAGACTGTGTTTTGCGCTGAGGTAGAAAGTACCTCGATGAACGCTACAACATAGACCCAAAATGTTTTTTTTTTCTTTTTTATTGAAATTCATCTCTTTGTTTATAGCTTGAACACCATCTTGGTAAATGAAAAGATTTGTGAATAGACGGCGTTCTGGGTTTGGCGTTTTGGTGCACTGCGTTTGGGGGGCATGTGCGTCAGTGTGTGCTTCCACCTGTTATATAAAAATGTATGTGTTGTTCTGTTTGAAACACGAAAGACTTCACCACAGCTGGGGGGTGCTGCTATAGCTCCGTATGACAGAGTTCACACCTCCCCCCCCCCGGCGCCATAATGCAGATGTCCCTGCAGTTTCTTATTTATTACTAATGTAGGTATGCAGGTTCCCCCACAATCAAGTATGTGAGGCTTCTTAGGGTTACCAGAGCTCCACCAAAAGGAGACCATTATCACCCAGCCGTTTCTGATCAGTAGAGTAAATGTCAGAAGCACTGTGGCACCGTCCTGTGCTGTGTTAGACTGTAGAGATGTGTATGCGGGTGGTTTTGTTCTGTCATCTACTCCCTTCTGCTGAATTGTAGTCAGTGACACTCTTCTGTATTCTGTTTTTTGTTTTGAATCTCTGTCTTCTCTTTCATAATGCTCCTCGATTCTCTAAATGACTCCAACTACCAAATCTGGTTTCACCACTTTTTTTTTTCCTCTCTCTCGCTCTTTTCTGTGTCTTACCTGCGTCTTATTTTCATCAGTCTCACACGTATTCCCACCCCCTTCTGGTGTACTCTCTGTGCCCTAACCCTCCCGCGGCCTGCGGCTTTCTGTGTCCCCGCCCACCACGGTGACCTCTGCGTTTGATTGGCAGAGACGGTGCGAGCGATGACCCATGTGATCAACCAGGGGATGGCCATGTACTGGGGCACGTCTCGGTGGAGCTCCATGGAGATCATGGTGAGTCTGACACTGGCATGCATGGGGGCATCAGACGTGGCAGCACAATAGGCCTGGAAGTTGCTGACATTTTCAGGTCGTAAGACCCACAAGTGAACTTTTTAATAAATGTACAGCCTTTCAGACCCAAAATAACAAAATACTGCAATACTGTAGGTTTTGGTGTATTATTTAGATTCTTTGGAATGAAATAATAAAGGTTTATGTGTATTTCATTTTTATAGATATAATAATGATAAATAATTTAATATCATTGTACCTCCGTGTTCACCTGCAATCCCGCTTATGCCCTGTAGGAGGCATACTCTGTAGCACGGCAGTTCAACCTGATCCCCCCAATCTGCGAGCAGGCCGAGTATCATATGTTCCAACGGGAGAAGGTGGAGGTGCAATTGCCAGAGCTGTTCCACAAAATAGGTGAGGTGACGTGTGACCCCCCCCCACCATGTCCATGAAGTGGATCGTGCCAGCGGCCTCCTCACCGGGGAGAGGCTCCCCTGAGCCTGATGTTCTGCCCTTTTCCCGAAGGTGTGGGCGCAATGACATGGTCGCCGCTGGCCTGTGGGATCATCTCAGGGAAGTACGACAGTGGGGTGCCACCCTGCTCGCGCGCCGCTCTGAAGGTAGCCTCCGCTGCTGTCTGACCTCCGACCTCTCAGCCCTCCTGTCGGTCACGTGTCTGTCTCCTGTCCCCGTTGACGTTGAGGACAGCTTCTTTATACCTTCGGAAAGCTGTGTCACTGTTTCGCTGCCTCCAGTGTCCCCACCGCCTCGCTGTTCTCAGTGCGGGACACGGCCGTGCAGGTCCCTGTTTGAGTCTGGCACACAGAAACTGAAGGAGGGTAAACTTGCTCAGCATAGGACCATGAAAATCACTTTTCACCAAATGAACAATGATTATTAGACTACTACGGTAATCTTATTAAATGTTTTGAATCAAGCCGATACTTGTAGCAAGACCTAAATAATTTGATACACATTTGGAACAATTAGATATTTCAATAATAATTTAATTTTGAATTCCCTATTTCATTTAAATTCCTATTAAATTTAAATTCCTTTTTATGGTTACCTTGAGCTGCTGCCTCACAAAATCTTTTTCAAATAAGACAATTCCCTCAAGACACAATTCCTAAAATCCTTACTAAACCTTACAAAACATGAGATAAACAGAAGGCTGGGTTGCCAGTGCTTACAAATGATATCCTGTCATCAGGGCTGGCATTTCAGTTCTGCAGATCACATGACTGATGCACTACCAGCATATATCAGAGAATATAAATATTACATCAATATTAAAAGTATCATTTTCTTACTGTAGGTTAAAAAAGGTTTCGCTGTGTTTGTGTTTATCTGTGTTCCCTGCCATCGCTTCTACATTTCTGTGATAGCTCTCTTGTGTTTATCTGTTGTTTCTCCAGCCATAGGTCTAACCTTGAAATGTCACAGAAGACAAATGAAATGAGTTTAATCGTTGATTTCCCAGGCATTGTTTGAATGGGAAAATAATAATGAAACAGTAAATCATGGAACAATTTCTCCCAAAAGCGTGAACCAAATTTCAGAAAATTTCCAAAATTTCTGGGAATATCCACTCTAGTTTTTCTTTAGCTAGATGCTAGATGGGCCACACTCATTCCCGTAGGGGAGTCTGCGTGGCCGAGTAGCTGCGGCAGGTGTTTGAGAAGTTTGAGAGTACCTGAGTATGTCCTGTATTGACAGGGCTACCGATGCATGTGTGTGTGGGTGGGTGTGTGTCTGTCATGTGTATGAGCAGTGAGTGTTTGCATTGCAGGTTTTTTTGCAGATACGCTGTATATCAGCATTGTGTCTGGGTTGGTGTGTGCTGTGTGTTTGTACCGAGTGTTTGAGCAGTGACTGTTTGAATAGTAGATGTTTGTGCAGATACACTATATATAAGCATTGTGAGTGGGTGGGTGTGTGCTGTGCGTCTGTGGCTGGTCGATGAGCAGTGAATGTGTGAATAGCAGGTGTTTGCGCAGGTACGCTATTAGCATTGCATGTAAATGCGTGTGTGCTGTGTTTTTGTGTCGGGTGCCTGAGCTACAAGTGTTTAAATAGTTTTTATGCAAGTACACTGTCAGCATTGTGTGTGGGTGGGTGGGTTGTGTTTGTTTTTGTCGGGTATTGGAGCAGTGAGTGTTTAAATAGCAGGTATTTGAGCAATTTCGCTTTGTATTGGGACACATGTGTGTCTGCAGTGGGTTCGAGCCCAGCATTGAGCAGCAGGTATTTGCACAGGTAGACTGTGTCTTAATTGTTTGGGTGGTTGTGTGCAATATGAATTTAGTGGGTGTTTGAGCATAGGTACGCCATGACAGGGTTACCAGTCTGTTGGGGAGGGGGTGTGTTCTGTGTGCCAGCAACGGGTGTTTGAGTGGCAGGTGTTTGAACAGCAAGTGTTTGAGTGGCAGGTGTTTCAGCAGGTACACCACACAGTATATTGACAGGGCTAACAGTGTTTGGGGGTGGCAGGTGTTCTGTGTGCCTGTGGCGGGTGTTTGAGTTGCAGGTGTTTGACCAGCAGATGATTGAGTGGGTACACTGTATATTGACTGGGCTAACAGTCTGTGGGGGTCCTGGGTGTTCGGCGTGCCTGCAGTGGGTGTTTGACCAGCAAGTGTCTGAGTGGCAGGTGTTTCAGCAGGTACACCACACCGTATATTGACAGGGCTAACAGTCTGTGGGGGTCCTGGGTGTTCGGCGTGCCTGCAGCGGGTGTTTGAGCGGCACGTGTTTG
The DNA here is from genome assembly GCA_026776725.1 of Gnathonemus echidnorhynchus. Lineage (NCBI taxonomy): Eukaryota > Metazoa > Chordata > Actinopteri > Osteoglossiformes > Mormyridae > Gnathonemus > Gnathonemus echidnorhynchus. The sequence goes on along the minus strand of JAODJU010000108.1, from coordinate 2,969,844 downwards.
AGTGATAGGTGTTTTAGCAGGTACACCATATATTGACAGGGCTACCAGTGGCTGAAAGACAAGATCCTGAGTGAGGAGGGCCGGCGCCAGCAGGCGAAGCTGAAAGAGCTGCAGGCGATCGCGGAGCGGCTAGGCTGCACGCTGCCTCAGCTCGCCATCGGTACACGCCGCCCTGCCGCTCTCTCTTTTTCTGTCTGTCTGTCCGTCCATCTATCCGTCCATCTGTCATCAGCCACGTGTGTCAGTGAAGTCCTGTCAGAGATCTCCTGCGTGTAATCAGAGGCCTTGGTTCTCCGTGGAAATGAAGAACATACGCAGAGTATTTAAAAGGACTCAAATGGCCAGTACACTTTTGTTTTACTTAAGCAGTCCAAATTAGCTGCCTCACTCCAGCATTCAAGGGCACAGCGGAATCCTTTCCAGGACTTGGGCCAGCAACCTTGAGGTCATGACTCCAGAACCACTATAATCACCTTGCGGTTACACAGATGGTGTCTCATCACAGAGCAGATATCCCTGTTTTTGTTTAGTCAGGATCTATCCATCCTTCCATTTTCTGTAACCACTTGTTCTATCCAGGGTCATGGGGGATCAGAGCCTATGTTTAGTCAGGATATCTTTTTCAGATCAGATCATTTTTTATGTCACATCACTTAACATCTGTGTTAAGTGCAGGTTACCATGCCCATTCCTACCATTGAAGACCCTGAGGTCAAGTCCTCAGCATTTTTTCTGCAACCACAAGTAATGATAGTCATAGATACTATTGATCCCCATAGGGAAGTTGTCTTTTTGCCTCCCCCATCTTGCTCTCTGTAGGTGACTGGCTGTGAAGGACAGCCACCTGTTGCAGCACCCAGGGAGCTAGGGATTAAGGGCCTTGCTCGATGCTGGGCTCGAACCAGTGACCTTCCAATCACAGGCACACAGGCTCCGCCCACTGAGCCACACGCTGCCCCCATTGACTGTGACCCACTACACCCATTACAAAAGTGGCAGCCCTAGGAAGATCTACCACTTCTGACCTCCTTGCTTTACATATCCTGGCTATACAGCCTTGCAGGTTACTGAAAAACTGGCATGCACAGTCCCACAACACCAAAATATTGGTAGAATATGCACATATTCGTAACATTTTCAAACATAATAATAATAAATATAGTGTGCTAAAACAAAATAAATACAATAAATTAACATATATAAATACAGTAAACATAATAATCTGTCTCTCATCCAAGTAATCACATACTTTTTAGCCATCAAAAATTTGGTCAGACACTGGCTTGGAGGTAGTTGGGGCGAGAGGTCTTAAGGTTGCTGGTTTCAATCCTTAGAAGGACTCAAATGTTGTACCCTTAAGTAAGGCACTTAATCTGAAAAGCTTCAGTAATTATCCAAATGTGTACATGAGAAAAACGTAAGCATTGCCAATTGTTGTCTCAGAAGGCATCTGTTAATAAGCTGAGCATGAATATTTATTAGCATAACTGAGTCAAATATGCATATTTCCCACAGAGATATTAAAGTCTCAGTCAGAGAGGCGGCAGATGTGGATAATTTTTTTGGATGGTCCTTCTAAAGCTATGGCCAAAGAAAGCCTTACATAATTTCTCAGTATGGCTGTTAAGTGATGAATAAAAGATGGTGCTGTTGCATCCACCATGAGCGGTGTTATTAGGGTTTGGAAGCAATCTGAATATCAGCTCGGATCAGAACCCGCATGGTTCTGCTGTACATGGTGCTGGATGAAATCTCCCACCCTCCTACTTCGCTTGTGCGTCACAAAACCTCACATCAGCGGCGCAAGCGATGTTTAAACAAAAAAAGTTAAAAACAGCAACATCAACTAGACAGGCCCAAAATACTCCCTTTCACTAAATCCTGCTTATTTCTGTTTTTGGCTTTTGTTGCATAATCTGTTTTTAAAATAGAAACAAAGGACTTTAAATCTGTGTCGTAACAAGTGTGGAGCAGTGACCTGTAAAAAGAAAGTACTCAAGCATGCTCTCAGTGGAAACTGTAGACCTGATAGCGTGTTGAGCTGGGTCATCTGCGGGGGGGGTGGGACAGGTGTCGCGGGGGCCTCTATTCCAGCAGAAGGCTCTCGGGCAAGGTGGGGACGGGATGGGAGAGACCCAGTGGCTGCTTGTCAGTGGCCAGTGAAAAGCCATCGGGTCTGCAGCTCTGTGACAGGCCTCTCCGTTGAGGGAGCTCTTTTGGGGGGCTTGCGAGGTACGTGACTGTCTTCTTGGTGGTCTTCTGCAGCGTGGTGCCTCAGAAATGAAAGCGTGAGCTCAGTGCTGTTGGGAAGCTCCAACACAGACCAGCTGATGGAGAATATAGGAGCAATACAGGTGAGGGACTGCTCAGCGTTTATGCGTGCATCTACACGTGTGGGTATGTGTGAGGGTGCACACGAAATAGTGACTGCAGAGTGCTGTAGTCACTATTTCCCCTGAAATAACATGTTAATTATAGCCTTTCTGACAGCGGGGTGTGTTTGTCTCTGTAAGCAAAAACAGTGAGAGTATCGTAATGAAACCCGGAGAACTGTGTGTGTGTGTGACCGCGTGCACAAACAAAACCCACCCCCATTCTGCCTGGTTTATGTTTCACAGCCAATCATAAATAAATATATCTGCTTACCGTGACTGCACTGATCCCAGTTCAGCCTTGCGGTTCTTCCAGAAGACTGATCTTCTATAACAGAATTGTTTCTCATGAATAAATCAGAATTGTTCTCATTGGTTGCCAGTAAAATGCTAGCAGTTAATTATGTACGCTGAGATGGACTGCACAATGATGCTGGGAATGCTGGTTTTTTTCCTTTCTTTGTTGCTCTCGCTGATAACAATGGCTTTAAATTTTAAATTAATTTTAAAAACTGGCATTAAAAATGTTCTACATTGTGCATGGTAATTCTGAGGGTGGAAATCTCTCCCCACAATAGTCATATTGTTCACTGAGTTGGTCTATTGTGTATACACACACACACACACAGAAGTTTGTAATTATATTTTTGTGTATACAGTATATATATAAATAAAGCTGTTTCATGGGCTAGAAGTTTGCCACGTCTGGACCCTAGAGGGACTCTGTCGTAGTACCGTTGAACTATGTACCGAAACCTGAATTTCCCCACTTAAATCAGTTAATAAAATTAAGTCGTTTTGGGTGAATATTAGCAAAGCCATATAAATGTGATGCCCAAGGTGTACAAACATTAACTAGCGTATGAATCAGCAATTACGAAGCTGTCTGAAGGGGTGCAGATTTTGTTTATATGTTTTGTTTGAATTTATATATTTCTCTTTTTCCCCCACAGGTGCAGCTTCTATTTCTATGGTTTTGATTAATCTCTGGATTTCTTTGTTAATTTTTTGTACACAGGTTCTTCCAAAGCTGTCGTCCTCTATCACTCACGAGGTGGATAGTATCCTAGGCAACAAACCCTACAGTAAAAAGGACTACCGCTCCTAACGACGGTGCCGACTGCTGGGTGGCTTTGCTCAAATTCTGCCCGTTCTTCTGTTTGTCTCAGCTTCGCCTGATGGAGCTGCACATGGGACCAGCGTAGCCCTGGTCCTGGAGGGTGACATCATTTAGATCAGTGTTTCCCCATCCGGTCCTTGGGGACCCACAGATTGTCCACATTTTTGCTCCCTCCCACCAGGAGCTGGGAGGGAGCAAAATCATGGACCAGCTGTGGATCCCCGAGGACCAGACTGGGAAATGGTGATTTAGATTAACACAAGTTCAAATACATGAAACAATTTTAATCGGTTAGACGGATGTAGAATGAAATTGACTTGTAGATAACTCTGTAATGCATTTAATTTAGCAAAAAAGGGTATTTTTAAAACATAGGAAAAAACTATCAACTTAAGCAGATGTTTGCTTGGCAGTCATTTGCTGTTTTTTTTGTCCATTGATCTTTTAATCACGTGATATGCTATAAGAAATTTAGGTCAAGTTATAGGGAATTAGGTCAAGATAAATTACAATATCAAAAAAAAACCTTTGATCTTGATCCATGAAAGCCATCATTATTTATTTTCTATTATTTTATGTAAAAAAAATTACATCAGTTCCTTGTATGTTTAGTTGCTTGCTGTTGAACCCATACATATTCATGTATGTATGCGGTACTTTTGAAGGCTGTTGTCCAACCCTTGTCCAGTTCTGAAGTCACATGATCAAAACGTGCACCGGCTACCAATCAGCTGTTTTGCACACACGTTCCCTGTTTCTTGGCAGCACTTGCTCGGCAGTCTTGTTACTGTATGTCCCCTAGTCCACCATTCTCTATCGCTCACCCCCCCCCCCCCCCCCCCCCCCCCATGCAGAGCAATGCTGTGAAAAAAAAAAAAAACTTCTTACAGAACGTCACCTCAGTAACTGTCAGCGACGTTAGCCCAGCAGAAAAGGCAGTGTTGCTAAATGATAGTAAATGTCAGGGACCTGTCTCAGGATGGATCTGGCTATTTTTCTCACTGGAGATTATAAGCACCTACCTTTACAATGTTTTACACTGACAGACTGTCACAGGCACGTTCCGGCCCCCAATCCTTATTGGAGATGTTTATTGTAACCGGAGCTGTCATCAGATGGACTGGGATGTGACACGCAGGCCATCCAGGGCTCTGTCCTGTAAAGGTTTCCCCGCTCCAGTCTCCTTCTGAGCGAGGTCAGCAGTTAACCACTCTCACCAGTAGCAGGGTGGCCCCCCATTGCAGGACCACACAGTGCACATAGTGAAGTGGGGGCTTGTAGATATCCTCCCTCACGCCCTTTTTATATACGTCCCCATGACACACCTGCCATTTCCGTGCTGCATGCTTGACATATTTATCATATTCCCAACAAAATATCCCAATGCAGTGATGGTCCAGTGTAACCTACATGCCATTTGCTGCATCTCTCCATCTCCCTGTTTTCCTGGGGGTCCTCCAGTAAAGTTTTCTCGTTTTAATATTTACTCTAGCAGGAATAGATGTTCTCTGGTTGAGGAGG
>JAODJU010000108.1:2953695-2964806 GCA_026776725.1 Gnathonemus echidnorhynchus | reverse complement strand
GGGGGGTTAATTCCCTTAAGCATATCAAGCACTTATTTCTTTAATGCAATTTAATTTATAATTTATAATTGGTGGATGAGTTAAATTATCCACTTATTTCCCATCATAGACTTACTTGCTTTAATTTCAAGTGCTTTAAATAAAAATTACTCTTTAAATATTTTTGTTCAATGAATGTACAAGAGACAACGCTGTGACCATGGAACAAAATTCCAGCATTATGCGTCAGTAGTACTGACTTAAATATTGTGATTTTCTAAAATATCCAGCGTGAGGGTTCGTCCTTTCCTTTGAAATAGCACAGGTCCTGTTCTTTTACACTCCAGTTGCTGAGTAAGAGGAGCACTTTGTGTAAAATGCAAAGATGGACAATTTGCCAACAGATGGAGCCAGTAATTAATAACAGTAGCACAGTTTTCCACTTAATAAGAGTTTCCTCATCATCTTAGCAGCTTGAATTTGGCTGGAGGTACAAAGAATGATCCAGCCAGACGAGAAACTTCAATGAATCAGGGGCTAAACTTTGTTCTTTTTTTTTTCGGAGATAACGATTATGCATCTGATTATGTTTTTTGTTTGAATGTTGCTCCCCCTACTGGAAAAAGCAGAAACTGCCTGCATCATCGCTGTTTTGGGCACACTTGCACGTGCACCAACATCAGAAATTAGTCACACTTTCAGTCCTGTTAACAGCAGCGGCGAAGGATGCAGCATTGTGTTGTAAAGCGAGCTCTGTGAGACTTCTACAGACCACAGACGCGTTAAAGTGGTCCCACCACTGATCTATGCATGACTATCTTCTCAGTATTAGCAGTTATTGCTTGCTGCTCTGTAAGGAAAAATGGTACAATATCAAACTTTACATATACATGTAAACTGCATTTTATTATGTTTTGAAATATCTTTTTCAATGTTACATGACATGAAAATTGCACTTATATGCACTCATACCAACTACATAATGACATATGTACGCTTATAACCTTTTCTAAGTGGGGTTCCAGCACAGGGCTGTTTACTTATGTGTCAAGCAGAAATGCTGGAAACTAAGCCTGACGTAAGCTGGACATGCAAATACTGTATCTCCGTAGAGAAGAGCTGTTAATGTCACGGTTTTACTATATCAAAGTGAGGAATTTGACCTTTGGATGTTCCAATGTTATTGCGAACCACGAAGTTGGCAAGATGTCAGCAATGCTGAGTTATGTTTGGTCTGTACACATGATATTATCTGTATCAAAGCCCTGATAGCTAACATCTGCGGTCAACAACTGACCCTGCAGTTGACTGACCCTCAACTCCAGTGAACACCTTTCTCTGCTTCTCAATTTCATGCGCTGTGATCAACAATATCTTGTGTTTTCAAGAGGTTTGCCAAAATGGCATTTAACCTGCCTGTATGTTTTTTTTTTATTATTCGTTATTTTATTTGATCATTGATATGATTCGAGATTATATGTATTTACATACTTAATGCAAAAAAGGCATTTTGTATCCAGCCTTGTTGCTGTGAGGAAAATGAAGATATTTATTGGAATACAAAAAAACACAGCCTTAGCAAAGTTGCTATTTGTGGCTGTATGACCCAGTGCTCAGGCCTTCTCTCCTCAAAGAACCAAAGATTACTATAGAGCAACTGTGTTTTTTTTTCCACAAAAGAAAAAATTGTTCATTTTAAAGTGAAGAATACCAGGAATAGAACATCCTGGTGCAATATGTCAGCTTATATCATTGATTCTGTCCCATCGATTTATAAAGTTTGTGTCATACACATTCGTTTTCAACCGATGGCACATAAAAGTTTCGTTTGACTTGTTCGGCTCCCGCTGCCCAGGCCTCCCCCGTCGTGCCCCCCGTCGTGTCTGCATGCAGCATGGTAGGTTTGTCTGGCCTCGGGGGTTAGGCCCTACGCCCCACCCGCCATTCCTGCAAGTCGCTTCATCGTCCGACGCCTTCTGCTCTCCACGGCATTTTAGCTGGGCCAGGCCCTTCATCTCATCCCCGCAGCTGGGTCGTTGCATGCGTGGATCGCAACACGCTAACAGCACACGTATCCAGGAACACACAGGCACAGGGAAAATGTAAATAAAAGCCGTCTTCAGCTTTGTCAGGAGAATTTGCGGAATGGCAGACCCAGGAATTGTGGCTTCTCTTATGTTGTCCTGTAGCCATCAAGGCCAGTAGCCTCTGGAGTGTGGGACCACGGTGAGCAGGAGTTACATGATGTTAAAGGCTGCTGTATTAAACTGCTCTCTTGTATACTAATGACAAGAAATAAGCGGAACAGAAGTGGGAAGCAAGTTGGGTTTGAGCTTAGCGATACTGTCAAACATATTACTCTAATTCTAATAGAAGTCAATTTATTCTATTTAAAAATGTATACTATTTTTTAACATGCACATATTTTCTGTCGGAAGTGACTCTGGTGAAAAACAGAAAATATTTCTATTGTTCAAGGAATTATATGTAATAAATGCTAGCAGACTGTACATTTTCAACCCTAAATGATAATAACCTTCAGACACTTTCTTGTATATAGTGTGATATTTGTATATATGAGTGGCTGTCATTAGTCCACTGCTTGTTTTACTTTCATCAGAGAGCAGAGCTTAATATGTATTGTGCTTAAAACTGAATTCAGGACAGTATGCACAGCTACAGTATGTAAGAAATGAAAATAAAAACTTATGAAAGGTAACCATGCTCCCTCTGATATTTCACTTGGCTGTTACGTTTTATTTGTTAAGCGGAAGCGTTTATCCGCACTGGCATACAATTTTTAAGAAACAAGTCAACGAGTCCCCTAATAACTTGGGGGTTAACCCTTCTGTGATGTTTTTTAACAAAGGGAGACCGTTTGCTGAAACACAGGATATACTGTATAGTCTGTACACTCAAATCCTCTTTCTGAGTATTATCTCCTTCCTTGCAGGTGGATGAAACACAGTGTCTATGAAATAAATAAGTGACATTCAGAATCCCACACGCCAAGGTCTGATATATACCCATGAATCCTCGTGTCTGGTTTTCCCACCGCTTCTCCTGCTAGTGGCAGCTTGACGTGTCGTCAGACCAGACCAGATCTTTTCAGAGCCACGGACCCCGTCTTATTGGGATCCAGAGCCCCTCCCAGAATACCTGGGAGGTACATTCCCTTCGACGTGTCCAGGTCTTCCTCGCGAACCGCTCCCTGTGGAACGGGCCCGACGCGGGTCTCCCGGGGGCCGTCCAGGCAGCATCCACTGGAGATGCCGAACCCAAACGAGCGGCCTCCTCTCGAGCTGAAGGAGCAGCGTCTCGATTTTACGGTCCCTCCGGGTACCGAGGTTCTTATGCTCCTTCAGCTGGAGTCCCCCCCTCACTTCTCGGAAGCAATCCGCCCGTTTCGGAGGGGGTGTCATGGCCGTGCATCACAGCACCCCGCAAGCGCCTGGGCTCTTTTAGCGTGGGGAACCCAAACGCTCCATCCCTATGAGGTCTGGTTCTACATTGTGTGAGGAGTTCTCTCCCCTCAGGCTCCGCCCCCACCAGAGAGATAACATCCCACATTGCCAAGGCCAGTGCCCGTTGCCAAGGTTTAATCTGTCTGGGGGCTTCCTGCTCGCGGCTGCGATCCACCTGGCACTGGACATAATCCCCACCTGCCATCCTGTGCATGGTGAGCCCACAAGGCATGTGTATCAATCAGGTGTAATTATATCTACGTACAGTCTTCACTGCCATTAAATGTTGAAATATATATATTTTTAAAAGACTTAAGGCTTGAAGAATGACTGGTAATGCTTTATGTTAATGACACCTTTATAATGCATTCATAGATCTTTCATAAGCAGCATGTAAGTATACTTTTACATCCTAACATACCTTAACAGCTTTAATATACATTAATAAGAAACATTATATGATACAAAGAAATATTATAATTGCATAATCATATGTTTGTTATTAATGTATACTGAAGCTGTTAAGATAGATAAGTTAGGATGTTAAGGTATACTTATACACTGCTTATGAATGTTCTATGAATGCACCATGAAAGTGCAATGAATGTTCTATGCATAATGAACACATCATGAATGTGGTATTCGTGAAATATATTGTATTTGAGCTTTTGTGCATGACTGGTATGAATGCACAATATGAGTATGACTGTTAAAATAGATACACAGCAAATTATTGACTGCATGCCTCAGATGTTAAGTTCCTGGTTGATTTGCATGGACCCATGTGCAAAAAAGTATTATTCAACAGTATCTATCCAATATTCTTTTATCACTCAGTAAAATAATCACAAACTTTGTGTGTTACCATTTATCATACTTGAAACTATATAAAAACAAAGTTACAAAAAATGAAAATGCAGTATAAAGAACATTCAAGAAAATAAAACATTACAGCCACACAGAATGACATAATACTCTCAACCAAACAATGTATCACCTTGTTTTAAGACCACAAAGAGATGCTGAACCCACTGAAGCAGATGGTGGAGTGCACCGCCCCAGCCTGTGGTCGTCTCTGCTGTAAATGCCCCCGGCAGCAGACCCAAACAAACATGGCGCTGACGCAACATCGGTTTATCTTCCAGATACTGGCAGTGCTGAAGCCAGTGTAGCCCAGCACTGGTCCAAGGTAGACTGGCAATCTGGGAATGGAGTGTGATGTTTACAGTGGAAACTGTTTCTGAAGGCCCTGTCAACAGGGACTCAACACATGTGCGTGCGCGCACACACACACACACACACACACACACATACACACACACACACACACACACACACACACACACACACACACTCCAGGCTTTGTACTGAGAACAAACATATGTACGTGTGGAAGCCCCCTGTGTATTCGAAGCATGTGGATAGTTCTCTTCAGCTGTCTATGATCAAGTTTTATAGCCTGAAGCTTATTGGTTCAAATCTCAATCTTTGCTTTTGGATAGGCTGTTCAATTAACCTATAGTGCTCCAAGTATCTGGTGGTACAAATAATGTAAGACCTGTCACTTGTATTTGCTGAGCTAAAGCCCCAAACACAAAAGCAGTTGTAGGGACCCCTACAGAGTTAACAGACGTCTTTGTACTGGACAGACAGGGATCTTTGTCATTGGCTGCCCATAAGACTCAAAACTTCATTGGTCGATTCTGTGTATGCATGTGTTTCATCTTTGTTGCTCTCGTCACACTGAGCTGTGCTTTGCATTCACACCGGATATGCGCTGTGACACTGCATAAATGCACATGAGAGTGGCCATTTAGCAAAATGTGCACCAGGACAACTGAATATGTGTAATTATTCCGAACAGAATAAAATAAAACAAACTGTCAAACTGTGGCTCAACCTGACAGCTTCCAAAGTTTACAAATCTGTGCAAATCATGGATGCAGTTCTACACTAATGTAAAAAATTGCCTGCTATAAAAATATAAAACATTTCAGGCCACATATAATTACAAATGCATACATGTATATATATATGAGTTGACATATAACTGATGTAAATGAAAACAACCATGAACAAACAAATTAAAATGTAATAATCATGATGTAAACATACTAGATTATACCTACAATCAAGCATGATGAATGTCTCTTTCCTGTGTGGGACGGTAATGAGCTTCCTGTGGTGAGCTACTGGAGCAAAACTACAGATGTACAGACATCTTCCTGCATCGGTGCTTGGGTTTTAAGTCTCGCATGTTTCCGATGCTGTTTTCAAGTGTTTCCTTTGACAGAGTTTGCTATTTTATTTTTTTACACTGATTAATAAATTACAAATGACCATTATATAAAAGTTGTATAAACGCTTCCTTAAATGACAGAAATATAAGGAATATACTCTGTACAGATGTGTGTTTTCTTTGTCCATCCTGTTTTTTATGATGTTCATTAATGAGGCACCGTTACAGCAGAGTCACTGCTAATCCCATCTGTTCTGGATCTCCACCACCAGCAGGACCCACCCCTAGCTGGAAAGTGAGGCAGATGTGGTCCGTCATGTTAGACAACGAGGTCCAAATAAAGGAGAGGGGTTTGCAGGTGAGGCGGCCTCTTTTAGAGTCCCGTCTCTCTTCCTCCACCACTCCTCAGCTTAAGCAGTGCCTCACATTGGCAGTGTTAAATCCCAGCTGCCTCTTCCCTAGCAGTGTTCCTCTGTTTCTTGCACTGCAGTTCAGTGATGCTGTTCCTAACTCCATCTGGCCAGCAGGGGGTGCTATACAGGTGGCTGCTGGTATGACTGGATCCCTCCTGGGCTGTTATGGGGCTGGGGGGGTGGTTGAAGAGGTCCACCTGGAAATAATAACAGACATGAGGAGAGACACGGCCAATCCCAGGAAAAGCAGGGGGTCTGGGAACCTCTTTTCATGTGTTAAGTGGACAATGAAAGACGCATAAAGCAGCTCACAGGTCTGTGATTGGGGCAGAACCGCCTTATAAGTGGTAATACAATTTGCTAAGCATGATCACTTCTTGTCAGTTCACTTCAGGAACTGTATTACTGCATACAGGAGCTGTATATTTAGAAAACGGCAGATGTGGGCAGTGCCCATGCGCTAAGGCAGGAAGCACAAGCACATAGTCTACAGGCCGAGGTCTTATGTCTGAGGCTTATGGGATCTCTGCACAGACCCATGTGACGCCATAAAAAGAGCAACACGATTGGACCCTAGACTGACAGAGCTTCCAGGCAAGGACGAGTTAAAAGTACCCAAGCAAGCAAACAGTGGGGCCAGGGGGTGGCCCATTTCAGCAGGGGTGGGGGGCACTATTGGTATTTGGTCAAGAGCACAAAGCCCAGATGGAAACTGGGACCAACTGAGATAATAACCAAGAAGGCATTTTATTACATTTTTATCTACCCAGGGTAGAGAGCGCAGTCTTCGGATTTGTTCAAGTCAGAGCTAAATAATAATTTGGCAGGATTTAAATAATAAACATAAATGACCCCCTTGCTTGTAGTGTTCAGGTAAAAAGTCTTTGAATTTCACAGTGGGTGGGAGTACAGTGCCCAGTCAGTCACTGCTTGGTTTACCCAACTGGGAACCAATATACTGTCCAAAGGAAAGTGGGTTAAACAATTCTGGAATTAACGACGAATGATCACTCCTGCCAAATGCCATCCTTGCTTAGTAGGTACTTATCTTACATACTCTGCATAGTCACATGACCGCGGGGCCCTTGAGCAAGGGGCCCTTGAGCAAGGCCCTTAACTCTGAAAAATGCTTAGATAAACAGCTCTGACCCCTAACTTCACTTTCACTTCTATATGCTGATATCACAAAGGAGAGCAAGACGAGATACGTGAAGACAAAGGAATTCCTATGTATCTGTGCAAATAGCAAATGCAGCAGCGTCTGTTTGTACTGTGACCTTACCTTCCGTGCAGGTGAGTCCTATCCAGCCATGCAGACAGGTGCAGCGGCCATTGCGGGGGTTGCACTGCGCCCCATTTGCACACTCGCAGGTCTGTGCGCAGTCAGGCCCATAGCGGTTCGCCATGCACTCTGAAATCAATGCAGAGTCTCCATGATAGCGTGATGTGACACAGAACAATGGGCGATTCCTCACGCTATATACAGTATGGGCATAGGAAAACGGCTTTATTATATAATAACCTGGCGCCCTTAGAAAATATCTACTGTACCTTGAAAAAGGCATTAATCAATCCATTTAACACCAGTTCCAGAAAACCATCCATCAACTGCTGTGACTTCGGCTCTTAGAAAACAATCCATCAATCCCCATGACACCAGACTCTAGAAAAACATCCATCGACTCTCATCGCACCGACTCTGGAAACTACCACCGATCCCCATCGCAGCAGCTCTTAGAAAACGCCAATCGATCCCCGAAGCGCCAACTCTGGAAATCCAACCACCAACCTCTGAAAAGCTGGGCTGAATGGACAACAAAGACACCCGGTCAGCCTCTTATGGGAGCAGAGAATGGATGCCTCATTACTCACCTCCTCTGTTTTAAGCATCTAAACTTTGGCACACCCAAGAAAACAGCTACATGCAGGTTTGCCCTCAAACTGGGCAGCTTAGCCTGGCCGCTAAACCCGAACGGGGGTCCCGTCTGCTTGGCTTGGCAGCCCTGACTCACCCTTCATCCTCCTAAACCTGCGGAGAGATCCGTACGATATCGTATCCCTCTGTCAGCTGTGTGTTCGCCTTTTGGTTGTAATGTGAACAGCATGTCCGAAATACCCACACCAGGCCTGACCTGGAAAGGTCACACTGAGGGCCACGCCGTCCTTACCCAGGTCACACCTGGCCCCCGTCCTGCCAGGGGGGCACAGGCAGCTGCCGCTTACGGGGTCACAGGGGGCAGACTCAGCGCAGTCGCACTTGTGGGCACAGTCCTCACCAAACCGGTCCTGCTGGCACACTGGGAAGGGGGGGGGGACAGAAGGGGAAAGGAGTATGGATGGAACGCAGAGCTGAAATAAGCTGGGCTCTGTGATGGCAGCAGGGAAGCAGGTAGTTATGATGGGGGGGGCTCACCCCTGTCGCACCGAGGACCTTGGTACCCAGCAGGGCAGATGCACTTGCCAGTGCTTGGGTGACAGGGGGCGCCGTTTCGGCAGTCACAGGCCCGCTGGCAGTGTGGACCGTGGAATCCTGAGGGACATGCTGGTGGCACAAATGGGGGGGGGGGGGGGGGTTAAGGCAACCCTAAAAACAAAAGGGGAAAGAGAAGCAGTCAGCTTCATGGGCGCCGTCCGGAAACGCCCCAGCGAGCATCTCACCGTGCTCACAGAGGTTGCCGTAGTAACCCAGCGGGCACTGGCAGGCGCCGCTCGCTCTGTCGCACGTCCCGCCGTTCTGGCACTTGCAGATCTGCCGGCAGTCGGCGCCGTATCGACCCGGGGGGCATTCTGATGGGGGAGACAGCCAATCAGAAATCTGCTGCTACGCTTCACCCTGCTCACGGATGCCATCGTTCCCTGTGCACCGTGACCCAAGCACTCGAGAGTCGCAGTATGGAATTCGGTTCCTTCAATTTCAATTCACTTTTCAATCTCAATGAAGGAATTAAACTAACAAAGAATGCAAGCTGTCGCTACCTTTAGCAAACTCCCTTCGCGCCTTTATAAGTTACGTATGTCTCTCGCCGCACCTCACCTGTCTCACAGGCGGGTCCCGTCCAGCCCAACCCGCAGGTACAGGCCCCGGAAGCAGGGTCACACTTCCCTCCATTCCCGCAGCGGCAGACCTGGGTGCAGCCCTCCCCAAACCGGCCCTGTGTGCACTCTGTGGGACATGCATGAAGTGCTTTTATCGCAGTGACCTCACACAGCCAGCTGGTGGTGCTGGAGAGCCGCGGTCCCAGAGCAATTAGGAACCTCATTCATAAACGAAAAGTTATCATTTCTAATATCTGAATGGGTACTTTATTTAAACTGCACATGCAAAAATCTGTATAAATATCAATTGAAATGGAAATTGATAAGATCATGTTAAGTGAAAGGCATTAGCATTAATATCACCTTTAAACTAGCGACTCAGATTTGTATCTGGCTTTATATTAGTAAAGGACTAAAATCAGTAACATACTTCTTTGTAGTGGCTGGTATAATTTCCATAAGGCAGAGCTTCACCTTGTTCACATGCCACACCCGTCCGGCCCGCGGAGCACAGACACCGGCCTGTAACCGGGTCGCTACTCTCCCCGTCGCCGCACAGCGCCACCTGGGCACAGTCGGGCCCGTGGCGTCCTGCCGGGCAGCCTGGGAAGGCAGAAAGGGGAGGAGACGGGTTCAGCATCTCACAGTCATGGTAAAAATGACGTTAGTTGGTACGATTCGGGACCCGGAGTTTTGATTTGTGAGATAATATGTCCAGGTGTACATCCATCCATTCCACCCAGCCTCCATAACTTCACCCCTCAGCCTTAACCATAACCATAAGTAACCAAGCAAAATACGAGATGTTTCGCATTTTTTCCTTTTTTGATTGCAAAAACTGAAAAATGGTTCCCAATGTCAAAATAACAGGTTTTTATCACATTGTGCGGACCAAATATAAATATAAGCCCCACACACACACACACACACACATACACACACACACACACAGACACGCACACACACACACAGACCGGTACACATATCTGTGTGGGGACCACCTGTTTCTTCTATGGGCAAAACATTTGGTCCCCACAATGTAAAGTATATCTGACCCACACACACACAGATTCATATGCTCATTAGTGTGTACAATGTCTTTAAAATAGTTTATGGGGTGTTTTGCATCCTCTGGCTTAGTTACATTTATTGTTCACAGCATGAAAATGTATTAATTACATTTTTTTTTTTATTAAATGAATTATGTTTTTGTGTAAGTTAAACTGTAGGTGGCGCAGTGACCCTCATGTTTGCGAGAGTGACAGAGGCGAGTGACACTCACCGACACTGCAGTCGGCCCCGATATACCCCGGGAGACAGGTGCAGGTGCCCGTTTTGGGCCCACAGGTTCCCCGGTTCAGGCACTGGCACTGGCGCTCACAGTTCGGCCCGTATGTCTCCGGCCTGCATCCTAGGAACCCAGAGCTATCAGGCAAACGCCCACCCCCACCACAAACTTCTCCAGCTCCCCAGCATCAGAACATCAATACCATCTTCAGAAACAGCTTCTGTCCTCAAGCCATTCATGCCTAATACCTACATTTCCTGTGACTGTCCCGTCTGTGGAGCCTGCATATTATAGCACTGTTACTGGACTTTCTCAGTCACTTTATAGCCATATTGTCTAGTTTTCTGTACAATGTGACACTATCTGTATTGCTTTTTACTGTCCCGAGTCTCTCCGTAACTGAGTGTGAGTGTTCGAACAGGTGCTCCAGTACACCTGCAACATATGGCCAAAAAGACCTTGAACCCTGAAAGTTGGTACCTGCCCCGGAGATTCTGAGGAGGACTCACCTTGGTTACAGCGCTTGCCGTGGTAACCGGGAGCACAGTAGCAGAGCCCAGTGACAGGGTGGCACAGCTGGTTGGCCTCAGAGCACTGGCACACCTGGTTACAGTTCAGGCCATACGTACCAGGGAGACACACTGGGGAGAAGCAGGAGGTGATGAGGAATGAAGCCATGATGAAGGCCTGCC
>JAODJU010000108.1:2940394-2953669 GCA_026776725.1 Gnathonemus echidnorhynchus | reverse complement strand
TATCGCTCACTCTGTTCACAGCCGTTCCCAGTGAAACCAGGGGGGCAGCCACATTTGCCGGAGACATGGTGGCAGGAAGTCCCCGGTGGACAGGAGCAGCGCCCCCTACAGCTCTCCCCATATGTCCCGGGCAAGCATGCTGAAATGTCAGTCCAATGACAGTCAAACAGTGCTGAGAAATAAACATACTGAAAAGAAAATGTGCTCCAGTGCAAATTCATGAAATGCAAAAGAAATTAAATACTGCTGAAATGCTAACGTGCTGAAATAAAAACATCATGAAATGGCAACGAGCTACAATGAACACACTGTGAAATGGAAAAGTTCAGAAAAATAAACACTCTGCAATGCAAATAAGCTGGAATGCCAAAGTAATGAAATAAATTCACAATGAAATGCTAACACACCAAAAAGCTAATGTGATGAAATGCAAATGTGCTGAAATGCAAAAAGTGATAAACAAAACAGTCACGCCAAAAAAGCATGCTAAAACACAAAATAAGCATTTTCAAATTCAACAGTGAACATGCTAAAACACAAATGCACTGAAGCACTGAGAGGTTAAAAACAACGGACTGAAATAAAAATAAAAATCCTGCTGAAATATAAATTCTGAGTTCTCACAGGGGGAACTCACCTCTGTCACATAGTGGCCCCCGCCAGCCTGGGGGGCAAAGGCAGGCCCCAGTGATGTGGTGACAGGTAGCATTGTGCTCACACTTGCACCGCTGCGTACAGCCCACCCCAAACAAGCCTGGGGGGCACGCTGTTATATACAAACAGACAGATCCAATGCTAACATTAGTTATCATTTATAGTTATCATTTGTTAGTTATCATTGCAATGCAACCCAGAAGGTCCCTGGGCCCCCAGAACCTCCCATGTTGTCACTTTTGCGTGCAGGAGCGTCCTCTCACCCCTCTGACAGCGTTCTCCAAGCCAGCCCGGCCGGCAGGAACAGTGGCCGCTTCTGCGCTCACAGTGCCCCCCGTTCTCGCACGCGCACTTGTGTTGGCAGTCTGCCCCGAAGTGACCCTCGTTACATTCTGCGGGGACACGAGAGGTGAGCTGCATTCATCATTCTCACCATACACTCTCAGTCAAACCGAAAACTTCAATATAAACACGTTCACATACTTAAAAAGCTGAAGAAGCGCTGGCCCAAATTTAAACTGTTTCCTGGGACCAGAGAAGACAACGATATTTCTTCTCCTGGGAGCTGATCTGCTAACCTCTTACAGCGAAGCCTAATTTTTCCACCTCAGGCTGCCGTCTACGCCGGATGTAAGAAAAGGTGGGGAAACACCTCATTTGCACCTGCAGAAAGTGCTGAGTGCCACTGGGAGCTCATGCAGTGTGACGGCTCCTGGCTCCATCCAGCACGCTAAAAGCCCACTGCAGTTGGCGGAGAGTAAAGAGCTTCACCCTGTCTCATTAAAGAGAGGCCAGGCCGTTAAATTTCTGGTTCACAGGAATATTCATAGTTCCCAAAGAGCCTCTGCTGTCACAGAAATATGTACGGGTGTGTTGGGGGAAATGGACTTTTAATTGCACTATAAAGTCAAGAGGTGCTGACAGCAGCTTTAAGGGTCACCATCTGAAACCATAGAAACGATCATCCCTCTCACAGAGGAGAGTTCAAGCCTATGTTACATAAAAGAGTAAAGAGGCGACACCCTGGGCATTCAAGCTGCTGTACTGTCTGTCCTGCCTCACTCTTGCTTCAAATTTCCCTTTTCTTATTGGGCTGTTTTTAATAACAGGTGCGATCAACCAAATAAAATCCTCTTAAGACGAGCAGGCACAATTTGGCACCGATGACATGTAATGCCTTAAAATGTTAGCTGTATATCATGTTTATATATCTTAGTATTTATTTTCTATTTATTACTTTTCATTTGCACTACAACCAATGACAACAATGTTTCAGCTCAGCATTCGAAGCTGACAATGATACCTTGACTTGATAACGGTACCTCTCTACTTTTGTAACAAGAGCTTTCTCTGTTGGACAATCCTCCCAGCAAGCTGAGAGCCATTAGGCCGAGATACAGACATAGGTCACCACGCCCGGCAGAGACGATCCCTAAAGGTGCTTAAAATAAAATCCTCGGAATCGATACCATTTTAGCAGAACGTCAGCCAAACAGCTAATCACCATTTCGGCGCACTGCCTACGCAGGGTCTCCAAGGTGAACTTTATTTGTTTGTTCAGATCCCACCCACTGTCCACGATTGGCTGACATAAATGTGACACCGCAGGATTGGTCAGCATGACTAATTATGCAGTTACCAGCATGCTTTGCGCGTGTATTTTTTTGTTTATCGTAAATGTCATTAACCATGTAATATTTCCCATGCAATGTGTGTATTTTGTTAGCGTGTAACCATGAGTGTCGTGTAAATTGTTGGCTTCCTTCTCTGTACCGCTGCTAGTATTAGATCAGTAGTGGCTATTAATAAAGAGAATAAAATAAATAAATAAATAAAAATTAAATAAAGAGAGCAACTTACATTTTTTAAAGAGCTATTATTTCCTTTATCAAGATAACACGCACTCACCACATTTTCGCTCTGTATGTGGGTCTGCTGCATTGAAAACATTCTATGCCCATTCTGCTAGGGTTGTGGCGTCACATAAAACGAACACGGTGGAATTGACGGATTGTTCTTGCTAATGTCAGGCATTTTTTAAGGCATTTTTTTAGATCAGCCATAAACTTGGTCATCAGATCATTGAAAGAAAATCTTAACAGCCTTGACATTTAATTTGACTTAACACTTACTTACATCTAGCAGTTATGGTGATTTTCCTTTTAAGTTTTCCTATTTATGGCAATAGGTGCAAGGAATGGCTTGAAAATAGAGGAGACTTGACCAAACATTTGTTTTGTGTTACTTCTCTCAAAATTGTGGCTAAGCAACTTTGTCAAGCACTGGATAAAAAGGCAGATTTGCACACGCTGCCCATCCAGCAGTCAAGCCACCCCAGGCTTTGGCTCCAGTTGAGTGCAAGAAGTTTCACTGTAGCCAACACAAACCTCCACGGTCTTTCCAGTCCCCCACCCAAGTAGCGTCTGTTTCATCAGACGACACCTCCTGAATTTCTGCTTGGGCCCTTAAGCCCACCCTAGAAGACACAAACTCTCCAGCAGGGATGAAGATGGAGGTTTCTACAGCAGATGACCTTTGGCAGCACCTACTGACAATATGCCGCTTTCCAAGCTTAGAGTAAACAGTGCAGGGGAGCAGGGTTCAAGATACGTGTCACTTCGGAGCCGGAAAAAGGCTAGCGTGTTTTTGAGGGTCAAACATTCAGGCTTCCTGCAGAAAGTCACAGATTCAAGTTCCCAGGAGAATCCCTGAAGTTGTACCACTTTATGTTGAATAAATACAATGATGAATGATGAAAAAAATAATGAATTGTGGGCTATGGTGGGAGGCATAGAGATGTGCTTCTAAATGTGTAAGTAAGTAAGTGAACTTTATTGTCATTCACACGAGGAGACAGCCAATCACACGAGTATGGCGTAACACTGTTACACTATTAATGGGCGCTAACAGTGTAACAGCGGATGTGTGCTTACAAACATCTGCAAACACGCATGCGATAGACGGGGAGGTGCTCACCCAGTTCACAGGCCATGCCAGTCCATCCGTCGGGGCACGAGCAGCGGCCGCTAACCCGATCACATGCTGCCTTGTTCTGGCACAAGCAGTGCTGGTGGCAGCCTGACCCATAGAGACCAGCTGGGCATTCTGGGAAAACAGTTTGGCCCACAGCCAGACACTTACAGATCATCTGGCAAAAAAAATGTGCTGAGCTACCAATTCCTGTCTAGCAGATCACTTCAGAAATACACTATATGGGCAAAAGTACTGGGACATATGTAGTAATTACAGGAATCGGACACGTAAGCCACACCCATCGCTGACATACAGGTGTATAATTAAGATCACAGCTATGCAATCTTCAGCGTGAAACAGAGTGGGTGGTCATGCAGATGAGGCGAGTCAGCCGGGAACCGCCATTGGACTCCATTGGACACTTGGAACAAGTTGGTTCTCCACGTTTATGTTCTGCTAGAGCCGCCCTGCTCAACCGCAAGTGAAGTGATGGTGAAGTGGAAACATCTGGAAGCAAGTTCAGCTGCGGGGTGGGGGCCGCCTAAGCTCATATAAAGGGACCTGGTCACCCAGCATCAATACCCAACCTGAATGGCTGCAGATCCCACCAGCAATGTTCCAGCATCTAATGGAACGCCTTCCCAGGAGAGTACAGGCTGTTATAGCAAATAAGGGATAGCCAAGTTCATATTAATACCCTTTGATTCCGAGTGAGATGCTGGACAAGCTGGTGTCCAAGTTCTTTTGTCCATGTAGTTTAGCTTGGTGTGTTTTTGCTTTATGTCTCTTTAAAGCTGCAGAATGTAGAGCAGAATATACCCTCAGTGTGACTGTATGACATTAACAGGCTTGTCTTGTCGTCAGTCACTCAGGCTGCACTTACAGGCTGTAAAATGGATACAACTGAAGATAGAAGGAACACAGCTACTTCCACTGGCTCTCTGGAAGTATTTTATTCCATCAATTCCAGACTGTGCTGGTCAACTGCAGCATGTGTCTGGCTGTAGCAGGGATGCCAGCTCTCACGCATCTGGCGAGACACTCACACTTTCAAACTCTCACGCTCGCACAAGAAAGCTTACAGTAAATCTGTATAAGTCCATTATAAACATAAAATTAGCTAATCAAAAGCATTGGAGTAGTTTACAAACCCTACAGACTATTTACAAGGTAACAGAACCGTGACATACATGTAATTGTGTGTGCAGACTTGTCTTGAACTGAGAATCTCACTGTAGCTGGCTGACCAAAGTTGGCAGGCTTATAACTCTGGCTTAGCCAAGAAAACCAAAGAGTTTCAGCAAGTCATTCTCCAGGAAGCCAAATTACACATACACAGACACATTCATATCTTTGTGGGGACCGTCCATTCATTTCTATTCCCAACAATGACGACCTGAACCCCTACCCAGCCCTAAACTTAAGGATAAGAAACAAAACAAAATACAAGACTTTTAGTCTTTTTTAGTTTTTTCATTACAGTTATGATTTTTATAAAATCGAGTTTCCCCTTGTGAGGACCGAAAAAATGGTCCCCACAACGTCAAAATAACAGGTTTTTATGTCCCCACAGTGTCATACCCCATATGTATACCTGTACCACACGAACACACACACAGACACATGCAGTACACACACACACACACACTCACACACACACACACACAGACACATGCAGTACACACACACACACACACACACACACACAGAGGAGACCGGTCACCTTGCTGGCACTGTGTCCCCATCCAGCCGCCTGTACACTGGCACTCCCCGGCCACTGGCTCACAGCTGGCATTGTTATGGCAACTACAGGGTAGGATACAGCCGTCGCCATAGAAACCAGGTGGGCATGCTGCAGCAGGTAACACAGGCAGACACAGCAAAATCACAGACTTTCACCTTAATAAAAGTAAAAAGCTTGGCATGATGTTTCCCAGGGAGACCCTGCTCTCCTCAATGAAGACCATATCACGCTGTGTTAATGCATGCATGGGCATCTGCTCTGTGTCTAACTGTAACAGGTAAACATGGTGTGTTTGGCGTCCGTGGAGGGTCAGACTTACGGCTGCTACAGCGCAGGCCCACCCAGCCGGCAGGACAGCGGCACATTCCGGTCACGTGATCGCAGCGGCCGCCGTTCAAGCAGTCGCATTTCTGCTGGCAGTCGAGCCCGTAGAATCCCGCAGGGCAGGCTGAGGGTATCACACGAGCACACAAACGCACGCAAGAACCAGCACACAGACACGTGCAGGTTACTCCTAGCTGCATTTGTTGGGGCATCTACTTAACTTCCGCTTCAGTTCCAGATCTCAAATCACTACTGAACATTTTTTGTTCGTGTTTTTTAAAAAGATGAGTTTGCAATAAAGGTCATGTTTCTCACATTTTGCTAAACATGTCCACATGCACGCAAGCATAAAACACAAATTCGTACACACACGCACACGTAACGTATTAGGCTACAAGCGACGTCGACACGGGCTGTGAGCGAGAGTGTGTGGTTTTCATATCCCGTGTCATACTGATCTTGTGAGACCACTGCACAAACACTCAGTATGGGTTTAAACAAGGACAACAGGTGTGAATCATCACCAGCTTCCTGTCAATTACACAGGAACCAGAATACGGAATATTCGGTATTTCTGTCTATAGTTCATTTGTTAAACACTAATCAAAAGAGTATGAGGTTCACCAGTCTCTGTATGACAGCTGAGATCGCTTTATGAAATCTGAATCAGTTTGTTTTTTGCTACAAACTTGGTACGTTTTAGGACAAAGGCTACAGTTCAGTTTCAGCTGGCCTTACGCTTTTCACAGTAGGTGCCGGTCCAGCCCCCCAGGCACGCACAGGCCCCGCTCACGGGGTCACAGGCCGCCCCGTTGTCGCACTGGCAGCGTTGACGGCAGCCCGCTCCGAACGAGCTTACGGGACATTCTGCATGGGGGGGAAACACCACACAGAAGGCCTTAGGAGAACCCGGAGGGCGAGAGGCGCAGACAGAGCAGAGGACATCGAACCACATGGATCCTGACTCACTTATAACAGCCACTTATTCTGCCTGGTTCCTAGTAAAGATCTGGGCTCACCATTCAAATCTAATGCACATCGAAAGTGAAAACTGCAGAAATGTTAAATCAAAAAGTGAGAAGGCACATTTACAAATAACTTTTAGCTTTTTGTTTCATAAACCCATGTGTCTGTGTATATACAGAATATTACCATGCATGGTGAGATCCGCCCCCCCCACCACCAACGCACATACTCTGATCACAGCGCCCCCCGGTGAACCCGGCCTCGCAGCTACACTGTCCGGTCACTGCGTCGCAGCTGCCGTCGCCCGTCCCACAATCACAGTGGTTGGCGCAGTCCGTCCCCCAGCGCCCAGACTCACAGGCTGCCACGACAACAAGGAGAGGCGAGAGGCACCCATGTCACACGCTGTCGACCCTGAATCTCCACGTCACACGCTGCTGACCCTGGATCTGCCTGCCTACACTGACGCAACAAACACATGACATTTTAAAATGGAATCGCTCTGGATAAAAGCATTTCCTGTTTGTAGTGGTGCGAAAAAAGTGTTAAAATCTCCAAACAACTAATCGTTTACAGTGCTGCTACTTAGCAACCACAGTGCTGCAGCTATTTTTTTAGTCTATATTTACATGTATATATATTTATATATATATATATATATACACACACATTTAATGCTCCTAAAAACACCATGTTTGAACTAGTGAAGAGTTTCATTGTACATGTACTATAACAATAAAGATTCTGTTCTATTCTATTCTGTTCTGTTCTGTTCTAATCACCGAAACAGCGGGTTCTGCTATGTACCGGGCCAGAGACCCAACCATAAACACACACAGCTGTGAAAAGCAGCATGAAAGCAGGAGCCTGTTTTAAAGCCTGGGGCTCCGCTGGCTGACAGGAGGCTCAGTGGGACGCACCTCTGCTGCAGTCAGAGCCGGTCCGGCCTGGGCCGCAGGCGCAGCGCCCGCTGACGTGGTGGCAGCGGCTGCCATTGTGGCAGACACAGCGCAGCTGGCAGCCGTGGCCAAAGCGTCCTTCTGGGCAAACTGCAGACATGGGACTTCCTGTTACAGGCCAGACTCCGCCCCTTTTGTATTAGCAACGTTTCACAGTGGAAAACCTACAGTATCGTTATCACTGGGATAATGCCTACTGGAAACACTGGTATACTGGGAGACATATGCATGGGTATTTGGGGCGAATGGGCAACTGTAAGTTTCATATTGATGTGCCACTGAAAATATGGTAACACTTTCTGTGATGCCATGTCTATAAGAATCTATGATCACATTCATGACACATTATAATACATTCATAAAGCATTATGAACATGGCTATAAATATTTATAAAAAGGCATAACAAGTTATAGTCATGTTTATTATGCATTGTGTATACTTTATGAAGCTCCCATCTATAATGAACTATAGATACCTTCATAATGCAGTACAAAGCATCCTTAATTCTTATATTTACCATTATAATGCATTATGAAGGTATCTATACTGCGTTACAGATGAGAGCTTCATTGGCACTATAATCATTATAATCAACACTATGACTGTCAATAGAAGACGATCTTTATTAATGCATTATTAATTATTATACCAACCATTATAACGCATTATGAAGGTATCTATAATGCATGATAGATGACAGCTTCAATTAAAGTGTCACCGAATACACTGTAAAGAAATGACTGACACGGTCACTTCAAACAAATACTTCCATGAAATATTATCCTCCCATTCTGTGCAAACAGTGAGGGGCAGTTAGACAGACAAGCGGACGGTGAGGAAGAGGAGCAGATAAGAAGCTCTGATGGCGGCAGTGACTCACCATCCTGGCACAGGGTGCCCATGTACCCCGGCAGACACTGGCAGGTGCCATTGCGTTTGTCACAAAGGGCCTGGTTCTCACATGCCAGGCAGAGCTCCCGGCAGCCGGGCCCCCAGTGTCCCTCCTCACACTCTGCACAGGGAGACGCAAAGCATACGGCACACAGGTACCAAACTGGCGTCACAGCTTCAGGCAATTTGCCGGATGTCCACCAGAGGGCGACAGTCCAAACCCCTCGATTTCTAGAAGCCTGTACAGGGCTATGAATGTTTATTATTACTTATCGACTAATTTTTACTGGCCTGTTAAGACACTGCTAATGTACTGGCTTATCATGAATGCTACAGTGGTCTTAGGCATTATTATTTATTATAATATAGTAAATGACTACTTTGGTATTCCAATTTCATTTTTAATGGTTATGGACTGATTTGTGCCATCAATCGTTCCCAGTTAAGTACATTCCTCCTTCAAACATCACTACAATAAACAAGATATTGGGAAGGTAGAAGGCCATTTACAGGCTATCAGCCTAATAATAACACATATCTTACAGGTAGCAAAGGCAGTTTCCCTTCCTGGAATTTCAACATTCTGTTCATAAGGAGAGTTTTTATGACCAACACTCTACCAGCCGCCCAGCATCCTCTGCCAACGATCCACATGAATGTAAAACCTGCTTAGAAACTTCTTTTGAATTCCCCATGCAGAACTGACGCCATCAATCAGTCTGCTTGAAGGTCTTCTTGCATGAAGCAGCACATCATACCCGATCACAGGCAGATGTCTGAGCTGTGAAAAGCAAATCTAAAGCACCCCAAACACAATATAGTGGTAATTCTGCTTTATTCTGAGGCCAGTCCCTTTTTTTTTTGCTGCTGTGGTTATGCATACTTTGGGGAGATATTAGCAGTTTCATTTTAGCTCATCAATGTTTTTACAGGGTCAGTAAAATCCTATGGATCCTGTTATTCTGTCTTTTTTCTTTTCAACTGCTGCTGTTTCGAAAGAATTTCCCCATTGTGGGATTAATAAAGTCAATCTAATCTAATCTAATCTAATCTAAAATGAAATAAATCCCAGCTGCCTTTGCTGTATCGTGGCTGAGCCAATCACAGAGGGCGGCTTCTGATGAAACCCTGCTGATCTGGCAGAGAATGTATTACTGAAGACCAATGCCAACACCTTATACCCAGGCTTCAAAGGGAGATGGCTGCTATCATGTTTCAAAGGTTGGATACCAGGGCTGCATGGTCTCCCCAGCAGGTAGACGAAGCTTCATCATGGTTCCATGCAAAATCATACATCTCGACAGCCAGAAAGCTCGCTGGGAATAAGCACTGAAACTGATGCCTAGGATTAGAAGGCATTTGCATGGATGCTTCAGCGAGATACTTGAACAGGAACTGCAGGATATCCATGTAAATCGTGAAGCTTCTTTTCAGTATAAGCTCGAAAAACTTCTACCAAAATAAAAAATGCATCTCAGGAGCTTAAAGGACTGTTGGCCACTGAGGAGCTCAGCTCGTGTCTCTGCCAGCTTTCCATGCTGGTCTAAGCAGTTATATGTCCTGATGCTCTCCAGGCTGCATTATGGGTTTATAAATAATCAAAGGATGCTAATAAGAACCTGTGGTTTTGCTAAAGAAAGAGCTGAATCCAGCTCAGGGTATGGACTCTCACACCATCTCCCTGTGCTCAGATTCTCTACTTTTTTCCGTTTCAAACACAGCCGACATTCAGCACAATGTCCAAGAGAGTAATTACGCCATAACGGAAAGTCATTAAAAGTGGATACAAGAACAAAATGTGGAAAAACATGTTTCGAAAGTGGTAGGAACTTGGAGGCCTGTGCGGAACCACATTGCTGAGCGTGATACACAGAGACCTTTGGCAGGCCAGAAGCAGCTTTCAGGAGGAAGAGCTGGACTACAGAGACTGCAGGGCGGCAGTCTGCCAATCGCTGCCCAGAGACTGCAGGCCGGCACTCTGCCAATCGCTGCCTTTGCGCCTACTTACCTTTCTCACACTGATCTCCTTCCCTCCCGGCAGGACAGTGGCACTGCCCGGTCACAGGGTCACACGGAGCCCCAGAACACTCGCAGGACTGGGTACACCCTCTCCCATAAGTCCCCATGGCACAGACTGTAAAAACAGGAGATGGCATACTGAAAAAGCAAATGGACCAGGAAAGAGCCCGATGGAACATTATCAGAGTATTAATATTTAATTTTGACGACTTTCACGGGACGGGAAAAACTCAGAGCGACCCCCCCATTTGCTACACAAACTGCATAAGGTAGCAGAGCAGAGGGACAACGGGAGGGAAGTGGGCTAAAGGTGAAGTAGTAGGAGGTCAAGACTGGGAACAATCATGGTACCACCGTGGAAAAAACGGGCAGGAGAAAGACTGTGACTGTGTCCCAAAGCAGGGGCTGCATCCTTCCAAGGCTGCATTCAAACACCAAATGCGTCACAACGGTGCGACAAGGCCGCCCCATTTCAAAGACTCCTTCAGGTATGGTCTAGAAGTGCATTCTTCTTTTGCCGAGTCCTTCGCCACCCAACATATCCCAAGATTCATTGTGCAGAGGTAAAGTGGGTGTGTCCCAGCTTGGCGATAGGAGCGGTACGTAGGCTAAAGGCGGGAACAGCTAGCAGCGCAAATAGCAAATTACCCATAGGCCAGACTGTCCCATTTGATTGTTTTTTCTCTCCAACCTTTGTAGAAGACGGCTTACAAAGGCCACACCTTCGTAGACCACGTCCTTCGAAGCCTGTAGCCCCCGAATTCGGACGCAGTCTAGGTGTTGAGGGCGAATGTAGCCAAAAGCAACTTTTAACTCTACACCCTACATTCAGCCTCTTGACCAGGTGCATCGATCACTGAAGAGCTGCAGCACCACACTGGAAAGGCAGTGAGCCGAGAGCTAATGAGCAGTGCTGTCTGCCCTCCGCCAGCCTGTCAGTCTAACTGCATGGCAGCTGCAGCACTCTGACCACCTAATGGCTTCCAGGCGGCAGCCCCTGTCTGCCAGCTCCGAGACACTCTGGAAGCATCCCTCCCCGGTCCCGGCTGGACCACGGCTCTCGCACCGCTGCCACTTAGTTTGACGTTTCCAAATTTCCAGAGTGGGAGGCATATTAGAGGGATGGGGAGGTCAAGGCAGGACAGAAGCCCAGCTGCACGCTGAGAGCCTGAAGGTGAGCTCAGGCTAGTGTCGCTAAGACCTGAATAGGCTCCCCAAACAGAAAACAACTCCAGGTCCTGCAGAAAGCATTGTGTGATCAGACCTTCAACATCAGTAACACGGCAGCCTCAGACACTGATGAGACACTATAATATTCATCAAGGAACAAGGTTACTAGTGACAGTGAATGTAAATGTATTCTCTAATTAAACAAGTATTTTACTTAGTCGGTTTGAAAATTTGTCTCATTATAATGTCTTGAATTCAGATTTTAAACAGAAAAACCTTATTTAAATAAAGGTTAAATGAATAAAGATGCCCCCTTGTTTGTTATAGTCAATGAGGTTTTTCATTCCCATGTGGTTCTGGGGGCCATGCTTGGCTTAGCAGGTTAAGCTTCTACGCCGGCTCAAATCCCCATGTCAGGAAAGTGATGTCATCATTGGGTCCTTGAGCAAGGCCCTTAACACCCAATTGCTCCAGGGACCAGCTGACCCTGCCTTCTCAGGAAAACGAACGTCACTTTCAATAAAACCATCTGCTAAATGAATAAAATTTTAAATCTACTTTTAAGACAGTCATTAAATCAAAGTAAAGAAATTAAGTCATTTTACCAGCTGTTTCACATACAGCATGGAGCCAATATCTCAACCACCAGTATATCAATCTGAATCTTTCATGTTCTTACTTTCAGTCCATTATTAGTGATTATTAGTGGTTAATAGTGTTGCAATTGAACTTGTTATGTACATTCTACAAAACATTGGATTTTTTAAACAAACAAAGGACTTTTACAATGAAGAGCTGAAAAATTCATTAAGTACACTAAGGCTACATTGACATTATCAAACTGAAGTGACTCAAATCAGATTTTTTTGCCTGAATGTGACTCTGATTTTCTGATTTTTTTCACACAGATCCGATCTTTTCAAATCAGATTTGAGTCACTTTGATATGAGGTCCTACATTGGATACGTATCTAATTTAGGGCCATACAACATGAACGAGCATCGGAATCGGAATTCATGTGGTTTTTCTGTCTATATGCATGTGCTGAACGTGCAGATTTTTTGTCGATAGTGATGCAGATGACTTGTGCAAAAATGTATAATTGCACATGTGAACCATTTCAGAGGACAGATGTATACACATTACAAATAGATACAGGTCACAAGGCATCCTCTGTCCCCTAAAACACATGGACCTCAACACCCGCTAAACACCTGCAGCTCATTTAAAATGTGTTTTGCGTATTTAAATATTTAGCTGCATTTTTTGTGAACATTGTAGCAGTGTTTGGAAACTGGATAATTAACTAATTAATAGTGTGTTTGTGAATTGAGCACAACTGTCTTTGGGTCCTGTTTTCTGTCACAGTGTGTAACATTCAGGGATGAATACCCTTTGTTTCTTTGGATGGTCGATACTTCTGGAAAATGCATGTTGTCCTATAGTCAATATGTTTCCCCTAAATATGTAACAAATATAATTGTAATGGACAAATAGCTATCGTTATCATTTCAGTCGCGCTTGGCTACGATGAAGAACGTTTTGCCCCGCTTAAATTTCTTAAGTGCTATGCT
>JAODJU010000108.1:2924015-2940294 GCA_026776725.1 Gnathonemus echidnorhynchus | reverse complement strand
ATGCCAAAAAGTTTGCCCCCCCCCCCCCCCCCCAATGCCCACAGTACTAGCGTCAGGGGGCACGCACCAACCGGGGGGATTTTGGCCAACTCACCCTGGTCACAGTGAACACCCCGCAGACCCGCGGGGCACTGGGGCTGACAGTCGCCGGTCACGTGATCACAGGGCACACCGGCTGGGCACTCGCATCGCCACTTGCAGCTGGTGCCATAGAAACCAGCACTGCACGCTGTGGGGGTGACAGAGCCAGCTGTGCTTAAATCACACAAGCATTTGACGTTCCCACAATGGTACATCATAACCATACCCACATACCTTAAACAAATGGTAATGCTTTACAGTATCTGCACCTTCATTATAGATTCATTATGCATTCATAAAACATTTAGTGCACCTTCATAATGCATTCATAGAACAGCCATAAGCCATATGTAAATATACCGTAACATCCTAACATATACTACCTCAATAACTTTAATACACATTAATAACAAACATTAATAACAAACATTATCAAGGCTCAAGACTTTTTATTGTCATTGTACAGTTGCCTGGACAACAAAATTAGCTGGAAAGATCACAAAGATGCAGGAGATATAAGAACAAGATAAAAACACAATATACACAATGTACAGGTACAGAGACATTGGGGAGTATATGCAAGGGTATCATAAATATAATAAATAAGGGGGAAGGGCTTGGTCAATAGATAAGTGACACTATTGGGAAGGTTGGTAATTGCACATTTGCCAAGATATTGCACAGAGCCATAGTTATTAGCAGCAATGAGATGACTGTATGGATGAAATCTGCACACACATGAAATCTGCACAGTCAGATTTCATACACACGTACACACGAACACACACTTATGGTCACACATGTTTATTATTAATGTTTTATGTTTATTATCATATAATGTTTGTTATTAATGTATATTAAAGCTGTTAAAGGTGTGTTAGGACCTTAAGGTGTACTTACATGCTGCTTATGAATGTTCTACGAATGCATTATAAAGGCATTATGAAGGTGCCGTTAATGTAAATTGTCACCTCTCAAACCTAAGGATTGCACTGTATGGGCCTTGGCCATTGTGAATAACATCTATTCATTCATCTTACTATTCCATGCAGGTTCAGAGTGACCCATGGTGTGCAGGGTGATTATTAAAGATCAACAAAGAGGCATCACCAACCATCTTTGCATGTCTTGCCATGGTAGCCTGGTTTGCACTCGCAGGTACCATGGCGACGGTTGCAATCCAGCGTGTTTTGCTGGGCACACTTGCACTCCTCGGAGCAGCCTGGCCCGAAGGTCCATTTGGGGCACGCTGTAATAGGGGAACCAAGCATATAAATAACAAGTTTTGTTCATGAACCATTTGCTGAATCTTTTTGACCCCACTAGATGGCGCTCTCAGTTATAAAAAAGGGCCAAACGCAAGCGTCATTTTGTCCATCAGTAGTACAGTAGAATTTGGAACAGGATAGGGGCAAAAGATGAGATTAGTGGTTGGAATGGAGAGCCACAGAGAGGAAACACAGGGAACAGCTGAGTAGAGATTCCCCATAAAAGCCTTCAAATGAGCCATGCGTGTCTTGCGTGAAAAGAAACAGTGGCAGGTTTGGGTGCGAGGACACTGACTGCCAGCCTGGCACGGCCGAACATAGAAGTGGGAGGAGCCAAAGAGACAGAATATGACAGGAAGTGGGTGGTGGTGTCCGAGGTAAGGCCATTAAAGACGAAAACTGGTGCCGGCCCACATGTAACTCACGCAAGTGACAGAACCTGCCGTACAGCCCTGGGTCACAAAGGCAGGCCCCATAGGTGCGATGGCAGCGTCCGTTGTTGGCACAGTTGCACTTCTTATTGCAGTACTTCCCATACAGACCCTTTGGGCACCCTGCGGACCGGGAGATGCTGTTCATGGAACCAGTTAGCAAGTTGGCAAAGAAAAGCATACAGAGCTTATAAAATCAAGACAAGTAGACCACCAAAAAAGATCCAGACAGGGAACGCTGAGGGACCTCATAAATTTATGGTCATGGTTACAAATAGCAAAGAATAAAACTTACCTCGTGATGATTGTTAAAAATAGCACATGTCCATTTATAATGAATGACAGTCATGATGCTTTATTTCCCGATATAAAATTCAACAAGTTAAAAACACACCTGAACAAATATGGCAAAATGGTGCAGTAATTTAAGACGTTTTGGGCTACAGCCGGCGATTGTTACCATTCTCACACAGGTCCCCAGTGACCCCAGGGGGGCAGTGACATGACCCCGTCACCGGGTCGCACGTGGCACCGTTCCTGCACTTACAGGAGAAGGAGCAGTTCCTCCCAAAAGTGCCCTCGGGGCAGGCTGTGCCAGAGACAGAGGGTGGGGTCAAGCCACGCAAAGGATTGTGGGTCCAGTCCATTTGGGATTAATGTTCATGTAAAATAACATCTTCGAATAAAAATGTCTTTTAAACCGCACCATAAATATAAAAAGGGATAAACGTTTATTTATAAACGATCAGTGGACTTTTAATGAAGTTAAAATGTGTCTTCTGTCATATAATTATATTGCTGGGTGCAATGTGAACTGAAATTTACGATTTACATTTATTTCCTGAAGGTATGGTAAAACAAATTTCAATTTCTCAGCCGAAGAATAAAGTCATAAAAATAATGTTGTAAAAGGTGAGATGACCAGGATAAGTGTGTGGATGGATGGACGGACGGATGGATGGATGGACGGACGGATGGATGGATGGACGGACGGATGGACGGACGGACGGACGGACGGACGGACGGACGGACGGATGGACGGATGGATGGCTATGAGTGCTTGGGGCTTTCGGCCATACCGTCTTGCAGCTTACTCACTCTGGTTACAGATGAGCCCCGTCCAGCCCTCGGGACAGTCGCAGCCGTCACCCCCTGGGCTGCATGTGGCACCGCTGGCACAGTCCTCGCACGTCAGGCTGCAGTCATGGCCGAAGCTGTGATTCAGACACACTGCCTCAAAAGAACAAGAAGTGACTGTTAGAACAATGGCCGTGCGCTGAAGGACCAGCTTCCTGTAGGCGGGGCACCTTGGTCAGGTGCAGACTCAGATCCACGCTCTCCAAAGCATCCGTACGCAGGCTTACATAGCAGAAATAAGAAACCATAGCTACCGACTAGACAACAAATGTCTTTAATGAAATCGGCCGATGCTTTTTTTTCTGTCCAGCAGGGGGCATAACGGTCAAGTGCATAGAGTCGTAACTCGTAACTAAAAGTGCCAGCAAGTCAATAAATGGTGTGGCTGAGTGGTTCTCAAACATCTTGAATCAAGTACCACTATGGATCAAAGCAAAGCAGGCAAGTACCACCTGGGTGGAAAAAATCACAGTGACCTGAAGCACAGACACGAATTATCACTGTTTTCTCACATACCACAGTTTGAGAACCACTGGTTTTGCTGGTGAAAATAAGAACAATCTCCATAGTTGCCACTGCAGGTCCCTTATTCCGGGCCACTAAGTATTGTCTCTACTAATAAAGATAGTGAGACCACTAGAGATTTCTTTTTTAACTCACCATCTAACTATCTCTATATATAAACAGCTTCGGTGGACCCTGAAATAGACTGTATAATTGTGTGTTACTCTACTACAGGGGTCTCATACTCCAGTCCTGGGGGGCCAGAGCCCTGTGTAGCTTAGTTCTGTCCCTGTCCCATCACAAGTGATTCAGCTCAAGAGCTGTGTGGTAATTAGCACAAGGAGTCGAATCAGGTGTGTTAAATGAGGGGAAACCCAAAAATGTGCAGGGCTCCGGCCCCCCAGGACTGGAGTTTGAGACCACTGCTCTACTAGAATGATGTGAGACTATTTGTCCATGAGAAAATTCTTCATTTAGTTTGTTGATGGTGGTATGTTGCTGTTTCAGGCAACGCTGCAGAATTTTCTGTTCATCTGGAGTAAAGTTTATAGTTCTCATCAAGCTATTCTGTGGACAAGGACGTCATCATCACGGAAATTTCCACTCTCATCAGTATAGAAATGCTTCACCACAAGTTTGATCACACAGAATGGGTTTGTACTCATTGGCATTAACCATACCGTCTATAGGGTCGAGGGAGCCAAAAGGTTTGCCAGGAAAATGCACCACAACAGAGCTGCCAGAGCCAGGGACTGCGCAGAAAGGAGCCCTTAATCCTGTGGGCTTCATTTGCCATGAATGACACATGTATGCATCTGCTTGCTAAAACACGACCTGATTCATCTGACTCTACGAGTTTCTTCCACTGCTCAAAAGGTACAGTTAATGTAAAGCGTTACCAAAAATGAAATAAATGCATTTTCTAACTGCCCAGATAATTCCTCAATGAAAATGATAAAGCTGTGTTTACAAGTACGTCATGCATGCAAGGTGCGTATTTGGGTTTGACACCCCCTGCGTGTTTGGGTTCAGCACCTTGTACGTGTTTGGGTTTGGCACCCTGTGCGTGTTTGGGTTCGGCACCCCCTGCATGTTTGGGTTTGGCACCCTGTGTCTGTTTGGGTTTGACACCCCCTGCGTGTTTGGGTTCGGCACCTTGTGCGTGTTTGGGTTCGGCACCCTGTGCGTGTTTGGGTTCGGCACCCCCTGCATGTTTGGGTTTGGCACCCTGTGTGTGTTTGGGTTCGGCACCCCCTGCGTGTTTGAGTTCGACACCCCCTGCGTGTTTGGGTTTGGCACCCTGTGTGTGTTTGGGTTCGGCACCCCCTGCGTGTTTGGGTTCGGCACCCGTGCGTGTTTGGGTTCGGCACCCCGTGCGTGTTTGGGTTCGGCACCCGTGTGTGTTTGGGTTCACCCGTACCGATCATCTCGGAGAGTGCGCTCTCGGCCCGCAGCTCCCCCAGGCCCTCCTCGTAATCATCAAGCCGCTCCGGTTCTGGGTCTGGTAGCCAGCCGTAGTCACGAAGCAGCGTGAACCGCGGCGGGGGCCTCTCCACTGCCACACGCTGCGTCAGTGCCTCCACGGGGCCACCAAGAGCTGGGGGGCGGCAAGGGGGGGGGTCCCAGTGCAGATGTCAACACCCCGATGATAAATAATCTGAAGTCCTAAAGCGATGTTTCCCAACCCAGTCCTCAGGAACCCCCAGAGAGCCCACATTTTTGCTTCCTCACAGTTCCCTGCCAAACAGGGGGGAGCAAAAACTTGGACTGTCTGCAGGTCCCTGACGTCCAAATTGGGAGACACTGTCCTAAAGTATTAGGCAGTACTGGTTTTCAAAATGAACTGAAATCTATTCAGTTCTTTTTCTACCCTACAAACGATGAAAATCCAGGCTTGGATATTACTTTTGGCTGTATTCAAACATAGGCTTAAAAAATCATATCATTGAAGAGAAATTTAATTAATAAACAGCATGTAATATATGATAAAATTGTCATTCTAGCAGACAGTGATCTACTGCTGTAAAGAACATTTTTGATGAAATTAGAGTATAAAACAGCATCTTTCATGCAGTTTAGCTATAGAATTTTGTTTAGAGCCTCGCTAGCAGACACCTATTAGCAATACAAAGTCAGTGCTGTTCTTTTAACACTCAGAGTTCACTCACTTCCTGACCGAGGAGATTCTGGGACCCTCGGGGCGGTGTACAGTACTCACGGATGCAGCTGTGCCGGTCCTCATCCAGGCGGTGTCCTAGGTGACAGTAACACAGGTACGACCCGGCAGTGTTCTGGCAAGTGTGTTCACAGCCCCCGTTGTCAGAGAGACACTCATCCACATCTGCGGGACATAATGACACCATGAACCTGTTTATATAGAAGTGTGGGTATGCACTGTACTTCATGGGGCACAAATGATAAGTTGTAACTCAGTTACTACTGAAGTACAAATCATGAGCAAATTTATTTAGAACACTTAGTATTTGGTATTCTTGTTTGGTTATAATTATTATTAATGTTATATGAGAAGTGTTTTCAGTTAAGGTTGATCTATGTTGGAATGTACCATCGCAGCCACAGCCATCAGAGTTGAGACGGTATCCAGCTTCACAGTGGCACTCATACCCCCCTGGGTAGTTGGTACAGTCCTGGCTGCAGCAGCTGCTCTCTTCACACTCATCTAGGTCTGAGAAGCACAAACATTCAGGGTGTAAATCCATTGAATCACTGACATTCTGTGCTAAACATTTGGACACAAGTGCACCCCCTGATTTATAATTAAATTTTAAATTGGTTTGGTCCAACAGACCAGGAGGTGCCAGAGGGAATAAGCGTGACTGTCTGCATCAGTTCAGAGCAGGTGAGCTGGGAAGCTCGGAGATTCCAGAGATTCATCTACTGATCAGTATGTCCAGCTGATCTTTTTATATGTTTATGGTCTTGAACAGAGTAGCAGCCTGATGAATCCATACAGGGATTCACAAGGATCCTGGGAAGTCAAGCCCAGAAACACTGGAAGGAAGTTAGAAGGAAAGAAATGCTTCTAAGCCCTCAGCAGGTGGGATTAGACTGTGCTTTGTGGGAGTGCAGTTAAGCAAGTCGGTTATGGATGTTTCATGAGTGTTTAAGCCTCATATCGTTTTTGCTTCTTCCTATTTGTAAAAGGTCGGCCTGCTGAGGCCCTGGACATAAACACAATTAAGTTCCTTCTTTCCTGGATCCATCCTTGAATTTTTTCCCCTTTCATTTATGCGTTTCTGTTTTAGTTTTTCCCCCCCAGACTCACTATATGTTCTGTATAACACGAATGGGTTTTGAGTCTGAGTTATGGTTTTATTAGTGTTCAGGCTCGATCTCAGGCTTTAGTGTATGTATTATGCTTGGGTGCATCTGTGTTAAGGGTGTTTTAGAAGAGGAAGGAGGACAAGTGTGCATACAGCACTGACACTGAGAGAAGGTACAGTACAGGTTACTTTCTACAGCCCTGATTGTCACCTGCACCCCACTTACCCACACAGGTCTTGAAGTCATCGTCTAACTGGTAGCCATGGTTACAGCTGCAGACAGGTCCGCTGGTGGAGTGCTGGCAGCGGTGAGAACAGCCGCCGTTCCCCGTCTCACAGCTGTTGACAATCTCCATCTCAATGCCTGTCAGAAAGACTTGCCCTGAGTTCCGTCACACCAGAAACATAACTCACTGCTGTCTGCCATGTGCTCATGCACTAAGAATATGCTCTATTTTAAGAGGATAATCAAATACCACTAAGGACACACATCTGCATGGAATAAAGACCCATCACTGTGCACCGCAGAGCTCTTTATTTCATTACTTAGTCATCTCACTCTTCTCTTCCTTTGAACTGAACAGAACAGAATGTATTCTTAAGGTTTTATTCACTTCCCAGCTGTATTTTGGGTACAGTATGATACGCCTAACTGAACCTTAACTGAACCTCAGCTTTTGATTTGTAGAACATTGGCTACATGAAATCATACAGTGCAATCAGGAATTACGAGTGGAAATGGGAATATTTGGAAAGTCTTGAATGAATGAATGAATAAATGAATGAATGAATCAACAATGAAATGAATGAACAATGAAACTGTGAGACTATCCTTGTTAGTGGAACAAAAATAAGAAAATCTGATTAATAGGATATAAAATAAACAGAATATAAACAAACAGGAAACAAATAAATATGTAAATAGTGTAAGGAATAAAAATGTACATGGAAAAAATGACAAAATTTAGGTGTTTAAATAATACGAGCGTCATGTCATAGGTATTCCTCTCCTTATGATCCAGTTAAATATGAAAGTATTACACATTTCAGCAGTATTTTCATATTTACAGTGATTATAATGGGGATTGGAGTCAGTCAGTGCCTTGCTGCTTTGCGGGAGCAGAGACTCACGGTAGCACTGCTTGCCGTCAGCTCCCAGCTCGTACCCCAGGTTGCACACGCAGACGAAGGAGCCTGGTGTGTTGCGGCAGCCATGGGCGCACGTCACCTGGCCTGTATTGCACTCGTCAATGTCTGAAAGACACACAACCAGAGGTCAGTAATCCAGGTCCAGAGAGTAAAAGTCCAGACCAAGATTTTGTTTCAACCAACCAGTTCAAACTAAAGAGTCACAGTCACAGAGTACTCAACTGGTTGATTCAGACAAAATCTTGACCTGGACTTGTGCTCTCTGGACCTGAACTACGACCTCTGCATACAACCTCCTCAAAGTACTATATGAATTTAAGCCAAAGATCCTTAAGAAATGGTTTCTTGTTGGAATCATCCCTTAGGATAAGATTACTGGCTTCAGCTCACATTCTGGCCCCAAGATCTTCTGTTCTTCTCTCGACCAAAAAAACGAATAACCCTTTTCCACACACCCAACCAAGGAAAATAAAAAAGACTACCAGCTATAAAAATGCAGGCCTAAGACACCCATCCAAAATAAATGCCGAACTGCAGGAAGTCACCCTGCCACAGAAGATACCCACCTTCACAGCTCCTGCCATCTTCTGCTAGCCTGTACCCAGGGTGACACTCGCAGCGTGCACGCCCTCTGTGGCTATGGCACCTGTGCGCGCAGCCACCATTGTTCCTTGTGCAGGGGTTCCTCACTGAAATGGAGTAGACGCCATGAGGACAGAACAACCTATTATACCCATGGACAAAGTACAAGGTTTAAGATAAACAAAACATGAAGGTGCAGCTGGAAGCAGTGAGTGAGTGGTATTTGTTTTTATAAAAAATTACTGTGATCACATCCAGGTTTCTGCGCCTGGAAGGAGCCGCATGTGTTCCTCAGCCTTAGAGAATACTGCGGACTGGAGATGCTTAGAGGTCCAGGAACCGTGGCTGCAGCTTCCAGAGCAATTCCGACACCCGGACCCTGCCAAGTTGGGTTTGGGTAGCTGGGGGCATGTTGAGAACACTTCTTCATTGTGTCCTACAGCTTGGGTTAAGGGTTTAGAACCTAAGCTGGGGTTTTACAGTTCCTGGACTTTTTCGTGTAGATGAGTCTTGAGTCGAAGAAGTTAGAAATCTCATTCTCTGAACAACGATTGGATTATAAGAGTTTATGGTACTAGACATGATTTATGAAACATAGACAACTGCTGTGTGAATTCAGGGCAAATAATATCACCAAAAAAAAGTCACCACCAAAAATTACTTATCTATAGATCTCACCCTGCATGACATATGATATGCTCTTAAGAGAAACGCTTCATAATCTCTCTGGAACTACTGGTTTTGCCTATGGTGAAAACCTCTCCTTGCAAAAAGTCACTATGCTGTGACCATGCAGGCTGTGCCACAAAATTCAGCTAATCAGAGGTCATTAGAATCCAAACAGAGATGTTTAACAGAAAGCTTGTGGTGTAAAATTCAACTCAAAATGGCAACACTCACTTCTAGCTGAAAAATATCGAGGACAAAAGGACTAAGTGACACAGAAGCAACTTGTGGCTATAAACATACTTTTCATCTTAGGAAACTACAGATTCTTGGGCTGAGAAAGGAAGCAGATAATCTGTAGAGGGAAGCAGTCAAATTCGTTGCATTTTGGTCCTTTGTGAAGCTGAGGAGGGGAGGTGGCCAAGACAACTGCATTTTAAGTACCAACACATGCTGCTGGGATACAGGGGGCAACACACACGTGCGATTGGACACGGGGACTCACACGGACCGCTTAGGATGCACGCAAGAACACACGTGAGTGTTCATCCGTGCACAGATGCAAAAAGCAAGCACAAAATGACTTGCACAAGCAAGCACACATACAGATGTGATTCACACACGCACACGTACCCAAAAACTCATGCATGAATGTAAACCTCTACACGCAAACCTGCTTCCCATTTCAATTTCCACAAAAAACAAGGACACCATTAAGAAAGTGGAAGTTGCTGGTGGGCCAGAAAAGATGATGAAGCATATCTATCCTAAATGAATAATCGTCCTCGGTGTGTTGTGTTGTGGTTGCTTGTCTTGACCGCAGTGAGCTCTGGAGAAGCTCAAGCTTGTGGATCACTTGCCTGGACTACAGAAAGGGCTGGCCGAATGTGCAGAGTTTACAGCAAGGCAGGCCGTCAGCAAGGCAGGCCGGCACGGCGGATTGTCAGAACACGCAGAAAAGAGACGTGCCAAACACTAAAGGAAAAATCGTATTGCTAAATGTGTTTCCTCTTCCAAAATGGCTTAGTGGTTTTTGTTCAGTTTTTAAGAGAGTTTATTTAAATTTGAATGCTATTATCTGCCTCCATTTCAAGTTCCCCATGTCAAAGAATGGGAGACGGGAGTCACTGAGGATGGTAACGGGTGTACTGTGGAGAGGAATGGGAGACGAGAGTCACTGTGGAAGGTAACGGGTGTACTGTGGAGAGGAATGGGAGAAAGTCAAGTTCAAGACACAGGAATGAAAATGACATTGCGATTTGGTTTGACAACTGACCTATCAATAGATGTCAGGAAAGCAAGGCGAGAGACCATTTATCAGAACCACTTAACAGCTGAAAAGCAAATTTAGTCAGCTGGCTAATTCTCCTATAATCCCCTGGTCCAGGCAGATACGTGCAGTTCGCCAGCTGTATGATGCCCCCCCCCCCACCTCCCTTTCTTCAGCTGTCTGTCACTGAGCGCCTAAGCTATCCAAATACAGATTTATCATCGTAGCTGCAGGCCAGAAATCCACAAGCATCTTTCATCTCCTGCCTAACCATTGCGAAAGAGGAACCCTCACTTCAAGTTAATTATTTGTACTTTTTGATCGTACATTTTTGCATTATCTTGTTCTTTTTATCTTTTTAAGTTTCACCCATGGCTGCTTACACCTTTACCCTTCCTGGAGATTGCCGGATATTTCACTGAAGGTCTTCAACAGACGAGGCCCGCTTAACAGGACAACAGCGACCGTCTGGCTCCTCGCCCTTTCTGGCGCGGCCCACTGGCCACTTCAACGCACATCTGCGGCTGTAAACGCCGCGACGACGGCGCTCCGGAGCCGCTCCCCCCAGCCCCAATATCTTCCTGTAGCTTTTGCGAGCCGATCTGGGCAAATAGCTCGAGAGTGAAAAAAATAAAAAGCCTGGCCATTAGCCTCACACTAAAATATGACAAAGGGTCAGTGTGGCTGCTCTGGAGCTGAAGATGCTGTCGCAGCACTTTCCCAGTGTCCTAGTTGTTAAAAGAAGTTTGTCGGTGAGGTCCATCTCCAGGCTGCAGTAACCCATTGACTTAGAGCAGGAACACATCCTTCATCGGGGGAACCTCAAGTGCAATTCAAATGCTCCCACATCATCGTAGAGCAAGGGTCTCCAACTCCGGTCCTGGAGGGCTACTATCCAGTAGGTTTTCTATCCTACCTGGCTTCTGATGAGCTACACCTGTTCTCAGGTAAATACCAGGAGCAGGTGTGGCTCATCAGAAGCCAAGTAGGATAGAAAACTTACTGGATAGTAGCTCTCCAGGACCGGAGTTGGTGACCCCTGGGCTAAAGGGAGCACGGGGACGGGTTTTTCGCAAGTGGACGGCTATGCATTTAGAAACAGTGTTATGGGCCGGGACTCGCAGCGTCAGAACCCGACTG
The DNA here is from genome assembly GCA_026776725.1 of Gnathonemus echidnorhynchus. Classification (NCBI taxonomy): domain Eukaryota; kingdom Metazoa; phylum Chordata; class Actinopteri; order Osteoglossiformes; family Mormyridae; genus Gnathonemus; species Gnathonemus echidnorhynchus. The sequence goes on along the minus strand of JAODJU010000108.1, from coordinate 2,928,782 downwards.
CATTCCGAATAAACGGAGGAACTGCAACGTGTACTAGCTGGACAGACTTTTACACGGTTAACACATTTCTGCCTTCAGGACCCGGGAATATGATGTTTAAGGAGAAAACAGGAAACAAAAAATCCTAATGAGCGGGACAGCTGCCATACAGTCTCAGGTACAAAGGCCACGCCCACAGCCGGGTCAAGGACCAATGACAAACCGTTCAAAGACACAGAGGCTTTCAAGGACCTGACAACCTTAGAAAAACATCGGTTGTAAAAACGTGTGGGAGAGTGACACGTGGGACAGGACACAGAAAAGGGGAGGCACCGTTTTAGGAAGCGACCCCCCCTTGTACAGACAGGCTGACGCCAGATGGCTTCTCCTAATAAATATGCAACCTTAACTGTGTTCCCTGGTTGCCAGTTTTCTGTATGGTGGGGAGCACACCCACGCAGGTCCAGGCCTGGGCCAGAGGAGGGATCACAGGGCAGCAAACAGGGCAGCGAACGGGGGAGCAAACAGGGGGACTGGAGGAGACATGGGTAGCAGGAGAGTCCCCCCCCCACCCTAACATTGCTGTGACAGAGTAGAGCTGTGGGAGGGACAGGACCAGCAAGTGGGAAGTGGCCTAGGTGTCCATAGACCAACTCACTGATCATGTGATGCCCCCCCCCCCCCAGAGCTTCTCAGGGAGCCATGTGATTCACCTAAGCGACTGTGAGGCACAGGTGCGTGTGCATCTGCATGTGTGTGCTTGTTCATTCATAAAATCCACAAAAAGTCATTAAGAAAAACAAGCCCTGCTCCCTCCAGCTACACCTCCACCCCCACAAAGGAGTAGATCCACGGCAGAATGATACCCTCCCCAGCTTAGGGCAGGAAATGCCAAACAATTTAGTTAAACCAGTGGAAATCAAGGAGTACTGCTGAGTACTGTCTGCCTCTTAGCATGTAGCACATAGCTGCCTCTGAGCATGTAGCTGCCTCTGGGCGTACAGCACATAGCTGCCTGTGACCATGTAGCACATAGCTGCCTCTGGGCATGTAGCTGCCTCTGGGTGTGTAGCACATAGCTGCCTGTAACCTTGTAGCACATAGCTGCCTCCGGGCATGTAGCTGCCTCTGAGCATGTAGCATATGGCTGCCTCTGGGTATGTAGCTGCCTCTGGGTGTGTAGCACATAATTGCCTGTGACCATGTAGTACATAGCTGCCAATAGGTGTGTAGCACATAGCTGCCTCTGGTAGTGTAGCACATAGCTGACTCACATAGCTGCCTCTGACTGTGTTTCACAATACTGCCTCTGACAATGTATCCCATAGCTTATTCAGAGTGTATAGCACATGCTGCCTCTGGGCATGTAGCACATAGCTGCCTTTTGGCGTGTAGCATGCAGCTGCTTTCAAGCATGAGTATGCAGCAAGTAGCTGTTTCCAGGTGTGGAGCACGTAGCTGCCTCTGGGTGTGTAACACGTAGCTGCCTCTGGGTGTGTAACACATAGCTGCCTCTGGACATGTAGCATGTAGCCACCTCTGACCGGGTACTGCATAGCTGACTCAAAGCATGTAGCACATAACTGGCTTAGACCGTGAAGCACAAAGCTACGTCTGGGTGTGTAGCACAAAACTGCCTCTGAACATATAGCACATAGCTGCCTCTGAACATGTAGCACATAGCTGCCTCCAGGCATGCAGCTCGTAGCTGCCCCAGAGCATGTAGCATGTAGCTTAGCGGCATCACACTGTTGTGAGGTTCCACAGACAGCTGATTGGAGGCAGCAGCGGGATCAGCATCCTCTGAGAACAGCATATACCTGTCCACCAATGAGAAGCTATTTCTTGTGGTTTTTTTCGAAGGAGTATTAATATGGATATTTGAAAGAGTAAGTGGTTTCTGAGGGAAGCAGAGAGTTTGGGTTCTGTCTGCATATGCAGTGAGTTAGCGGTCAATAGGTTCATGTTTCAGGTTTCGTGTTTTATTGGTCACATGCGCTGATGTATACGGTACTACCGTGTAGTGAAATGTGTTTCCACCTGCTGCCGGGACCGTGCTCAAAAGGGAGATGTGTAATATAAAGAATAATAATAAAAAAATAGAAATGGAAATGAAGTAAAACTGAAAAATAGGACGATAAATATTAAAAGTAACAATATCTGCAACTGTATTAAGGTAAATTTTCTGATTGGCCTTGTAGATCATGTGGGTACACAGATTCACAGCAGGTATGTGGATTTATCTTTAGCCAGGTCCATCCTGTTTTTGCAAATAGACATTTTAAACACTGCGTAGGAGTTTCATCCAACTAAGATCGATCAAAGTTTCTTCGCTTTTCAGGGGCAAATAATTTTTTGCACAAAGAAGCCCCTCTCAAAATATCTTCAAAGGAATTGCTGTATGAGCCATACTGTTGGTAATCTTTGGGATTTTTGACTTCATTCGACTTTTTAATGGGAAATATAGTTCAAACTGCCCAGCGCTTCCACAAAACCCTGATCTGGGGTGATTTCCCATCATTACTGGAATATGCCGGCTGACTCCCACCTTCGGTAGTCATTACACTTAACACACTTCTGCAGTCCGTCTTCTGGAAAAGGCTCGATGTCCAATAAATACCAAAACACACCAAATTGGTTGTAATAGGGATGATCTGAGTAGCATTTGCTATTTGAGCTGAATTCCAGCATAAATATTTATTACGTCTTTGTGAGTTTGTCGGGTTTAAGGCTTTTCTCCTTTTCAGCTCACACAATCAAAGGCGGGGGGGGGGGGGGGGGGGGTTTGTGACAGAAACACTGGTGCGTGTGGTTTAGCACATTTAAGGAATCATCCTTTGGTTCCTGGTCCTTATGCACTGGGATAGCTTCCTGTAACTACACAGTGTTTGCGATGAGGCTTACTGGTCCAGCCGAGGCTGTTTTCCTTTTCCTTACCATTTTACAACTGAGCCTGTTTAAAAGAGTTTAATTTAAAATAAATATTGACTTCTGAGGTAGAGCTCTTGCTCAAAAATGTTATGAGACCACCAGCACTTAGGCCTGAGCTCGGGCTGACGTGTACACATGCAGTGTGTATTTTTTAATGGCTGGGTTATTTGTACAAACAGTGTATGCAGGGAGCACACTTCCCTAGGAACATGTTTATCTTAATTATGAAAGCCAACAGACATCTTACCGGAAGAGCCTGCATGTTTTTCCTGCGGTATCTGAGGCATCAGAGGCCAGCTCTCATGCCAAAGCAATCCTGCAAGCTTCTTGAACCCAGGTGATCTTCGGCAGCTGAGCAGAGAATTTTCCCAGAATCCTCCGTTGACCTGGCTCTCGTCTCTTTGCCTTCCTTTGTGTGTCTCTTTTGCCCCAGGAAACCCAGGGATATTCATGGCACTGAGGCAAATAATCTGGAATTAAACCTAAATTCTTCAGGCCTTATCCTAGCAACAGGCTCATCGCCATCTGTCCGTGGGACAGGGCGGCCATTATCCCCCCCCCCCCCACCTCCCTTGTTATTCCATCACCTGGGGGGGGGGGGGGGGGGGGTTACAGACATGGCCTCCGCATGCTATTTCGTCATTGTCTCCGAGGTGAACGGGCCGTCGGTAAAAGGAGGGACCCCCACCCCCCACCCCCCTGCAATCTGGTTATTCAAACCCAGAAACATGTCTGCGAGGGATTTGACAGTTTCCAATCAGACAGGAAATGCGATTTGCGTTAAGTTCCCGATTTACACTCCGTGGAATTTAAACAAACGTGGCTAAAATGTTTCCCTTTCCCGCCTGACGTATGCTTCCCAGAGGAGCGCGTCGTGAAAGGCAGCGCGTATGCATGTATCTCGCCGTCATTCTGAGGCAGGCTGGCTTTACCGACTGCTAGCCTATTACCACTCTGGCTTTAAAATGCCCTCATAATCAGTTTAAATAGCAATTTCGCTCGCAACTCGCACGACTCAATGCAACCTTTGCAGAAAGGTGCTGTAACTCATTTCAGCACAAGGCACCGTTATTTAATCCCTGGGGGGTGGGGAGCTGGCCATTCAGTCTAACCCCCACTCCCCCCCCCCCGGTAATCACAGGCCACCGGCTCCCATAGCCCCCGCCTCGCGTTATCCTCCCGGGCTGCAGACGGAGCTTATCTTTACATTAAGAGAACAACCAGAAACACAAACCGTCATTTCACGCAGGCCGCTGAGGCTCCCTTGCACAAAACCCTAATTGCGGCTCATAACGCACATGGCTGCGGCGAGTCCTGCGCCAAGCCCTGCGCCGAACTCCGTTATCTACCTGCAGCACTGGCACTGGGAGGCCTAAACCGGATCCTTCCACAGGAGTGAAGAGAAGCACATTGTGCCCCGGTTGGTGCTTCCCTGAGACCCATTAGAGCAGAAGTATTCCTCCCAAATAAACTTGAGTGAAAAAGCAGCCCCCCCTCCCCAAAAAAAAAATCAAAACTGTGCCGTTCTTGCGAGGTGACTGGAAGACCCCCTGGTCCTTCATCTTGTTAGGGGCTGGCCTTGAGAGGCCCATGCTCAGGCGGGGGGACACCCCCTATCTGTCACTGGGGAGGGGGGGGAGAGGTTACCTTTAAGAGGCCAGTGTGATTCATTGTACAAGTACAAGTTTGTCTTGGAAGTTTAAAGGAAACAAACAAGTGAACAGACAGCATCCCCTTCAACCAGGAGCATCAGCGGCTGGTCCCTCTCAGGAGCACCTCCTCTGGCTCGTACCTTAAACTGCCGTGAGCCCCACGAGCGAGCCCCCACCCCGCCCAGCCGGCCTCCTCACCCCCACC
>JAODJU010000108.1:2850900-2881723 GCA_026776725.1 Gnathonemus echidnorhynchus | reverse complement strand
CACTGGCCAGACCAAATCCTACTTAGCTTCACACAGACTACCCAGTCCAAACTGCAGGTACCATGGTTGCTGACAGCATGAAACACTGATCACTGAGAATGTGAGCTGGAGCCTAAAGAAAGCAACTACATCAGTTACCTACAGAGAACAGTAGGAGGGAGGTGGCTGGATAGCACAGTGGTTAGCACTGCTGCCTCACAGCCCAAGGACCAGGGTTCAAATCCCACTCCCCATGTGTAGAACCTGCACAGCCAGGTAGCCTGCACACTGCATGTAGGCTCCCAGACACACAGTCTCTTCCCCCCCCCACACCCCCCCACTCAAAAAGTAACTTAAAGCAAATTTAAAAGTACTTAGTACTTTCACTAAGGTTGTTGAAATAGCACTTTTGCTTGAGTACATATTTTGCAGGATATTTGTACTTTTACTTAAGTAATAAGCTTCAGTACTTCCTCCACCACTGCTGATGGTAGGACCAAACCTTCTATCTTTTCACCCTGAAGGTAGCCTTAAAAATGGAAGCAGTTCCTCTGTTTCAGCAGGTAATGTTTCTGGCTGTCAGAGTCACCCACAGAAGGGAAAAGGATCAAATTCTACCATAAAAGCCCCCAAATTAGGTTTAGGTAAATCACTTTAAAATGTTAGCTTTGTATCCTTAAATGCTTGCCAAGCCTCTTTTCTTCTCTTCCATGTGAACAGTCATTATTCCACCCAATACTGTACAGACTCATTTTATTAAAGCCTCAATTCATTATAGCCAATCAGGGTTTGTTTGTGGTGGACCTGGAGAAGTGGAACCAAGGGTAGGATAAATGCCTGAGGCCTTTGGGTCATCAGCCTAGGGGTGAAAGGCAGTATCTCACGAGCAGGAACCCAGAGGCGAGAGGGAAAACCCTGAAAAAACAGCCGCCATTGTCGATTTATCAGCTGCGGATCTCAGCACAACTCCTGGCCATAGTCAGCTCAAGTCATTACTGCCATTCAGTGCCTGGAACACAGTCAACCAATACAGTCAAGGATCTGTCACACAGCTCAGAATGTGCCAGAAGTTAACAGAGTTTTTAAATAACTTCTCACTTCAGCCAAAAACCAGTAACTGACACTAGCACCTTGATCCTACGTAGCGCTCTAATCGTCCAAATAAATTCTCCTCTTAGCACCTTCCCTCCAACAACGATATATCACCCAACCACAATCACTAAACCCCTTTCATTATCAGCCACGATCACAAGACGTTATCTTCCATTGTTTTATTTCTATAGGTCAGGGAATCTACTTACACTTTTCACAAACTGGCAAATTTACTTTTTTCTCTCTTTCTCCTGGGGGAAAATACTGTGAAGTACTTTAGAAAGTGTGCTCTATTAAATTACACTTGATTTACTGATTGACTCGCAGGAAAGATGCCCAGACCTGCATAAAGAGGGAGACTGTAGCTGTGAGAAACGAACAGAGGTCACACATGTTTGGCCAAACAAGGGAGAAGTGCAAATCCATAAACAAAGAGGAATTCTGGGGTGCAGTGAGAGTCTTGAACAAAGGCTCCAAGAAGGTCTAAAGGACAGCATCAAGGAAAGACAAAGGGAAGAAATTAAAAAAGGGCTCACCATACTGACAGCGGGGCCCGTCAAACCCTGGGGGGCATTCACAGAACTGGGGGGGGGCCTCCCGGCACAGTCCACCATTAAAACAGACACCGCCACTGCAGACCGCTGGGGAGAGAAGAACGGAGGAGAGAGAAAACAGGGATGTGACTGCAAGTCCTGCACAGACCCCACGCCTGCCAGGGGTCTGCAGCCATCTTCACTGCATGTGAAAGTGAAAGTTACACATCCAACACTGGATTTACTGCATGTGCTGCGTATGAGTTTGTACTGATGCCCTTAATCTGTTGCTTAATGCATTTATTACTGCAACAAATAAACATTCACAATATATTCCAATATCTATAAGTAATGACAACCAGTTCTTTTTGTTATAGCTGAAGAAATCATCCAAAGCATCCAAATTAAAACAAGCAACTAGAGTATGATGGAAACATCAAGTAAGGAATCAGGATTAAATCAGGATTCACATGCAGGGGTAACGCTGGTCATTATTCCAGGGCTTTCCTTCCAGCAACACTGCCAGTGACATGCACAAATTTATGTCAAGCAGCTTGTATATGTTTTCGGAATTAAAAAAACAAACACAAAGCACAATGGTGCACTGTTACCTCACACCTCTGGGATCAAGGTTCGAGTGTGTGGAGTTGGCAAGTTCTCCCTGTGACACTGTGGAGTTTCCGCCAAGTACTCTAATTTCCAAAAACATGCCCAAGTTGATTGAAGTTACCAAATTGCCCATAGGTGTGAATGTGCCCTACAGTAGGTTCACATCTCATTCTGGGTTGTTCTCTGCCTTGTGCCTATAGGCTCCGGACCCCCTGTCACCCTGAATAGTTCACGTGGTTAGAGAGAGAGGTAAGGGCTGTGCACTGATTACAGCACGTTGCTGCACCCAACACACGACAAACACCGCAGGGATGAGACCCAACAGCGGGTGATACTTCAGCACCACACTAGTCCAAATGGAACAGTGTGAGTTTTTTTCAGTGACAGGAGTCACAGTCCTGTCACCAACACCCAAATTTTCCCTGAAAGTGGGAGGATCTTCTTGCAGGGCTGGATGTAGATTAACGTCATACCCAGGAGGAGGAAAGAAAAAGAGAAATAATATGGCAAAAATGGACCTGTGCAAAATGAAAGGCCATGTTCATAGTCTCTATGGCTCCACTGAGATATGGTATAAATTATAGTTTAAAAAAAATAATAATAATAACATCAGCAGGTTTGCTTCCATCATTAATGCTTCCATCATTTTGGAGCCCATCTCTAATGTGGGGTGATGGTCGCCTGTCCAGGAGGCGTCATGTCAGTTCATATCAATGCACTGCTCTCATTCTGCTTCACATTCCAATCCAAAACCTGCTTTGATGTGCTGGGAACTGCAAACCAAAGATTTACAGTTACAGCTCTCATATAAAATATGAACGAAGTTCAATCTTCTGACGAACATGAGTCAGATCTAGCCTTATTAGCACTGGGCAGGTGCTCTGAGTTGTGGAAAATGCAGAAGATCCCAGAAGGTCCTTTACATTCTTATAACAGTGCTGACCCTCACGGATCGCCCTCATCACAGCAGCTCTGCAATGTCAGGACACCAGCAATTATCAGTCTACGCCAAAACATTGTACTGACTTATACCAACATTTGTACCTGGGTAAGCTAGCAGAATCCTTCTCCAACAAATCTCTTCGCTTTGAATTGTGTCTAATACATTTTTTTTATCTGCAAATTTCAACTTCAGTCCACATAAGTAGCTTAGAATAATTGTTGCCAATAGTGATTGAATGCTAATTCAAACACATTATACCCATGAATAGGGAGGCAAGAAGGGCTTCCTGGCAACGGCTAAACTGTGATTCAGCTCCTTATTGCTGCCTTAATTCCTGCTTTGCGCTTTTGGCCTGTTTCCCACTGAATAGGTGACAAAGGGAGGTCATTAGTACACCAGCCAGTAACACCAAGTGGACACAGGGAAAGACGAATTTCCATGACGGGGTAATTTTGTCTTTCTTTCAACGGTTCGCAAGCTGGACCACTAACTCCAAACTCCAGTCTAAACATCTCCAGACAACCATCTGGCCTCATCCCAGACACCTGGCTGGGTTCTGGCATGTTCTCCCACACATCACACAAGTCTGAACTCCCAGAGCCCTGGACAGACGGTCCCAGTGGCAGACACGTCCACATCGCTCTGCCATAGATAGCCTGTTCGTTTTGGCAGGATGTGACCTGCTAACATTAACTTCCTGCTCTTTATTACTGCACATTAACTCTCACCATTTCCCCAACAGCTGAGTCACGGAAACGCAGGTCATCCAGTGGCCAGCAGAATGAGATTTCTTTTCTTCTTTTCATAATTGTGTTTACTGATGATATTTCAATACACTACTGCCACAGGATTTTAATGAAAAGCAAGCAGAATTTATTATTCTTGGCAATATTCACTGAATACACAAATAATATTTAGATCTCAAAATATCGCCAGCCTTGACTAATGGAACACATGTTCAACAGTGGACTCAAAAATTGTAATTCTATGATCAGCTCAAAAACTTTGTGAAATTATGTTTTAATTCTATCATAACTCATTTATGGTTATTCGGAGCACTATATGAAATAGCTTCCAATGTTTCTCAGGAGTGGTTTGAGTAAAAAGAGGGTTTTTTTCTTTTGAGATGGTACCACAGAGCAAATTCTGGCGAACAAGAGGATGCAGAGGTTCCGTACAGTAGGCCAACCCAGCTGTCTTCATTAAGAGCAGTACTGACATAGGACTGTAACCGAGCCAATTCCAGTCATTCCTGATACTCAGCAACATGCCATGAAATTATTTTCTAACACATTGTGTCTCCAGCCATTACCCAGATCCTCTTCCACAACAAAGAGGCTTTATGTGTGTGGATTATCAGCAGACACAGAGGAGGAATGTCAACAGGTCTCACTGGCTCTTCCTCTCTGACAAAGCAGCTGTCAAACATTAGCATTTAGCAAAGATGTGCTTTTATACATCGAGAAGCTTTAGCTCGTAATAATTCACCCACTTTCTGTAAGAATTTGTCCTATTCAGGGTTGAGGGGGGTCCGGAGCCTATACTAGAAGCTATAGGCGCAAGGCAGGGAACAACTCAGGTTGGGGGTCCAACTCATTGCAGGACACACTCACACACCAACGGACAATTTGGTAACTCCAATTAGCCTCTGGATGTGTTTGGACCATGGGGGGAAACTGGAGTACCTGAAGGACCCCCACAATGACACGGGGGGGGGGGGACACATAAACTCCATACACATGGAACCCAAGCAGAGACTTGAACCCAGATCCCAGAGGTGTGAGGCAAAATCTTAATAAGCAATTTAATAAAAGTGTTAAGAAATTACAATATGATAACCATTCTTCAATTCCTAGCCTTACAGCATGAAGACATCTTCACATTAAATTTCCATTCTGATCTCAATTCAAATCAAGTACAGTTTTATGGTCTTCTCAGCCATGAATAATACACACAGTACAGACTTTCTTCTGAACCCATGGTGCAACCGTCATGACAGGACAGACCTCACAGTGCTAAAGGCTATATAAAGGCTATATATACGTCACACTTTTCCTTCAGCAATGCACAACGTGTTTTCATTCTGATTTGTCATTCAGCATCTTATGCAAATCTAAACCCTGACCATCATATTTGAGAAGTGCCCACTACATAATATACATTAATGACCACTAAGATTTTAAGAGTTTTTTCCCTGCTGCCACCCTATTCCATCAGGCAAAGCAGCCAAGTCCTGGTACTTTTTCTCTGTTGCGATTATTTCCCCACAGTGAGCTTCCCCGGACAAAGGGCCAACCAAAACAGGCACAGGCATCCATTCCTGTTCCAGGGTATTTAGCAGAGACTTCCTCTTGGTCCCACAATGATTTGGTTGCTATTCCATGGCTAACAGGGATGACAAATGGATAGATTCTTTGTCCCCAGCTGACTGAGTTGTTAGACCTTCTTGAAGGTGACCCCGCCCACCTTTGCCTCCCAGGCTTCCCCTTCAGCGTTTAGCATCCTTGTTCACAGTGGAACTTGGGGACTCATAAAAAGAATGGAAGTCATAAGTTGACATGTCCCTTAGGGTCAGGGTCTTCACAGGTTCTGTCACTTCATCAAATGTAGGATTCATTTACACTACAAAGGCATCTGATTTTGTTTCAATCAGGAAATGCAGTCATGTGCCTGGTTAAGCTAATTAAAGGGTTGATCTGAATATATTCATAGCCTTTTTTAAAACTTATTCTGATGGACAGATGACCTGGTTCTGATGACCCGGCCAAAGTGATTTCAAAATTTCAGCGGCACGTCAGAAACATCAAACATGAAGCAACGGCCATGTACCACACTCATACTGATCTCCCCCAGAGATGTCTCAGAAATGGTTTTCTTTAGGAGTCTGATGTGTGTAGAGTCTAATGGAGAAGCCACCTGCCAAAATGTTTCATTAAGCTTTTTATGTTGAGTAAAGTGCTATCAAGACACCTAGCCATTGTTTACAGTTTTCCTCACATGACAATTTCCAAAAAGAAGTAATTAGTTCAGCAACTTATGAAGCTTGGCCAAGTCTTATACCACACAGACAAAACTGTTTAACAAAGAGGAGAACAACTTCGAGAAAGCTGTCATGAAGGAAGAAGCTCTGTAATGAAAGCTGGACTTCAAGACAGTATAATCTATCCACTGTATAACCCAATGCTGTAACCTTCTAACTGACACAAAGAGGCCATTGAAGTTGAGGAGCAGAACCAGGAAACTCTCTTCCTCCAAATAGGGACGTCTTTCCTGCTGTGTGCAGCACAGGAACCTAACATATGGCCAAAAGGTCACAGGAGGTCATGGTGCCTTGGAGCTCAAGTCATTTCAAATTCAGGTGCTTTCCAGCTGTTTAAATAGATATGATGTGGCTTGCTATATATATGCACATGATGTGCACACTATAAATAATATAAATTACACATCAGTGTCACATCACAATATAAATTACACATATACCTTGATTAATGTAACATGAATTTCATTTCACTTGATACAGCATTATTTTCAAAATATGATTTGATGACAGTAATCACAGTGAGAGCATTATGCACTGCATGGTGCTGCAGTGGTTAGCGTCTGGGTGGGGTTTGCATGTTCACCCCGTCAGGTTTCCCTCTACGGTCCACAAACAGAATTACATTTGGCAAACTGTCAGCGGGCGTGAATGGTGATCGTGCCCTGCAATGAGTTGGTACCTCATCCAGGGTTATTCCCTGCCTTAAGCCTCTAGCGTCCTGCATAGGGCGAATGGGAATGGGGTATGGATGGGATGGAACAGCATTATATCTGTAAGATGTGGGTATGGCAGGAACTGTAAGCATACAGGCAAATACAGCAGTGGGGTGAGTGAATGGACTTTTTAGAAGAGTTTCCACCACATTGGACTTTGTCTTTCCACTCTGCATTCAGTGCTTTGTGGTTCAGTGTGAAACCTTACTCAACCCAAAAAAGTCAATTCTATACCTTCTCTGCACACCGACTCACTTCCTGCTTATTTCCACTGACTGTGCAGGGGGCTTTATAATGATTTAGAACATGACGATGAGTTTGGGAGGAAATCCATGGCAGACCTGCACGCTGAGATGCTTCTATCATAAAACTGCAACATAACATTTGGTATGTCTGCTACACAGGCAAACAATAGTGTGTAACTTGTGGGGAAAGGGATGAATAAAGGTGTGAGCTGTAAGGAGGGTGTGAGGGAGACTTACGATAAAGACAACCCGGCTCTTCGTTGAGCTGTGACCACCCAGGGCAGCACCTGTAGACAGTCTGGTGGTCCTGTCTATAGACCTGCCTGTAAGCTGTGTAGTAGACCATCCTGTGACAGAAGAGAAGAAGCCCACTCCATCTTGAGTTGACTAAGACTACTGTAAATTAATTATCCATCCATCCATCCATCTTCTAACCAGTTATGCTGGTCAGGACTGCAGGGGGAGGGGGACTATCTCAGGCACAAGGCTGGAGTACAACAAAGATAGGATGTCATTCATAAATGTTTCATGTCATAATGGACACCCTGTTTTTTACATCTACTGGTACTGATACCATTGAAAAAACCTGTGAATCTGTTGGTGAAGACAGAAAAACCGTGGAAAATACAATACAACTTTAACGCAATCTTCTTATTTCCCTGCTTTGTCATGCTAAAAGGATGAAATGGCAGATTACACTGGGTCTAGGCTTCCCAAGAGTTAGCAAGTCTTTTCACCACTCAGCAGTAATTTCCAGCGCTTTAAAACGTCCTGTTTATAATTTACAGACTATCCGCCATAACTGAAAGTCCCAGGTTTGTGCTGCAAGAAATTAAGATTTTTTTGTATGTGTACAGTAACAATTAAATACATTCTTATTTTTCTTTTAATGGTAAACAAAGCAGAATTTTTTAAGCTGTGTTGGGAAATAGCTGTGCTTCGCTGATGAGTTTTCCTTCCCAGGTGAATGTGCATTATCGGAAAACAGCGATGAAGCTACGATGTTTCACTGACATTGAAGCAGAGAAGAAGGGTCTCACACTCAAACAGGAGTTTTCCGGAGTATGCAGCGTAAGGTCTGCATCCACTCACTCTCAGAACCGACCCACGCCTGCACCAATTAGACGACTGCTTGTTAATTCTATTTCCGTCCAACTCCCAAGTGTTACGCTGTTCATTAAATGGTTTCTGTAAGTTCTCAGTGTTGGTCCCAGCGCTGTGATCATTCTAAAGAATTTAATTTTCCTTTGATCCAAAGTGGGGGTGGTGGATGGGAACTCTAATAATTGTCCCTCAACAAAGAGATCAATTTCCATCCTGGGTTTCTATCTTTCTCATCTCACAGCAGGCCCTGGATTTGATTTCCCTGGCACGGGTCTGTGAGCACATCCCCAACCGCTCAACTCGAACAATTGTTCGCAATAATCTTTTTAACCCCCCTCTCCCCTCCCAAAATTACTGCATTGCAAATGTAAGCCATGACTGAAGCTTGCTGCCGTTTGTTAAGTGTGCGGAAAACAGCTGAAATGCATTTTAACCCACCCAACCAATTCTGCTCCTAACTTCAGTCTCAGGACGGGAACAGAAGCCGGATTCAGACCAGGATTCGGTTGCCAGTGTAAACATGTGGGAGGGAGGTAGAGATGTGATACTATTTTACACACTAGACCTTTTACTGCAAAACACAATTTCTTTTGCAGAATAAATACTTACAATTATTTCAAGTCCTGCATAGATATAACGGTCTACAGCTGTGGAAATTTTTTGCTTATTTGTATTTTTTTTTTTTAGAAAAGCAGAATTGCAGTTTTCAGGTTTTTTTGTGTTAGTTTTGGGTGATTCACAGAGTGTTTTCCTTCTCAAATCATCATGACTAAGCGGAGTGAGACAGAGTTGACGGCCTGGTGAGCAGGTGGCCGTGTCACACACACTGACGGACGGGGGGGCTCACCTCCTCTTGTAGCTGACACACCACGCCTGTCCTGCGCAGCCCTGATGCTGCACTTTGACCATGCGCATGATGGCCTGGACGCAAGGTTGCGTCTGGGCCACCAGCGTCAGCTGCCGGGCGGCGCACACATTGGGCCTGCAGGGGGCAGCACATAGACCAGCAAACTTACTAGCGCATTGCTTCATGCTCCCAAAGCAAACATCCATTCAAACACCTAGGAGCCATATCTAAAAAAAGCTTATTGTTACATTGATGGAATTTCATAACTAAACCTTACAGCACTATCAGTTGCCTCCATTGTCATCTGGCTTTCTTTCTTTTCTTTGTCTTTCCTTTCCCCTGGTTTTGTATTGTTCTGTCTTAATGATGTTGTAATGTATCACAACACACCCATCTAAAGAACCCTGGGATGACTCTTTTGTGAAAGGCGCTATATAATTCATTTATAAATTAATAAATTTAATTGAACTGAATAAGGCATGCTAACATCAAAAATAGTTTCAGTCATTACTAACACATCAGCGCCTTGTACAGTGATACAGTGTACAGTGATCCTAACCCTGCTTGGAATCTTGTCACACCTCTGCCAGTGCACATTTGGGTCAGCCACATGTGCACAGCTGGAAGCCATCGTTCACAGATGTTTCACCCCTACCCATACATCTCCCATTTTTTTGAAACTATAAAAAATCACTCATTCAACTCATTTAAATAGAAAAAAAAATCCAGATTGTAGTTTATTGATATGCCACAGTACCACTAACAAGTAAGTCAGGAACAGAAGTTATAATGTACAAATAGGTACCTTGCATGAAGTCTAGTAAATGACAATAAACCATCTAGACGCTATTTAAAACCAATAAAATCAGTCTTGGAAAAAAAAAACTGTACCTACCCAGTAACGTTCACTGGCACCTGTCCTTTACTGGATAAGATGTAAGGGTGTAAATGCAGGCATTGTGTTCTTAATAAACACACACTGGTGGCTGAGCAAATTCCAGAGCACAACAATATTTAAGTGGTTAAGCTATGAAGAGACTGAATAGCGTCCTCTGATTTACAGAAATGTTCTTCACCTGCAAGCAACGTAAGGTGTTTTTCATTAAGTAAACTATGTGTGCTTATAATGCTGTTGCTTAGGTTATGTTGTCAAACATACTGTCACATTTTCTCCTAGCTGAGTGTGTGACATTAGTAGCAGATCTGGGGATGTTATTAATCTTGTGGTTTTAGTCTTGGTACCTACATGAGAAGAATCTCCGCCGTCGTTACTCTACTTTCCTTTGATGAAAGTACCTAGAGTGACTGGGTGGAATCTGGCCACAGAGATGCTGAACATTGCACTGGTGCGATCACTTCGAATGATGCCTGAGGTCGGTGTGCATTGAGAGTCTGATGTCATCATCCGAGTTTCATTTTGAGTTTCATTTTTTTTTTTTGTGGATACCGCAGTCAACAAATCGAACCTGGGACCTCCTAAAATGGTGAATAACCTATGTAGCAAATACCTAATAATGATTGAAAAATTAAGATGATAATACAAAGGACAACTTTTCGGGCAGTGTTTTGGGGGCAGCTGCCAACCAGGTGAGACAATGGGGCAACTCGTTTGGATCTTGATGATTGCAAAAAGTTGCCCACTGCTGATTAAAGTTCTTCAAATAGAAATGGTTTGCCCAGTATACGTGTTAATACGCGTAATTATGTACTGTTATAAGTGTAGTTACGTGTAGTTATACCGTTAAAAACTATGGTTATGTTGGTCTGATAGCTTGTATTTCCACTGTTACCACTGTTAAAAACTATAGGTATTCTATGTTGATTGGGCAAATTTCCTTATTAGGGCACCTGGCCTCTGTTAAAAATATAGCTTATTTTGGCATCGTAAATTTTCTTATCAGACTATTTTACCCTCTTCAAAATATGCAGGTGTGCTATTTTAATAAAGCATGACAGAGCAATTGATGTAGCAATAAATTTGCGCTACCAGTATACTATTCTGAAGTAGCCTACGCCAAAACGTCAGAACACCGGCAACATTACGTATCGTCACTCTCAGAGTAATGACGTGATAATTAACATGCATACTAAAAGCATCGGAAACTACACCTATAGACTTGCATGGAAGGATTTGTAATAGCCAATGTAAAATATGATTTAAAAGTGCAAACTAAAATGAATGACGAAAATTCTAAGAATGCACGGACAATCTAAAAGAAGCATAAAACAGCTTATGTGACCTACTTACATGTCAGGCTGAAGGTTTCTTCCAGGACGAAACGCGCAGATCCCGTTAATTATAAAAAGGAGAATTACAGCAGCCGAGTTGCGTTCCATTGCTAAGTTGCAGAGAGATGCCTTTGAGATAACTTTACAGATTTCAGCATTAGTGACTGACTGACGACGAGCTAAATATAATCTTCAGGAAAAGTCACATTAAAATATCAACATCTCTTTTTTGAAAATACCATTTAAGCTACTGAGAAATCCATAAAGGAAAAACAGTGAATACGCCAGGGTGTCAGTCAGAAGTCCAATATTGCCGTGTTGTGCTTTGCCACCGCGGAATAAAACATTGATTTTTGTGACTTGTCCATAGATTTCAGAAAAATCTCTTTAGGGAAATGCGTGCTTTTCGTTTAGCCTGCGTGCTGAGTGGTGACAGACCTCTTCGTTTGTCAAGGAAGAGAATGACACCGCAATCGCCTCCTTCAAATTGCTATAATGAAGAAGAATCCCGCAGGTTAAGACACACCCATTAAAAGTCTAATATTTTTCTTTTTTTGTTAAGTTATCCGACTGCAGAGCTGCAGAGACCGTCAGTATAGGCTAAAGGACAATCACTTTGCCATTCATCACCTGGACGATATAATGACCCGGACACTAGTAACAGTTTTAAATGCCGTCTGACTCACTCACGCTCCTTAATTTAAAACGATACAAACACAGACTTAAATTTGTATTTAACCGCAGTGTAGCAAGTGCAATTTTGTCTGTTGGGCAGAACATCTGCTGAGTTTATTTCTCTGCAAGTTGAAAATAATACAGGAACACGGGAGAATACATTTTTAATTTATTAATAATTATTATGAATTATGAAATACACATGGTAGGTGTCATGGAGTGTTAGAATAAATGGGATGAATTGTAAAATATTTCACTTGTTTTTAACTGAACATTTAAAGCAGTTTTCAGACTAAGAAACATTTTGAGAAAATGATTTAATTATCGTTTGCTGAAACAATTACTGAATACCGTTTAGAAAGGTTGCAGTAGGTATATACTGTACGTTAAAGTGCAGTATAGTAGTGATTAAATTAATTCATGTAGAAACACAAAAATTTAAACAACCGGGTATTACTGGAGAGATCGTACAGTGGCCTCCCCAGGACTCTGTACCTGGCGGCTGGAAGACAAGTGCATGGATGTTGTTAATGTAGAAAATCAGTTAAAATACCCGTAATGGTACAACAGAACGAGCTCTACCAACAGGCACCAACATTTTTTGGCTCCCTAATGCCCCCTACTGGCCAGTGAACATGGCGCTTGGCCATAAGTTTGTCTCAGGATCACCACAAACATTGCAGTGGACCTTTGACTTACGAACTCAATTCGTTCGCGAGGGCTGGTCGTAACTGAAGTTGGTCGTAAGTCAAGACTATTTTCCACTAGAGTGGAGTATGATGAGTAGTTGATCAATCATTGTTCACAACTCAGCTTACTCAGTGAATTCATGTCAAATTGTTGGCCAATTACACACCCCTCGATCGTGTCCGGGATAAATGGATGAAAGAAGGATGCTGAATGAATCATTCCTAAATGAACCAGTCCTAAATAGAATTTGTTTTACCATTTTCATGATTAAAGAGCATTCATTTGAAATATTTACAGATGTTTACTTTTATTAGACGTTATTTATTTTCTATTTAAGTTTTATTTTAGTAAGACAAACCTCAATGGCAATAAATATAGCTCAGTTGGAGGCTGTTTATGTCACTTGACCACAGCACATCAGAAGTCAGTGCCCACTCTTTTAGATTTACAGCTGCCTGCATTCCTAGAAATACCCATGTGGGTTGGAAAAAAAGTCCAGCAAAATGCTTTTAGCACATCCTTAAGCTGGTCCAGATGGAGGCGTCCCAGATGCTACACTTGCCCATTTGGTCTCTCAAACCAATGCTCTCAAGAGGTTGAGGTGAGCCTGCCTTTCAGGGTCACTGCATGGTGCACAGCAGTAGTGCACCAAGGTATGGGATGCCGGGCCGAGCAGGGAGACACAAGCATGCAGAGTGGGAAATAAACAGAATTATTCAAAGGAAGCCCCACATTCTCTCAGTGAGAACCCGAAGGTTGCACACATAATGGACCAGATTTTCATTTTTGGTCCTGGAGGAGAGAGATGCTCTTCAAATTACATAAGCAGAACTAAGATGGAGAGAGATAATCCAGCTTTCAGCTGCTAGTCCCAGCCAGGATTGCCCTGGAGCCTACTTCTGGGGGCGCAGGACACCAGGCAGGGGAGACTCCCCATGAGGTACCAGTGCACTGCAAGGCACACACATGCAAACATAAATCAAACTATGGACAATTTAGAGATGTCAATAAACTGAACCTCATGTCTTTGCACGACTGGAGGAAACTTCCATGACATGAGCAAAACAGGCAAACACCACACAGCCAGAGTTAGTGGCGTGAAACTACAGTACTACAGTGCTCAGATGGCGTTTTAGGCATTTCAGGTAAGCATTTCAGGCAAGCATTTCAGGTAAACCATGTTATTTTTGTAGTTAAAAATCTGTATGGGATTCTGTTTGCAGTGTCATTACGTTTCAATTCAACGAATGGCTTTTGCATTACCATTTTTGATTTTGATATAATTTGGCATGTGAATTATACCTGCCTTCCAACACTCAGAAATGTTTTTGTTGATTTAAAAAATCCCTTTGAGATATAGTGCCTATTCTTCAATGCAAATGGCAAAAAAATATATTTTTTTATGAGCTGTATTTCATTTTGCTATTACAGCTACTTGGCTGAGCTAGAACGTATGTTTGAAAGCTCAAAAAAGAGAGAGGAAAAAAAAATCATGTTATAGTTAAATTTAACTTTTGCATAAGTCTGTTTCTTTTTTCAAGGTCAAAGTTCATCTCACAAATTCCATTTTTATTAATTTGGTAATGACATTTTTTATTTTCTTATAATGCATGTATGGCTATACTTGTATATAAACACTGAACTGTTACTTAGTCCCCTTAGCAGATACGCAAATGTTATGAAATTCTATGTTTGAGGCATATGAGGGGGGGACAGGTGCACATTTTTGACTTAACTGGGAAGAAAGTGCTCTTCACCTGTCAGATAAAAAAGTGGTATTGTTATTCACAAGAAGTGACCACTGGAACAGAGGTGACAACTGTTAAATTCCCATATTGCCAGGCATAGATTGGCTTAAAATAATGACGTTTTGCAGAATAGATGCACAGCCCCGGGAGGTCTCAATCATGTGAGAATTGGGAAAAGCATTACAATTCCACAATTACAAATCCACAATTAGTGTTGAGCTCTTCTTCTGCACGTGGCATGACTCTGAGTTATACTTGAAGTCTGAGGTGTACAGGATGAACAAGACAGGAGGCGAGTCCATCCTCACCTACATCAGCTTATCATTCAGTAGGAGGGGCTGGATGATGTTTTAGGCGCTAGAGAGTTTGAAGAACATGATCCTCACAGCACTGCTCCCCGTGTTCTGGTGAGAGCAAGCCCTGCGCAGCAGATCGATGATGGCATCCTACAAACCCACCTTCTCTCTATAAGAAAACTGCAGAGGTTCGAGTGCATGGAAGGCCTGGGGTCTGAGGAGATGAATCGGCAGCCGTTCCAAGGTCTTCATCATGTATGATGTAAGGGCAACTGGCCTGAAGTCATTCAGCACACTATTAGACTTGAAATCAAAGTGATATGAAGCAATTACTTTCAATCGGGAAAATGGAAGGCAGAAGACATTCAAGGATCTTCTTCCATATATGGAGAGGGCTGATGGGAGGGGTGAGGAGAGGATGCTGTAACACAAGAGGAGACAAACAATGCTCCACTAAAGCTGGCTGACAGGATGGCCACGGCAGGAAGGGTTAAGGACCCATAGACCTTCTTTGTGCCCCATGTATATAACTCGTTTCATACCAAAATTCCTCTTTTTGGTTATAGCATTTTGTATGTGTGGACACACATTCAAAAAAGGTACAACAAAGTTCACTGTATATTGATATTTTAATAAATGCTTGCAACAACTTTTCCATTTCCACTCGCATTACTGAAATGTCACATAACAAGTAGTGCCTGTACAAAACCGAAAAGCCGAGAGATAAAGCCATGGTAAGAGATGTTTTGAAATTTTGAAAATGACTTCACCGAAAAATGTTCGGGTACATATCCATCTATGCGGGCTGTATCAATATACATCAGTTGTTGAAATAATCACTTAATGCCGTGCGCACAACGGCTCCTTCTGCTTCCCTTGGATCTGTCGATATGTGAGCAGGAAGCTGCTTGTCCTGCTCCTGCAACTGAACATCTTCCGAAAGATGATCCCCGTGCTCCTCACAAATGTTGTGCAGGACACAGCAGGACAGAGCAATTTTCTTGGTCAGCTCCAAATGGCAGTCATTTCTCTTTAGCAGACACCTCCACCTACCTTTCAGTTTTCCAAAGGTTGTCTCCACAACTGCCCTTGCACTGCTGAGCCTAGCATTGAATCGCTGTTGTTGTGCGTTCAACTTGCCTGTGTCAGCGAAGGGTTTCATCAACCAGGTCTGCAGGGGATAAGCAGCGTCCCCTATTAAGTAGTGACCCACTTGATGTCCGGAGATACTGACTTTATGGTGACTGAAGAACTGCCCATCGCTTACCACTTGCCACAGATAAGATTGCTGCAGGACACGTGCATCATGCACACTCCCAGGATAGCCAACACACACATCCCAGAACAGACCTTTTCCATCAACCACACCTTGCAATATTATAGAATGCCAGCCTTTCTGATTACAGAAGTCTTGAGGGTATTCTTCTGGTGCTATAATTGGAATATGACTGCTGTCTATTGCACCAACACATTGCGGCGTCCCCCTGCAATGGTCGAAGAAATCCGCCATCTCTACTAACTTTCTATCATTCGGTAATGCAATGTGCAAAGGGAGAAGCACCTTGATCACAGCGTTGCAAAAATCCTGTAAACAGTGACAAGCTGTAGCAATGCCAACACCGAACAGATGACTCACACTTCTGTATTCACTGTTGGTAGCCAGTTTCCACAGTGCGATGCCAACCCGTTTTTCGACTGGTATAGCCAAACGAAAGTTTGTATTTCTTTTTTGAAGGGAAGGGCGAAGACGACGGCAGATGTAATCAAATGACTCCCTCGACATACGAAAGTTTTGCAAAAACTGCTCCGAATCAAAGTCAGGCACTACAGTATCCCACCAAAGCTGTGCCCGTGGATGTGCCCACACAGCATGCGGCCGTCGTACCATCCTGTTTAACAGCGCCTAAAAATGAGAAGAGAAAATGGAAACTAGCTATATGCTATCGGGATCGGAAAAACGCTACAAAGTGTTACAAATGCGCATATCTTTCATACCATTCGTCGTGCCCGGAGTCTCCTTCTGCGTCTTCGTGTTATGTACAGAGCTGTCATGTAATGCCGCTGGGAGTGCAGACGTAATTTTAGTAAAATTACGAAAGCCTGCAGGTAAGCAATGCGCTCCGCCATCTTGCTGGTGTTCTCTTAATTCCGCCTATTCTGTCACGCCCACCACTGATGCGATAATTCTTGATTTTCTGGTTGGCTCCTGCTCCGAGCAGTCCCATATGAGGGCGTGTCTGAAAAAAACAGGAACGCCCCCTCTGTGACGTTAGCGTCACGAAACAAAGTACAGGAGAGCCTCAATGGAAGCAGTATATTTCGTATAGAGTGGTACATGTCCGTGTGTTATTTGTGCATGTGTTTTTCTGCATTCTTCCAAAAGGTGGATTTGCTAACTTTCACTTGTATTCTAAGTTAGTGTATGCTGTATTTTGTGAGATAAAGTTGAGTCCTTCTGTACATCTGGAAATGCTGTAATTATGGTAATATTTGTGGAATGGATTTTTTTTATTCATAAATAAAGTAGCTTGTTTATAAATCTATTGCCTTGTTGATATAAGAATTATATTTCCATTTTGCTTCTTTGTTTTTGTCATTTGAGATTTTATGAGGTACAAGTGCAACTTAGGCTGCAAACATGAACACCTTAATTTGTGCTATTGTGATCTCATAGTGTCGAGACAAAAGCACCTGTTTGATATCATATGATACCCACAAAAATCAGCCACACAAGCTTACATCCATCTAGACAATTCTTCTCCAGCACAGCCACTGTCAGAAAAAGACAAATTTGAAGTAGCATTGTAGAAGACAGTTATTTTTTTATTAGCTCGCAAATGTTAAAGGCGGCACAACTGCAGCCCATTTTTAGCACGTGAATGCACAGACCCAGTCAATGGAATATTTGCAGTCTAAGACCTTCAACAGCAACATCTTTACCTGTTGTATTAAAATTATCTATATAACTCACTACTTTTAATTATGTGAAATTATGTATTTGACAGGTTCTTAAGCCAAGACTGAAAGAGATTTATTTTCTATATAAAAAAACTGAAGCGCCTGGTGACGGGTGCTACAAATGCGATACAGTGTTTGCACCTGCTCTTGTCAAATTCAACATACCAGGACAGCAACATTTCATGTATAGCTGTATTAAATAATCTTTTTACATGACACCTGAAAAAAATGTGTTATGTTGAGATGACCTTGCTTTATGTGCAGATGATATTTCATAAATCATAACTTTCACTGTGCAGTAAAATTACAAGGTATTCCTTGGGTTGTGGTTCCTTTTTTTGGATGTGAAGGAATTAAACACGCTGACAGGAATAATGTCATTTTTATTCAAACAGTATAAAAATAAACTGCAAATACATGCTCTCTAGATAAACTGGAGTAACCAAAGATTTTTTCCTTTTTCAACATCTGCAAGGAACACAATTGAATTATTTTACAAAGAAACAAATACATTCCAAAACATGTCATCTTGCATGCAGGATGTTATTTGTTTTATGGCACAAATATATAAATTAAATAAATGCACGACTGGAGACCATCGCCGCACGTTTATGGCACCACCATGTAATATTAATACCTCTTGCACCATCTGGTGGAAAATGTTTTAGCACATTCAACACTACAACTAAAAGCTGTTTTTTTGCAATGTAATAACTGCAAAAAAAAAAAAAAAAAAAAAAACAGATTTAGCCAATCTGCATCAAAATATTGAGAGACTGGCCTTTTTCTCAGAATTATACATTACTACACACAAGAAACAATGCATTAATGAATGACTTATAAAGGTCGAGCTTTAACATATATCAGTCCCACAGGTATAAATACTATAATGAATGTGAGTCACAGAAAATGTTTGTAATTTCAAGAATGAGACGTCCCTCTTAATTACATGAATCACACCTGAATTATACCATTATGGCCCTTTCACGTCAAAGGTTAGTGAAATTTGAACTGTGAGTTATGGCAACAATTTTGTGAGGAATAAATTGGGTATATATTGGAATATATTCATATATGAATATATTGGGTGGTTGATTATATTAAAACACAATTCTGAACAAAGCAATCAATAAAAAAATAACCTTCATACATTTATTTAATGAAAATTTGGTTTGTTTGATGGGTCACATTAAAAGAGTGAAGTAGATTTCACAGCTGAATTAAACTTCACACAGCATGTTATTCAGTTTTTACTTATTTGCAAACAACTTCATTGCAGTTCTCTTAGGTTGGTTATGTTTAAGAATGAAAATAGCTGACAGTACTCAGTAGGAAATGGTGTATAAATACACCAGTGTACTCTAGGGGTCCCTAATCTCAGTCATGACAGGCGAAGGTATAGAAAGATTATAGTTCTGCTTAAGCACTTTGGTGTTTAACTCAACCATTTACTTTCTCAGTTGAACTAATTTAGCCTTTTATTTCAATATAGATGCCATTCGGGATTTAAAAAGCCAGAATCGCTATGTGTCACAGCACAGTTATGCAATATGAACGATTTTAAGTAAACAAGTGGCTCTGAATGTTCGGCGTTGCTAAAAATGCAGAGAACACTCAAATGCATAAATATTCTGTTGCTAAAGGCACTAAAAATGCTAAAACAACCATCCAGCATGGGAATATCATTGCAGTCTCTCCTCTCAGTCCAACAAGAAAGCATTTCAAATACACAATAATACAAAACTTCTAAACTTGACTGGAAATATTAACCAATAATTAATTTATACATCACCTCTTAAGAAATGTGTCCTTGTCATATCAATAAAGACCTTCATCATTAAGACTTTTAACCAGAGATATTAAACGAGACACCTTCAATTGCAGTCTGGTTGACTTCTGCTTCTCATATTTGAATTTCTTTTTGACGATCTCCAACTGCTCGTTCAAAACATCCACTTTTTGTTTAAGTTGCCTTGGTGACTCTAAAACTGCGTAATTGTGATCATAAACCTTTGGGGTACTTAATGGAGTGGCTTCCGGCGTCGCCTCCAAACTAACAGCCGCTGAAGTGGTCGCTGGAGGACTAACGCTGGGCGTTACCTCTCCTGATGCGCTCGCTAATCCTTTGGGATTCTTTCGAACCAATGATTTCTTTAACAAAAATATACAAATAATATATCCTATGCGTGAGCATTAGGTAAAAAAAAAAAAAAAAACTAATAATAATAATAATAATAATACAGAAAACCTAATTCAGCAAGAAATTATATCAATACTAAATTGACAAATTGTTCAGATTCTGCATATTTTCATGGGTGTTTTAAAATTATGAACAGTAAAAAAAAATTGTGTTTTATAATAATATATTTTAGCCAAAAAACGATATCAGTTATAATTAGGTCAATTACCTTCTTCGCTTGAATTGATGGAGCAAAGATTGTCGGCACAGCGGAGCATCTCAGCCGCACAGTCGCACCGCTCCTGTCAAAACACTCCTCTTCGAAGTGACTGGAGCACAGTACCGATATCTCTGATGGCTTCCACCTGCGCCTCCTCATATTAATAACCCACTGTCGTACTTTGTGGGGATCATTTGCTGGAAATCTTTTGGGGTAAAGAGTAATACAAGCGTATATGTTATATATAGAAAATATTACCTAACATTTCTGCCCGTGGCAGTTCGAAAGCTAATGCATTACGAATATATTTTTCCTAGTGGCTAAATTTGCTAACTACCTTTAGAAAAGTAAAGATCAACACGTAGATTATTAGGAATCTATCAAACCTTACCTGTGAAATGTAAGGCCTTTACTCTTAGCGTCTTCAGAACGGTTAGTACAACGATGTGCTGCACATGAAGGCATTTTAAAATGCGCGACTGAGCTATGTTCAGATTACATTTTAGGTGTTATAAAAATTAACGCGGAAAGTCTGCAAATTTATTTGTTTTCAAAAGTTACAAACTTTCATCATTAAAACAGACATTATTTGAATGTAAGAGAAAGACTTTTTGGGTGCAGTAAATGTCATTTCCGTTTGCTTGTGTTGAGACTATTCGAGTGCATTGTGGGATTTCTACTGGTTGGTGGTCCTCAGGTAACGTAGGCTGACTGTGCACTGCCTGAGACAAGCTTTTTCGTCCTGCCTCTATAAAATTTCGTATACTGTTTTATTGTATGTTTTAATAGTAAAACTGTATATATATTTAATATGTATAATTATATAAATAAACACTTGAAGTTCCTTTTCACTTTATTCAATCGCTTGAGGCAGGCCACTGCTAAGAGTTCCTTTTTTCTTGCAAGTCGGACGTACGTCCAGAAGGGGATTTGTGAGGATCTGGGGACATACGAGGAGTAGACTGTGTGTTGCACTATGGCTATTTTTATATCTTGGTTTGTATATTTCGTTCTGGTTTTTCGTTTTTCGTTTGCTGTTTTTGAAGATCAAGTCGGGAAATTTGACTGGTGAGTGTCTAATCAAGTGAAGCGCTGGGCTCTTATTTCTTTGATGGTGTTAATGCAGAATCTTTCCGACTGTCAAACATGCCGGCGTTTTAGCACCAGATGGTGACATTCATTCTAAATGCCCATGTTTAGCTTCTATTTGGATACAAGTAAGGTTTTCTGTCAGTTATGGGTTTAATATTTTATGAACTATCGCCTATTTTGGCGATATGTATTGGCCTAAAACAGAAAAAAGTCTGACTCGGTTGTTAGAGGGTCCATGGACACTTTCTGTGTGATTGACCTGCTCATTGTAATTGAACCGTGTGAAGTAAGTACAGAATATCGATTTTTTGCTATTAATTTTTACGAATTTGCATGCTTCTTTATACACAGGAGACAGCAATATATTGGCAAAGTCCGCTTTGCTTATTTTGATACCCAGTCACAAGCATCTAAAAAACTGCTCCTGGCTACAGAGCAAAACGTTGTGGCTTCACTCAATTCCAGAACCGGGGACCTTTGTAAGTCAACTATTAATTTGTTTTAAAATAACTGCTCATACTGTGCATTTACACAGGCCTCACAGCAGTTTGATAGATTTGTAAATGAACCATTTTTATATGTTTAGTTGCATTCGGTCCTTGTGCAATTTAATAGTGTTATGATATTTTTATCTTAGTTTGGAGACAGGTAGACAAGACAGGGCCAGAAGGGCATATAGACACCCTGCTGTTCCATGGACAAGGTGAGTTGAGATGATTACTGCAAAGTGTGACCAAAGGACATGTCTTTCACGGTGAAAATACTCCCGTCGGTGTAGCTGTTTTCCCGAATATTCTTACTACAGATCAGCTGCTCAGTAGAACGTGACATTTGGATAGCGGTTTTTGCTACGTGCTCATATCAGTGTTTTCCCCTCGTGAGAGCTGTCTCTCTCCGTGTTATACCATTATAACAGGTTGAAGCTGTTATGGAGGCTGTGCCACCACACTCACATTTAGACTCTCTGCAGTGTTTTGATAATGCCCCCCCCATCTCCGTTCCCTAGATGCTGTGGTGATTGCTGGGAATGGCCGCCTCCTGCGGTCCTGGGAGTCTAATATTGGGGGTCTGAACTGGGAGACGGTGCTGGACACTGGCAGGTGGCTCACCGAATCCCCGAGATCAGTGACTGAGATCTTTACATGCTGCAGCCCTGCTAAGGGGCTGCCGTTTGACGCGCCCTCCTCTCTTTCAGTTTCCAGTCGGCTGCTTTGATAGGAGTACAGGACATGGTGAAGTATGTGGCTGTGCTAAAGAAGGCGGCGCTCTCCCTCCACTATCTCTCCAGTGGGCACCAGAAATGGGTGGAAAACCTGCCAGACAGGTTAGAGGAAACCAGCTGTAGTATACTTGGTTTCTGCCTCAGTTTGTCTAATCTGTTACTTTAGGCTTTTGAAACTTTATTCTTGAACTCGGTACTTCCCAATCTGGTCTTCAGGGACCCACAGTCAGTCCATGTTTTTTTCTCCCTCTGAGCTACATGCCAGACAGTCCACATTTTTGCTCCTGGAACAGGGAGGGAGCAAAAACCAGGACTGTATGTGGGTCCCCCAGGACCGGATTGGGAGACACTGCTTTAACTATGTCTTATTTCAATTTTGAAAGATGACTCATTTAACCCCTTACATGGTTGTCATGTGATCTGCAGTGACACGGTTCAGTACCAGTCTGTGTACTCGGGGGGCGGCACAGAGGTCTTGGTGCTGGGTGTCGTGCCACACTCCCATCTGACCATCATTGCATTCAACATTGAAGACGGGGAGATTATGGATCAGGTATCAGCTTAATCCCCTCACTGGCACCATTAGAAGTTTGTACACTCTCTTGACCACATTCCTTTCTCAGAGGTCAGTCGATGCTCCTTGGCTGTCCAGCCTGCAGCCCAGCTGCGCCGTGGTGGGCCCAGGCTCTCTGATCTGCGCAGATGCCGTTACTGCTTCCCTCTACGTGCTGTCCTTGAACAAAGAGGACCGAGCCGCCGTGCAGCAGATCACTCTACAGGTACAAAATGCTATATATGGTCACCATGTGCTTGAATGGGGTTTTATTTTAATTAGTCCAAAGCGAGCTTGCTGTGTCTACATTTACCTGTTTAGCAAACCAAAGTAAGGTGCAAGCAAGGGCAGATCTAACCCTAACCCTACCTCACGAAACCCCAAGAGAAACCCAGCAGAAGGACCCTTCACTTCCAAACACTATAAAGACTGGATTTCTGCAAAGCAAGTATAAAAATACAAGAGTGGCTAGTTGGGTTAACTAGTTGGGGTACGATTCATTTGAATTTTATTGATTCTGATTCTTACTGATTCCCAGTTTTGATTCCAATGTGCTAAAAAAAAAAACTAGGTCAAACTAGGTGCGATATCGAACATAACTTTATTCTGTGTCTGCAAAACACACAGGGGCACCTGAATAAACAAACATCAGTAGGCTACATAAAAACAGGGTGAGATTGCTGTACAGTTTTTTATGCTGAATAACTAGTTTTTCCTTATAGAGAACAACTCATGGGTGAA
The DNA here is from genome assembly GCA_026776725.1 of Gnathonemus echidnorhynchus. Taxonomy (NCBI): domain Eukaryota; kingdom Metazoa; phylum Chordata; class Actinopteri; order Osteoglossiformes; family Mormyridae; genus Gnathonemus; species Gnathonemus echidnorhynchus. Next base: position 2,858,015 of record JAODJU010000108.1, on the reverse strand, counting down.
TTTTACATTAGGAATTGTTCTGTTATTTAGGAAGAAAAATGGCTAGTTGTTCACAGTGCAGTTTACGGTACAGTGGCTTGTGTTGTCCAAACCGTTTCCGGTCCTGTTGGCCCACCAGGAATTTTCCCAAACCTCCTGATCTGCTTCGCTGGCTGTGGTGACCGATCGTCAGCAGTTCTGTATATTAGTGTCACAGCTGCTGGTTTTGTTTTTTGAGCGTCAATCTATTTGCTCGTGTTCTGCACCCTGCAGTAAGACAAAGCAGGAAATTCCCACGATATCATAACAGACTGCAGGCATATATAACACCGCGGTTCCCACAATCCCACACTATGCTGGGTCTATTTGAAAATGTGCACATAGGAATCGATAAGTGGAATTGAAATTTTAATTTTCTAACACATATCTGACTCCAGAATTCTTTTCTTAACCCTGTTATTTAGACACGGTTCCCAAAGTTACCAGAGCTGCTGATAATGGAGCAGGTCATTGGGCGAATGAGTTACTTGAGGAAAAGATTGTTTCTTGCTTACTTGTGCTGTCTGAGTCATGGAGTTATTTACATGTGATATTAATGTAGCTTTGGCTCTGTTCTCTACAGACCCTGGATCTGGAGGTGGCCCCTGGATTCCAGCCGACCGTGCTGTCCACACAGCCGAACCCCGCCCGTCCAGCGTCATCCCAGTGTTTCCTGCAGCTGGACCTGGATCACTACGTCCTGCTGCAGCTGACCGGTGGCCTGATCAGCCCGCTGAGGGACTTCAAGCCGGTATCCATGATTCTCCTTGCGCCATAGATTGTATTCTCATGCTTAAACTGAAGGCGGTGAATTTGCATGTGAGACTGTTGCTGACCGCTGGACCTCACCGGCTCCTTTGACCGTTGAATAGACTTGCCCCGCTAAGCGGAAACTCTGCCCAATGTCTCAGGCATTCCTGGTCTCCTTCGCAACATCTGGGGAGAAGACCGTGGCAGCTGTCCTAGCGCCCAAGAACGAGACGGTGAGCGACCGTAAATGTTAGGCTTCATGTCATCGTTTCATGCCATTGTGGCAAGTAAAATGCAGTTCAGCCTCTGGCCTGTAGGGGGCGCCAGCAGTGGACATACACTTGGCAGCATCTAGTAATGCTTCAAGAATATACAACTTTGCACGTTTTGGCTAAATCACTTGACTAGTCTGATATGAATTTGGGGAGTTCCCAAAACAAGATGGCCCTCACGTCTAACCAGTTTCTGGCATTGCCTCAGCACAACATGGAGACAAGGAATATTATGGGCTATATTATGTTTTCCTTGTTAATGTAGCATTCTGCGTCTTTCAGGAGCTCCTTATGTACATTTATATCTGAGTTTAAAAGTTTGTCTATCACTGTACAGTTGCTATGACTGGCACAGCAGTAAGAATCGCCCTGTAGTCACCCAGTTAGTTAGGCAGCCATGTCTGACTGTCTGTAACGTTACGTCTGTGTGTGTGGGCAGTCGTGCAGCGTCAGCCTGTTCTCAGCCGACTCTGGACGGAGGCTTTTGGACACCACGGTGATCGTGCACCTGGACCCCAATGGGGGAATGCCGGAGAAGGTGAGCAGGGGGCACCGCGGCCGGGCCTGATGGCCGGGGGGGGCTGTGTGCCTATGACCCGACTCTCTGTGCCCCCCAGCTGTACGTGCAGGCCTTCCTCAAGAAGGACGACTCCGTGGGCTACAGGGTGCTGGTGCAGACCGAGGACCACACACTGACCTTCCTGCAGCAGCCAGGTAAGCGGCGGTCTTCACTGGCCTGTCGACGCACCTCCCACACTGCGCTGTCAGTCGGGGGTGACAGACCAGCGACACACTGGCTCTTAGCGGGATGTTGCCCAGGGACTTTCAGTACTTCAGTGTAGTACAGAACTTTATACACTTTATATTCAGCTTCAAAACTATTGTGTACATCCTCTGTGTTTGTTTGTTTACACGCCATGAACATGTTTTGGATGTACCTACGTTGCTGTGCATAACGCCACCACCAATATTCATAAAAATGTATTTGTATTTAAATGGTTCTATTTACTGCAGATGGTGGGGTGTGTATTGTTTGTGTGGATCAGCGTGCATGCTGGTGATCTCCTCCTTCCCATCCTCAGGCCGTGTGGTGTGGTCCAGGGAGGAGGCGTTGGCGGATGTGGTCACCATGGAGATGGTGGACCTGCCGCTCACTGGGACGCAGGCGGAGCTGGAGGGCGAGTTTGGAAAGAAAGCTGGTAATGTCGATGGATGGGGGGGGTCTGGGTCGTGCTCTGGGTCGTGCTCTGGGTCGTGCTCTGGGTCGTGCTCTGGGTCGTCACGGTGTAAGAGCATGTGGTTTGTGGTGTTTCCCTTCCAAATTCCCCCATCTTTCACTCTGCATTGATCCGCTGCGTTTGCACTCAGCCTCATCACTTTTTTTGCTTTCCCTTAATGCTGTGCTTGGATCCAGCCATTCAAGGTAACGTGAAGAGCGTCCTTCTAGATTTCCACACAGTATATATAAATGGCAGTATGCTTACACATTATCCTCTTTTCTGATCATGCCGGCTGTCTCTTAGCGGGTGACTAAAAGCAGTAGAAATACCAATAGGTTTAGGCATGGAACCATTAGAACAATATTTATACCTCTTTAAATTGCATTTAAAAAAATGCATCAAAACTCCAAGCAATTTTTGTCAGTCCCTGTATATAGTGGGTAAAATTAATTAGGCCCTGTGCTTAGTTGTGCCCCACTTATAAAGGCACCACTGATAAAAATTTTCTGCTCTTGTAAGTTTTTTTTATTATTATTTTAAATATAGATGCTGTTTTACTTTAGTTTCGGAGTAGCTTAAATGTACAGCCTTCCTACTGAAGCATATTACTTTATTTCATTTTTGGTCACGATATTCTGGCTTATGAGTCCGTGTCTTTAACGTGTGCGTGTGCGTGTGTGTGTGTGTGTGTGCGTGTGTGTGTGCGCACGTGTCTCGTCCCCAGACGGCCTCCTTCACATGGTCCTCAAGCGGCTGTCCTCGCAGCTCATCCTGCTGCAGGCCTGGCTCGGCCACCTCTGGAAGCTCTTCTACGACGCCCGCAAGCCGCGCAGCCAGGTGAAGAATGAGGTGACCATCGAGACATTGGCGCGTGACGAGTTCAACCTGCAGAAGATGATGGTGATGGTGACAGCCTCTGGGAAGGTAAGGCGACCCAGAATCCCTGCGCAGGACTCCACACCCGCGACTGGGATGAATGAGCTTTCAGGAGTCTGTACCTGATCCATTTTCACCCTGTTAGGTAAATCTGCGGTGTGATATTTATATTTAAATGGTTTGTCTATCACTGTACAGTTGCTATGACTGGCACAGCAGTAAGAATCGCCCTGTAGTCACCCAGTGAGTTAGGCAGCCATGTCTGACTGTTACCTGCTAGGTATCCCTGACATTGTGTGTTTGAGATCCATTTCCAGCCTGTCGGCTGCTTATTAAGGGGGGGGGGGGGTCGTCTCTTGTCTCAGCTCTTTGGCATTGACAGCAAATCGGGAACAGTGCTGTGGAAACACTACCTGCGCAACGTCCAGGCCAACGCCGCCTTCAAGCTGATGGTGCAAAGGACCACTGCCCACTTCCCTCATCCCCCACAATGCACCCTGCTCATCAAGGACAAGGTAACCTGCATTAAATATCCTTCCACCATGCAGGGCCCAGGTGCTCTGTGGATCTATACTTGTTTGAGTTGATAATCTGTTGAGGTGTCTGTCACGTCATGTAACTCTAGGTTTGTCTTTAGTAACTCGGGGATTTTCAAGGTTAGTGTAGATGTGTGTTCACGTCTTTTGGAAGAAATCAGCTGCTAATGTCTTTACATGGGATGGCTTGCAGCTATGATTCGCTGTGCACTTGGCAGTTAGTGTTACTAATGGCTTAAAGGCTGAGCTCTGAAGTGCAGGGCTTAGACATCCTTCCATAAGCCTGCCCTTTTGCTCGCTGTCTGCAGGAGACTGGTCTGACAAACCTCCACGTGTTCAACCCCATCTTTGGGAAGAAAAGCCACATCTCCCCCCCGGTCCTGCCACGCCCGGTCCTCCAGACACTGCTGCTGCCCGTCATGGACCAGGACTACTCCAAGGTCCTGCTGCTGATCGACAGCGAGTACAAGGTGGGCGCTCTGGAGCTCGGCTGGGTCTCACGTCCGTCGTATGATCATGATTTTGGAAGGAGATTCCAGAAATGAAAGTAAATGAGTAATTTGCGTTTCTAGGTGACGGCGTTCCCCTCCACGAAGAACGTCCTGCAGCAGCTCCAGGAGACCGCCTCCTCCGTCTTCTTCTTCCTCGTCGATTCCAGCCAGGGCCGGCTCTCTGGCTTTCGCCTCAGAAAGGCAAGCGGGGGGCCTCCTGGTCGGTCTGTGCCCGGCGCGGTTTGACTGGGACGCCTGCCCTGCGCGGGAGACTGAGCTTGTGTGCGTGTCGCCTCCCAGGACCTGTCCACGGAGCTGATCTGGGAGGTGGTGATCCCAGCCGAGGTGCAGCGGATCGTGGCGGTGAAGGGAAAGCGAGCCAACGAGCACGTGCACTCGCAGGGCCGTGTCATGGGCGACCGCAGCGTGCTCTACAAGGTGGCGTTACCGGGGGAATGCGCTCGATAGGCACATGATCTGTTACCCAGGATACTCATTAACTTACTGCAGAAAGAGGAAATGATATTGAGTTCAGCACAGAAGTACCATTTTGATAGCTGATTACTGGGTAAATTAGTTGCTTTACTTTTTTGTACTATTGTGGGTACATTATTGCTTGTACCTTGGAGAACAAATCTGTACCTGGCCTATACCTTTTTTTCTGACAGTGTACCAGTAGTCTCGTGAAGCTGTACAGCTCGATATGGCACAAGTAATAGTCTCTGGGAATTTGAGGTTGTTCTCTTCCCCCCCCACAGTACCTGAACCCCAACCTGCTGGCGGTGGTGACTGAGAGCACGGACACACACCAGGACCGCAGCTTCGTGGGTGTCTTCCTCATCGACGGGGTGACAGGCCGCATCATCCACGAGGCCGTGCAGCGCAAGGCACGCGGACCCATCCACCTGATCCACTCGGAGAATTGGGTGGTGGTAAGCAAGCTCCCGTATGGCTGCCCCATGACTGATATTTCAGTATAGCTGCAGTACTGTACATCCTAAGACTGGGAGCGTTGAATAATTAAACCAAATGTAAATAAAGGAAATAAACCCAGGAACACCTCTTTTAGGATCTCTCTGTTAAGTAGCCCCAAAGTAAAGGTGTGTTTTAAGGTAACATAAATCCCACATTGCTGAGAATTTGGTTATATGAGTAAACAGGTTAATGAATTACTTGATTAGTCATATGACTATGAGTTCCTGGAATTAGGATGATGCTTTACAGTTTTTCCCCTGTGGTTCCTTTAGTACGTGTACTGGAACGCCAAGTCCCGGCGGAATGAGTTCTCCGTGCTGGAGCTGTTCGAGGGGATGGAGTTGTATAACAGTACAGTGTTCAGCTCCCTGGACCGGCCACACCTGCCCCAGGTGCTGCAGCAGTCCTACATCTTCCCCTCGTCCATCAGAACCATGGAGGCCACGCTGACCGAGAAGGGCATCACCAGCCGACACCTCCTCGGTCAGTGTCCTGGGGCAGGCATGCGGCAAGGAGATGAGCAGGGAGGTGTAGCCACAGAAGAGTGTGGTTTTGGAGAAGTAGCTGATGATGTCACCTGACGTCCTTAGTCCATGCCTAAGGATTTGGCATCCTAGTCAGCGGGACATCTGAATCGGTCATTTATTGGGGGCTGGAGGTCCTTGTTATGAATACTGAACTTGGAATTCCAATTTGATAGCCTTTCATTTGATTATAATATGATTTGTATATTGGCATGCCAGTAAAAATGCTTTACTTTATTGTGAGGTAATAGCAGAAAAGCTTGAGGCATGCTAGGCATGTAGATGATTTGTGTGTGTGTGTGTGTAGTGGGTCTGCCGTCAGGAGCCGTGCTCTCGCTGCCAAAGATGTTCCTGGATCCCCGCAGACCAGAGGTGGTGTCAGAGCAGAGCCGGTGAGTCCTCTCCTTCTGCTCCAGTGACTTTAGAGGCAATCCTGAGGGCCAATCAAGTTATTGTGTTTTTTTTTTTTACCTACAATTTTAGGGAGGAGAACCTTATTCCTTATGCACCTGAGATGCCAATACGCACAGAGTGGTATATCAACTACAATCAGACCGTGTCAAGAGTACGAGGGATCTACACTGCCCCTTCTGGCCTGGAGTCTACCTGTCTGGTATGGGTCAACAAATATGAATACAATTTTTCAGGCACGGGATTAAAGTAAAATTGACGAGTGTGCAGCTTTGGGTTTTAGACTAACTCTAAGGGCTTTGTGCTCGTAGGTGGTTGCATATGGTCTGGACATTTACCAGACGAGGGTTTATCCCTCGAAGCAGTTCGACGTGTTGAAGGACGACTACGACTATGTGCTGATCAGCAGCGTGCTCTTCGGCCTCTTCTTCGCCACCATGATCTCCAAGCGCCTGGCACAAGTGAAGCTGCTGAACCGCGCGTGGCGATAAGGGGGGGGCCCGCCTGGCCCCAGACGGATGGCCCCGCAGCGTACCAGCGCCCCTGCCCAGATGGCAGCCCTGTTTGCGCGAGGATAGTGGATCCCCAGCTCATCCTGTTAGGTCATCAGATGTGTCCCGATTACGTTTGCAAACAGTGTTTATCTGGGATTTTTGGAAGAACAACAGTACGATATCAAAGGCTGTGATACTATGTCGTTTTCACTGTTATGAGGACAAATGAAGAAAATTCTAGCAAATGATTAATTTTCATTCCCCCAAACACTTGTCCTTTTTTTTGACAAATTTTTATCTACCTTGTTTGCATTTCACACCAGTGGAAAGGAGAAAAAAAATTGTATGTGATTAGAATGATTATGTGGAGCCAGTGTTTACTGGTTAAAAGATTTATTCTGTAAATTCCACTCAAGATTTTGAAATTTGGTCTTTTTTACTACTTTCCTTTTTATTTGTTCAAAACATGTTTTGATTACCATCCTTGTCTGAGCATGAGGATTTTTTTTTTTTTTTTTTTTTTGGGGGGGGGGGGGGGGGGGGAAAAA
>JAODJU010000108.1:2820758-2836910 GCA_026776725.1 Gnathonemus echidnorhynchus | reverse complement strand
CCCCCGCCACCCCCCCTGGAGACATCTCCGAGGCTGAAGAGCCCCAGCAAGCAGAGCACAGGGGAGAACGGGAACATCCTGGCCAGCCGGAAGGACCCCGAACTAGTGAGGATACCTCTTAGGTCCAAGGGGAGCTGATTTATTGGGCAGCGGGGGGGTTAGACTGGTCAGGAATGGATGGTGCTCCACAAACTGTCTTTGAGGCCTAGAACCTCGGATCTCCTCTAACAAACCCACTGTGTTTCAGTTCCTGAGCCTGGCTTCCAGCATCTTGAACTTCATCGCTACCTCCATGCTCAAGTCCAGGAACAACTTCATCCGCAACTATCTGAGCGTCTCCCTGAACGAGCAGCACATGGCCACCCTGGCCAGCATCATCAAAGACGTGGACAAGGACGCCAAAGGTGATTCGACTGGCCTGGCTCCCGTCTCTCAGCCTTGGCCTGGCCCTCTAAATGCCAGCCTTTGAAGTTAATCCCGAGGAGCCGGATTTTCTGGTTTCGCTCCGTCGTTACCCGCTGAACCCACCTTATTGCTTGCAGGATCGTCTGATGAAGAATTCGCATGTGCTCTGTATCACTTTAACCACTTGCTGGTGACGTCAGATCTCCCCTCGCCAACGCTGCAGGTCAGCACAGAGGAGACACTCCCTTTAATCTTTTTAATAAAGAAATGATGCAGTTTAAGTGCTACTAAAGGGAGTTACCACAACTGCCCACATGTAAAGACTTTGCATTTTTCTGCTTTGCTTGTTGAAGTTCGTAATATGGGTTCCCTGAATTTCCCAGAACACCTTGCTGCAGCAGTTGGGCGTGGCTCCTTTCTCCGAGGGGCCCTGGCCGCTCTACATCCACCCCCAGTCCCTGTCGGTGCTCTCAAGGTTGCTGCTCATCTGGCAGCACAAGGCCAGCCTGGTGGGCGATTCTGACGTACCGGAGTGCATGAAGGTCTGGGAGAGGTAGGCTTAGGGTGCAGCCGAGCCCACAAGTCAGATGACCAACCTTTGTGAAGGACCCAGTGGCATTCTGGGAAATTGAGTTGCATTTGGTACTCTGGATACCTAATAGTGTGGGAGGTTGCAGTTTGTCATGCTGTTGAAGAGCCCCCCCCCCCCCCCGCCTGTAGGTTTGTGGGCACACTGAAGCAGCACACGCTGCAGGGCGCCTCTCCTGGCGAGGAGGACCTCAACGTGGAGCACCTCCAGCTGCTGCTGCTCATCTTCCACAACCTGTCGGAGCGGGGTCGCCGGGACGTGCTGATGCTGTGCACCCAGGCCATCGCGGAGGTGGCTGCGCAGGGGCAGTCGCAGCTGCAGACGGTGCCCCTCAACCTGGGCCGCCTGCTGCTGCTCTTCGACTACCTGCTGCACCAGTATTCCAAGGCGCCGGTGTACCTCTTCGAGCAGGTCAGCAGCACGACTTCCCGGCGAATGAGAGGACGATGGCTGCGTGGCCATTTTGGGGTCAAAGGTTAAAATGAACTGGGGTTCTGGCCGTCATACCCTTACTGGGGGCAGAATTTAATTGAAGAAATCCGGATGTAATTGACTCGGTCTTAAGTCGTTATGAAGCACAATTATGGTGTTTTTTATTGCAGCTTTCGTTTATTTTGTAGCTGGATATTACCAACCTTTCAGTTGTATCTACACGTCTTTAGCTCTATGGTGGCAGTTTTCACTCATCAGTTTAAAGTAACGAGGGTGATAGTCCGGGGCAGAACTCACTTTTTTTTTTCTTTCTTTCTTTCTCACCCCTTCTCACTTCCTGTCTGTTACAGGTGCAGTACAATCTGCTGACTCCCCCTGCCACCGGGGGCAGCGCAGGCGAAGAGGGGGCCAAGCGGGGCTCCATTCCGCTCTACTATGGCTTCAAGGAGGTAGAGGACAACTGGACGAAGCACAGCTCGGCAGGTAGGAGTAAGTTGCCCTTTTCGTTTCTTCACACTGACGGCCCTGGTGTTCAGTTAGAGCTCTATAGCCTGCCTGCAGCCTGAGCCTCATCGGCGCCATCTTGTGTTTAGACTCTACGATGCAGCCTAAATTTTACTGCGTCCTGTCACCTGAGGCATCGGAAGATGACCGGAATCGCCTGGACAGCAAAGTAAGTGTGTTTTTTTTTTTTTTCTTTCTGTAATGCATTTAAGCCACGCCCCCGGAATGTTTGTTTGCGAGGTGGGGGGGTCGATCTTCGTTAACAGAAGTGCCCTTGCGCCCCTAACCCCACGTTCTGCCTCAGGTCTTCCCAGTGCTGTTCAACGGCGCAGTGAAATACGACGACTTGTACTCCTGCCTGATATCCCTGCTGTCCGCCGGGTCCCAGTTTGACACAGCCAGGAGGCAAGAAAACAAGACCATCATGCCCGTGGTAAGTGACGGCGTCCAGCGCACGACTAAGGATGATGGCGCTGATCGATCCTACTGAGCTGCAGAAAGGAGAGTCCGCTCCACATTCGGGTCTGACTTCATCGGTCTACAGGCTTGCTTCGTTGCTTCGGATTTTCACTTCATTCACGCCGGATCTTAAGCTCAATGAGACACGCTGTAGAATCAGCTTTTGAGGCCCTTGTAAGACGTTCCCAGTCAGTTTAATTCCGTCACTGATGGTGCCTCCCGCCCGCTGAACGCCACGCACTTCCTGTGTGCTGCCCACAGGAGGCCTGCTCTCTTCAGTACTACTTCCTGGTGCTGTGGCGCCTCCTGGGCGCGCTGCCCCCCTCCAAGGCCTACGTGGAGCAGCTGACGGGCAGCGGCAGCGATGGGGCTGACAGCGACATCCTGCACACCCTGCGCTGGTCCTCGCGGCTCCGTGTGCCCACCTACGTCGGCTGGATCAAGGTGAATGCCGTGGGGGTCGCCGCTGTGCTCTCGCGGCTGGGCCCGAAATGCCCTCCTTACTCTCTTTCGCCTGCCCCCTTCCCAGGAGCACCTGGTGAAGCAGGGGATGAAGGCCGACCATGCGGCCACGCTGATCGAGGCAGCCTCCAGCAGGTGCAGCGCCGTCAAGTACGACGTGGAGCTGGCGGAGGAGTACATCGCCCGGCAGGTGGGTATGCCCCGCTGGGTCCTGGCGAGCTCCTGCCCTCTACCGCCAAAGCGCGAGGGGGTGGTGCGGGGGTCTGGGGTCAAGAAGATACACTGGGAGGCCAAGATGATGTTGCCTAAGTAACCTAATCATGTTACCCTTCAGCATCTGCCCCGTTTCCTGTCTTTTGCTTTGGCTGCCATTTTCTCTAGATGTAACAGGAGTTGCACCTGTATGTTTCCCCTCTGTAGATCTCCTCTTTCTGCTGCGTGGACCCCAACACCATCCTACCCCTCCACCACGTGCCCAACCTGCAGACCATCTACACCCTCGACGCAGTCATCTCCAAGGTGCAGGTCTCTCTGGACGAGCACTTCTCTAAGGTCGCCGCGGAGACGGACCCGCACAAGTCGTCGGAGATCACGAAGAACCTGCTTCCCGCCACGCTCCAGCTGATTGACACCTACACAGCCTTCACCAGGTGAGTCCTGAGGTGTTAAATCACGCTAATGCTGGTTAGGTGACAGCGAGGGGACATTTCTGACCCTCAGCCCATGTATATCACAGAGGTCCTTCTGTTATGGTGGAATGTAATGAGACAGTGATCTGGCATCTTTGTGGGTTTGTACTTACAACCTTGTGGGGACCAAAATTCCCCATGATAACATTTGTTGCTTTTTAATTTGTTTCAGGTCCCCCAATATAAACCTAAATTTTTATAAAAATCTGTAACTGTAGTTAAAAAAAAAAAAAATGTCAAAAGTCTTGTATTTCGTTTGGTAACTTATGGTTAAGGTTTGGGCTGGGTAGGGGTTAAGGCTGTCATATTTGGGATTGGGGTTATGTGAAAGAAAATGAAAGGAGAGTCCCCAAAATGACAGGAATATATGAACTGTGTGTCTATGTCTGTGTCTGTGTCTGTGTGTGTGTGTGTGTGTGTCTGTGTGTGTGTGTGGCAGGTCCTACCTGCTGATGAGCCTCCCAGAGGGCACGGACGGCAAGCCCCCGGAGCGCAAGCTGCAGGGTTACGCCGCCGTTCTGTCCATCGGCTCCACCCGCTGCAAGGCCAACGTGCTTGGTGAGGCGTCCTGCAGACATGCACCTACAGGGGGCACCCTACTCCACTTGCTCCGTCTGTTTGACAGCATACCGGTGCATTTTCTAATGGCTTCCAGGTCAGGCCGTAATGCAGAACCTGCCCCCAGCCGTGCAGACGCTTTGCGAGACGTGGAACGGCATCCACACAAACGAGTTCCCCAACATCGGCTCCTGGGTAGGTCTGCTCTTTGTGTCGTACGCCCTCTGCTGGCTGCCGGCTGCCGGTGCACTGTCACTGCACTTGTGTGTCAAATCGTTCATTGCTCCGGATAAAACAATCGGCTAAATCGGCGCATGCTTCCCCCAGAGAAACGCCTTTGCCAACGATACCATCCCGTCGGAGAGCTACATCGGCGCCATCCAGGCAGCCCACCTGGGCACACTCAGCAACCAGTCTCTGCCCCTGGCATCCTCTCTCAAACACGTGCTGCTGTCTCTCGTGCGGCTCTCTGGGGACCTCATTGTGTAAGTGTGAAACGTGAAATCGTGAAACATGACTCTTAGATGTAAAAGTAACTGGGAAGAGTCTGCAGACAGCTTGCTGACGCCCGCAGTGTCAGTAAATAGTCGGCTAATATGAGAGGCCTGAAGTGTGATGTGTGTTAAAGACTTTCAGATACGTGAATTTTTATTTTCTTGCCTCTCGCACGTCACACACACACACACGCAGGCATTTCACCTTAGAGGCTGCTTCTTTCAGCTAAAAACCCACGGTCCTGGATTTTTAAGCGCGAACGTAGAGTTTGACGGGCAGCTCTGATGCGTCTCCCCCCAGCTGGTGTCCGGAGGACTTGAGCCCCCTACAGGTGATGGGCTCCCTGCTTCCCCTGCTGCTGGAGGCCAGCACGGAGAGCGTGGCAGAGATCGCCAGTACCTCACTGGAGCGCATCCTGGGTCCCGCCGAGTCCGACGAATTCCTGGCGCGCGTCTACGAGCGCCTGGTCACCGGCTGCTACAACATCATCGCCAACCACTCTGACCTGAACAGGTGAGTCGCTCAGCTTGTGCCCCGACCTGAATGTGGGCCCCTCCCTGTGTGCCTCTGGTCTCAGAAATGCTCTCCTGCAGCGGCCTGGATGAATCCGTCCTGGAGGAGTGCCTGCAGTACCTGGAGAAGCAGCTGGAGAGCAGCCAGGTGCGCAAGGCCATGGAGGAGTTCTTCTCCTACAGGTAACGCAGCCTTCATGACCTCCTCCGGAGGCACGTCTCTGGACCTTTCGGGCCGGTGTTCATCCTCTGCCTTTGGCTTCTCCTTTAGTGGTGAGCTTGTGCAGATCATGATGGCGACGGCCAACGAGAACCTCTCAGCCAAGTTCTGCAACCACGTGCTGAAGTTCTTCACCAAACTCTTCCAGCTCGGTAAGAACGGGTCAGCTTGGAATGATGGGGCGCTGAGCTTGTCACACATGATTGTGTATCTTAGTGAGGGGGCCTGCTGAAGGATTTGGTTTATTTATCAGGGTTGGCATTGCTCTCTTTGGACTTGGATGGTTGATGGGGCTTATACCAACAGATCTCAGAAATGAACCTTCTCCTGTTTTTGTACATGTGCTCACTGTTCCTGCTGAGACCTTCTGACCCCTTTTCCCTCTAGCGGAGAAAACGCCCAACCCCAGCCTGCTGTGTCTGTGCGGCTCGTTGGCCCAGTTGGCGTGTGTGGAGCCCACGCGGCTGCAGGCCTGGCTCACACGCATGACGGCGTCGCCGGCGCGGGACTCGGACCAGCCGGAGGCCGTGCAGGAGAACCGGCAGCTGCTGCAGCTGCTCACGGCCTACATCGTGCGGGACGGCAGCCAGGTGGGCGAGGGCGTGTGCACAGTGCTCCTCAGCACGCTCATCCCCATGGCGACAGAGATGCTGGCCACGGGCGACGGTGCCGGCTTCCCCGAGCTCATGGTCATCATGTCCACGCTGGCGGGTGCCGGGCAGGGGGCGGGACACCTGCAGCTCCACCGGGCAGCCATTGATTGGCTTACCAGATGGTGAGTGACTTGAGAATGTTCTAGAGGTTGAGCTCCATACTAATCTAGGTTCTCAGCTTCTTGATGCTTGAATTCTTAGGAAACATTTCACTTTGGGTCAACTTGTTATAACCATTCCTTCCTCTGTTGCAGCAAAAAGTACTTGACTCAGAAGAATGTGGTTGAGAAGGTCAGCGCAAATGTGTCACAGGGCAAAGTAAGTAGTCTCTCGCTCACCAATATGGCAGACCCTTTCCCATGTGCCTGCTCCTCCTCAAGGCATGCTGGGTAGTGTAGTCTGCTCTGTGTTCTAATACATGTCCATCTTATATTCTAGCATGCCAGCATGCTGGAGTGCTCTTGCCACATCATCTCCTACCTGGCGGACGTGATGAACGCCTTGCGGCAGAGTGGGGCGGGAGGAGGCCAGGGATCCACGCAGCTGCTGGTGGAAGGCGAGGAGAAGGCCATCGAGGTGGATTCCGACTGGGTGGAGGAGCTGGCCGTGGAAGAAGACGACTCCCAGGCTGAAGATTCGGTGAGCCCCTGCTTCAAGGTCAGAAGACCTTGACCATCACAGATGGGAGATTTGGTCCTTGAAACACTCATGATCTTCCCTGCTTCCTTCCAGGATGAAGACTCGCTATGCAACAAACTATGCACCTTCACCATCACCCAGAAAGAGTTCATGAACCAGCACTGGTGAGAGACGCCTCCTTTGGCTCGCCGCATGTCACCGCCAGTAGTTACAGGAGGGCTGGTTTTCACGTTGCCTTTGCTATTGCCCCCCCCCGCCCCCTACAGGTACCACTGTCACACCTGTAAGATGGTGGATGGGGTAGGCGTCTGCACTGTGTGCGCCAAAGTCTGCCACAAAGACCACGAGATCTCCTACGCCAAGTACGGCTCCTTCTTCTGCGACTGCGGGGCCAAGGAGGATGGCAGCTGCCAGGTGGGCCCGAAATGGACCGCAGCGGTGACTTCCACTTCTATTTTTGCATAGATCACAAAACCGTTTTCTTTACAGTTTTTAAATTTCAACCCCCCCTGTAGTAAAATTCTTGAGATTGAAGCGACCAGAGAATTTGGGGTTTATGAGTAATGGAACCGATCTGGTCACTGATGTTTTGATGTAACTGCATGCTGATATTTAACCGGTGTTGGTCAAAACCGGTTTTAATTAAATCGCAAATGGTGAATGTTTCCTTGATTCATGCTGTGGTGAGTGTTGTAGTTCCTGTACCTTGATTTTGCCTTTTCTGTGTCCCCGTGTGTCCCTGTCTCTCTCTGCTCGTGTCCCCGTCTCTCTCCGCTCGTGTCCCCTCGTGTCCCCGTCTCTCTCCGCTCGTGTCCCCTCGTGTCCCCGTCTCTCTCCGCTCTTGTCCTCTCATGTCCCCGCCTCTCTCCGCTCGTGTCCCCTCGTGTCCCCGCCTCTCTCCGCTCGTGTCCCCGCCTCTCTCCGCTCGTGTCCCCGCCTCTCTCCGCTCGTGTCCCCGTCTCTCCGCACATACCCCACAGGCCCTGGTCAAGCGCAGTCCCAGCAGCGGCATGAGCTCCACCTTGAAGGAGTCGTCGGCCTTCCAGAGTGAGCCGCGGGCGCCGGAGAGCGCCATCCGCCACCAGAACTCCTCACCCGCCGACAAGGGCAAGGTGACCATCTGCGACGGCAAGGCCGGTGACGAGGACAAGCCCAGGAAGAGCAGCGCCTGCCGCAGCGTGGAAGGCTGCCGGGACGAGCTCCTCTCTCAAGTGGTGAGTGGATGGCGGCGGAGGGTTGGTCGTGGCTGCTTCCAGATCCCGGGAGCTGCTGTCTGTAAGATGCAAAGAGAGATACTGGAAGGGCTGTGATGCCCTAGAATCAGTGGTATGTGGGCATTGCTGGGTGTAACGGTGCCCTGGACGTCGTCTGTCCGCAGCTGGGCTCCTCCACTCCAGCCATCGTGCTGGACATGCTCGTCTTCCTCATGGACGCCATCCAGACCAACTTCCAGCAGGCGTCCGCGGTGGGCAGCAGCAGCCGTGCCCAGCAAGCCCTCCACGAGCTGCACACCCAGGACAAGACCGTGGAGATGACAGACCAGCTCATGGTGGGTGAGATGTCAGGTGTGGCTGAGTAGGGCCGGTATGGCTGGGTACGTCATGCTGACATTGAGCTCGTAGGGTGGTGGGAGTTCAGGGCAGACTGGTGTGTAGATCATTGGGGATCTTTTGTTTAGTTTCAGGAGTAGGAGAGCCTGGTGGCCTTCTCTCCTTCCTCAATGGAACGTGCAAAATCCCTTTTGCTTATAGCAGTGATTCCCAGTCCAGTCCCTCAGACGGTCCACATTTTTACTGGATCTGGGAGGGAGCCAAAACATGGACCGTACTTGGGTCCCCATGGAGCGGATTGGGAAAAACTGCCTTATAGGGTTTGGTTATGCACAGGGAATGGGTCTCCATAGCATCATGTGTGTCCACCTGCATGAGGGAGCCTCAGTGTTCGCTCAGCCCATTCTCACACGCTTCACCTGTCCCACAGGTGCCCACCCTGGGCTCCCAAGAGGGGGCGTTTGAGAACGTGCGCATGAACTACAGCGGCGACCAGGGCCAGACCATCCGGCAGCTGATCAGCGCCCACGTGCTGCGGCGTGTGGCCATGTGCGTGCTCTCCTCCCCACACGGGCGCCGCCAGCACCTGGCCGTCAGCCACGAGAAGGGCAAGGTGCGCTCCAGCTTACCCGTCTTCCGCAAACTGCCTTCGGGCGTTCATTTTTCCCAGAATTCCATCAATATGTACCTTGCAATAATGGTCTATGCTAGTGTTTCCCTACTGGGTCCTCGGGGACCCACAGACAGTCCACATTTTGGCTCCCTCCCAGCTGCCGGGAGCAAAAACTTGGGCTGTCTGCGAGTCCCCGAGGACCGGATTGGGAAACTTTGGTCTGTGCTACTTTACAATAGGCAAGTACTTTCTGGTTTTCTCGCTGTCAGTGTGGGTCATCTCTTAGTACATCAATAACAGACTTGGCTGGGTCACTTTGTAACGCATGACTACACTCAAATTGTTCTGACTTTGTGTTTTCTAGTGAAATTTCCGCATAAAACAGTGTGATTCAGGGCTATGTAGATGGTTATGGTGTAGATGTACTGATGAGGCTTTGTCCTTTAATGGTTGACTCCTCTTATAGATCACTGTGCTCCAGCTGTCCACCCTGCTGAAGCAGGCGGACTCTAGCAAGCGGAAGCTGACCCTGACGCGCCTGGCTTCGGCCCCCGTGCCGTTCACCGTTCTCAGCCTCACGGGGAACCCCTGCAACGAGGATTACCTGGCCGTGTGCGGCTTGAAGGTGCTCCATCGACACGCGTTTTTCTGAAGCCTCACCTCCCGCCCGCTGACTCTCCATGTTAATTCTGTCGACTGTTCCGTGCCCCCGCAGGATTGCCACGTTCTCACCTTCAGCAGCACGGGCTCCGTTTCAGACCACCTGGTTCTTCACCCCCAGCTGGCCACGGGGAACTTCATCATCAAGGCGATCTGGCTACCCGGCTCTCAGACAGAGCTGGCCATCATCACCGCAGACTTTGTCAAGGTGCTCCAGTCGGTCGACCACCTGTCTTTAAGATCCACATCGTTTTAAGCTGAAATTTACATTTTCAAATTTACAGTTGCTTAATTAATGCTCAGTTTGAACCAATGTTTTGAATCCACTGTCTGCTGGGACTTCTGAAAAACTGAATGCATTTTGCTTTAGCGACGTTGCTCATGTTTTTCTGAATTTTCACTGCATGCTGTTTGACACGCCTTGATCTTTCCCTCAGATTTACAACCTTGCTGTGGATGCCTTGAGCCCTATTTACTACTTCCTGCTGCCGAGCTCCAAAATCCGCGACGCCACCTTCCTGTTTAATGAAGAAGGAAAAAACATAATCGTCATCATGTCCTCCGCTGGATACATCTACACGCAGGTGATGGACGACTCCAGCAGCGCCCAGCATGGCCCCTTCTATGTCACCAACGTGCTGGAGATCATCCACGAGGACCTGAAGGTGATACACACAGACCTTTGCTTTTTACATTCAAACACTAGTCCCAAATGACCCAACCTTAATGTAATGAATGCTAACTCTGCCTGTGCAGTCTTCACACCTCTTAGCATGCTGAAATGTGCTGCCCTCTGGTGGCATCAACAAGGAGAGCAGATACAGTAACTGACTTTGAACGCATGGTAAAAAAAAAAACATGCTGTCGCCTGACATGAGGTCATCCCTGTGCACCCCAGGACAGTAACGGGCAGGTCGCTGGAGGAGGCGTCTCTGTCTACTACTCTCACGTGCTGCAGATGCTCTTCTTCAGCTACAGCCAGGGCAAGTCGTTCGCCGCGACGGTCAGCCGCAGCACCATGGAAATGCAGCGGCTCTTCACCATCAACGTCAAGGGGTACGCATGCTTCACTGTCGCCGTACCCGCGCGTGCTGGAGTCCTGACAGCTCTGAAGGCATTTGCTGGGGCTGCCTGAGCACCTGAATGATTGAAACTGCCTCCCTTTTGAGATCCCAAGTGCCTCTTTTCAATAACCAACCATGACACAAAATTTAACAATGACACCCCCCAATGTTCAGGCATCTGGCCCTAAAAGTCTCCTCTTCTGGAAGCTGGAAGAGCATCTTTTCAAAGCATAACTGGATCAAACTCCAACTTCTCACTTTCTCTGGAGCTGTGTGCAGATTTGATGGTTAGGCATCTGTATCCATGTCCAGTACATCATTGGTCTGAACTTCCTGATCATCAGAGAATGACATTGCTGTTGATCCCTTGAGCAAGACCATTAACTCCAGCTACTCCAAGGATGCTGTCTGTTGGCCCATCCCTCGTTTTCCATTGGTTTGGACCATAAGCATCTGCTAAATTGAAGCAGAAATGATGAAAACCCCTTTATTGCTGTAGCAATTCACCATGTCACTAGTCACAAGTACCAGCGAAAAGCAGTATGAATCTGTATGGAAATCTGCTCTTTACTTTTGAGCTTTGATCTGATATGTCAGTCACTTTCCTTGCGGAAGTTTTCTGAGAGTAGAAAGTGAGAGATTTTTCCACTCCATGTTCAGTGCTGTAGAGTTTCCCAGTTTGTCTGCTTTTAAGCACTGTGTCTAAATTTAAGCACAGTGTAACTGCTGTATTTGAGACTACAATTTCCCAGTCTTCTTTGAATGAATTGCTTCTGCTCATATTTACCCGTGGGTTTTTAGACTTCTATGGTGCAGTTAAAGGCTCTTAAGAACATAAGAAATTTACAAATGAGAGGGGGCCATTCGGCCCATCAAGCTTGTTTGGGGAGAACTTAACTAATAGCTCAGAGTTGTTAAAATCTTATCCAGCTCTGATTTAAAGGAACCCAGGGTTTTAGCTTCCACTACACTAACAGGAAGTCTATTCCATGCTCTAACTACACGCTGTGTTAAGAAGTGCTTCCTCAAATCCAGTTTAAAATGTTCTTCCACTAATATCTACCTATGGCCACGAGTTCTTATATTTGAACTAATATTGAAGTAACTGTGGTTGAACAGCATCCAGACCTTTTAGAATCTGTTCACACTCCTCCTGTTCATTCCCCTCTTCCTGTCCAGCTCCAACGGGGGGAGCAAGACGTCTCCAGCGCTCTGCCAGTGGTCGGAGGTGATGAACCACCCAGGGCTGGTGTGCTGCGTGCAGCAGACCACAGGCATCCCGCTGGTCATCATGGTGAAGCCCAACACCTTCCTCATCCAGGAGATCAAGACGCTGCCAGCCAAAGCCAAGGTCAGTCAGGGTGGGGTTTGTTGGGAGGGTGTCCTGGCTTCTACATGCTTAGGGCATGGAACGATGCACATTGACCATGTCTGCCTGTGTGGGCTTGTGTTCGAGCCAGCTGTACTTCTGTCTGGGAATCTTCATTAGCGGTGGTGGCTGGTAGCATTGTGGCTAAAGGCTAAAGATGTAGGAATATACTGGAGTCCCAGGAGGGTCTGTGCTGTAGTACTGTTAATGCATCCTCATTAATTACCCTAATTTCCTAAGTGAACTATGCAGCCTCAGAGGTCAGCTGAACCATTAATTGACCCCCCCCCCCGCCCCCCATCCCTGGCAGATCCAGGACATGGTGGCCATCCGCCACACGGCCAGCAACGAGCAACAGCGCACCACCATGATCCTGCTCTGCGAGGACGGCAGCCTGCGCATCTACATGGCCAGCGTGGAGAGCACCTCCTTCTGGCTGCAGCCCGCACTGCAGCCCAGCAGCGTCATTAGCATCGTGAAGCCGGTGCGCAAGCGCAAGGCCACGGCCGCCGGTGCGTGAGCCGCCACATCCCGCGCTGCCATGCAGTGTCATGTGACGCAGCCGCATTTGACTGTTCCGTGAATATAAGGAGATTACGGTCAGATTATTATTTTCATAACTGACAGCCATCTTATGGAATTAATAAAGTCTTCTATAAAAATATATTTTTCTCAAAATAAACATATTTGCAAAAAATCTGATTGATTATCTCAGTGGCTCAGCTCAGTTCTGTTCGGGCTCGCTTAAGCTTTCCCCGCAGAGTCATCCTGTCCCAGGTGTCCCTTTCCTTATGTCCCCTGCTTTGACCTTGTTAAGCGGTTATGGGATGTGAACGGGCGGCTGCCGCTGACCCGTGTTCTGCTCCATTGCAGCCACACGCACGTGCAGCCAGGTCACCTTCCCTGTGGATTTCTTTGAGCACAACCAGCAGCTGACAGAGGTGGAGTTCGGGGGCAACGATCTGCTGCAGGTGTACAACGGGCAGCAGATCAAACACCGGCTCAACTCCACCGGCATGTATGTGGCCAGCACCAAGGTAAGGCCTCTGCGCCCGACACTTTACGAATGCCTTTATAATGCATTCATAGAACATTCACTGCACCTTCATAATGCATTCATAGAACAGCATGTAAGCAGCATGTAAGTGTACCTTAACGACATACCTTAACAGCTTTAATATACATTAATAACAAACATTATATGATAACAAACATTATAATTGTATAATTATATGTTGTTTATTAATGTATTTTAAGGTTAGTAGGTTTGTTTGGATGTTAAGGTATACTTACATGATACGTTTGAATGTTCTATGAATGCATTATGAAGGTGCAGTTGATGAAAATCATTACACTAATTTTTTTCTGCCAAGCTGGGTCGGTTAAAAATTGTAAGTCTGTCTCCCTGTTCCCTCTAGTGGAGCTTGTTTGCCCTGTACAAAATGAAGAAGGAAAGTTTGACACGGGGCTTATGCGGTGTGATGTGAACACGTGGGCAATTTTAACAGCAGCAAATTGTCTCCTCAGCCCGGAGGCTTCACGGTGGAGGTCGTCAACAACAACAGCTCCATGGTGATGACGGGCATGCGTGTGCAGGTCGGCACCCAGGCCATCGAGCGCGCTCCGTCCTACCTGGAGATCTTCGGGCGCACCATGCAGATGAGCCTGACTCGAGCCCGCTGGTTCGACTTCCCCTTCACCCGCGAGGAGGCCCTGCAGGCTGACAAGAAGCTCTCCATCTTCAGTAAGGTCTTCCCACTGTCCAGGCCTCTAAGAGCATAACAGGAAGCCTCTCATTTTTCCCGTGGCCGATTGGGAGGGTGCTGTGACTCAAGCACTTCTGCTTAATGGTGTTTGGTTAATTGTTGGTTTCATTTGTCTAGTTTTGTCCCTGTTTTAAATATCCAAGTTTGATATTCATGAATTTGAGTTGGGTTGGGTTTAGTTGAGTTTGGTTGAGTTGAATAAGGCACTATAGGCTTAGAAAAGTGAGTTGAACCTGAAAAATCAAAACATAAATCAACTTGAGAGAATTGCTATAAATGTAGCTTATTGTGTAGTGCAGTGGTCCCACACATACAGGGTTGTGGGTTCTATACCAGCCCAGGTTCTGTATTTGTATGGGTTTCCTACCCACAGTCCAGAGACTGGTTGGTGTCTGATCCCTTATCCCTGCCTTCCCCATTGAGGCCCACCTCTGTCCTGCGGGGATTCTCAGTGAAGAGGGTCATTGTTTTCCGCAATGACCATAAGCCTCCTTTTTTCACCCTTAGTCGGCGCTTCAGTGGACCCAGCAGGTGTTACCATGCTGGACTCTATCAAGATCTACGGGAAGACCAAGGAGCAGTTTGGCTGGCCCGACGAGCCCCCGGAAGACTTCCCCTCGGCCTCAGTCAACAACACGTGCAGCCCCAACATGAACCAGGGCAACGGGAGCAGCGAGAGCGACATCGTGACCCCCAGTGCCACCAGCGGCACCGTGCTTGAGAGGTAGCGTCCTTCCTGGGGGCCCCTGCACTGCACCAGCAGCTATCTGAGCCTCACCCCTGATAAACTCGTTGTATACCTTATCAGTATATATGTGGCACTGCTTTGGGATGCTTTTATCCGTTTTCATCCGTTTTATTTATTTTTATATTTTTATTTATTTTTATTTAATACATTCCCAAACTAAAGTCACAAAAACAATACAAATAGATGTAAAGCCTCTTATGAAGATAGATTTTTGTCTAAAGTAATATAGTGCTTAAAAATTGAATTGCAAAGTGGAACCGTCAACTTGAGTACATGAGGACTGCAGTCCTGCTAGTTTGTCACCCAGCAAACAGCTGACATACCCGATGATGTCACTTCCTGCCGCACTGGTGACCTGAGTAATAGGTGACTCCCCTTGTATGCTGTATAATTTTTATTTTTAAAGCTTTCTTCAGACTAGTACTTCCCAGTCTTTGTTCTAGTAGGCAAGTGTCGCAGGTCCCCCTGAGTACTTCGTAAGTACTTACTGGCCTTTCTTAGTGGAGGTCCGGGAACCCCGCTGGCCCATCAAACCCGGGCTGGTCCATCAAACCCGGGCTGGTCCATCAAACCCGGGCTGGTCCATCAAACCCGGGCTGGTCCATCAAACCCGGGCTGGCCCATCAAACCCGGGCTGGTCCATCAAACCCGGGCTGGCCCATCAAACCCGGGCTGGCTGGCTCCAGCTTCAGAGGCGCCGGTGGCTCCTTCCTGGTTGTGCGAGCGCCTGTGTGTGACACGTCCTGTGCACGGCTGCCCTTGTGATCTCTAGCGCACGCTCACATTTTTCTTCTGTCACATTGTCATTTTTTACTTGTTTCTTTCTGTGATCCTCACACGTTTTTTTTTTTCTTTTTCTTTGCTCCCAAAAACATAAAAAAGTTGTGAAACTGAGTCCTTATCGACCTTGGACCGGTTAGTAAGCACCCTTCCTCTGCTTGATTGCATGGTGTCTGCGTGTGTGCATTTGTGGCACAAGGCAAGAATAAGTTACCCGGCTTCCTTTCCAAGCATCTGACCGGGAAGTGTGTCCTGATCTTCTGCAGATGGTAGTTGGCGTGTCGCTCCTTGGGCTTGTTCCCCCCTCACGCTTTGTGCTGCCCCCCCCGTCTGTAGTTTTCTGCTGCTCAGATGCCTTCAGGCTGCCCACTCCCTTCTCCATACCTAACTCGTGTTCTGTTCCAGGCTGGTGGTCAGTTCCCTGGAAGCTCTGGAGAGCTGCTTCGCCGTGTGCTCGACGGGCGAGAAGGTGGGTGTCACAGAGAGGGCCCGTGCGGCCGGCTGGCGCGTTCGACGGCCCGGCTTAGACTCTGACCCCTCCGTGCCGGGGTGTGTGGCCCCCCCACAGGAGAAAAACAAAGCGGCCGCCCTCGACCTGGCCACCCAGTTGCTCTCCATGCCCACTCCCGCCGGCGTCCAGCAGCAGACCAAGGGTCTCCTGGCCAGCCTGCACACCAGCCGCACTGCCTACCACAACCACAAGGTCGGCGCTCCGCTGAAATGCCCATGTCATGTAGAATCAAGCGTTTAGTTTGTATGATGATTTTAAATTATTTTACAACACTGTGGTTTGCTTCACTGTTAAGCTTGTGTTCAGTGGATATTCAAGTAAAGTCTCAAAACATCTGTAATTGTATGTAGTTTTGTGCTGTAATTACTATCCATTGTTGTTCTAATGCACCCCTACTTAAAAATTATATGTCTGACCATGTTAATGTTCCTGTGTTACTACCATACAAACTGCAAGCTAAGCCCCCCCCCCCCC
>JAODJU010000108.1:2800588-2810671 GCA_026776725.1 Gnathonemus echidnorhynchus | reverse complement strand
AGGACCCCCCCCCCACCCGCCCCCCCCAGCGGTGCTCTACTTCCTGCTGCAGGTCAGCTTCCTAGTAGACGAGGGCGTGTCCCCGGTGCTGCTGCAATTGCTGTCCTGCGCACTGTGTGGCAGCAAGGTGCTGACGTCCTCATCGGCGTCCTCCGCCGGCTCCGCGGGTGGGGCCGGCTCCTCCCAGTCCTCCCAGAGCAAGTCCTCCAGTAAGAAAAGCAAGAAAGAGGACAAGGAGAAAGAGAAGGATGGTAAGCGTGGTCGGACTGGGAGGGGCAGTGACACTGAAAGCCCCCCGGGTCAGAGTTAGCACTGCTGTCTGGCTTTGTGACTGCAGAATCGAAGATGATTTGATAGAACCAGGTGCGTTGGGGGGGGTCAATCGCATCCCCAGGTTACCTGCAGCCAGCAAACGGCTCATTTCCATCAGATTAAACCCTCAAATAGAGGGCAGTATGTATTTGTGGGAGTATGTTAGAATTTATATGTAAGCTGCCCCTATTAGGGGCCCCAAAAAGGAGGTGGGGGGGGGTTGTCAATTCCAAGGGCCCCTGAGTGACTGCAGCCCTAAAAACTTTGGAACATAATCTGATTCATCTGGGTTGGGGGCCCAATATAATTTGCTTTCATGGGGCCCAGAATCTTTACCGCCACCCCTGGCCGCCTTTAGAGTTTCAGACATTCCCTGCAAGTTAAAGCAGATCTGATCCACAGTGGAGTTTGTGGAGGTGTCTAGTATGAATTAGTGTGTGTGCGCTGAATGAGCTGTGGAGCGTGAGGGGTTCCGATGCATGCATGCGCGCAGCGTTTAACGCGTCCCCCTGCCCCGTGAAGGCGACAGCGTCGGAAGTCAGGAGGACCAGCTGTGCACCGCGCTGGTCAGTCAGCTCAACAAATTAGCCGACAAAGAGACCCTCATCCAGTTCCTGCGCTGCTTCCTGCTGGAGTCGAACTCCTCGTCCGTGCGTTGGCAGGCTCACTGCCTGGCTCTGCACATCTACAGGTACCCACACGCACCCGACATCCGACAGGTTAACTTGGCCTTAACTTTGTGTGATTTGATGACAATTTGAAAAAAAAGTGCTCTTGGCACATCAACTGCTTAAGATGTGAATTTGCATCCTGCACAGGAACTCCAGTAAGTCCCAGCAGGAGCTGCTCCTGGATCTCACATGGGCCATCTGGCCAGAGCTCCCGGCATATGGGCGCAAGGCCGCCCAGTTCGTGGACCTGCTGGGCTATTTCTCTTTGAAGACTCCACAGACTGAGAAGAAGGTAAAACAAAAACACTGCCCTCGGATTATCTTTGAGCTCTTGGTGGACTTATGGCGGGGGAAGGTGAGCTGGTTTTTGGAGTGGTGGTCTCTTGTGTTTACAGCTGAAGGAATACTCTCAGAAGGCTGTGGAGATTTTAAGAGCTCAAAATCATATTCTGACCAACCACCCCAACTCCAATATCTACAAGTAAGTGTGTCCTCCTCTGGGGTGTCACACGCAGTGGATGGCGGCTTTTGTTTTTTAAGTCAGGAGCTTTACACACTTCAGTGATATGATTGGTCGTCATTTCACAGCACCTTGTCTGGATTGGTGGAGTTCGATGGGTTTTACCTGGAGAGTGACCCCTGCCTAGTCTGTAACAACCCTGAAGTGCCGTTTTCTGTGAGTGCTAACTAGCTCTCGTCTTGTTCTGGAGATCTGCGTTTTCCCATTGGCTACTCGAATAAACAGCCCACAAACCTTTTGGCTCCTTTTCCTGCCCATCAGAACATCAAGCTCTCCTCCATAAAAGTGGACACGCGCTACACCACCACACAGCAGGTGGTGAAACTCGTGGGCAGCCACACCATCAGCAAGGTTACCGTCAAGGTCGGCGACCTGAAGCGCACCAAGATGGTGCGCACCATCAACCTCTACTACAACAACAGGACAGTGCAGGCCATCGTGGAGTTGAAGAACAAGTGAGTTCTGGACTCTCCCCTCAGACCTCCTCTTCTTTGAGCTCCCCGGGTTACGATGTTTCCATAATTTGACTTTATGATGGGTAAATGCTTTTCACTTTGTCATTATTCAGTAAGGTATTCAACAGTTTTTAATATATTAGACTTTGTATTAATGATTTTTCCCAGCTGTAGGCTAATGTAATTGTTCTAAGCTTGTTCTAAGTTAGTCCAGGCCAGGCTATGATGTCTGTTAGGTTAGGTGTACTGTATTAAAATGCATCTTCGCCATACGATATTTTCGCCTTTCAATAGGTTTGTCGGAACGTAACCCGGGGAGAGGCTGTATTAATCACCTCTGCCTCGTTAAACATTCACCATCCTGTATGGGATGTATTTTCACTAACCCGCCCCTCCCTCACCCAGACCCGCTCGCTGGCACAAAGCCAAGAAGGTCCAGCTGACCCCAGGGCAGACCGAGGTCAAGATCGACCTCCCCCTGCCCATCGTGGCGTCCAACCTGATGATCGAGTTCGCCGACTTCTACGAGAACTACCAGGCGTCCACGGAAACGCTGCAGTGTCCACGGTGCAGTGCGTCCGTGCCGGCCAACCCGGGCGTGTGCGGCAACTGTGGCGAGAACGTCTACCAGTGCCACAAGTGCAGGTGATGCGTCTTTGTAGCTTTTTGACTGTAGGTGTTGTGGCCACCAACCATGTCGCTAAAGGTTTAACACCTAATTTAAACATCACAGATCAGATTAGCTTTGCGGACAGTGGGAAATTATTTCACTGGTACTTGCCTTGTGAACCATAGCTGATGTACATTTTTTTTGTTTAAATGCCTCCAGGTCCATTAACTATGACGAGAAGGACCCCTTCCTGTGTAACGCATGCGGCTTCTGCAAATACGCGCGCTTTGACTTCATGCTTTACGCCAAGCCATGTTGCGCCGTGGATCCCATCGAGAATGAAGAGGACAGGAAGAAGGTGGGCTGTGTGGTCCTCGTTTGGGCCGCCCGCTGGTTGTGAGTGTCACGGCGGTCCGTCAGACTCTGACTCCATCGAGTCCTCCCCACAGGCCGTGACCAACATCAACACGCTGCTGGACAAGGCCGACCGCGTCTACCACCAGCTCATGGGGCACCGGCCGCAGCTGGAGAGCCTGCTGTCTAAGGTGAACGAGGCAGCCCCGGAGAAGCCCCAGGTAAGGGGCATGACATCACAGGTTTGCATAGAGCCGCTGCTGACTGCTTTGCACCACACAATGTCTGTCACACACGAGCTCTCTCATCGTGCCATTAAGATGCTCCATTTAGTCATGTGATTCTATTATAAATTCAATGCAAAAAATTCTTTACATGTTCATTACTGATGTAGCGAAGTTTGTCAGATGTTAAGATCATATTGTCGTCCTTCAGTTTAGTTCTAGTTGGCTGTGGCTTTTGCCCGTTTTCCTGTCTCTGACCTGAAGATGCTCCTCTGAATGCATTATTAGCTGTGGTAGCGTGTAGAGAGGTTTCTCTCGGACGTTGTGCCTCAGAACTCCTTACCTGGCACCCTGTGTGCTGTTGTGCTCTGCCTCCATACTGCCTGCAGGATGACGCGGGTTCCGGGGGAGGGATGGGAGGCTCCTCCGCCAGTGTGAACAGGTACATCCAGCAGCTGGCGCAGGAGTACAGTGGTGACTGCAAGACCTCCTTCGACGAGCTCTCCAAAATAATCCAGGTGCGGTACGGAGAGGCAGCTCTCACTGTATCTTTAGCAACCCAGCCCCCTCTGTACTGTGTGCTGGTTCTGCTGAACCTGTGATGCAGATTTTCTTGGACCTAAGGAGTGACAGACGAGTGTCTTTAGTATTGGCGGGTAACATACTGGTTTTCGCCAGTAAAGACTAGGAGGGCTCTTGTTGTATTTGGCATAAATTGCTTAACCCAAACTGCTTCTGTGAAATGCAGTGCTCACGGAAAATCTTGGAATGCTTTCTTAGTTCAGTCAAAATATTGCAAATTTATTGGTGTAATAAAAATCACTACTCCATTTGTTTACAAAAATATTTGTCACATTAGAAACAACCGAGTAAATCATTCATTTCAATCAGTATTAAATTCAAACCCAAATTACAGTTGTAAAAGCTGTTCTTGGTTAAATTCATTGGGTGCATTTTAATTAGTAACACCTTTGCAATAACATAAAACACCAAACATTTGTGTTTAGTATCTCTTTTGGAGCCAATGACTACAATTGCAATTAATAGCAAAATGGCAAGAACAGAACTGAATGATTCGGTCAAAAAAATTATGATATTGCTTGTCAATGGACGTTTATTATGAAACCAGTAAATTGCAACATTTTCATAGAACTAAGAAAGGGTCCCAAGAATTTCTGTGAGCGTCGTATTTATTTGTGCGAACGGGTGAAAAACGGAATTCCTGATGGAGGTTTAAAAGGCGGTGACCTTGGCTCCTCTGACCTCCAGAAAGTTCTGGCTTCCCGCAAGGAGCTGCTGGAGTACGACCTGCAGCAGCGAGAGGCGGCCACCAAGTCGTCACGCAGCGGAGCCCAGCCCACCTTCACCGCCAGCCAGTACCGCGCGCTCTCCGTACTGGGCTGTGGCCACACCTCCTCCACCAAGTGCTACGGCTGTGCCTCGGCGGTCACCGGCCACTGCATCGCGCTGCTGCGGGCCCTGGCCACCAACCCGTCCATCCGGCAGATCCTGGTGCTTCAGGGCCTCATCCGCGAGCTCTTCGAGTACAACCTCCGCCGCGGCACTGGCCCCATGCGGGAAGAGGTGCGGCAGTTGATCTGCCTGCTCACCAGGTACAGCAAGCGGGGGCGTTTGGGCGTTTCCATGATCTCTAAGGATTGGTGCGGTTGTCTGGGCCGAACTTCAGTCCTTAAGTCTGGTGGACAGCATCTGGCGCTTCACGGCACTTTCTAGACATTTTTATGCATTAATAACTTTAGCTTGAGCAAGAAGTGCTGGGTTTTTGCAGATCTGTGATGTAGAGTCATGCTTACAGGCTTTTGAGGGTCTACAGTAATTTTTGCTCATCTTCTCTCAGAGATCATCCTGATGCCACTCAGCAGATGAATGACCTCATCATCGCAAAGGTGTCTGCTGCACTGAAGGGCCACTGGGCCAACCCTGACCTGGTAGGTACCCAAGCGTTGAGTTGCACAGCAACCTGATCTTGTGTGAAGCCCACCCCATCTCAGTTATCAAAGTTGCCTCATCCAGTACACACCTCAGCTCTGTCAGATGGCACAGCAGGATTGTGGGTTCAAGTCCCATGAGGTAGCATGTTCTGTCCTTGAATGGATTGGATAGTCAACGGCAGTTTAACCCAGTGTTTCCAAATCCGGTCCACGGGGACCCACAGACAGTCCACGTTTTCGTTCCCTTCCAGCTCCCGGTAGGGAGCAAAAATGTGGGCTGCCTGGCAGAAAGCTGGAAGGGAACAAAAACATGGACCGTCTGTGTCCCCGAGATACCTGATGGTACTGACATACTCAACTCTGATGGAATAAAAGCAAAATAATGAATGAAATGACAAGGCTGTGTTGGCCCTTCCATTGTAGGTGAGCAGCCTTCAGTACGAGATGCAGCTTCTCACCGACTCCATAGCTAAAGAGGGAGGCTGCTGGGAACTGCGGCTTCGCTGTGGTGAGTCGGGGTGCTTGGCTGGTGTGGGGGGCTTGGCTGGGGTGGGGGCAGCACGCAACTTCTCCATAATCCATAACACTACATCAGTGCTGAGGTTCACTCTCCCGCCCATGCAGCTCTCAGCCTCTTCCTAATGGCCGTGAACATTAAGACCCCGGTGGTGGTGGAGAACATCACCCTGATGTGTCTGAAGATCCTGCAGAAGCTCATTAAGCCACCCGCACCCACCAGCAAAAAGAATAAGGTAGCAGTTTGTTCTGTTAGGCCACGTTTATCAGCATTCGAGAGATCAGCAGCTGACTCAGTCTGTCTCTCAGGATGCTGCTGTTGAGTCCCTGACCACTGTCAAGCCCTATAGCAACGAGATACACGCTCAGGCCCAGCTCTGGCTAAAAAAGGACCCCAAGGCGTCCTATGAAGCCTGGAAAAAGTGCCTTCCGGCCAGAGGTGAGTTTGTTTCTCTCTGTAACTGTATGGTGGTGTTGAAGTAAAGCCTAGTTCATATTTCACTTTTCCACATGCCTGTGACAGCTTATATTCGTGCTACATTTAGCCGCGGATGCAGACAGTTGTGTGATACAGTGGTGATATTCCACCAGACCAGTAGGGGGCAGACGTACTGCAAAAAACACGAATAGAAGCAGTGTAGTAAAATGGGTAAACCTGCAAGAACATTTTTAAAGATATTAGTCAAGGCTTGGGCGGTATTACTAAAACAAACAAAATGACTTGTACCAAAACAAAGTGACTTGTAAGGTATTTTGCAATCATTACGACAAAATTAGCTGGGAATCCTCCCTTGGCTTGGCACATTTTATCATCCGTATTTGAAAATGCTGGAATTGTGCTGCTTTTTAAAATACCGTATACCTCGGTATAATGTCTAGACACTATGTTAAATTACATGTGCAGGTACCTCCGACCCTCTTCGTACAACTGCTCTCCATAACTACTACAACAACAACAACAGTTATCCTTCTTCTGCTCTTTTGTCGTTGACTGCTGATCTCTGAAAGTCCACGCTGCCACCTCCTGGAAATACCTAATTTATCTCACACATACGCGTTCGACGCACACAAACGTGCACGATTTCTGCTAGACATAAAAATCTAGGCTACATGCACAGCGACTGCAGCCGTCCACAGTCAGTCCCCGCTGATGAAATTTACGTAACGTGCCCTCGTCCTCATTTGAAAGCGCACCTGGAAAAGTGACACATGAATTGGCCCTAAGTCTACAGGGATTCTGCTGAGTCAGATAAGCTTATCTGTTTCTTGTGTCCGTTAAAAACTTTCCCAGGCCAAGAAGCCGTCTCGAAGCCCGTCGCCAAGGCCGACATACGGAAGCATTACCTACTAGAGAAGTACGTTTGGAAGTGGAAGCAGTTTATGAGCCGGCGCGGGAAGAGGACGTCACCCCTGGACCTCAGGTTGGGACACAACAACTGGCTACGGCAGGTAAGTTGACCTTGGGAGCCCCCCCGTCTTCCGAATTAGCACCCGGCTTGTCCCCTGAGCCCCTTCTGCTCTTTTCCAGGTGCTCTTCACCCCCGCCACACAGGCCGCCAGGCAAGCCGCCTGCACCATAGTGGAAGCTCTCACCTCCATCCCCAGCCGTAAACAACACGTTCTAGACCTGCTCACTAGGTAATCGTTCTCTCAAATGATAGTGATGTCACGTTTAAGGAACTAACCAGTCCGGCAGCCTCCCTCAAGTACTGAAACAGTGGTTTCAAATTCATATTTTAGTTTCGTGTTGAATTCTCAGAAACCTTAACGTGGTGTGTGTTAATTTGGGCCTTTTTGAGATTACCGTTTTTCATATAAATGTTACTGACTTGTACATCTAAGACAGTCGCATGCAGTAGTGCGTGCAGGTGTAGGTAACCCGCTGGTTTTGGGTTCCCCAGTTACCTGGATGAGCTGAGCATCGCTGGAGAGTGTGCGGCAGAGTACCTGGCACTGTACCAGAAGCTCATCAAGCCTGCACACTGGAAAGTTTACCTGGCAGCTCGCGGCGTCCTTCCCTACGTCGGCAACCTGATCACTAAGGTACCTCTGGGTGGTTGACGTTCCTCAAAGTAATGAACTGGCACATGCTCTCCTTTGCTTTGGAGTGGCACAGCAATGTAGATAGTGGGTAATGGTTTTAGTGCCAACCGATCATTTTGCCTAATGTACCACAACATCAGATTGCTGGTTTGCATGTATTGAGCCCTCTGTGTTCCTCTGCAGGAGATCGCCCACCTTCTGGCGCTGGAGGAGGCCACTCTGAGCACTGACCTGCAGCAGGGTTATGCCCTGAAGAGCCTGACAGGTGAGTTCATGCCTCTGGTTCGGAGCTTCTCCTGCAGCCTGACCCACTGCTGGTGCCTGGTTGTCCATTTATCAAAGGTAAGATCTTACCCCATTAGTCACTGATGGAGTTGGACCTTTAAGACCTGCAATATCTTGGTGGGAATTAGTGCCACCATCTGTATTACCATAAATATTACATCAGTGGGCGGCAGCACAGGATTTATACCATGAATTCTAGAGCTATGAAATGCTCCACCTCACACTGGATGGAGCGTTCATTCAGAGTGTCAGATATAGGTAGGACAGAATAACACCCCTGTACACATGCCCGGAGACCCAAGCTTTGTGTGCGTTTGTGTCCCCTAGGCCTCTTGTCCTCCTTTGTGGAGGTGGAGTCCATTAAGCGGCACTTCAAGAGCCGCCTTGTGGGTACAGTGCTCAACGGGTACCTGTGCCTCAGGAAGTTGGTGGTGCAGAGGACCAAGCTGATCGATGAAACGCAGGACATGCTGTTGGAGATGCTGGAGGACATGACCACAGGTATGCCTTCCCGCCCACGTGCCAAACCTTCCTCCACTTTCTCCTCTGGCTTGCTCACTGGTGGCTTTGGGTGAGGATAATGTAAAGCACTTTGAGACACGGCAATGATGTGAAAACGTGCTATGCAAACAGAATTGAATTGAATTGAACTGAACTGAACTGAATTGAACTGAAATGAACTGAGTGACTGATCGGGGTTATAAAGACTGCTGCCCACTCAATGGCCTCTACTTTTCAAGGGACGGAGTCTGAGACCAAGGCTTTCATGGCGGTGTGCATCGAGACGGCCAAGCGTTACAGCCTTGACGACTACAGGACGCCTGTGTTCATCTTCGAGAGGCTGTGCAGCATCATTTACCCCGTGAGTGATCGCGTAGGCTTTGGTTAGCGAGGTTCTCTGAGGGCACCTCCGTGACACACTCCCCTACTCCTCCCTTTCAGGAGGAGAACGAGGTGACGGAGTTCTTCGTGACTTTGGAGAAGGACCCACAGCAGGAGGACTTCTTGCAGGGACGCATGCCCGGCAATCCCTACAGCAGCAACGAGCCAGGAATCGGGCCCCTCATGAGGGACATTAAGAATAAGATCTGCCAGGACTGTGACCTGGTAGCACTGTTGGAGGATGACAGCGGCATGGAGGTCATTATACTTGCTAATGAGCTTCTATCTGAGGCAGCCTGAAAATGCCACAAGATGAATTGCTCCAGTAACATATTTTTCCCCCAATTACTACACTCCTGTAAAGACTATATTTCCATACCTGTACTTAGAATTGAAATATTCCCAAGACACTGCCCCCAAAATGTTCTGCACCTCCTGTAGTTTTCTAAAACATACCTAAGAACATTGTTTTGAAGCCTCATATGACATTTTCCTTTCACTCTAGTTGCTTGTGAATAACAAGATAATTAGCCTGGATCTTGCGGTTGCTGAAGTCTATAAGAAGGTGTGGTGCCCCACCAATGAGGTATGTGGTACAGACAAGCATGGATGCTTGGTTAAACAAAAGGCAGCCCAGACTGAGTCTCCCTGCTTAGAGGGGCTTTGGGACAGTCTGATAGTTTTGCCATGTTTGCATATGACGGATTAAGATTATGTTTTGTGTCCAGGGGGAGCCCATGAGAATTATCTATCGCATGAGGGGCCTTTTGGGTGATGCTACAGAAGAGTTTATCGAGTCACTGGACTCCACCACAGGTAATGATTAAAGATATAAAATGCTTTGACATACATACCCAAGTCAATGAAAGGCAAAATGTTATTTTATTCCACACCTATCAAGTGAATTATTTATGACAGTGATTATTGCAGACTTGTTCAAACACGGCTGGTCTGGACCTGATCTGTGGTGGTATCCGGCATTTGTTCACTTCTTACACAGATGTGTTCTTTCAAGTGGAACATGGCATAAATATTAAATTAAATGTAAAGGGCCGTGTTCAGTCATGAGCAGTTTGTATCTCACTGATCCATGTTTTACCAAAAATGTGTGCAGATGAAGAGGAGGATGATGAGGAGGTGTACAAGATGGCCGGCGTGATGGCTCGCTGCGGGGGTCTGGAGTGCATGCTCAACAGGCTGTCTGGAATCAAGGACTTCAAGCAGGGGAGGCACCTTCTCACGGTGAGGGTAGACCCCCC
>JAODJU010000108.1:2767614-2798966 GCA_026776725.1 Gnathonemus echidnorhynchus | reverse complement strand
CCGTTGCTTCCGGGATAGGCTCCGGACCCCCCGCGACCCAGTAGGATAAGCGGCTTGGAAAATGGATGGATGGATAGGAATGTGCACTTTGGGAAGACTCAGCAGATCCATCTAATGCCTGCATGGATTGGTAATCTATGGCTCCCTGTTCCTCTTAGGTACGACGAAGAACACAGCGTGGATGACAAGGTCTTCTTAGACTGTTTCTGTAAGATCGCCGCCGGGATCAAGAACAACAGTAACGGCCATCAGCTGAAGGAACTGATTCTTCAGAAAGGCATTACCCAGAATGCCCTGGATTACATGAAGAAGCATATCCCCAGCGCCAAGAAGTAAGCAATCGGATAAAATCTTTTTTTGCCCTGTGACTTCCTTGTGTATCACGAAGATAAACAGATTAGATTGGGTGTGGGTTTGTTGGCAGTTGAAAAAATAATAAAAAAACAAAAGAAACCAAACCCAGTTACAGTAAAGGATTTTTAGGAGATAACGAAATTCTTGGTGTGTTTACAGCCGCAGGATTGCTTTGCTACTGGTATCTTTAACCACTGTCTCAACCTGTCTGCCCTCCAGCTTGGATGCTGACGTCTGGAAGAAGTTTCTCTCTCGCCCAGCCCTGCCCTTCATCCTGAGGCTGCTTCGAGGTCTGGCCACCCAGCACCCCCCAACGCAGGTAGGTATTGACACCCTGCCCCATAAGCTTCACAGCTGCTGCCACCAGAAACAGGTCTCTGCTGGTCAGGGCTTTTTGATCGTAGTTTACAGGGGTTTTGTTTTACAGTCTTTCTGCTTTTTCTGCAAGGACTTTCAGTGTCATCTAACACTAACCATCATTATATATATTCTTAACTTGCAAGTAGATTTGTGATTTAAAACGGAATTCAAAATTGTCAATCAGGGTTTAATAGTTGGCTGTTGAATTCTGGAATCTGATTGGTCAGAAGGGTAATTAATATTCTATAATTGCACACGTAGTGCCAGCCAGGTGAAACACAGTAGCAAATCAATGTGCATAAATGTGTTGACATCTTTTAAGAGTGAAAATAATGTATTTAGATACAAACATGTTAGCCAAATGTATCACAACTGTGGTACGAGTGGGTTATTGCATTATACATTATAAGCCGTGCATTGCATGTTTTTAAATGCACTTCACGGCACTGTGCGGATAGTTCTTTGCCTCCAAAGCCGCTTGATTAAAAACGTATAATCAGCATATAATCAAACGTGTAAACCAGTGTTTCCCAACCCCGTCCTCGGACAGATTTTTGCTCCCTCCCAGCTCACAGTAGCTGAAATGTAGTCTGTCTGGGAGGGAGCAAAAACGTGGACTGTCTGTTTGTCCCTGAGGACCGGGTTGGGGAACACTGGTGTGACCATACCATCAATGGGTTAGCTTTGGCTCAGCATTTTATCGAGCGGCAGCGTCTCAGAGGATGAGTGACGGCGGCGTGACCCTGACCTGACGCTCCCTCTCCGCCTCCCAGGTGCTGATCGGCATGGACTCCATCAGCAACCTGCACAAGCTGGAGCAGGTGTCCAGCGACGAGGGTATCGGCACGCTGGCCGAGAACCTGCTGGAGGCTCTGCGCGAGCACGCCGACGTCAACCTGAAGATCGACGCGGCGCGGCGGGAGACGCGGGCCGAGAAGAAGCGCATGGCGATGGCCATGAGGCAGAAGGCACTGGGAACGCTGGGAATGACCGTGCGTGTCAGATCGGACCCGTGTTCACACGCGGGGAAATGCCCGCTCGTATTCCGTGACTGTCGTGACATGAAAAGATATTTAAACTCTAATTAAAAATGGGTAAATTTATACAGTAGTTATTTAAAGGTATCACGTTTCAACGCTATTTGATACTTAGATTGGTGGGGTTCTCTGCAGGCTAGTGAACACGTCCCATAATCCCTCTGGAAATCTAAATGTTATGCTGTAGTTACAGTGGTGTGTTTTGTATGGGGTATCCTTGGTATTCTGGTTTCTTCTCATAGCCCAACTTGCAGTTCAGTGAAACACTGCACTGATGCTAAATTGGCCTTAAAGTGCAAGAGTTGTGTAGGAGTGTCCCATTACGGGTATACGGCGCCTGGCACCTTGGAGCAGGCTTGGGTTAATAATAAAGATGGATTGTAGGAGGTTCATGGCAGTGCGTGATGTTGTTCCAGACCAACGAGAAGGGCCAGGTGGTGACAAAGACATCGCTGCTCAAGCAGATGGAAGAGCTGATTGAAGAGCCTGGGCTGACTTGTTGTATCTGCAGGGAGGGCTACAAGTTCCAGGCAGGCTCCTCCCCCTTCACAATGCCGATAATCAGTGCCTTTAATCTTCTATGGAAGTGCAGTGTTTCTCAGACCGGTCCTTGGGGACCCCCCCAGACAGTCCACGTTTTACCAGGAGCTGGGCAGGAGCACAAACATGGACCATCTGGGGGTCTCCGCCGACTGGGTTCAGAAACGCCCCTTTAGTGATCGCGTGTCCTCGCTCTCTCCGTAGCCCACGAAGGTTCTTGGAATTTACACGTTCACCAAGCGCGTGGCCCTGGAGGAGTTTGAGAATAAGCCCCGGAAACAGCAAGGCTACAGCACGGTGTCGCACTTCAACATCGTCCACTACGACTGCCACCTTGCTGCTGTCCGGTGGGTCTCCGAGGCGGCTCGCAGAAGGCGTGGAGACATGGTCGAGTCCTCGCTTATGATGATATCTTTCCCCTCTAGGCTGGCGCGTGGGCGTGAGGAGTGGGAGAGCGCCGCCCTGCAGAACGCCAACACCAAGTGCAACGGCTTGCTGCCGGTGTGGGGGCCGCACGTGCCGGAGTCCGCATTCGCCACCTGTCTGGCCAGGTCCGTGTGTTAGCGAGTAGCATAACGGTATATGACTGATATACTGATAAACGCTGAGCCGTAGGGCTGGGAGAAATGAGGCCTTGGTAGGTGGGATTATTTTGCAGTGGCCAATGCCTATTGGATTTAACCTGAAGGAAGCCAATGAAGTTACCAATAGGAGGAGGATTGAACCAGTGATTGACAGTGTACAAAAATCCCACCCACTGTGTGAAGCCTCAATTTTTCCAGTCATCTGTAACTAAAATGATCAAAATATTCTGCAAATGGGTGAAGACATACTGCTACTGCCGTTCTGACCGCTCACGCTTTCTTGGCAGGCATAATACGTACCTGCAGGAATGCACAGGCCAACGGGAACCCACCTACCAGCTGAACATCCATGACACCAAGCTGCTATTCCTGCGATTCGCCACGGAGCAGTCTTTCAGCGTGGACACGGGGGGCGGTGGCCGCGAGAGCAACATCCACCTCATCCCTTACATCATCCACACTGTGCTCTACGTGCTCAACACGTGCGTGTCCTGTCCGCTCTCTGACCCGCGTGTACTACCACTTCTGACCACCGGGGCCCTGGCCTTCGCGTGTCGCTAACGTGCTCTGTGCGTACCTGCCCTCAGGGACAGGCCTCTAGATACGATCATGTAGTGTGTCGATTTTAATCTGGAGGGGCCTTCGCTAAGCTTGGCGCTAGGCCGAATGCGGGGGATCCCAGATGCACTGTACCTCCCTACGAAGGCAAGCACTGACACTGTAGCTAGGCAGCAGCGTGTCGGTAAGAGACTGAAGCTCAGTGTCTCTGTCGCATAAATGTGAGCCTGACTTGCGTTGACCCCTGCCGCCATGCAGTACCAGGGCCACCTCCCGGGAGGAGAAGAACCTGCAGAGCTTCCTGGAGCAGCCGAGCGAGAAGTGGTTGGAGAGCGCATATGAGGTGGACGGACCGCACTACTACACGGTGCTGGCCATGCACATCCTGCCCCCCGAGCGCTGGCGGACCACGCGCCTGGACTTCCTGCGCCGCCTGCTGGTCACCGCACATGCCCGCAAAGTCTCCCCGGGGGGCACCAACAAGTAAGAGCTCGTAGATGCCCATGTGTACAAACTTTCCTTCAGAATTTGGGGCAGCGCCGTGCGGCCCAGCGGGCCACGCCTGGTCCCCAGCGCCATGGTGACGTTGCAGGCGGCTGCCCTTCGCTACCAAGCTTGCTGTCACCGGCATGCGTGTCATGGAGAGTAGCCGGAAATTTCCCCACGGGGATCAATAAAGTGTCATTATTATTATTATTATTATTATTATTATTAACATTTTCTGTAGCTAGCCAGAGTTGTCTAAGGGAATTAAGGACACCTCCCCTTCAGTTACAGGGCCATGTCCTTAAACGCCATGCAGCCTAATGCCTGCGAAGCTGCTATTTGCCGTTTGGCTTTTCATAGTCGAGGTTATTGCGGAGAATAAAACACACCTGTGGTTTACCATGCCGAGAATGTCAGGTAGGAACTGATGGAAGGTAATGAGCCTCTGGCCAGAAGAGATGAACCGAAGAAATGTTTTACAGCAGTGGCTGTTCCTTGACATTTTAATTCAGTTTGGCATGTTCATAATTACATTTGTCAAAGAGAAAGTTAGATGCAGGTAGTAACTGACTCATTAAAACATAATTGCTGTTATTCAGACATGACCCTACAGGAATTCAAAATGAGCATTAAATGTTTTAAAGAATAAGGTTTTAACTGTCCAATGTGTCGCATACTGCATGCGGCAATAGAAGTCCATCCAGTGCTGAGCAGTAATGTGCTGGGCAGTGCTGGTCTGTCCTGAACAGTGATGTGCTGGTCAGTCCTGGACAGTGATGTGCTGGGCAGTGCTGGACAGTGCTGGTCAGTCCTGGACAGTGCTGGACAGTGATGTGCTGGTCAGTGCTGGACAGTGATGTGCTGGACAGTGCTGGTCAGTCCTGGACAGTGATGTGCTGGTCAGTCCTGGACAGTGATGTGCTAGACAGTGCTGGTCGGTCCTGGACAGTGATGTGCTGGACAGTGCTGGCAGTTCTCCTGGGTGTAACCCGGTGGATTCTTTCTGTTTACTGTTTGATTTTCAGACTCTCCGACAAAACCGTGAAGGAGTATGCAGTATACCGCTCCCCACTTCTCTTCTGGGGCCTGGTGGATCTCATCTATGACATGTTCAGGGTAACTCATATTTTGATTGCTAAACGACAAGCTGGAAACTGCCTGGTCACCCTTGTAAAAGGAAACTGAAGGACCCTGTAGTGAATGGATCCTGCTTTAAACCATTAATGAACTAAACAGGATCTCGTGTGGTTCACTTACAGAGTTGACCACGATCAATAGTGAGTTTTATTATGCAGAATTTTCAATCCTGGGCACTCGCACTGAATGTATGAGACGTGAGAATGGAGTGACAGATGCAGTTTGTGGAAGGCGTATAATATTGCGGTAGATTTGCTGATCGGTTTTCTCTTTGAAAGTTGAAAGCTTAGCCCAGCGGCAGAGCCTTTCCTCAGAAACATTCTCAGCCTGAAACATTAGTGTCGCTGTGTGGAGCAGTTTGACCGGGTAATCGTTTCACCGGTCCTTGCCGAGTCACGCTTAAGTAGTCTTGGACCAAACACCTGATCCTCTCGCCCTCTACAGAAAGTTCCCACCTGCAACACAGAGGGAGGCTGGTCCTTCTCCCTGGCTGAGTACGTGCGGCATAACGATATGCCCATCTACGAGGCGTCTGAGCGCGTCTTGCGGGCCTTCCAGGATGAGCTCATGCCCGCCGAATCCATCTCGGAGTTCTTTGACGTCGTAGGTGAGTCCGCTGTGGTGCTGTCCCTCCCGTGGGGTAGGGTGGGGTGGGGGAGGGCTGCTGAAGCATTTTCATTATGCAAGGAACCGCCCCACTATGCTGAAACACCTGCCTTAGGTTCATAGGAATTAACTGCTTTGCAGTTTGTGTGTATTTGTATGTATTTTGGCAGCGAAAGCCATCTTCTGTGGTTGGCTCTGTCATCGTGTGTCTTAACCACTTAATGCTTTGCTCTCGGGGTGTTTTGATTCCAGCACCATCGTGCTCTGAGGTGAAAGGCGAGAGTCCTACACAAGTTGAGGCATAGCTTGTTCGCCTGTACAAAAATGACTGCCAAACCAAGATATTTAATGAATATAGTATTTCTGCACGATCGTTGTTCAACCTCAGTAAGCTGTAGATTTATTAGTATGTTTATTACATTTTTAAGCATTTCCTTCCTGCTTAACCCGCCAGAATGAGAATCAGTCTGTGTCCTCTCCACATTCATACTGTGACCAGTCTCCTGGCTTTTTGTCCCCCCAGGACTTTTATCTGACATCCCAGACCCTGAGGGCTTTTTGCAGGATCTGTTGAACTCTGTGCCCTGACGGGCTTTAGCAACTGGACTTCAGATGGCTTCAATCCACACCCGGTGTCCCATATGGAGACAAAACGGTCCCTGTTTGCAAGGACTCCGTGGAAAGGCTTCTTCCCAGGATATCTTCTCAACAGGAGGCGAAGAGCTTCCTAACTTGTTCACACAGACACACAGAAACGATCACACACAGTAAAACACACGGCACATCTGGCCCCCACTCCTGCTTTGAGCAGCTTTCAGTATGCTATTCTTTAAACAACTCTGACCAGAAAAGTCTATGTGTAGCCTGACAAGTTTATGCATCCTATTTACTAAAAGGGTTTCTGTAATATAAAAT
The DNA here is from genome assembly GCA_026776725.1 of Gnathonemus echidnorhynchus. Taxonomy (NCBI): domain Eukaryota; kingdom Metazoa; phylum Chordata; class Actinopteri; order Osteoglossiformes; family Mormyridae; genus Gnathonemus; species Gnathonemus echidnorhynchus. Next base: position 2,792,389 of record JAODJU010000108.1, on the reverse strand, counting down.
GCCCGTGTTATTACACACAACATGTCTGGGTGCAGAATCTCTGAGTAATTTTAAGTATTTTCAAGCTAAAATGAAGAAAATTACTACTAATTTTGGTTGCGGTTTTTGTTAAAAAAATAATTTGCAAATTCACAGGAAGCTAGTGTGAGCTTCACAGGATTAACCAATCTTTTTTATATAGGTAACTCATCTCCCCCTTACCCAGAATTTTGCAGTTATGTCACTGGACCTCATTCTAATTTATGAGAGTTATTCATTTGTTGGCTTTTTAAGACCAAACCGATGTTAGGTCTCTTTTTATAATCAAATTAAACAGAGAAAAATTTCCTCCCTGTTATGAAATCCTGATTCAAGACAGGATACCACTCCAGTACGTTTTCATTATGCTGACAACTTTCCAGATGGAAAGTCTTATTATCCTCTTTAGGGAAAAATTGGGTACATTTGGGGAAATAGTATTGGGGTTCAATTTAGTTCTGATTTCTTGTGGGTCCACAACTACACTGGCTTCGTGTTCAGGTTTTTTTTTTTTTTTGTCATTCACAAGATAAAATAAGAATATCCTGCAGATATCATCTCTGTCAACCCCTCAGAGCTGTTTTTGTTTCTGGTAAGCACAGTGCCGCTGAGTGCAGACTCGGTGATCAAGAAACTCGTTAATATATCGACGCCTGCAGAGGGCGCCATTGTACTCAGAGCAGAATGCATGGTGTGGAGTTTTCGATCCAGTTTAGTGTTTCTTTGCCTATTCCCGTTGCTACAATGTTCAACTGTCGCTGAATGTTTGCTTTTTGGTTTAGCAGAAGATTAATAAAGCTGTAATAATTCTACGTCTGATTTTTTTTTTTAATCTGGCGACGCCTTTAATCTACTACGGTGGTTTGACTACGAATGAAATTAACTGTGCCTCAAAATGATCACTTTAAAAAAAGTAGATTATTCCAAGTCTTTATGTACGTATAGGCCTATTCGTTTAGTTTATTTTGTGCCTGTATTTAAAATGACTTTATAAGTAGAAATCCAAATGATTTTGTTAATTGCTTTAATTAGACCCAGGCTGAAGTCTTCGTACTAAATGCCCAACAGTAAGCCTACGTGACCCTGGAAAAAATACCAATGACATCCAAGATCTTGCTTGTTACATTTGTTCGACGCGCGGTGACTGTAACTCTACACCGGAGTAACGAATCCGGTTTGGGCCTCGTTGGTGCCAATTTTGTGGGCTGGACATGCCGTGGGCTGCAGGTTGCGTTCGGCAATATTGTGTTGCCGAACCGGACTGCTTTAGGCTACTCACCATTACATTTGCCGTGCCATAATGTATTATATGTCAGGGTCAGTATTCTTTCATTTAGACCAAAACCCCCTAATGCTCATAAACGCAGCTGTTTTTAAAAATTAAAAATATCTCCCGAGATCAGGTATTTCCACAAGGTTTTTTTCTTTTTCATTTTAGAGATGTTTTATATGATGTTAATAAAATTGCGTTGATCTTCCAGCTTCCAGAATATTAATTTAAAGATACCATCCCTACTGGAAAGCGAGCCGGTTTTTTCCATTTAGGTTGACTGGTTACTTGTTTAGTAACCGATATGGGTTACCTGAAGCCTACGAATATGATCATCTAGTAGGTAGACGACTTCGGTACCGACAAATCGATACGGAGGGCTAAGAACCAGGAATTTTTTGACTGACACGTCTGGATTACAGGAGTTCGCTGTCCCAAGTTATTACGTGGGAGCTTTCATCAGCGTTTCGCTCCGACTGGCGTCATCAGTGCAGTTAAGGACAAGGCAGTGCAGCGCTGACTGCGATACCTCCAGAGGTCCGCTTGCAATTGTTAATAGGTTACAAGCACATTAATATTAACGAAAGGAATGTTTGCGCACATAATTGCGCCCGATCGCATGTAAGATAAAGCAAAACGAAAGAAAAGGCAGGCGGGTATTCGGGATTGCAGTTGCTTCGGCAGAGGTTACGGACTCGGTAGCATGTAACACGACCCCAGCAGCAGCTCTGAGGGGCAGAGCCTGGATGCAGCGCAGGGAACTTCACAGTGGGGCAGAGAGCTGCGGAGCCCGGAGCGATCAATGGAGAGACCGAACGGCATCAGCAGCCGCCGGCGAAAAGAAGACCTAAATCGCCGCTAATATATTCCCCATCAATACATTTAACTGGAAGGTATGGGAGCTACGGCTGCGCATCAGCTTTCAAGCCCTTTGTCGTCGGAGAATTAGGGCGATCCCCTTTTGCAGAAGCTTTTTTTAAAACTAGATGATAAATGTTTCTTTTATTGAAAAAGAGAAGTGACTGTTTCAGCGTTGGCGCCCGCATTGATACCATCAGTTCAAGGATTTGCATCCTAGAAAACTCCGCGCAGGACTGACGCGTTTTGGCTTGGTGGGTGGGTAGCTGGGGGAGGGGATGGAGGTTGGATTGGGGGCATCGTGAATACAGAGAGCGCTCGCCCATTTAGCTACTTACTATGTTTTTTATTTACAGCGAAATCGGCCGATTAATTTCGTTTAGGGAAAAATGAACTCTTTACTTTTTTCTGAGTTGTCTGGTATCGTTGCGGTCCCGGCTGGGGGAGCCTCTATTCCTTCTGGGGCCACCGGCACTGGGACTGCGGTGACTGCTGCTCTGCGGAACGACTTGGGCTCCAACATCCATGTTTTGAAGACCTTGAACCTGCGGTTCCGCTGCTTCTTGGCCAAGGTGCATGAGCTGGAGCGCAGGAACAAACTGCTGGAGAATCAGCTGCTGCAAGCCGCGGAGCAGAGCCGCTACCGATCGCTTTATACCCGCGACCAGGCGGTGCAGACGGACTGCTTTCATCCTGAACAGCCGGTACCGGGGCCTCACCTTCAATCACGGCTACCCGGCACCATCTGGAGTTTCACGCACGTTAGGAAATACGGGGAGAGATTTGAGACGCTCCAGGGTCCCGGCGTCTCCTGGACGCACCCGGACGGTGTCGGGGTTCAGATCGACACCATCACCCCTGAATTAAGGGCCCTGTACAACGTGCTGGCCAAAGTAAAACGGGAACGAGACGAGTACAGGAAGAAGTAAGTGCTCGTTTATAATTTCTCTAGACATCACAGCTGGAGTGCGTTTTTATTAAAAAGCAAAACATCCGTTGCGGCTGGAAGTCCCATGTTATTTGGCCTAAATTTTCCATTGTCACTGTATTTAAAATTATTTTCCCCACGCACATGAACCATACTTGATTTTAATAAACCGATTACCGAAAACAGGTAAACCTTATATGCTGTGACATAAAAGGTGGTTACAGTTAAATGCTGTAATCTTTCATTGCTGTTGACTCGCCCAAGATCGACAGAATCATTTTACTGTGATATATTAATTAGGCTACGTTATTTGAATCTACCAGTTTCTACAGAGTCATTGCTCACTTAATTAAATACAAAGACAGACACACATGGTTAAACAGTACAAATCCTGATAAACTGCATGGTAAGCAATACAAATCCCAAAATTAAAAGTCTGGAGTGAGTGGTAGCGTCAGAATTCACTTTATTGGCCAGGAACAACTAGTCCAATTATTTTCAGGGTTATTCTGAAGTGATTTAATAACAGGACACGTATTTAGGTAGTTCATGGATGCAACGCAAAACGACAGAGAATTGATTAACAAACCAAATATTTGCACATGACTGAAAGCGTGTAAAATACACATGGACGAATACCAAATATTAAAAACAGTTTAAGCTCTAGTCCACTTGTTCCTCTCAGTACTGAGACAAACCCAATAATAATGTAGCGCTAGGTATAGTCGTAATCAATACAATTAACAAATTCATTTTAACCTAATATAAAGTATAGTGACTTTTATATCAACAACTTGGTGATTTTATAGGAGAGACACGGTTGGCAACCTATTTTTATGTAAAACCTATTTTAAAACACTGTCAGCCTACTGATATGCAGTATAGGTTATGAAACCGGTGTCCTGAGTCGTAGAAGCCATGGTAGTTGGCTTGGTTCTAGTGGTTTAAGTTAGCAGTGGGACTAAATTAAGTTTGAGAAATGACAGCATGTGGGATAACCACGTGCCGCCAGACACTCCCTGGTTTAATCCACCTACTTGATTGGTTTATCATCAGTTAAACCATAGTTCCCATTTCTCCCTTTACTGATTCAGGAACATTTACGTTTATTCTGCTGTTAACGAATTCCAGGTTGGAGCCTATTCCATCACCAGATAATTACCAGGTAAATTACCTCATGCGTTTCAATTCTGGAGCTGGGAACGTCAGTTCAGAGTGAGAATGCCGAACAGGTTCGCTTGTCCCCATATTCCAACCTCCTGTCCTAGTCGGTGCCACCTAGAGGCTGCCTAGGGTGTGGCACATACGTCTGGCATATGATACAGGGTAGAGTATGCAAACTCACACCCAACAGATGTGGGACTGACATCCCAGTCCTGGGGCCGTGAGGCAACATTGATACTGACTGAACCGCCATGCCAGCCGTGAAATTGATACAGACAACCTTTAATTAATTAAACTCGGCAGTTTAGTGGTTAACGTACCTGAATACTTCCCATGCACAGGGATCAGAACCAAAGTGTGAATGTACAGGTCTTTCTGCTTTCACTACACGATGAGTGACAGCTCCTCTTTACATGCCCCACCCTACATTAAGGCATGTCATACATATTTCTTGAAATATCACAATATTTTATTATTATTTTTTTTTTAATGTTTGACCACCATTCAGTAAAGCAACAAAAATGTTAAAAGTCATTGGATGCACGGGATTAGGTGCTGAAAGGTTTGCCATTACCTTTTGGACTTTGAAGTACAGCGATACCCCGCTATATCGCGGATTTTCACCAATCGCCTTTAAAATGTGTGGGAGGGGTATTTTAAGGCTTAAACTATATTAAAAATATTTATTTATATGGTCTTTCTATATCGCGGATTTTCACCTTTCGTTGATTGTGGAACGTGACTTACGCGATAGGCGGGGGATCACTGTATATAGGGTTTTATACCTTTTTGTCATAGGTAATAAGTAGTTTGCATGTTGTGTTATGGCCAAGTAATGTCGTTGAGCTATAGTAAATACAGAAATGCTTCCCATGGGAACTCTTTGCAGTTCTTCATCACCTTTACTCATTTCAGCAGACCCAGTGAATGGTGTCCCTACTGTAATTTACGCTCTTTATGCTTTAAGGTAGTTCAGCTGCAAAATAAATTCCAGAATAGCCAGGAAATCAAACATCTCTTCTGCAACTCTCTTTTTCAGCTTTGCTGTAGACTACAGATGAAACCCGCAGTTTGCTCTGCTTTCAAATCTGTTGTTCTAAAGCTCTGAAACACACAATACAGGAAATAGCAGGGAGGAGAATTTAAGCTTGAAGTCCAACTCTATTATAAAAAACACCGGAGAAAACAGCACTGAGAATTTCCGTCTAGTGAAGAATTAATTATCCAAATCTTATTCGGTTATGGGAAGTTGCTTGAAAACTATGCATAATTTTTATTTGTATCATTTACATCCAAACAGATCGGTCTTCCAGCAGAGCTCAGTCAAAAGAACTGTTTTTTATTTTACAAAACAATAAATCCTTCAAGATGCATGCATATCAGCTGCCTTATATTGCCAATACATCCGTTGTCAAGTAAGTTTGAGAGGGGAAAAATGCCGGTTTGGCTCTTTTCACAATGTAGTGTCTGTATAGCACATAATTAAACCAGCGTGAGCAAAATCATTACTGGGAGAATTCCTGTTATTTGGCCAATATATGACAGTGTTCTCTAAACCTTAAAGGCATCTTCCTATTTCTGACAGTCTGTCCGGCCACTGAATGCACAGTTGTTCATTTCCTACTGTGTGGGAAAGATGGTGGTGAATAAAATATCCTTTCCAGGCCAGACTGGTTTATTCTATGCACATCAAACCAATGGCCTCTGTGCAAAACAGCACTAATGCCGCAATTCCTGCCCGCCTCACACATTCTGCACATCTCTGCTTGCGGGCTCTGGCTGAATGTCTGGGACAGTGTCCTTGCTGGCAGTTAGCTTGTGCATGATGGTTTTCCTGAGGTCACTGTTTATCCTAGTGCTTCGAAACCCTCTGAGGGATATGCAAAGCAGACCTTGCTGGAGATGGTGCCACTGGAACACGTCTTCGTGCCTTTTCACAGTAGCCTGAGCATCGATCGTCCTTAGTGCAGTAAATGGACCTGAACTTGAATGCTTCAGGTCTGTCTTGGAAGACCTTGTATTCCAGCTTCAGCCTATAATGTTTCATTGAGATATCCAGCCGTGAGGTTGTGTTAGCTAAGCACTTCAAGGTATAGTTATGCGTTACGCTAATGTGATGTTGGAAATGCCTGATATGTTTAAATAATTAACCTGGTGCACAACTATAATTAACCTGCCAATGCACCAGGTTAATTATTTAAACATATCAGGCATTGCTCCTTATCTGGTGAGACTGTTGGGTCAGTACAAGCTTTCTGTCTGGTGCATTGGCAATGGGGCTGGATTGTTTGTCAGGTTAGTTAAGGACACTTTTTCGCTGCTCACAGAAATACAGAAATCTTCAGAAGCAAATATTTTGCTGCCAGATCTGATAACCTTCATCTGGTCCTCATGCATGTCAGATTTTAGGCCTACTAGATTCGTGTGCCCAGACAGCACGATTAAATTTTAGGATAACATTATGTTTTGCATAAAAAGATAAACGCAGCTTGGTGAATCAGACATATGTAGTCGACTAATTCCTGTAGAATTGTGAAAATTAAGACACTACAAAGAGCAGATGGCATCGGCTGACTGACGCACTTAGTCACATAAAAGCTTTGAACAGGGTTTTTCATTTTGCTGAATACATTTTGTTGGTTCTGCTAGCTAGGCTATGCACAGTATACTTCTTCAAATAAATGTTACCCATCTGTTTCATCCATTTGGCTGTTAGCTACACTTTGTGTTCCTGAGCTGCTTTTAGCCCCAACCGTAGAGCAAAGTGAGCCTGACATGGAACAGTTCTGTCCCCCATCAGTGATGTCACAGTCACACCTCCCCAGGCAAAAGCAGAGATGGTGGTGAATGTTCTTCTCTGTGCGATCACAGAAAGTCACGCCAATCTAGAGAGTGGGTGTCACATTTAGCCTGTTGGAGAGAGATGCCTGCAAGCGTCTAAAAGTCAGCTTCGTGTCTAAATATGTCTATAGGGAGACATCATACCTGCTTCCCGTGAAATATGTTTGACCAGCCGCTTTGGTTCTGCTTGAATAGCCTGACTGGGGCCAAAACAAAGACAAGAAAAAAGGTTTGTACATCACTAGGCTTTGGCTTCCATGAATTGTCTCACTTGTGTCTTGGACTTACCTCATTTCCTCAAGTCTCCAGTTTCCATGTTGCCTACTAAGACAGACATTTTTACCAGATTTGTGAAATGTAAGGAAGGACACCCTTTTGCTCATTTTCCCCCAGTGAACTAATCCCCTCTTATGTTTCATGCTCCCATGTCATCATAAGCTGTGTGATATTGTGCAGGAAATGACCAGAGCCAGTATGTCCGGAAGGAGCTCAGTCAGCTGGGACACCACAGCTGTATAAAATCTTACCATTTATGGCAGATGTCCTGGCCACAGTCAGCAGGATGGAATTGGTCATATTTGGGTCATGGAAGCCCAGGATGAGGGCTTGGAATGTAGGGCTTAACTGATAGCGAGACTCTGTGTAAACCAGTTATTTGCATTTCTAAGCCACAGCTTTCCAGTGAAATAAAAACCTGGAACTTCTCATCTGATCTTTCATAACTGAGATGGTTGCTCAGACTTGTAAGAGATGGAGCCGCTGATATGGAACTTTTGTGAGGTTTCAGTTGCCCCCCTTTTTGCCACAGCACACTGACTGTGCTTCTTCTAACAGTTTTCTCTACTAACAGGTGACACAAAGTCCTCAACATAAGTCACTGTACTGAAGGAAAACGCAGTGGAACTTTTCGTGACCAGATGGATGAAATTAAAACTCCAGTGTCAGGGGAGATGGAGGTGAAAATGACGCCAGTGAAAAGCTCCGAGCCCCAAAGCCTGCAGTATATAATGGTTTTATCTGAACTCTGTCTTTCACCTGTAGAGGCCTCAGGGAAATGTGTCAGTGAAGCTCTGCCGGGACCCTCCATAGGAAGGTTAGCAAACATGATGAGGGCATGCTCTGGAGATAGGGCACAGTCAGTTTTGGGTGCTGGTCCTTTTCTGCATGGAGGAAGTGGCGATATTTTACAGTATATTGGTTATCGATCAAATTTTCCGATGCAGAAATATGTACACACAAGCAAAATAAAATGTGTTCGTTAATTGTGACTGCAGTACAAAAATATTTCCATCTGCTCAGTTTTTGCTCCACTAATTATATCCTTTTCCCCGCATTTCCGCGGTCACCCAATCAGCAAGCTAATATAGTATCCCAATATAGTATTTCTAATATAGTATCCTAATATAGTATCCTCCCCAGTGGTTAGTGTTCGTACAAAAAGTACCTAGTTCGGAGTAGGTACTAAAAAAGGTTCCAGAACTATTTTGAAGGAAATACAATTGCGCCGAGTTCTCAAGTTCCCGGTTCTCAAAAAAGGTTCACGTTCCTGAAAAAAGTTCCTCTGGCGTGAATGCACCTTACGTGGAGCTAACCCCTCCCCACCCCCCAGTGTCATGAACTTCTGTCGGGCCTCGTACGCAGACAGCTCTGCGCAGTGCAGTGCAGTGGCAGTCCCTATGCACAGCAGATGCAGATTAACAGCACGGGCTGCTTTGATGCAAATGTGTGTCGTGTTGTGCTGTGTTGGGAAAGAAAATGTCATGCTTTAGAATATAAATTGCTGCTGCGTTCCACATATATACTAGACAAACATTATTCGTCTTACCCTGGAGAAATATTATTATTCAGATGATAGTCTACAAACCAGGCAATAATACTTTTATGTCAGCACTCACTGTATAGATATGGTCACACAAATACAGTTCTTGGTTCAGATGTTAATATTAACATAACTGTAGTTTGCTGTTACCTAAATATTTTGAATATTAGGGCTCACAAACAGAGGAAACACAGCGTGTAATGTGCCGCAAACCTGGAAGCTTTGAGTGTGATGTATTCTCCGGTTCTTTGGCAGCAGGGAACATGACTGGAAAACATGTTAGCGGGAGGGATGGAGGCCTGAGGAAGACCAGCTAGCCGATGGAGGGATGGCTGTATAGAGGCTGCTGCTCCTTAAGGGATGCCTGTAAAACTGGGCCTGAAATGAGAAGGATAAAGCAGCAGGTTGCTGGTTCAGATCCCAGGAGAGTCCAGCTGTAATGCTGTGGAACAAGGCACACAATCTGATTCGCTCCAGTAAAATATCCCATTCTATAAATGGGAAATAATTGTTATTGGAGATAAAAGTATCAGGTAAGCAACTAATATAAATGCAATAATTTGAACATCTTGCTGGTAAATTATCTGGTCACCCCTTACTATGCCTTCGTGGTACGAGGCTTATACTGACGGCCTAGAGGAAACACTGAATGCAAAACCATGTGTCTGTAAGCAGAATCATCCCCGTGTAAAGTGCTGTTCAGTGCTGCTTGCATGCACCTGACATTGACCCAAGCATGACTTGCACTTTGTAGCTCTGTTAACGGCACGGACATGAAGTCAGATGCTTAGAGGAGCCAGGCTGAGACAGATAAAGTCTATGACTTTTACACCTGCCTGGTTTGTATGTGTCTGTTGTATGTGTCTATTGTATGTGCCTATTAATGGCTGACCTTCTCCCACACTTTCTGCTGTGTATCACAAGAGAGATGCGGCAGATATCTGTCTTCCTAGTGAACCCTTCATTTACAGTTTTGCGACGATGATCCGATCTACCTGTTAGATTCAGGTAACATGATCTTGAATCATGCTTTACAATTGCCAAAGAATCATGTAATTATTCTCCTTTTACACATTTTTAAAATGTTTTTTGTATACTGTGAAGCCCATGGTTTTTAATGGTGGATTGGATCTGGTTGAGTTACAGTCCGCTGAGATGCATGTCTTGTAGACATGTTGCATTGTTCTCAGGTCTCAAGAATAGGACGGCCATTTTTAAGGTGCTCAGCATAGAATGAGTCCAAAATCCTGCCATTGACCTAAAATCCCCTTTCGGATACCAATCCATATTTATAATAGTGGCAGCAATACTTGTGTGTGTGTGTGTGTGTGATGTAGGGTGTGTTTGTGGGCCGCTGATTGTGGGATCACTTCACCTGTAGCATCTCTTGCCCGGTTGTGCTGCTCTATCTGACTGGAACTGAGCCAGAGTCACTGAAATGCTACCCGGACACCTTAGTGCTAGACACAGAGTGGGCTGGACATAGCTCCATGTCTTTGTAAGAACCATGTTGTGACCTGTGAGAGCAGTGAGTCATACGCGTGCCTTTCTGAAGAACCATGGCACGACAGCCACCCGTCCGGCTTATGCGGGATGGTAGCAACTCTGGGGTGTCAGAAAGGGCCAATCCTGTTAGGGGTCAAAGGTCAAGAAACAAAGTTCTATGATTGTATCAATAAGTATAGTGATGTTTTTGAGAGAAATGCGTGAAAATCCGCAATCTTACAGGTTCTAAAGGTCTGATATTTAGTGCATTATTTTCCTGGGTTTTGAAAATGGATTGGTGGATCATGTGAAACAGTACAGAGGGCTAGCAGGGTAAATGCGAAAGGGCGCAGATTAAAATAAGCACTTTTCACTGTAAGGACATTGCTGGAGATTTTGATGGCTCCATGGTTCCTCAGTGACGTGCGGTGTTCATGAGACACCTCCAGTCTTCCACTGAGGAATCTGGCCTACCTCCTTGGCACAAGGCCATAACCCCTTCCACCAGAAGAGAGTCACTGATCAGACCAGAGGAGACAGAGGCGCATTTATAAAAAGCGCTTAGTATAATGGAGGTCATTGTGTGTGTGAGCAGGAGACTGAGCTATTTGACCTGGAGATCCGATTATTCACTTTCACCAGGATGGTTTGGGGTAACTGAAGTCACCTGAGATGTTTCACTTGTATGGCAGATTTCAATGTCTGCTGCTACATTGCACTCCTTAGATTCAGTTAGCTGATACCTCTCTGGAGACCAGAAGGTGAGTTTATAAGGGTTAGTGAGTGCAGTGTTCTGGCTGTCTACTGGGTAGGACAAAAAATGGAAATATCTGCCCTAAATAAAACATTAAATCTAAGTCCTTTGGGGTACCTCAGTTACTAAATTGCACCTCAAGGTACTTAAGTTACGGAACCGGAATCACATGCATGTGATTTAATAATATGTTACCGAATCGACGTTGTGATTATAATCAATGAAAAATCCTGCTGTTGACTTGGAAGCCTGGATCTTCTTATAGATGTTCAGTGGAAATTCCTATAATAATTGGCATTCCAGATGATCCAGGGCACCTGGTGAAATTTCAGCAAAGAGTATAGCTATTCATCTATAGGAAGAAGTGGACTCACAATGTGAATCCCAAATGTTTGGCTTTGTTTGTACTCAAACGTCCTCTGGCCCACATCTCTGGCAGTTCTAGGTTAAAATAGTTAAAACATCAGATGAACTTCATGGTGGCGACACTGTCTTGCTCATTTTGGGTTTTAAGGAGAACATTTGATGTGTTCGAACGCAGGGACCCCAGCCGCCATGCATATACCTTTGGCTGCTTTCCAAAGTTGAAACTCCTGCCATTGAAACTCCTGCCGTTGCCCCAGCCGCACAGATCCATCAGCAACCCCGCATGCTGAGCTGCCACTGCATGCTGGCACGCGATCAGGAACCTTCCGTGAGCCGACTTCCACTGCGCGCCTCTCGCCTCTGTAGATGCTGTGTGTCCCTAATTTAGCCTCCGTATTGAAACTCGCTGTATTCCTGGCTGCCGCCTTCTTGGCAAGACTGTCTTCACAGATTAAACCATCTCCTATTTCAATGACATGCTATCTTACCTGAAACACTAAAATAATTTCATGGAATCCTTCCCTGCTAAATAACTAATCAACTAAATGAGGGCTGCACAGACAGCCTTGCTGTTCTGATTGCCTTATGTTTGGTATACCATTTTATTTATTTGGTCAGTCGTACACAAACGATTCCCTTTTTTGCTCTCCTTTCATACGTGACTTTAACTTTTGGTTAATTTCAAAGTTGTAGGTCAGTGTTTTCCAGCCTAGTCCTTGGGGCCCCAGACAGTACACATTTTTGCTCCCACCCAGCTCCCTTCCAGACAGTCCACATTTTTGCTCCCTCCCAGTTCCCTCCCTGCTCCCTTCCAGACAGTCCACATTTTTGGTCCCTCCCAGGGAGCTGGGTGTCCCTGAGGACTGGGTTGGGAAACACTGTTGTAAGTAATAGACTAACTACACCATTATATTACATCATGTAAAGTCCTTAACCAGATACTCACACGTCATGCTCAGTCTCATCAAGTGCAGTATTATTGATCTTAAACGAGGGGCTGACTTAATTATTGCTAGTTCTCAGATGAATTGAGTTTTCCCACAAATTACTAATTCAGTGCAATCTGTTAAGTAGTTGGATGAAATGTTGCTTCAAACCAGATAGACTGAGGCTCAAGCCATATAGAAAATTATCCAATGGCTAGTATTGTCTTCTGGTCAGATGAGGGAGAGGAAGTACAAGCTGGTCATCTTGAGGGAGAATCTGTCTTGTATTAGCTGGACGAAATGCTTTTGCGAAGCTTCACTCTGGCTCTAACCCAATCATGGCTGTTTACAGGGTAATATCAAAAGACATCTGATTTCAGCTGTAGCGCAGATAATTGGACTTATTTATATTTTTATTCCTTATCTATGGGGCAGCCAATGTTCCATGACAATACTCAATTTTACCGTGAGGAGGGAATGGCTGGTGTTCATCACAAGGCTGACAGTTTTTGAGCCCCTGGAAACAGACTAACTCTGTGGGCAAATGTCTCAGCGTCCTGGCCTCTCCCCAAGCCTCTAACCGTCATGGACGCTCTCTCCTCCTGGCCTCTCATCGTAGCACAGCTGATTTTTTCGCCTTGCCTGACGATGGCTGCCTTCTGCGGAGGTGCCTGTTAATGAACTTCCCAAGGTGGTCCGAGCTCGGAACGCTGCACGACTGACTTGGTGACGCAGGAGGAAGCTCACTATGTTTCATGCTAACTCCAGCCGTTAACGTTGCCGGATGTGATTATCAACAATTCGGGCAAAGGGAGCTGGTGCTCAGGCACCAACACACATACCTGCTATATTGTATTATATTTGTGTTGCATGTTCATTATTTATATTACTATACCCAACATTATGATATTTATATAATTAATATCAAGCTTAATATGTTACATATATTTATTCAAATTCCTGTGTATACATCTTTTTTGAAAGTATCAGATATTTGTAGATCGCGTTTCGTTGTACCTGTGTACAATGACAATAAAGGCATTCTGTTCTATTCTATTCTATTCTATTCTATTCTATTATCCACTTGAGTTGTGCTGCATCTTGCCAGGGCCTGTAAAACAAGCTTTATACCTTGCATCATTGTTGTATTCATTATTAGCCTTTATACATCAGACAATCATCTTCTATATCTGTTTTTAAATCACTTCTCAAAACACATTTGTTCACTTTGGCCTTTGGTACAGCATGATATGTTGACATTTTTAATTTGTTTTTTATTTTTTATTTTATTCTATTAATTTTAATGTATTTTAGATGTGATTTTTAGTTTATTTTTTGTTTTTTTTTTTCTTTTTCTGATACACTTGTAGCACTTTGGTCAAATTCGTTGTGTGTAAAGTGCGTTATAAATAAAGTTGCCATTGCCATTTGCTAATACCTAATCAAAGTTGTTAGTTCCAGTATGGGCTTTCAGGAGAACATGATTCCGTTTGCGGACATGGGTACCCGCTAATTCTGAATGATCACTTGAAGCAGAATGTTGGACTGTCTAAGGTGGGGGGGGGGCGGGGGGTGAGGAGTTAGTCCTGGAACACTCAGGTGAGTCCTGGTCAGTAATGGCCTCCCCTGTGATTAAAGCTGCCTTTTGTAGTTTCCATTTATAGATCTCATTTGTTCTGACCCGCTCTATGAGCGCCTGCTCATTTGGCTTACTAATTCTAGTCCCGGTGAACAGGATTCTGGATCATTTTTCTTAAGGGGAAAGTCCCTGAGAATTTAAGCAATCGTGCCCCATTTTGAGGGGGGGTGTCCTGCTTTCCAGAGCAAGTGTCTTTAAATTGCATCATACTCTCTGCATGCTTTTATTCAAAGTGAAATATATAGTTCACAGTATTACGGGGTGCATGACTTATGTTTTGTCAGATGATTTTCTGGGGATATTAAGATAAAATATCTTCTCGGAACTGAACTTTTAAGAAGAGAAGTTTACTCATATTTCCATTACCTGACATTTTTCATAATCTGAATACAAATCCATTAATCTACAGTTAAAACTGAGAAGCATTTCTTCACTTTTCAGTTTTTGTGGCGTTTTTAGTGCCTGTTTTATTGTAAATTGTGTTAGTTTTGTACCTGTATAAATCCATATCCTGCTGGGGGAAGGAACATTCCAGTAAGCTGTAATCTGGAAAATGAAAAGGATTTTCTGAATGCCACCCAGCTTCTAGAAAAAGCCCAATTTCTATATATATATATTTGTGGGTTGCAATTTTCCCCCCCTATTTTGCCTGCTGCTCTTTTTGTTAGGACTAAAAACCTCCATCTCTGATTTAGAATAGGCAGGAAAGCATTTATTAAACAGCTTGTGTTCAGGGGGCCCCCACACTCGACTCGGAGAGAATTGAGTCGCGGCAGAGGTTTGTGGATAGGCTCCCCGGCAGACCCAAACAGGACGGCTCCCTTTTCAGCCAGCGTCAGAGACTCGCCTCTCCGCTGATACGCTCTTTGTGGCTCTGGGAAAAAAAACAGCCCTAAACATAAAATAAGCGAATCCATTGAAGTGGTTGCCAGCGTTGCAAGTCCATGCAGGGAAGAATCCTTTCCACTAAGGCAATTATCTGTTCTCTCTTTATTTTCTGATCCTCTCAATTATATATTCTGTCATTGCGCTACGCTTTGTGCAGTCACCTGGCCGTCTGGATAACCTCCCAGCCCTCTAGCCGAGACACAAAGACATGGATCAAAACAACAAAATATGACAGTGCTGTTTGCACAGAGGCCCCTACCCATGTCTTTGGGCAGCACCTGCCTGCTCTGCCCTTCGGGGCGATGGATGGCACGCACCTGAGCTCCTCTTTGGAGGGCTGTCTCTGTGATTGGCATTGGAGGCTGGGCGGGGCAAGGTGGGGCCAGGGGGCGGGGCCAGGGGGCGGGGTTTGGGGAACCCTCAACTAAATAACAAGTCCCCTTTGCCTGCTTCTGCACACTGCTCTGGCATGATAATGCCTGGCAAGAAGACCCTTATAACCACTTTGTTACGTTTTTACTGAATCTTACACATCGATCTACCAGGTGCCACTTGCACATACGGGACGTTATTCAGAGTCTTGGTTCTCGCTGTCCCTGCTTCAGGAACATGCGTATGAGTGTGGGAGCCCATAGTTCTGTCACACCCAGTCACACAGGTCATAGTCTAATGTTGTTTAAACATGACAGGGAACAGGAAAAAAAATACTGTGTACCAGGCCATGTTATCGTTACTCTATGTTCCACCTACTACTAAAAATAACATTTTATTCATGGAGTGTATTTAACAACAGTCATAGTTTGCGCTATAGACTAATGAAAACACCTTGCAATTTCCCCCAAAGTAAAAAAAAAACAGCTAGATATTTTACTCTTATAATCTTGGTTAAGTACTTTGCTAAAGGGTACTGTGACAGGGCCAAATTAACCAGGTTAACATCAATCAAAGGCAGGAATATCTCCTCTTGCACACCTGTGCAAGGTTTGTCTTGCGGATCGGGCCCGAACGGGTGGGCTGTAATGGGTAACCCTCACGGCGGATGCACACAGTGGGTACAGAGCGGCGTGTCCTCAGAGGATTTGATTTAGTTTGATTTAGTTTTTACTCCTGTATTGCAGCTGATTGCTCTATAAATTATCCAAAACCAGCAGGCTGCAACCTGCAAAAGAACATGGTGTCAATTCCAGTGATCTTGCCAGTCATTCCAAATACTGCAGCAGATGAATAAATAAAAATAGGTGTGGTTCACATTGCCCTCTGCAGTATCGAAGTCTAAAATATACAGTATGCCTTAAATAATGAGTGTCTGCATGTTTGTGGTCATGTATATATTAACTTGTGGGGACTGAAAAAATGAAAAAGGGAAACTCAATTTTATAAAAATCAGTGACTGCAATTAAAAAACTAAAAATGCCAAAAGTCTTGCATTTTATTCAGTTACTTACGGTTAATGTTAGGGCTGGGTAGGGGTTAAGGGTGTCATTGTTGGGGTGAGGAGTTTTATAAAAATTTGTGACTGTAAACAAAAACCTGAAACAGACAAAAGTCTTCTGCCTTATTGCCTTCCTGGTTCATGATTCACACATATCTCCCCCCCCCACAATCCTGTCCAGAATGGATGGATGGATGGAAACTATACATATACTCTACTGCACTGTGTCCTCTGCATGGAGGGACCCGATGGCCGTGTCCTGGGCCGGATCTCAGTTTTATGCTCAGGAACAGCCCTGGCTGCTCTCCTCTTATCGTCCATGTGCAGCACTATTGTTGTATTCCGACGTCACTCCAAGGCATTTAAGCTTTTTGTATTTAAGGCTCTGGTCACCCAAAGTGCTGTCTGCATCCTCGGGGAAATGAAGGAGCTGGCAGTCATCAGCTGAGTCATCAGAGCTCATAGTACTGATCTTTGTAGCCCCCAGAAATCAATATCTTATTGTTTTATTGAGTATATTGGCATTTCTTTAATATAGGGTTATTCATCAGATGAAACTGATACTCTCTTATAATTATAATGATGTGGGAATTTCTCAGTCAGGGTTAGAGACGGCGGTTACTCTTTTAAGCTGGACTGTAGTAATAATAATTCGCGTGACGTCCATCTGTGACTTGCATGTCACAAAGCTCCTGTTGTGGTTCTTTGCTGGTCGCAGGCAGGAAGTCGACTGGCCATTGATCCCCTGTCTGGATGTGAAAGGCAGGCTTCCGGTGGTTATGTTTACTGGCTGGCGGGAGGGAACTGAACAAAGGCTATGTGTGTGACTGGGCGTGGTCAGGTTGCCCACTGTGGCGACTTGAATGCCGCGCGTTGTCTGAGAAAGGGGCGGGGCCTCATGTTCCGCCATGCATGCATTGTTGTCATTGGCATTGGTGTTAAACAAAAATAGTAGTGAAGTTCATAAAATAGCCTTGAGATGAGAAATATGAGCTCAATGACAGCCTTTCTTTCAGTTTTTAAAATAGCTACATGCGTGTGTTGCATAATATATAGTAGTATAATTAAAAGTCAGAGCAGCTGTGAAGTGATTTAATAGTTATGAATAAAACATCTCTAGTCCATGAATGGGATGGCGGGTTGGTCTGCATTTACCCCTAACTGATTGCCCTCGTGCCTGTGGAAGGGTGTCCTCTTATTTCTGGTAAAAATAGGAGCTTGTGGTGTTGTGGTCCTATCTGAAAGGTGCCCAGCAAAGTGGGGCAGTCTAGTTTGTGTGTGAATTCTGCATTTCTGTCTTTCTCAATGAATGTTGTTTGGCGGTGAGGTCAGGGCCCAGAGCCATGAGATGACGGCGCCCTCCTGACGTGACGTGACAACTGAATTTTGCACACGGGCTCCTTTGGCCGCTCGATGAAATTTGCCATTTACAGTTTGACTGTAAGATGTTAAAACTGGCTGTTTTATACAAAGAAGAATTCAGGAAGTTTGTCTTGGAATAGATAGTTGTGTGCAGTCCCGAGCATATAGTCTGTCACGGGCTGGCTAAATCAAACAGACGTTTTCCCTAAGTCCTTGTCAGGCACTTCCAGGAGGACATGAGCCGATACAACGGCCTGGAGACCAGGAGAGGTCAATCGAACGAAGCCTGACCTTCATCCACAGTCCTGTCGGTGAGAGCTGGGCCCGGCGTTGCCATAGGAGACGGTTGTTTTTATCAGATGCCAGTGGTGACCTAATGGTTAGGGATGCACACATAATAATTTTTGTTCATTAATTTCCTGTTTTTTATAGTGAAAACTTTAAAGAAGAACACAATATAATGTGGCAACGGGCAGACCGAGGCATCGTGAGAGCAGAGAGAGACATGGAGACTTGCTTGTCATAGAAATCGTGCTCTTTATTAACAATCCTTAAAACGAGCACAAGAGGCACCCAACAAGCACCAAACCGATACACAGACAGGCAATGCAAGGTTGTCAGACGCCGAACCGCAAGATGTGCAAACGGTGGAAGATTTACACACGCTAAATACACGCGAGGATCAGACCGGGTACACACAAGATATGAGCAAACACACGCTCAACAATAGGGAAATGCAACCATTAACATTGACAACAACAACAATACAAGGGCTATTTACAATTGCATGTGGGGCATGCTGGGACATGCGGGGCATGCTGGGACATGCGGGGCATGCTGGGACATGCACCCCGCTGGTGCTACACTAGTATATAAAAAAAAGGGATCTGGTTGAGGAATCTGTTCGTTGACCAAATTTTTTCACAAAATTTTTGATCACGAACCAAATTGTTCGTAGGCCAATGTGTTTGTGAACCGCAGACACCACTGTAATTGAAAGTTTGCTGTTTCGAATCCCCGACCAACGAAAGTACCGCTGAGGTACCCTGAGCAAGGTCCCGCCCCCAAGTACGTCTCCCCAGGCACTGAATTAGCTGCCCCCTGCCATGTCACGATGTCACATATGGGTTAAATGCGGAGGACACATTTCCTTGTTGCGCACTGTGTGCTACAGTGTCAACAATAACAAATAATCACTTTCCCCCTTCCTTCCCGAAGGTGTGGTCACCACAGATCACACTGTGCCCTTTGGTGATGAGGCCAACAGGTATTTCGGTCCACAGACCCCCCCCCTGTTGTGTTCTGTTGCAATTAAAGAAGCCTTTTCTCTACACTTAGTCAGCGTCATTCTTAAAGCAGAGGCCTCCCTGAGGGGATTTCACTAAATACCATAACAAAGACACAATTCCCCAGGATTTCTTTGGTATTTTTCCTCAGGTGACAGATTTTATTTTACGTAAACTGGTGATGAGTAATATGAGCCCCCGAATCCCATGGTGGGTGGCATTCTTAGATGTTGTCAGTCATCACTCTGCTTCAGCCACTTGTCATTGGTTATTTTTGTTGCTACTGGTTCCCATCAAGTCAAACCTGGCAATGACTGACAGCATGTAGTAATTCAATCCTTGGTGGCTCTCAAAGGCTCATTCCTCCCATTCAGAGTGTAATCTGTGTAAAATGCAGACAGGGGAGTGACAATCACATGTTTATGCCAAGAATATCGCCCCTCCCCCCCCGCTTCAACATCAGATGAGTAACAGAAAGCACTATTAATACCTAATGAAATTTAATCTCTAAAATTACTGTAGTCGGTTTAGTGAAATCCCATTTTCAGCAGATGTAATTATTGGGTAATCTTAATTACAGCACTTCTGAATGTTTAACAGCATGTATGTTTGTGTTTGTGTTGGTCTTTGTTTCATTCTAGAGAAAGCAGTTTAGGCAAGTCTGATCAAACCTTTGTTTTTATATTTAATGTTGCAGACCTTGCTAACTAATGGCGCTTTTCCACTGGCACACTGGAACTGAGCCGTACCATGAAGAGAGACCAGTTACTGTACAGTTCCAGCTCGCTTCGGTTTTTGCACTGCAGAAGGGTCAGCTTGGTAAAGATGTTGCCGGGTTTGGAGAGTGGCAGTAGCGTAAAACCGAAGAGCTGCTTATTTACTGTGGACATGGTGTACACTGTGATTTATTGTGTGCTAATTTCTGCTAGCGTGTCCGTGAGAATCTCCGTCTTATGTTAGTATCAAACATTAGAGGAATTAGCGTTCGATTGCGTAAATCTGCATTACAAATCTATTCTGTTCAGCTGTTCTATAGTACTTTTTTAAATAGGAGGTTGGAAATTTTCAAGTTTTCAGATTTTTTGGGAATGCATTGTGATGTGTGATATTACCCATAATGAACGATATACTCATATGCATATTATATTACACATATAACCCTAAACATATCACATACGCCCCTTTTTCCTTCAGATAAATCATGCGTATCAACACAGATCCCTGGTTTCTCCATACATTTCAACCAATGAGATGATGGTGATACAACCAGCTCAGTTTGGTCACACTTTCGGCTTCGGGCATGACTCACGGCTTGGTGGCAGTGGGAAAGCTCCATAAGGTGTTTGATGATCTAGTACAAATATCTGTTTCTGTTTAATCAAAGCTGGGGAAGTCATCCTGTCCAGGGTGTCCCCTACTTTGTGTCCAATGCTAATGAAGTCATCCTGTCCAGGGTGTCCCCTACTTTGTGTCCGATGCTAATGAAGTCATTCTGTCCAGGGTGTCCCCTGCTTTGTGTCCGATGCTAATGAAGTCATCCTGTCCAGGGTGTCCCCTACTTTGTGTCTTGTGCCTCCTGAGGTCAGCTTCTGGCCCGAATGACCCTGTAATTCATCACCTATATGGTGAAATTTCCATATCATTTCATAGAAGTGATCAGTTATCTATTATAAATAAATGCCTGTGCACCTGTGTACATGCTAGTCAAATAAGACATGGCAGTATAGTAAACCAGTGTTTCCCAACCCAGTCGTCAGCTCCCTGCCAGACAGTCCATGTTTTTGCTCCCTCCCAGCTCCCTGTCAGACAGTCCATCTTTTGCTCCCTCCCAGCTTCCTGCCAGACAGTCCACGTTTTTGCTCCCTCTCAGCTTCCTGCCAGACAGTCCATGTTTTTGCTCCCTCCCAGCTTCCTGCCAGACAGTCCACGTTTTTGCTCCCTCCCAGCTTCCTTCCAGACAGTCCATGTTTTTGCTCCCTCCAAGTTCCCTGCCAGACAGTCCATGTTTTTGCTCCCTCTGAGCTTTCTGCCAGACAGTCCACATTTATTCAGTTATTTATACAGTTATTCCTGTTGTATACTAAAGAGGACATGCTGTGAAATTAAAAATAAAAATAAATTTGAAAAAATCTAAATTGTAAGATGTCTTATTACCTCCAAAGACAAATAACCTAAAATTGAAGGACACTTTTTTCCTTGGGTCTCAGGAGGATATATATAGTCTAACTGGCTAATCTTAGCGTTAGCATAGCTTTATGGAGCTCAAAAGTACTGAGCTCTCTCAGTATAACTGAGAACCTAGAGTTTCTGCTTGTGGATCTCCTTTAACAAACCACATCTGTAATGCCAGGAGCATGTAAGAAATGGCATGCCCAGCATCTCCAGAGTTAATGATTATCAACCACCATGGTCCGCCTACATCCGGTCATAAGCGAAGGTCACAGCCAATGGTAGCTAACTGCCCTGGACCTTGTCTGGGAGATGGAAGGCAGGTGTTTTCCTGGAGCAGGTCACCGTTGGATTCTTCCCTTAGCCCTTGTAAGGTGATCCAGCATCTTTGTCAATGGAACAAAAGCGAAAATAATGGAAACACATTCCATTCTCTAAGGATTGGTGGTGAAGTATGGCTTTCTTTCTAAGGATCTTTTTTTGTTTTACTCTTTTGTTATTGCCCTGGAAAAGAAAATGAAGAGCCTGGAGTTCCGTGGCCCCAAGTGTGGCATATTTCATCACCAAGATGAGTTTTAACAGCCCAGAGAGCGACCCTTTGTAAACTGCAGTTTTCAAATGAACTCTTACAGTCTTCATTTATGGCTGCTTATTTTGCGGTTGTGTGGTGGTAATTTGACTTGTGATTACTGACTTAAAATAATCCTGTAATTCTCAGTTTTAGTTCGCTGTGGATATCTTATCATCCGGTGGGGGGGGGAGGTGTCCTTCAAGAAATCTCCACACAAAGAGTAGTAAAGCCATCTGCAGCAAGATGACCCCTTAAAGAGCAGTTTGGTGCTGTTTGTTGCACATTTTCGTGAGCCAGGCGCCTTGTAGATCCAGTTAAATGGCCACTTCGGCATTAACAGCTGCTGTTTCTGAGACAGCCCCCTTATCCACTGGTAATTATTCTAAAACAAACTACCTAGACAAACTCATCCCTCTTTTTCCCCCAATAATACAGCTCGCTCCATTACTGCAGTGCCCTTAAAGGAAAAAGCTATCGTTCTAGCAGTGCCGGACCCTGCAATGCAGCTTGGCTTTGCAGACGTTCACGCAGTTGTCTCAGGCGATGGTGGAGCATCGCTGTCCTGGCCAGTAGGCTGCTTTTATAGATGTGATGTGCTTCTCTGTATCAGTCCTCCTTGCTAATCAATATGAACAAACACATGCCGCAATTCCTCAGCTGAGGAGGAGGAGGGAGAGATCGGCAAGGGCCAGATGTGTCCCTAATGAGTCATTTCCTCATTTCCCATCATGCCTTACCGGCTGTGTGGGAGGGACACCGTGACAGACCACACCGGGGCAGGTGATTGGGTCAGGGTGCTTAGCCCACTGCCAGGACGTGGAGCATAAATGAATGAATGGATGGATGGATGGATGGATGGATGGATGGGCTTGAGGGTCATGGGCTAAGGTTGATCCTGGCTGCCTCCAATCACCATGTGTCTTCTACTGCAGAACATGGGGGACAGCACAGCCACCCCCACCCCCACCACAACTATTGTGACGTCATCGGCGTATCTCACTGCCCACTTGTGCTGCCATGGCAACTCTCAGGAAGCGGGGCGAGATGATGTCATCCCGTGAGCTTGTGTTTTCCCTGGGTGGCGCGGGGACTATAGTGCTAGAGTGTGACGTGAAAATAAATCACAAGCTTTTGCTCAAATGTCACATCACTTTGCGATATTATGATTAGGAACCTTATCGGATGTTTGGCAGAAGGAAACATGAGCATGCGCCGGCTGAACCTGCTTCCATTTCTGGTTGCCAGTTAGCCGCTATCAGGGCAAATACATGAACCGTTGTCTTTGGGGAGTGGGGAGTGTACCTTAAGATTTGTGAGGTATTGCTATGGCAACAAGAAATGGCCCCTCTGACCTGACCCGACCCAACCCAACACGCCCCCTCACCTCAGCACCACCCACAACTACATAACTTGAGGCAATTCTCATTAGAAAGGGGATCTGATGTATGTACTCTGGTACTAAGTAACAGTAACAAGTTTGAGTACAGAAACTATATTATTTGTCACTTTGTGGTTTATTTACCATTCATTTAATAATTAGTTTCTATTTAAAGGAATAATTTTGTACTGTTGTAAAAAATTTCCCCGGGTGGTTACCATGGTTACTCCTCTTAAATGAGTTGTGCGTGAGCCTCTCGCCGTTCGCACTGCTGGGTCGCCTCCTTTGCCAGCTACACTTAAATGGCACTTGGTTGGCTGGTTAAACTGTAAAAGGCACTGAGGCCTCGGGCATGAACAGGATTCAAGGAGCCTTTGTGTATCGCTTTGATTCCGTAGAATAAAAATGGCCACTGGTCTCTTTAGTGCGAACCGACTCAGGCTGTATGTAACTCTTTAACAAGGAATTCTTTGAAGTAGTAACTGAAATAAGTTTTGTTAGCTATTTCTTTGTTTTTTTCTTGCCAAAGCATTTGCAACTCTGTTTCATTAAGTAGTCACAGATTGTAACTGGTTCCATCAGTAAATAAAAAAGGCTTTTCTGAGAACCTTGGTGAAAAGTATCGGGAATTTACATTGAAAAATATATTTGTTATGGAGTCCATCAGATGGGGAGGGTGTGTCTGATGCGCTGGGTGCGTTCAGACTGGGCTGTGCTGATCCTGTATCTGCCTTCCCTGTCATAGATGGGAGGAGGAGCTTTCCAGATGCCAGCAGATGGAGTCCATGGTGGAGGCCCTGCAGGCGGTAAGATGGCGCCTTCGTCGTGTCCCGGTGCCTCTTTCCCGGGCTGCTTCACACGGCCATTCTGACTGAGCAATGCTGCATTAATCCAAGGAAAGGGTAACACAAACAGTCCAGCGCTCCACAAAACCCAAACGGTATTTACCGGCCAGAGGCAGAGCCCGTCTGTCTGCTGCCGCCGCTCGCTGCTCTCTGACGGTTCTAGGTGACGCTCCTGCACCTGAAGCGACCCCAGTGGCCCCGTCTGTTTCCTGTACGGGGAATGGCTTTGCGTGAGTGCGTCTGTAATTCATGCAGCTGGCGCACAAGATCAATAAACACCAATACCTGCATCTCAGCTTGTCTGCGGGTCAGCAGAACCGTTGTGATGACGTCATTCCCAGTGGGACTGTAAGCTCCCCATTCCTTACCGCTCATTAGGCGCTTCGGTGAGGGACTGAGCAGGTTCTGGCATAAATCACAAATTGTATCGTTGCG
Source organism: Gnathonemus echidnorhynchus (assembly GCA_026776725.1). NCBI lineage: Eukaryota > Metazoa > Chordata > Actinopteri > Osteoglossiformes > Mormyridae > Gnathonemus > Gnathonemus echidnorhynchus. The sequence goes on along the minus strand of JAODJU010000108.1, from coordinate 2,767,955 downwards.
TCTTTTCAGCTGGAGGAAAGAGTATGCTTGGGTAATTGTAGTAGCTATTTGTTAAATGCATGTTAATATTTGATAGCTTATTAAATATACAAATAAACTACATGGTACTCTTCCTAAGCTATTTTCGTTCGGTCGTCAAGTATGTTTGAAATAAAAGCATGTACGGTTTCAAATGTAGGCTACTGTATCTATCGTGTGTGTGTGTGTGGGATGAAAACATCATGCCATAAATGCCCAGTCACTGCAGATTATCTGTAGGTGGGGCCAGGCTTCTCCGTCCTGGGCTTGCGGCTGTCCTCACTCCTGGAGGAGGACTTTTCGGGGCTGCCCGAGGCCTGCCT
>JAODJU010000108.1:2739075-2767423 GCA_026776725.1 Gnathonemus echidnorhynchus | reverse complement strand
GTGGGCTCACCCTCAGTGGCTCTGCATCATCTGCTGATTTCTGCTAAAATCAGTCACCGTCTCCCGAAAGTAATATGACTGAAGACGTTCAGAGGCACCCCGCTGCTCTTCTGCCCAAAGAATAACTTTAAAATATCCCTCCTCCCCCCAACAGTGACCTGTGTTATTCACCAACAGCAGACTTGCCCTTAGCTCACCTCCAAGTCCTCTCCCAGTATACCAAGCTGCTTATTTCTACTGCTTGATTGTTTGTCTAATCAGGGCAAGCTGGACTTAACAAGATGATGAATTTTGGCAGAGTTCCTTGACGTTACTCTGCATTTTTCTGGGTCAGATTTGTAATGATGGAAAAAAAAACTGACCCCCATTTTTACTAAACTTATTACCGTATGTGAAACATCAAGTAAATTGTGTCTCCAGACTGATTCTCCAGCTTTCTGAATTACCCTGATTATGTTGCATTTCTTTGTGGATCAGAAGTTAATGCCAACATGCCACAGGCGTGTGTTTTTTTTGCGTGACCGGTGCTTGAATTCATCTGACTAGGATCCATCGATGAATAATTCTGAATTGCACATTGACTCCTGACCCTTCCCTCTTTGGCAGAGTGCCCAGGAGTCAGAGGTCATTCAAGAGGAGCTGAAAGAGAAGGTGGAGAGATTGAAGGCTGAGCTGGTGGTCTTCAGAAGTCTAATGTCGGATGTGAGTGTCCTCTACATCAGTGTTTTCCAGTCCGATCCACGGGGAGCCACAGACGGTCCTCGTTTTTGCTGTACCGGGAGCTGGGAAGAAGCAAAAATGTGGAGTGCCTGGCATGGAGCTGGGAGGGAGCAAAAACGTGGACCGTCTGTGGGCCCCCAAGGACCGGGCTGGGAAACACTGCTCTGTATCTCTGTTACCTTTCACTGTACCATGTCTGTGATTTTATGATATCAGTTGTGAAAAATATAAAAGAATATTCCTGTTCTGTGTTTCTCCACTAATTGTCATTACTGACCATGAGTGCTGGTTATTTAAATAGCCTGTAATGAGGCTTAATTAAGTCAATGATTGAGTTAATCACATAAAAAAATTGAGTACACTTAAATAATATAATTAAAATCATACCTAAATAAATAAAACCAACTAGTTTCTTAGTTGTAATATTTAGGAGTGCTGCTGTTCTTTAATTGACCATAAAAAACAATAATGTAATATTCAGAATTAATTTTCAGTTCATGTCTGTAGCCCATGAACAATTTTTTCATCTATATGCTTTTGTCTTTATCAAAATAAGGACATTTATTTTATGAGCATGATATTAATATATGGAAGGTGTCCAGGTAATATATTCTGAAATGATTTTAGTTGAGCAGCGATATCAAAATAAATTTATAATTTTTCCAGTTTGTAAAAGATATTCATGATAATGCAAATATCTTTTTACTTATCTGAAATCAGTAACATAATATTTTTGCATAGCAGTGGAGTTAAATATTTCTTAGATTTGTTTGTTTAATTATGGTTTATTCTACAGACAGACTTTTAGCACTATTAGATCAGAAGACTGATCTGGGCTCTGTCTGAGATTTATTCCAGAGCTTGAACTGCTTTCTGTGAATTTCTGTTTCTTACTGAACACAGTAGCCCAGGGGTGGGCAATCTTATCACAGCAAAGGGCCGGTGTGTATGCAGGTTTTTGGGATAACCTTTTGGTCAGCTGTTCAAACCCAGGTGTGAGGACTCTTCAGCCAATCAGTCCTCTAATTAGTAATCTAGTTAGGGAGCTGCAATGAAAACCCGGATACACACCGGCCCTTTATGGATAAGATTGCCCATCCCTGCTGTAGCCATTTGAGCAGTTAGCACCTTGCAGTGTGGAGGGATTATTTGGAACAGAGTGAAAGGAGAGAGCCGGGTCATGTGACCTGTTTCTCTGCAAAACTACATATTTTGCATTTTGATGTCTTCCTGCACTCTGCTTTGGTCACTGGATGAGCATATTCACTACACTAAATTTATACAGTTATTCTGTATGCCGTGGTCTCTTTTGGTTTGTATTTATATTTATATGTCCTGGACAATGAACCTACCTGGCTACACCTGGACTCACCGGCTCTCTGTTGTCAATGTCCCGCGGGACAATTGCAGATGCTATGTCTTAGAATAGTGCCTTAGACGCGGTCTATTTTTTCATCACACATGACAAAGGGTGACCGGCGACTTCCAGACCTTTCTAGGGGGCCGTGTTTAAGCCCAGTAGAGACCGTCAGGAAGAACTGGGGATTGAAAGTAAGAGCTGGTATTGGCCTGAACCACATACACCTGCTCAGCTAAAACCAGACTATTGTGGAACAGCAGCAGGACACACGCGAGGCTGTGAAATCAAGGTGCAACGAGTCTGTTCTCATTCCCGGTGGAAGACAGCTTGTTTTCAGTTATTTGTATAGCGCCCTTCTTGAGCATGGATAGCCCCAAGCACTGTGAGATTTGGCAACAAGAATGGCATCATACAGTACTGTGCAAAAGTCTTAGGCTGTCAAAGAAAATACTTGCAGCTATTTATCTGGGTTGTAAGTGTATATTTGCTCAGAAAAAAACCAATTTATCATTAGAACACATGCAAATGAATGGTAACACAATACAAACTCTTAAGAATTTCTTCTTTGCTCCAAAAACCTACTGATATCTCGTTTATAACACTGCTTTCGTTCCCAAACCTCTCCTCAGGGGCACCCCAGCCATCCCACGTATTTGTTAACATTCACCACCATAATTCACCGCTCATTTTAATTAATTAATGTAACATGTTAAATAATTGGATGAGGCACTGATTACATAAACAATGTATGCTAGTATGGCTGTATGAGATGGTTACTGCGAGTACTGGAGTAGCTTCACAGGAGGTTTTCAAATGGCTAAGCTGATGATAGTATAATTTTACACCAACATGAGGATCATTTAAACCTCATTTTCCTTGACTGCCTAAGACTTTTGCACAGTATTGTATATAGGCTTGAAATCTATACAAAGGTTAAAAAAACTAGATGACATCTGAGAGTGGACAATTTCCAGGATAGTTTAGACATAAAACTCCAGGCTGACTGATTGGCCGGCGCCCCTTCTTGTTTCAAAGTGGGAGAGCGGGCAGCCAAGTTCCTCATGCTGTCAGCTTCCTGCTCTAAACCAGTGCTTCCCAATCCGGTCCTCGGGGTCTCACACACAGTCCATGTTTTTGCTCCCTCCCAGCTCCTGAGGGAATAAATGTCGTAGCCTGTCTGGCAGGGAGCTGGGAGGGAGCAAAAACCTGGACTGGCTGTGGGTCCCCGAGAACTGGACTGGGAAACACTGGTCTAAACCACAGATAAGGTCTTCAAACAGTCTCTTGTGATCTTTTTGACCATATCTGTTCCACATTAGGTCCATCCCTTGTACCCACTCATTGCATTCTCCTGCTTTGTATTGTGTTATGCGCTCTCACGTGTTACACAGTGCACAACTGCATTGAGCCCCGAGAGACCTGGCGCCTTTAAAAATCCCATAAGTGACTGGCATGTATGTAGGAGCTGAGAAGCGGCACGGATTTGTGTTTGTATGGGTTTGGACCTCATGATGCTCTGAGACTTCAGTTCTAGTTCTGGATCAGAATGAGTGACATTGTAGACAGGATGGATCTTGTGTGAGGTTCTTCCCTCCAAACACATTGCATGGCATTTAACCTCCTGGTTGCTTTCATTGCCAGATTGATCCAGGAGAGTCATCTCAGCTTTTACTGCTACTGTTGGAAGCCTTTGGGCTTTATTCTTGTCATGGTGAAGCTGCATTTTAAATACATTCTGGTTATACAGCTTTTTACCCTATGGTAACAGCTACTGAAATCAGGTCCAATTCAAACAGATTTAAGGTCGTTTTTATAGCCGTTGATAGACTATGATCCATAAAAGAGACCAGAGCTTAGCGATTATTGGGACAGAATGAGACAGATAAATAAAACTCTTGATGCATGGATGGGATGTTCCGTAAACCATCAGAATGAGCTGGCCTTCTTCCTGTTTAGCAAATGTCGGAGTTGGACACCAAGATCCAGGAGAAAGCCATGAAAGTGGACATGGACATCTGCAGGCGCATCGACATCACGGCCAAGCTGTGCGACGTGGCACAGCAGCGAAACTCGGAGGACATGTCCAGGATGCTCGGAGTCAGTGGCTGTAAAGGAAAGTCCGATCAGAACAAGGTGGGTGCTCCCCTCACCAACTGGGCCAAGCGGGACCCCCATTTGGCATTGAAACTGTGTGTGTGTGTGAGAAAGAGAGAGAGAGAGAGAGAGAGAGAGGTGCACTTAGATAGTGCAAACAGCACCATGTGACACATGGATGGAGGAGACAGTTTGTCAGGACCGACATTCAGCACTCGCTCACCGTCTCTTAGAATGGCACTGAATGTGAACTGTACCATCCTGGGGAGGGAAAAAATAATAAATTATATTTTTGCCTCTTTATATGGAATAGACAACAAGCAACGCTGCAAATTCTGGTCACATCTCTCTTCTTCCCAAGAGTCCCATACTGGTTAAACTGGGGTTGCACCAAGAAGGGTGCTGGTGTGAGTCCTCGCGGGATCTCTGCTGCAGTCACCCTGAGCACGGCGTTTAGCATGAAACTCTTCAGCACAAGACTGCACGAAGTGAACCATGTGGCTGCTTAGGGCCCTGCGGCCACCAGGGGGCCCCCTTCTCTGATCAGTCTGTCAGAATAGGAGGGAAGATGACATATGATAACTAAATAAATCAAATTTCGCTTAGGGCCCCGAAAAAGGGTTGGACTGAGCAGTTGGGCTGCCCCTGCTTCAGCGAAATGAAATGAATGAGCATGAAGTCAAATTTGCTGAAAATCAAGTGTGCCAACTAAGCAAAGGAGAAAATATATATATATATATATGCGCTATGGGGAACAATTCAGGATGGAGCCACTGAAGAATCTAGCTTTGTAGCTTGCAGCTTTGCCTAGCCTTTATTTCCTCCCCAAATGTATCCAGAATAATATATGAATGATGTGCACTGCAAATGCGACAAGGACTTGCGATGGCAAAGAGGCAAAAGACAACACAGAGCATGTTTAATGCATAAGAATGTGCAGGGTTTATGCATTGCGCAGTGCCGGCAGAAAACACAGAACACATTTAATGCAGGGAGTCGCTGTTCCCATTGTGCCTGTGGAGAGCGTGTCAGTTATAAACCCAATAAAGCCATGCGGCGTTATATAGGAGGTATGCGGCGTTCACCTTGGGATCGCAGCTGCTGCTGGGGCTTCGCATTTTAGCTGATCTGCAGAATCTTTTCTCCCTCAGCTTGATGACAGAGAGCTGGGTTTGTGCAGCTTTGCCACAAACAGCCTTCCACCCCTAAACGGATGTCGTCTGGTCTGGGAGGGCAAACCGAAGGGCAGCTTCTAGTGTGTCTGAGCGAGACCGGCCTAAGGCACGAGCAAATTAAACAGCTGCTCAGAGCCCAGACGGAAGATGACAAATGAACAAATAGGTTAATCAAATTATGCAATAATAATTTACTTGACGGGGCAGAAACGCTTAGTAATACAGTAGCACAAATCAGGAACAAATCACGAAAAAAATATAGTCGCTGCTTCAGGTAAAAGATGCATCATGATTAATTAATGATAAACAAACATGAGATCAGTATTTAACTCCTGTTATTCCTGACTTGTTCCTTCAGTAGTTAACAAAGATTTACCAGAATTAACAGACATAGTAACAAATATAGTGAGAAAACATGCGTCATGATTCATTAGTGTGTTTTTTTTTTCTACAGCCGTGGTAAAGAACAGTAAAAATGTGAGAGTCAACCCTTCTACCTCCTGCCACTGGTGATGATTCCTTTGTCTTTGTGCTCCAGGGCACCATGACCTACAGGAAGAAGGACCGCAAGGCCGTGTGGGAGGACGACAGCTCCGAGATGGACGGCGACCCCAGCACCTCCGAGGAGGAGCCCCCAGGATCGCTCAACATCACGGACGAGATGAAACGGATGCTCAACCAGCTGTGAGTGTCCCGTCTCGCCAGCAGTGTGACTCACTGTAACCCCTTGCCTTGGAATTAGCTGATTTCCTGTTTCCCTCTGCGCATTTCCTGTGTGTGCGTCGTTGAATATGGCTGATCTTCTGGGTGTCCCGCAGGGAATCTCTCCCTCCGCTCTTCTCGTCTGCGTCGGTGTCTCTCAAACACAGAATCCGTTCCTTATCTGACAGGAGGGAGACGTTCGACTTTGACGACGACTGCGACAGCCTGACGTGGGAGGAAAACGAGGAAACCCTCCTTCTGTGGGAGGACTTCGCTAACTACAACACCCCCGCGGCCGTGGCCGCCAGCGCTGACTTCCAGGGGGACAGTCTAGAGCCTGTGAGTCCCTCCACCTGCATGCTTCAGCTAAAACACCCGCCTATATATTAATGCCAGGACAATAGCATAGCTACATAGATCTTCTTATTAACAGACCTGTCTACACTGGTATACCTGTACAGATATTTTCATTAGTAGACCTGTCTATACTGCCATATGCCTACAGATGTTCTCTTTAGTAGGTATATGTAAGCTAGCATATCTATGTAGATCTTCTCATTAGATCTGTCATATGTGCATAGATTTTCTTATATGGAAACCTGTCTATGATGGCATTTTTCTCATTGCTATTCTTGCACACTGTGTGAGAAGATCTTGTTGTATGCTTGGGACATGTCTTTACATTAGTACACCTCTGCAACTTCAAACAAACATTCAAAGCGTCAACCATCTGTTAAAAATGCTGCACCGTAGAGGGGAAAATATTTATGAAGCAAGAAGATTGATTTGAGAATGATTATCGAGCGAAAGCACAGAGGCGATTTTGCTGAAGCGTGTGGTTTAAGCTCGGCGGGTCAGCAGTGTTGGCTCGGACCCCCAGGACTCTCAGGATGGAAGTTTGAGGAACCTCATAGACGAGACGGAGTCACTCTTCAAGAACAGAGAGCAGGAGTACCAGCAGACGATCGGGGAGATCGAGGTGAGGGTCTCACCGCTTTGGCGCCGTCTGTGTCACATTCCACTTCCACATCTACATTCACATTACTGCTCTTCTGTCATATGAATACCTGTCATTAGTGGACATTAGTGTGCTTTTAAAAATGCAGAAAATGTTCCCTTTCGTTCAGGGATTTCACTGGCCTCCCCTCTTACTCTCGCTGTCTCTGTATCCCCCCCCCCCCGCCAAGATGGAGCTGGCGTCGGCCAAGAACGACATGAACCGGCATCTGCATGAGTACATGGAGATGTGCAGCATGAAGCGTGGCCTGGATGTGCAGATGGAGACGTGCAGGCGACTGATTAAGTGCTCCGGAGGCACCGGCAGGTAGGATTCCACTAAGAGCATCCCAGACCAGCTCTACACAGATAACATGCGATGTAACGTGCGATATAACGTGCGGTATAACATGCGATCTAACGTGCGGTATAACATGCGATCTAACGTGCGGTATAACATGCGATCTAACGTGCGGTATAACATGCTGTATAACATGCGGTATAACATGAAATATAGCATGCGATGACTGGGTACATTTTAGGGCGGCTTGAACAAATCAATAAAAAAAAAACAGAATGATAAGGGTTCTACTTTGACAGCGATCAGATGAGTGAATCTTTGACGCACATATGGCTGACCTGTTTGTTTCTGTCTGTCTTTGTCGCCCATAGAAATTCCCCGTCTTTCAGTTCGGCGGCCAGCAGCGATTCAGGGAACATGGACGAGATCCAGGACGACCTGGAAAAGGACAGAGAAGGAGAGGGCCTCGTCAGCTGATGAAGACTACGGCCTCTGTCGTCTGCCCGGCTGACCCCTACAGACTAAAGGGAAACGATCAGAGGAGTGGGGAATGCACACACACACACACACACACACACACACACGCTCGAAAGCTGTGCTCCTCTCTCATCAGCGGGACCCTCACATTGGGGGCTGACTCCCACACCGTGAGTATTGGTGCTTAATGTCTCCCTCTCCCCCCGTGTGGGTAATGGGCGGCTCTTCCTCGACTTCCTGAGCATAAAACTACACGGACGCAGCATCTGTTAGTGTTATCTGTGCCCCCCCCCTGCCCGTGCTGTCACTGCCGGGTCCCCACTTCCTGCTTCTTCCATGCCTGCAATCCCATGAGCCTCCAGGGCACCGCTCACAGACCTCCCCCCTCACCCCCCCGGAGTTGGGCCGGAGGTGACTTCGGCTGTTTGAGAGGCCCCAGGGAACCACAGATAAGCCCCCCAGGACAGATGTCGGCAGCCGGAGAGGTGATTAGAGATGCGATAGGGAGGAACACAGCTATCCAAAATGTCCCGGGATGCTGCTTTTACGCGGCGGACAGACCCATTGCCACAGGAGAGTTTGTACCTCATGCCTGCCAACATTAGCCAGAGTTCAGATCTGTAAGAAAGGGCCCAGCTGCCTAGAGTCATATAGGAGATTAGGGGGAGATTGCAGGAGGTGACTGAGAGCTTTGTGACACACACAAGGAGCCTGGAAGTGCCCCCCTGCCCAGCCTAAGAGCACCTGGAGCGCTAAATCCGACCCGTGGGCAGCGCGCTGGGACCAGCGGGGACCAGCGGTGCCTCAGGTGATTAGTGCGGCCTTGCTGAAGTGCTTGTAAACACTGTGTTTCACATACTATGCAATAAGCCTATTTTGGACTAAACCTTAATTACTATTATTTGCCTTATTATGTTGCTGGGCAGGAAACATGCTTCTGTAAATAAGATTTGGTTTAATTCATTTTTTTGATCAGAGGTGCACAATGTTTACTTATTTAGGTAAAACAGAACAAAAAACTGAGCAAAGTCCACAGGAATATTTAACAGCGATGTATTTATTTCCCAGTATAAAACCACGTGCCTACTGATGTTGCGTACAGAGTCTGATTTAATTGCCTTATTCCATGTTTTCAGTTATGTTAATTGTACATACAGTTTTAATACGTTTTAAATACAGAATGTTGTGGAACTGAAAATGGCCAGCTGAGTTTTAATATTCATGGGCACTCTAAAAAGAGTGAATTTAGTTAAAATTAATTTAAATTAGTACTGTCATGGACCACATGATTTATATAAACAGTACCCAAGTTGTGACTTAGGAATCTTTCTGTTCATCTCAGACTTGATAAAATGTGTTACACAAACGTGGGCAATATGTTGAATGTTTGAACTTCTCCAACAAACTTACACCAATATCTCCATCTTTCCTTTGTTTTTGAAGATATTTGTCATGTGTTTTTATCCCTGACCAGTCTAAAATCACTAATAGTGATTTGTACTGCTGAGTAGATCACTAATCCCTCATTGGCTCAGTCTGCTAATGATATTCTGAGCTCATTGGCTGAAAGCATGAGCTAATTAGTTTAACTCGCTCATGTGAAATGCAATCATTATTAAAAGGTAGCTTTTTCTTTGTATTTTTTTCTGTTGTATTGTTTTCCAAATTTTTAAATTCTATATTTTACATCCATTGTATATATTGTTTTTTTTTTTATCTTATCAAATCATACCTGAAAGGTCTGTTATTATTCAAAACATATTTCAAACAGGCTTTTTGTTATTGTAATGAGTTGCGCATTGACTAATCTTTTAATAGAATACAATAGTAGCCAAAAAAAGGAAGGCATAACAGACTGTATTTTTTTAATTTACCGGATACAGCTTTGCATAGCCTCTAATACCCACTGCATTTCTGATCAAACTTAATTACACTTTGAATTTAATAAGGGCTGTGATATCTGCCACATGTGTACTGTACCATTTACTACACAACGCCAGATTTTCTGCAGTGGAGGGGTACTTAAAGACATTGATCAGTAACTTAAGCTGCTCCATGTAAAGACTTACTGGGGACCAGTGCCCCCAGCAATGGTATGAGAAAGACCTATGTCATCGGCATATAACACTTCAGAGCTTCTGCAAAGCCACAGCAGTGGGAATGCCTCAGCAGGCTGCCTCATTGCTGCCCCCTGCAGGTCTGCTGTGCATCTGCACATCCATGTTAGTTTAGCTGAGAGCAGTGTGTGGCCAGTGGCCTGTACTACGAAACGGGATTGCTGGCTTATCGGGGTAACTTGTCGGATTTAAGGTACCACAGTTTAAATGGACTAAATATTCGTTCACTTACATTTTGCCCAGACTACCTTAAATCCGACAAGTTACCCCGATAAGCCAGTAACCCCGCTTCATAGTACAGGCCCCTGATTTCTTAGGGCAGATGTCAGGGACTCACGTGAAAACTGAAAATGATGTAGGTTGGGGGTATTAGGAAGATTCCAGAATAAGCGACTACACCTGTTTGTGATTCTGTAGGGGGACCGGGATGCTTTCTGAAAAGCTAACAATCTGTCTCTCTTTCCTGTGAAGTTGAAAGCACGTCAGTGAAAATACATGTGAGGAAAAAAAACGGTGCTTTTATAAAAGCTTGGAGAGTCGCAGCTTCTAATCCTCACATTCTGCTTATATGCTTTGTTCGGGAATGGCAATTGGTCATATGCGGGCGAAGACATCACCGTTTAATTTTATTCAATAATTTTTCAATGTCAAAAACCTCCCTGAAAATTATGCCCCCCATAACCAGCATTAATAACTATGATTAATTTTGAGCCAAGGTTAGATGCATGTGAACTATGTTATTTAAATGGTTTTTTTCTTCGTGTTTTTCGGAACTGCAGTCTTCCTGTTTCCGTCAGATTCGTTTGGAATGAATAGCTGTGTATGCATGTTAGAAATGTACCAGTAGGGGGCGATAGAACAAAGCAAATTACTTACAGCGCTGAACCAAGAAGACATTCGCAAACGTCACCAGCTTCTGTTATCAGTGTAGCTTTTTTTACAAGGCAACTTTTTTTATAAGAATGGAAAGAAATTAAAAAATGTTTTAGTTTTAATGTAAAGAACCACAAAAAAAATCAAGAAAATTATATTTGTAACAGAAATAAAACACAACAACAAAATGGGAACGGTATGCCCTGTACGTACGCTTTTTTTCCTAGCTGTTTTGTAAGACATTATGATAATTATCACAAATTGTTGCTTAATTTTATGAATCTGTCTTCTTCCATACATACGTTTTTTTATACTGTTCCTTCGCATCCCGGCGTGCGGCCGGGCGCCTGCGGCGTGTCGGGCTCCCGCAGGATGGCCGCACCTCCCGCTACTCTCACATGCTGCTGTTTCTCTATCTCCCTACGTCTGATGACCTCTGCTGTCAGAGCCTACAGTCTACAAAAGCCATTACTTATTCGCAGAGGCAACATAAAAGAAGCAAACTTCTATGTCTTTTACTTCATAATGAAGTATCTATGCTACTTTCTGCTGGCTTAAATGTATTGTCTCATATACAGACTGATCTCTTGTACTTTTGGGTAGCATGAAAGAGGACCCTCTTTCCCAAAGGTCTCTTGTGTAGTTTGAAGTTTTCTGTATACTGTATACCGTACTGGCCTTATCGTCGGGTTGTATGTCTGTGTCTCATTAGCCGAATGCTAGGTGTGCGCCGTTCTGTACAGTGGGTGTAACCAAAGTTCCAGTTGGGGTCTTTGCCGTAATGCTGCCTGCCCTTACCGGCCCCTTGCCCCCCGCCACGGCGTGGGGGCGCACTGTTGATCGCTCCCAAGGCCCAAAAACAAGTTTTTATTTTACAGGGTGGTTTGGGGAAACTCATTTATATTCATGAGATAAGTTACCTGATTAACCAGTGAACGTGACACCATTGATATGTGCTGCCTGTTTTTTTCAGGGTGGTCGGGGAAACTCATTAATATTCATTTGAGAAGCTACCTGATTGGCAGATGAACTCTCACAGACATTCATTGGCCAATCAGGTAGTGCTTCTGTCATGAATATTAATGAGTTGTCCAGACCCACCCTATCACGTGAAAATATACCCCCTGCAGTCTCTGCATGTCATTCCAGTTCCGGGTTCCTGGTAATGTGGGGCAGGCCTGTCCTTCCATTTGCATTTTGCAGCGAGTAAATTGGATTAAGTGTTTCTGTCCTGACAGCTGTGGTCAGGGCCTCCACATCTAGCCTGAGAGGTTTCCGTAAGGCTTTGCAGAAACACATCAGCCCCCCCCCGTACTGTCTAATCCTGGGTGCTGTAGCTGCTTTGATCTTGTTTTTGTTACTTTGCTGTATGCCACCCCTTTCTTTCTCTAAGTCCATTATTTAGAAATGTGTTCTCTTTTAAACATAAAGTATAACTGCATTTGCATTATTTGTTTTTAATCTTTTAAGCATTTTACAATAACGTCTGTTTGCCTTATCTACAGTATACAGTTGGCATCAGTATCAAGTGACTGCAGCTGGTTTCCGATTTATTCGTAGCCTTTGTGTAATATGAATAGTTTTGATAAAGCAATAAGGAAGCCCTTTTGTTACTTTGGCAAATTTATATTGTTTTCCTTGCAACAAAACTGAAAGGCATGTTTTGGATGATGGGCAAATATATATTAGAAGTCTGGACAGTCATTTCCAGAATGTCATAACCTCCAAATGATTAACAAAGATCATATTCCTCTTGTGTTTTAGATGCCTCACTTTGGTTAACTTTGAATCAATCAATATGGCACAAACCCATCAAAACTACTGCCTAACTAAACTGAGTCAGAATACTGAATTGGATACCCTATACAATAAAAGAAGGATATTAATAAATTAAAGAAGCCAGTCTGTAGTTTGGTAAAATAGTTTGTTTGTAAAGGGGTTTATGATTTCAATGTGGGTTTGAGAAAAAAAAAATAATAAAAATATGATCAACTGTGAATTTCTGAATTCTGTGTTTCTTTAAATGCATTGTTCTCAGTTTTTATAAACACTTTGGAGGTTTTAAAAAAATAGTTGTCACACATTGGAAGTTACCCTAACGCGGTGGACATGCCAGTCATATAAGATCATGGGGGGGCATCCAAAGAACTACAGGCCTTTGCGAAGGTCAGTATTCATGACTCCAGAAGAGAGAGAGAATAATGAGGTTGATGGGAGAGTAACAAAGCAATCGTCCCTGCTATCCAAGAGTAAAGTCCGTGCTAATTACTCAGCCATCCATGTAAGAACAACGGAATATCTGCAGTCACGCTCGAGTGGTATTGTGAAGGTGTGGCGACGCTGTGTTGCCTCTAGACCTGGGAGCCTAGACACTGATAAAGATAAATTCTTTATTTGTCAATTGCACAAGTAGAAATACAGGTAAATTGGAGTTATATACCTGTAATTCTGACCCCAACTTGCTCTCCATTGAGGTTACAATGCTGGGTTAGCCAATGTGTGACATCTCTGCAGCTGGGTGTTAAGGGCCTTGTTCTAGGGCCCACACACACGTGACTAACTGAGGCCAGGGATCAAACCAGCAACCTTCTGATCACAGACACAGAGATTTAGCCCACTGAGCCACTCACTGCCCCCTATTGAATGAACCATGAATTTTACACTTTATCATGGTGAATATCTGAACTGAAGCTGAAGCATAATTTCATTATGCAGCAGGACAATGATCCAGAATGCAAACGCAAGTCTACAACTAAATGGCTCAAAAGAGAAGCAGAGTTGAGTGGAGGGCCCAATGAATGCCCTGTCTGAACCTAACAGAGGTGCATTGGCAGGGCCTGAAACAGGAAACTTGTGCTGCAAGACCTACCAATGTCACGGGATTACAGCCAATTACTTTTTCACATGGGTAAAAGGGGTTCCTTGGGTAATCATTCAAATACTGTATTGTGTGTTCACTCAAAGTTGCCTTTGTCTAATATTGAATTCTGTTTAAAGATCTGAAGCCATTCATCATTGGAAAATATGTAAAAGCTTTAAATGATAACTCTCACGCTCCAGCTCATTACTCTCTGCACGGAACAGGAAAAAATGTGCTGACATGCAGGAACGATCATGTTAAATTTAATTATCTGTACTGTAAATATCCATAGATGTTTGTTATATAAATCTTTTGAGCGACTGTGTGTTGCATACATAGATTAATGACCCAAACAATTTCATGACCAGTTTGAATGACTCATTCTGACACAGTTTTGCAGATAAATCGCCATCGTTTTTTTTTCTTTACGGCCTCCCTGATTTTCCCAGCAGGTGCGTGAATATCCTCCTCACAAACCTGCAGAATCTGTTCTCTATGCAAACACACACACACACACACGTGCTGGAACTCTGCCCTTCGGACTTACAAAAACAACATCCTGTTCCTCAGTTTGCTTCCTACACACGGCCTGCACACTTATCAGTGAAATGATGCACAAATCTGCTTTGCATAAACCAGTGATCTGATGACGGCTTATAAACAGGCAGCCCTTTACATACAACACAAACCCTTGTATTTGCATGTTTGCATATGCGTGGTGATTTGTTGACATTTCAAATCATGGTAAAGAAGTGTTGATCGCAGCAGCCAAGTATGGCCTGGGGGTAGAAACTCCTCCTAAGTCTCTCAGTCCTGGTCATGATGCTCTCCACAGCGCCTCAGTAGAAAGTCTGTAGGATCGTTGAAGAGACCCTGAACTTCCTCAGCTGTCACAGGTGGTACAGGTGCCAGCCCTTTTGGACTGGACTTGGATGTGAACAGTCCACGTCAGGTCCTCAGAAATGTGGACACCCAGGTATTTAAAACTCCTCACCCTCTCCACCGGAGATCCGTTGATGGTGAGGGGGGTGTAGGTCCTCTGCTGCCTCCTACTGTCCACCACCAGCTCCTTAGTCTTGTCGACATTCAGCTGGAGACATTCCGCACTCAAATGAGTGAAGAAGCATCTTTGCATCTACACATAAGTAGCTAAATGTTAGGGAAATACTTCACTGTCAAGGAGTAAACTGTATCTAATGAATATTAAAGCTTTTGTTTTTTCCTTTATCTTCTCCTCTTTCATCTCAGTTCCCAAAATAAATATCTTGGAACCCAGATGACCTACTAAAAAATGTAAAAAACAACTCAGAAATCATGTAAGAAATCGTGCGGTATATCTGTCATCATAATAGCATCTGGAAAAACTGATCAATAGGCTTGACACTTTGAAGAACTCAATTATAATGATGGACAAGCCTTTTGTGGCAGAAGTCTTTCCTTCATAATATATTGTGGAGTTAATGGCGATACACAAAAAGCAAATGGCTCCTGTCTATTAATTTTTAGCCCTCGACAGCATGTCCATCACACCTGACCATCATCGGTTATTATGCACGTTTAGAAGCACGACATTCTCTCTTTCTGCTGGAGGACTGAACCGATCACTGCAGAGGCCTCCGTAATTAGATTGCCCTTCTAAGAGCACAGCCTGTTTTATTGTTACAGAAAAATCGATTTAAAAAATCCTAGGAGAAAATGATCCCTCCATTTTCATAATAGATGAAAAGATAACGCCGTCCATTTCAAAGCTGCTGATTGATGTTGCGCCTCCGTGTGAAATGATCATTTTCCCCAAAAGACGCACACGGGCTTCCATCTAACACTACGGCACGAAGCCTCGATTTTCTCCATAATAGCCTCATTGATGGACAGCGAATAGCTGAGGCCATCACGAAGGCTCTGATCTGCATGGCCGCCACAGGATGGACTGACTGGGAATGGGCATTGGTTACAACAAAGGCTTGAGTCCCACTGTTCTCAGTAATTCCAGGCAATGAAATTTCCTTTGCAGCAAATTCCATCCATCACTGCTTAATCCCAACTGGGGTCACTAGAGTCTATCCTGGGAACAATGGGCACAGGCAGGAACCAACCCTGGGCAGTCACCAAGACACCAACATACCACAGGGTACACACACTCATAGGGCCAATTTAGACTCACCAATCAACCTATCCTGCACACTTTTGGACCGTGAGAGGAAACCCACGCGAACAGCATGCAAACTCAACACAGAAAGGATCGGGGACCGAACCCAGGGCCTTCTTGCAGTGAAGCAGCAGCACTAACCACTGCACCACTGCGCCAGCTTTGCAGCGAATTCACTTAAGTTCAGTCAGCTTCAGTCAGAATCAGAAACGTTATTAATCCTGGAGACAATTGCTTATATTAAATGCACAAACAATGGATAAATACCAACTGGGGTGTAGCTAGAAATTCTGCCCAACCCCAGCCCCCCCCTTAATTTAGCCTAAAATTTCACATACAGTACATTCTTATGCTAGGTTCCCATGCCCTGAACACCATCAGTCCTTGATGAATGTGTTAGATTCTGGCGCTCCATATTTAAAGCCCTGAATTAGACCAGGGCGTTCTCTTTGGGAGGAAGGACTTCATTTCCAGATAAAGCCTGGTTACCTTGTAGCGTATTGCCCCCTGCCCGTTGATCTGCGCTCATATTGCACTTAAAGATTCTGGCCCAAAGTTTTAGCATCATTGTGCAACTTTTTGTGTTGAACAAAATATAGAAAGAAAACTACTATTATACAGCACAACGGCATTTATGATTAATGTCCTATTTTGTGGTTTATTTGGAGTCATTTTAGGCATGATGACACACGGCCCTCCTATGGATTTATTAAGTATGTAACTTTGAGTATGTAAAGTTGTTTGCCCTTGTGGGGAAAGTCTCCCTGCCTCATCTTGCTGTCCATGCAGGTGAGAGCAAACCTGGAGTTAGGGGCCTTGCTCAAGGGCCTACACACATGTAACTGTTCTGCTGAGGCTGGACTGGCAACTTTCTGATCGCCGGGACAGATGGTTACGTGAAGAGCTGGACAGGAGATGGGCCCATTTTTCATCAAATATGTCAGAGATGTTGCATCCAGTTGTTCCTGGATACTCTCGTGAGGCCATATTGTAAGTAAACGTTGCTCCTGTGCCGTAGACCACAGCGATATTTTCGCCGCAGTGTTTGTTAAACATTTGTCGCTACCTGATCTGTTCCTTCCGGGTCCGCTTTATGTATAGCGTACATGTGCGAATGCTAGTCACACCATTGACACCATGTCTGTGTTCCACGCTTGGGCACGGTTAGCAGTCACACTGGATTAGTACCATGCACAAGTCCAACAGAACCATGCATATGTCCAGGCCGTGCCCGGTCACGATACGGAGAGATCACACTAGTCTACTAGACGTTGGGGCTGAAACCTTGAGTATGGTATGGATTACCTAGTGTGAGTATAGGCTGTTTATAATACACCATGTTTAATTTCAGCCAGGCAGGAATCACAAGATAAAAGAGCAGGAACCAGACAATGATGATGAACAACTCAGTACTTTGATCTCCCGACCTTGTGTCAGCCTGAATACTCAGGCTTCGCTTGTTGATTTGCATAGACTAGCACCTTGCCTTTTGGTCTCACTATGGAGTGAGGACTGGATGGTTTCCTAATTTCCATTACTGCCACCTGGCTGATTACAGGAGGCCACACAAGCTGATAAAACAAAGTGATAAAACAACCAGCAATACAACAAAGTAATGCAGCAAAATCCTACAAGTGCCAGCTAGCAGACAAACCTAGAGGAAGACGGTAACTGGGCTCTTTAATCCATGCACCTTGAGACTCGCACACGTGTCCAGCACTCAGGAAACACGCGGTAGGTTCTGCAATATTGTTTTGAGGCAGCTCAGCAGAAAACAGACTCTGTGAGACCTGCATTGATTTTAAATTAATGGACTTTCACCTATTATGCCGCTGCCATGGAAACGGTTTGGCCAGCAGGGCAGCCTCACCTGTTTGAGGAAAGACTTAACGCTCGAAGGGACTTTTTGGAAACTCCATCCTCGAATTCAGGCTCTTGTGTCTGATGGTGCCCTTGGGGGTGCTTAACTGGCCGCCGTTGCATGCCACTCTCTTTTTGCATGCCGTTTTACTGTGTTGTGCTAAGGACGGGAGTCCAGGTTTTGGATTACTGACCACAGCGCATCGGTGAGTCTTCAGGGCAGAGGATCACGCATGCAAATGAGGCCAGCGAAGCGTGCAGCTCCTCTCAATGGATAAACTCGTTTGCCTAATTGTAACCTTTCTATGAGGCTTGTTATGTCCTGTTTTGCTTTACTGGAAAATCACTGTCCTCCGGCCCTTCCCAGATCTTAATTGATTTCGGGACTTACTGATTTCTCTCATAAACAACCACATGCTTCTAAAATTATTTTCCGCTTTAGCCGATCATTTAGAGACCTGCTGATTGTATTTGGTGTCTCTCACACCAGGAAATAACTTGTCTCCGTGAAGTAATCCATTCTATGACCTTTAGATTGCCATTTTTTGCAGCTGTTTGGTAGCATTAAATAGAGGCGCTTTGAATCTGAATCTTGTTAGACGGTCAGTGTAAATGGGCCCCTCCCTCCGAGATTCCCCTCAATTCAAACACCGATAAGACAGTTTAATGTCGTTGGAAACTGGCTACAAGAACAATGTCCAGTTCATAAATGTTTATTATCATTATTATCATTGTTGTTGTTTGTTTGTTGTTGTTGTTATATGTTATGTTCACTAATGTGTATTGTTTTATTTATTTATTTATTTATTTATTTATTTATCTTTCTTATGTTTAATTGTTTTTGTTATTTTCTCTCATCTTCATTCTGTTCATTCTGCAATGTACCAAGGAAGGTAAATCTTCAAATAGACTATAAGAAATAAAAGAGAAACTTGCTAGATGTGGATGACAGGGCTAGTCTGTCCCAATCCATAGTCTGAGTCACCCAAAGGTAAACAGGGTTTAATTATGTTTGAAAGAATTGTGCCATTACAGTCTGTAATATTATAATACAAGAAAATTTGTAAGGATTATTTCTGTTCGAGCTTCAGTGGTGGAAATTAACCTGCCTGTGGGCCTCTAGTGCTGAATGAACTCAAATTGGCTGTTTCATTTAATGGTCACACTAAACGCGGGGGTTTGAGTGCTGTCCTGTTCAGAACCGGTCATTTGGGGAGGTCGGCGTTGCTGTATCAGAGGGACGAGTCTTGCGGGAGTCGATTTGCTTGTCTAGGATCACTTGAAAATATGCAAATGCGCTCAGCTCTTCAATAAGAGAAGGAGCCGGTGCTGCAGACACCTGCGCGGCGAGGAGGCGAAACCCGGCAGACACCCGCACCTTCGAGGAGGTGAAACCCGTCAGACACCCGCGCGACGAGGAGGTGAAACCCGTCAGACACCCGCGCGGCGAGGAGGTGAAACCCGTCAGACACCCACGCGGCGAGGAGGTGAAACCCGGCAGACACCCGCGCGGCGAGGAGGTGAAACCCGGGGCATTCGGTGGCACCATGTCTCCGCGGGCAGTCTCTCTCCTTGTGCAGCTGGCATTCTTCTCCATCTGCAGGAACCATGCTCTGCTCACGGACAGCACCCCCTCCTCTGAACTCGAGATGCCGGGGGACTATATCATCGCGGGGCTGTTTCCGCTGCACAGTCTATCCTACACTTCCAGCTTGCCCGATCTCTCTGATTGCCAGCAGTGAGTGATACATGTGCAGATAGCAGGCAGGACGGCAGGTGGCGAAATGGCTAAAGATTGGGCCTTATAACCAGAGGGTAGCTGGGTCACGTTGGTGGGGGGGGCTCTGGACCATGAGCATGTTAAATGTTCGGAAGTCAGATGGATGTATGAAAGAATAATAGAATGGATGTAAGATGGAATCAGAGAGTATAGATGTAAGACAGATAAGGGGTAAAAGAATCCGCTGAACAAGTCAGTGACGTCCTAATTAAACCTACTTGTATAAGGACAAGTATGAGTACTTAAGTGTAGACGCCAGTGGGGTTGTTTGCACATTAATGCATATGACATCCGATTAATCATCCACAGAGATGAGGATCTTCACATTCCTGCAAAGTGTTACGACATGTGCAAGACGAAATGTGGCGGAGATGTTTCTAACCTGTCTTTTCTTCCAGGGGCACTATGAACAAACATGGCTATCATTTAATGCAAGCTATGAGGTTCGCCGTCAGCGAGATAAACGACGGCACCAAAGACGGGTCCTTGCTGCCCAACGTCACTCTGGGATACCGGACCTACGACACCTGCTCGCCGCGGGCCAACACGCTGGTCACCTTGGCCTTGCTGGAGGAGCAGTACAGGCAGGACATGGGCCAGCAGACTGGGCAGGACAGCCCGGCCATCGCTGTCATCGGTCCGGACAGCAGCAGCTACACCTTCCTCCCGGCCGCTGCCCTGGGGGCCTACATGCTGCCTGAGGTGAGCTTTGCTTGTTCTGTCCCTTTAAGTTCTATATGAGCATGTGGCTCCACAGGTCTAGCCTCTGCGCCCGTGATTGGAAGGTTGCTGGTTTGAGGCTGGCTTTGGCCAAATGATCGCATGTTTGTGGGCCCTTGCGGAACCCCCACCACTGTATGTGTCTGTATGTCAAGGAGAGCAAGAGGGGGTGGGTGAAAAGAGAATCACCCCTGGGGATCAATAAAGTATCATTGTTACTATACTAACCCAGTATTAAATGTGTAATATTTCAGATGCAGGTGTTAAAAATCGGATTGCAGTAAAAATGAATGACTGAATGAATGACTTCAGCTTAAGCTCGAATGCTAGGCAGCTATAGGTCTCTGTATATATGAAGGCTGGATCATTTTGCTTATTTTAGTTTATCCACATTTCACATGACTCTTTACCATTTTTCTAGATCTCCTATGAAGCTTCAGACGAAATGCTGAGCAATAAGTTATTATATCCAGCGTTCCTCCGCACGATTCCCAGTGACAAGAATCAGGTAAATGCCATGATTCAGCTGCTGGTCAGATTCAACTGGACGTGGATCGCTTTGCTCGGCAGCAACAACAATTACGGCCTGCAGGGCATGCAGAGTCTGCAGGAGGAGGCTCCAAACTATGGCATCTGCATCGCCTACCAAGCGGTGATCCCCACCTACACGGACGCCACGCGGCCGCAGATACAGGAGATGGTCAGCAAGATCGTACAGACCCAGGTCACCACCATCGTGGTCTTCTCCAGCAAGACGATAGCCAGTTTCTTCTTCATGGAAGTGATTGAGCAGAACGTCACAGGAAAAGTGTGGATCGGGACGGAGGACTGGTCGGTGGCGACGCTGATATCTAGCATCCCCGGAATTGGTACCATTGGCAGCGTGATAGGAATATCTATCCAGTCTGCCACTATGCCAGGTTTTAAGGAGTTTGAGGACTTCTCCATGGGAACATCCAAACAATATGACAAAAAGTATATGGTTTCGGGGGACTCAGGGCTCAGTGATGTGCCCTGTGTGCAGAACACCATCCTCAGCAAGTTTGCTTCTATAGATCTCTCTCAGGACATGTATGACATCACCTCTTCCTTCAATGTCTACAAGGCTGTCTATGCCTTGGCACACGCCTTGCACCTTCTGCTTGACTGCGATTCCGGAAAATGCCAGAAGGTGCAGGCTAAACCCTGGCAGGTGAGTGGTTTTGGTGTGAATTTAATCAGATGCCCTAAAGCACCGAAGTGTTGCTCTCTGCTTCACCGGCCGAAAACCGCCATCAGATTCAGGTTTGATCGACGGTTATTTTCCCAGTGTGAGTCCCCTCTCTGTTCTGTTTGCTCTCAGCTCTTGCAGAAGTTAAAGCAGGTCAGATTTCTCATTGACAATACGTCAATGTACTTTGATGAGAATGGAGACCCACCTACTGGCTACGACATTGTCACATGGGACTGGACTGAGGGCAACTGGTCTGTAAAGATTGTCGGGGAATACAGTCCAGACCCCCCAAATCTGACGGTCGATATCAGCCAAATCTACTGGAACACAAACGATCGCAGCAAGGTGAGATGTCGTTTTATAGTTGAAATTCTATATTTCTATAAATTTCTATAACGACCATGTACATGTTGCCTTCACCCTCCTCTTTCAGACACCCAGGTCAGTCTGTTCCCCAGAGTGCCGCCCAGGTTACATGAAGATACTGTGCGGGCAGCACAAGTGCTGCTTCGACTGCCAGCCTTGCCCAGAAGCCACTTTTCTTAATAAGAGTGGTGAGCAAACAATGCCAGTCAAATTCCTGTTAGCCTCTTAACCTTCAGATTCAACATCAGCAGTTAGTTGCCCATGTGGGCTATACATAGAGGTTACATGGATGGGAATGCAGTTTGGATATGGAGGGAAAGAAGGAAGGAAGGAAGGAAGGAAGATGCTGTGGGAAGGACTGGTGTGCCGTATGGATGGATGGATGGATGGATGAGAGAAACAAAGAAAGCTATTTGAAAATGGTATTATTGTTATTATTATTATTATTATTATTATTATTATTATTATTATTGATGTTGTTGTTGTTGTTGTTGTTGTTTTCCTACATGCTGTTACTTAAGATCCAACAATCTGCCAGCCTTGCGCTCTTGACGAATGGGCCCCACCTGAGAGTACAGAATGTCTCAGTAGAATCATCCTCCTCCTCCAGTGGAAGGAACCTTTATCCCTGGCGCTGCTGTTGCTCCTGGGCCTAACCATGCTCATGACCTTGGGCACAATGGTGACCTTCCTGCTGCACCTGGACACCCCCGTGGTGAGGTCCGCTGGCGGAAGGACCTGTCTCGCGATGCTGCTGTCCCTGCTGGGGGCCGCTGGGAGCTCACTCTGCCACTTTGGCCACCCCAGTCACGTGTCTTGCCGGTTCAAGCAGTCCCTCTTCAACCTCAGCATCACCATCTGCCTGGCCTGCATCGCCATTCGTTCCTTCCAGGTAGTCTGCATCTTCAAGCTGTCCTCCAAGCTGCCGCGGGCATATGACACCTGGTCCCGAAATGGCGGCCCGCAGGCCACGATTCTGCTCATCTCTGTGACAAAGCTCTTCATCTTCCTGCTGCACATAGGCTTGGACAGCCCTAAGCCCACCCGCGATTACGACTTCTACAATGACAGCATCATTCTGGAATGCAGCAAGCCGCTGTCCTCTTGGGCCTGTGCGGAGCTGGGCTTCATGACCATCCTCTGCATCCTCTGCTTCTGCTTCAGCTACATGGGCAAGGAGCTGCCAGCCAACTACAACGAAGCCAAGTGCATCACCTTCAGCCTGATGATCTACATCATCTCCTGGGTCAGCGTCTTCACCATGCATGCCGTCGACAGGAGCGAATATTTCATGGCTTTACACGTCATGGCCATTCAGGCTAGCGTATTGGGTATTCTTGGCGGCTATTTCTTACCCAAAGTATACATCATCCTGCTGAAACCCCAGATGAACACCACAGCCCATTTCCAAAATTGCATTCAAATGTACACCATGTCCAAAGAATAACAATCTACTGAATGGAACGTTTTTCCCATTCCCACCAGTTCCTTTACAGCAAACAAATGATCTGTCCTGGAAAGGATGAATGAAGTAGATTTCTGGTTTCAGTTGAATCAGGACCAGAAAGATGCACTTTGTTCGGTAATTTCTTGAACTTCTTCCCTATCTTTGCAGTGTAAGCCAGTGATGTGAATTAGATTACAGAAAACACACGCTGCACTTGGAAACCAGAAGAAAATAGAAACAAGTCAAATATTAAAGGCTCTGTACACTGTTTCTCAGTTATTTAGTTTTTTTTTTTTTTTTTTTTTTTAGAAGTGCTCAGTAATGAGTTTGAGGTTCATTTATGTCTCTGTATTGTGGGAGTTTAGCCCCTCCAGCTACCTAATGAATGAAGGTGATAGTGCTTGCTGTAACTTCAGTGTTTACGGGTTTAAGGAATAGGATTAAGTGATCAAGGAATAGGATTAGGTTATCAAAGGATAGGATTAAGTTATCAAAGAATAGGATTAAGTGTAACGAAACTAGTCACAATCATTTTGATATTTATTTTGTTTTCTTTCATACATTGAAACATTTTATTACCTCCCACGCTGTGACAAACCAAACAGCACAGAGACATTAATCTCATAGTTGATGTATCACCTTCCATATTTAATAGAGGGGTTCCCATAAACAGCCATGCTTCTTGGGAAACGTGGTCATGCACACACCTGTATTAAATCAGCAATGTTATCAAAACAGATGTGTACTTGTGGGTCTTTGCTTCATGCAATACAATAAACAATTAATTAAAGTGCTACTTTTGAGAAGCATCAACTAATTACGAAATACAAAACAAGTCAATACTGGTTAAAACTAATGATTTGCCGGTACTGTAGACATATGCCAATGATGCAGAAGCGCACTTGTGATTGAAAGATTGCTGGTTCAAATCCCCAACCAGCAAGACAACGCTCAGGTACCCTGAACAAGGTACGGTCCCCAAGCACTGCTCCCCGGGCGCTGAATTAGCTGCCCCCAGCTATGTCACCATGTCTCATATGCGTTAAATGCAGAGGACACATTTCGTTGTTGCGCACTGTGTGCTGTGGTGACCACTGATCACCAAATCCTAAGTCATCAGTACATTATGAACACCAGTCAAAGGCAAAAGAATAAAAAGTATTACAACAGAATATCTGGAATTAATATCATGTGTTAAATACAGTTTATCAAACATCGATTTATCAGTTTTGGAAGCGTGTCTGTGTGGCCTGGGTATTTGTGATGTTTTCTGTTGTTCATGTTTTGTTCGTCTTTATTTTAAGACAACATATGCAGGGACCGTCTGGAATCCTGTGCAAGGTGTCCGCTGCCTCGTGCCCTGTCCCTCCGCACTGTCACCCTGTACTGGAAAGGCAGTTATACAGTAGAAGAGTTATGGATGGATGGATGGATGGATGGAAGTACAGCGAGAGTTCCTCTGAGTTTAAGAACTATCTTAACATCTGCAGGTCGTATGTAGTGAATGGGGCTTTCAGAAAAGCCTGGTGACCCCGAGCTGTGGGAAGGTCCGGTGTGCAAATCGCAGGCCATCTGTTCTACATCGTACTTTGTCTTTGACTTTTTCCCACACTGCACTCACTGGGAGTTCCCAATGAGCTTTCCTCCTTGAAATGCGGATTTATTGTTAAATTAGCTATATATATTTTAAATCTTACTGCAGACAAAGATTGTTAACCACATATTTGGCACCTAAAGCCTCATAAGGTGATTTTTTTTTTTTATCTTGTGCGCACAAGTTAATTATCTCCTGCACATGAAATGCAAGGTGCTGATATCAATTCTGTGCACAAAATGAAACACTGGTTTTCTTCATGTGTTTGTTGACAAAATGTAACGGGAGTTTGTCTTTCTGTGGACAAAATACAGCAAAGCATTACTTAATTTCATCGTTAAATGATGATTTTTGTGCAACAGAATGTATCTTGTGCACAAAAATGAGCACTTCATATTCGGCGCCCCACGCAACAGCAGCAAGAATTTCATTGCATGACATTCCAATGTGAAAATATAACTTCATTAGCTGAATTCTGCCCATTAAAAGGTCTATGTGTGCATCTGAAGTCCTTAGAGATGCCTACAAATTTTTTGTAAATTATCTTGTATGCACAAGCTTTTTTGTTCCCATATGATAATTAACTCGTGCATACAAGATAAAAAAAATCTTTAGCCGGCTGAACACAATCAAAAAATGAGAATGAGTTTCATTTCTAACATGCACTGTTTGAGTATATTTTAGTGCTGTAGTACTCAAGACCAGTCACGAGACCACTTTTTTGCTGTCTTGGTCTCGTCTCAGAGTTGTCTACTTTGACTCGATCTATAGTCTCACCCTCGAATATATAGGACTTCAGGTTTTATTTCAAGACCAGTCAAACCCACTCATCAAAGCATCTCAATATTCCTAACGGTTTAATATTCATCTGTTTGTTAACACAGTTCTGTGACTGGTTGTAAAATGTCCTGCTTCAAAGTTCAAATGCAACCAATAATGTGTGTCTTGTTTGAAAAAATATTACATTTGTACAGAAGCATTTATATTGAAATCTTATGAAAAAATGTCCATGGTTCAAATTATGCTGTGACACAAATTTTAGGCCATATTGCCTAGCCCCATGATGGTACCTTTACTCCACATTTTATAGTGTGTTGTGCCATGTAGTCTTGGTCTTTTCTTGGTCTCGCACTGCCTTGGTCTTAGTCTTGTCTTGGTCTCGATACACTCTGGTCTTGGTAATGACTTGGTCTCGGTTTAGGTGGTCTTTACTACATCACTGGTATAATTACAGCTCAATGGAGGTAAACCATATTAGGGGGGTGCTGAGCATTTCAACCTTGAAAGCAGGTTCAGCGAAGCACGGCAACAGTAGGTGACTTGAAATGTATTTGGTCAGTAAACCTTTGGACAGAGTACTTTACTTACTTTATTTGGCAGATGCTTTTGTCCAAAGCAATGGACAAATAAGGCAAATAGGACTTGACAGACATATGCCTGTGCAGCTAGGCTGAGCGTTTAGTCAATGCCCAGTTACAAGAGTAAGTATTAGATCAGGACGTACACAGTATCCTAAAGCAAATGTAACAAGACAGTCCATAAAATCGGCAAACAAAGTGTCACACTGAGACTGTTAGACGTCTCAGTATTGCAATGTCTACCTGCCTTGGAGCCAAGATGGCTGAGCCTCACCAATTTGTTGCTGCATTTGTC
This sequence comes from Gnathonemus echidnorhynchus, assembly GCA_026776725.1. Classification (NCBI taxonomy): domain Eukaryota; kingdom Metazoa; phylum Chordata; class Actinopteri; order Osteoglossiformes; family Mormyridae; genus Gnathonemus; species Gnathonemus echidnorhynchus. The sequence goes on along the minus strand of JAODJU010000108.1, from coordinate 2,740,969 downwards.
TATGTGTGAGTCACTGTGTAATGTTAGCATGTGTGAAGGCAGCTATTGGGATCAGTGGGCAGAAATGGGGGGGGGGCGTCAGGATGAATATCCTTAGGGGAACTGCATGGGAATGAAGAGGTCCTCCATGATGGGGAATGCTGGAGGAAATGTATATAATTCAATTTAATTTTTGTCATACACTCATTTTGGTTTTGGAATAATCTTTATTAAAGTTGCTTAGATAAACTGCTCTTGAAAGATTTTTGTCTAGCTTGACAAAAAATGTTTAATTCATCAATAATCATCAACTTTCAGAAGGTTCATCATCTCAGCTGTTACCTTCTTTCTATATAATACTGAAAACTCTGCTGCTTGAAAATATAATATAATATGCACAAATGTGACACGAGGGGTTGAATAATATCTCACTCGGAGTTTATTTCATCCCCTCTGCACCAGAATGGAATGAGATTCCTGCATTTGTAAATCTCCTGCTGGAATAATGTAACAGGTGAAGCAATGGATTTTAAGGGAATTTATTCAGTTTTTATGTAAAACATTACATAAAAAATTAATCTGAAGAAAATAAATCTTCATATTGACAAATAATGCTATAAACACCAACTTTAAATGGGAATGAAAATCACTTTCATACTCCAGGATAACTCTTAGAGTACAGTCCTTATATCAGAAAATCTTTATTAAAGTTATATTAACATACATTATGTATCTTAAACAACTGAACACTTCTGGACAGTTGAAATATACACTGTGGATCCAACTTTGCCAGAAGCAGTTTTACTTAAACACATTTGTTGGCCTTAACTCAAGTCTTCATGCCATGTTAAACTGGACATTTTATAGAAAAACTAACATAATGGTAAACATTATTTAACAATTCAAACAAGGAGTCTCCACAAGAGACACTACTTATACACATTGTAAATATATATGTAAATATATATATCTTTTCTATGTTTTCCCGAAACTACGGTATTCTTATTTAACAAGAAACATCAAATTAAGGCTCACTTTTTCTGGCAAGTCACACTTTCCCTCAATAAAAGGAATTCCTTTAACCTCCTGTCCTAGTGCAGAAGAGAAAGTCTATACAGTGCAGACTTCCTTACAGATGTAAGTACTTCCAGTGTCCATCAAACAGACAGCAGAGGATCTGCCTACTGGACTCCAGCTGGGCCAACAAGGTCTGGGAAGTCTCTCTGGAAGAAGGAGGCTGTTACTCAGTCTCCTCCCATTCTGTCCTCACACCATTGGCAGAAAGCTGGACCACCACCTCTTGGAGGTGGCCAAGGTAGCCGGTTGCTGTTCATCTGACAGTGGAGTTGAACTCTCCGGTTGGCAGCTTGAGGAGATCACCTCCCTGGGAGGTTCTGGCTCCAGGACAGGATGGCGTTTGTTTAGTGCCATCGATAAAGTAAGCAGTCCATCATTCCCCATTGCCTTCAGCTCTAAAGACAAAAGCAGGATTCATATTTTGCAATCTCTTCTTGCCATGAATCCTTAGAAGCATTTGCTGGTACCTTTAAATGGTTTACTTACCATATTGGCCAGTGGACTGCTCCATCGGCTGAGTCAGTGTCTCCGTGGCTGTACAGCGCCGAGTGTGTGCCGGTCCGCCTCACGCGTGTGCCGGTCCGCATCGCGCACGTGCCGGTCCGCATCGCGTGTGCCGGTCCGCGTCGCGCGTGTGCCGGTCCGCGCTCCGTTAGGTTGCTGGGTTCCTATTATAGTGCCAAATCTGCATATGAGTGCGTGGGGCTGAAGCCGGCGTGAGTTTCTCACGCCTTGCTCTGAAAGGGGGCCCACAGGGGGGGGGATGCAGGGAGACAATAGGGAGCGTGGGGCTGCCACATGTTCATAATGGAGTTTAGTGCTGGGGGAGGGGGGGGGG